>OY728151.1:464107142-465357142 GCA_963277665.1 Viscum album
TAGCTACCAGTAGCTGAGATACCGGTAGGTTGCAGCCACCGGTAGGCCGCAGCTACCGGTAGGCCGAGTTACGGGTAGGCTACAACTACCGGTAGGCTGCAGCTACCGGTAGGCCGAGCTACCGGTAGGCTACAGCTACCGGTATGCCGAGCTACCGGTAGGTTGTAGTTACTGGTAGGCCGAGCTACCAGTAGGCTGCCGCTACCGGTAGACTGAGCTACCGGTAGGCTGCAGCTACCGGTAGGCTGAGCTACCGGTAGGCTGCTGCTACAGGTAGGCCTCAGCTACCGGCAGACCGAGCTACCGGTAGGATGAGGCCACCGGTAGACCGAGCTACCGGTAGTCCTGCTACCGGTAGGCTAAGGCTACCGGTAGGCCTACACCACCATGATTCCCAGACATGAAAACTCAAAACAAGATTTTCACAATGTAATGGACCCGAAAAACCCGGTCCATTACATCAGATACCTCTTAAATGATTCTCGTCCTCAAGAATCAAAACAAAACCAGAATGGAAGAGAGGGTCTGAACAACCACCTCGAAAGATACCACTTAGGAGCGATCCCATGCTAACTAAAACATTTCCCCGCCAAGAACCAAGCAACATACCATGCCAAACTGCCCGGGCATGTGGGTTGGGGAGTCTCCTCCCCCATGTCAAGATATTATCCGCTTTGGGTGGCACTGACTCGCCCGCACGGGTTTGATTGCATCCACCTTAATGCGTCTTGATTAGGGGTTGGGTTCTCTCCTCCCCATAGCCAGGGCTTTTCACACACAAATAGAGGAAAGAAAACCAGTACATTTCATAGCCAAATGACAAAATGTTCTACCGCAACAGGTACAACAAGGAAGAAACTCAAAACAACTCTGGGTACTGGGTACACATATGTGCTTCCCTCTCCCATGTACTCTCCTTAAGCCCACCATGTCTCCAAAACACACGAACCAAGGGGATGGTTTGCCCACAAATCACTTTCTCCTTGCGATCCTCGATCATCACTGGTCTCTCCACAAAGGTCACGTCTTCCTTGATGTCCAGCTCACCCCAATCAAGGATGTGTGAATCTTCATGCAGATACTGACGGAGCTGGGACACATGGAAGACACCATGTATCCTCAGTAGCGGCGATGGAAACTCTAGCTGATAAGCCACCTCGCTGACCCTCCGCAACACTTCGAAGGGTCTGATGAACCTGGGGGAAAGTTTACTCCCCTTTCCGAACCTCCGCTGCCCACGCCGAGGGGAGACCTTCAAGAACACATGGTCCCCACCCTCAAACTCCAATGGCCTCCTCCTGGTATCAGCATACGACTTCTGTCAGTCTTGGGCCGCCTTCATCCTTTCCCGTATGAGCTGAACCTTCTCTTTTGTGTTCTGCACCACCTCCGGGCCAAGGATGCCTGCCTCTCCTACTTTGGCCCAACACATAGGTGAATGGCATGGCCTCCCGTACAAGGCTTCAAATGGGGCCATATTGATGGTAGAGTGATACCTATTATTGTAGGTTAACTCTACCAGGGTCAAGTGTCGCACCCATGATCCTCCTGAGTCCAGAACACATGCCCGTAGCATATCCTCCAAGGTCTGGATGGTGCACTCTGTTTGCCCATATGTCTGGGGATGGAAAGTAGTGCTAAGGCGTAACTGGGTGCCAAACGCATGCTGAAATCCTCTCCAGACTCATGAGGTAAACCATGCATCCCTATCCGAGACTATAGACCTCAGAACTCCATGCAACCGCACCACCTCATCCACGTACTTTCGTGCCAAATCATCCACAGTACTCGACTCCCTGATTTCCAGAAAGTGTGCCGATTTCGTCAACCTGTCCACTACCACCTAGATGACATTATATCCCCCTTGGACCTTGGGTAGTCCCATGACGAAATCCATCAAGATGTCATCCCACTTCCACTCGGGGACATCTAGGGGATGCAGTAGGCCTCCTGGAACTCATTGTTCAGCCTTTACTTACTGACACACTAAGCACTTGGCCACAAACTCTGCCACCGCTCGCTTAACTCCGGGCAACCAGAACTGCCTCTTCAGTCCCTGTTACATCTTGGAAACTCCTAGGTGTACCGCCAAGGGTGATTTGTGGAACTCACTGAAAACCTTGCCACACATCACTCCTGGAACAAACAACCTTTTCTGGAAAAGCATCCAGTTCTGACCATCCTTTGTCCATCCTTCTAGAGCATTGCCCTGGTCAACTCGGTCACGCATAACTTCGCACTCCGGGTCTCCCCACTGAGACTCCTCCACTTGTCGAAACAGAGATGACTACACTATCATCTGATATAGGCATCCTCTGCCACTATCCATCTTCGCATCCTGGTGTAAGGCAGCCAACTCCTCCATTTCCTTCCAGGTGTCCGCCGACTCTCGGACCGCATCCTTCTGCGTCCTCCTGCTCAAGGAATCAGCCACCACATTGCCCTTTCCCTCAGTATAAGAGATCTCAAAGTCATAATCCTGGAGGAACTCCACCCATCTCCGTTGTCGCAAGTTTAATTCCCACTGGGAGAAGATATACTTCAAGATTTTGTGATCCGTGAAGACCACAAAGCATTCCCTTATGACGTAGTGCCTCCATAACTTTAGCGTAAAAACGACCGCTGCAAGCTCCAGGTCGTGGGTGGCGTAATTACGCTCATGGGGGCGTAGCTGCCTGGACCCATAAGAGATCACCCCTTGTCACTGCATCAATACGCATCCCAGGCCCTATCCTGAAGCATCACAGAACACCTCATATGCCACCCCTTCTTCTAGTAATCTCAGCACTGGGGCACTAACCAACTTCTCTTTTAGATAGCTGAAGGCTGACTCGCACTGCTCGCTCCACATGAAAACCTGGTCTTTCTTGGTCAGGGCTGTCAAAGGGGCCACAACTCGGGAGAAGTTAGGTTCGAACCTCCGATAGTAACCCGCCGGCCCAAGGAAAATACGGACCTCCGCCACATTATTGGGTGCTTCCCAAGAAACAACCGCCTCAACTTTTGATGGGTCCACCGCTACCCCCTGCTCGGACACCACGTGCCCGAGGAAGTGGACTTCCCGTGTCCAGAACTTGAATTTCGAAAACTTCCCATAGAGCTGATGATGTCGGAGGACCTCCAAAACCGTCCTCAATTGTTCTGCATGGTCCTCCTCTGATCTTGAGTTGACCAGGATGTCATCGATGAATACGACCATGAACCGATCCAGGTACTCCCGGAAGTTGGAGTTCATAAGCCCCATGAACACAGCTGGGGCGTTCGTAATGCCGAAGGGAATGACTACGAACTCGAAGTGTCCATACCTACATCTGAACGCCATCTTCGGGATGTCACCCTCCTTCACTCTTAGCTGGTGATACCCAGACCATAGGTCAATCTTTGAGAACCACCCTGCCCCTTTCAGCTGGTCGAAGATATCGTCTATCCTCAGAAGAAGGTAGCGATTCTTGATCGTCACCTAATTCAGCCTCCTATAGTCGATGCACAACCTGAGACCACCATCTTCCTTCTTTGAGAACAAGACTGGAGCACCCCATGGTGACGCACTTGGGCGAACATAACCCCTCTTCATCAGATCATCAATCTGGATCCGCAATTCCCGTAGCTCTGAAGGTGCCATCCGGTAAGGAGCCATCGAGATCGGACGAGCGCCAGGCTGCAGGTCTATCCCAAACTCAATATCACGCCGAGGGGGTAGAGTCGTCACCTCCTCAGGGAAGACGTCCATAAACTCATAGACGATCTCTGGTACTTCCACCATTTCAGCATCTATGGATTCCACTGTCAGCTCGACCAACAAGGATAGGAGGGGTTCCTCTCGTCTGTTGCCCTTCCAACCGCCCCGCTCACCGGTGAAGGTAACACGCCGGCCGCCCCAGTCTGAGAACACGACCCTTCTTCGTAAACAGTCGATGATGGCACACACAGAAAATAGCCAGTCGATGCCTAGGATGATATCATATGGCTGTATCTGTAGTAGGAGAAGATCCCTAACCGACTGATGTGGCCCTATCATCAGTCTACATCCCCGAAAAACAAACAACAAGTTGGTATGACCTCTGACTGGTGTGATCAAAACCAGGGGCTCTGGAAGTCTCTCTGCATCTAAACCCAAGGCACGGGCTAGACTTAGTGCAACAAAGGAGTGCGAAGCTCTGGTATCGAACAAGGAATAAGCAAGAGTGCTAAACAGACTGATCGTACCTCAAACAACCTCTAGCCCTACTGGAACTACTGCCTCTGCGCCGTGTAACTATCCACGCCCATCTCCCCTGCCCCTAGGCTATCGGCCACCTCCCCGACCACGCCCCGGTCGAGGTCCCTGAGGTGTGCCCTGATGTCGGCCTCTTCCCCCTACGTCTACCCTCAGAGGAGCGGGAGCTCACTGTCCCTACTGATGTTGGAAAGGTCTGGCTGGAAGCTGCTACTGGGGTGGGTGCGGGAGGTGTCCGCCACCGCCGTAATGCACCCGGTCTGGGCACTGACTTCAGAGATGTCCGGGGCTCCCACAGACGAAGCACTGTGGTCCCGGGCCCGAAGGGAAAGGGCGAGGGCCGGGGGACCAAAACTAAAACTGCTGCGGTCTTCTCCCTGCTGGTTGGAACCTGGAGGGTCCTGATGCTGGAGGCCTGGTGCTGACGGCCTTTCCCTTCGATTATCCCAGCTGAATCCCCTCTCGTGACACTCCTCCTAGAGCATGCATCCTCTCCACCACTTCGGCCTTCTTCTGGACCTCCAAGTACGTTGGAAGGGTAAAGGGGGTAACAACATACTCGAGGGAGGGTCGGAGCGCCTCCTCTAAATGTCTTTCCTGAGACTCCTCGTTGGGAAAGAGGTCTGGAGAAAAACGTAGGAGGTCCTTGAACTTGATCCCTAGCTCCCTCACGGACATACTCCCCTATTGGAGGGAGAGTAACTCCTGTCTCTTTTCTACATTCATCGTCGAGGAGAGGAATTCCGCCCAGAACTCCCTCTTGAAATCCGACCAAGCCACCTCAGACTCTCTCCTCTCCCCCAGGTAAAGCGTCCACCACTTACGCGCCGCTCCCCGCATCTGGCTGACGGCCAGAGGAACCCAGTACACGGCCGGGGCCCAAATCAGGCTGAAAGCTATAACTAGCTCCTCTAGCCAACCTTCTGTATTCATGTCAGAGGTGCTGACCTCATACTTCTCGAGGGCCTGTCACTGGAAGGCCCGAAGAGTCTTCTACCACTGGTCGTCCTCTTCCTCTCGATCAGCTCTCTGCCGATCGGCCAAAGTAGTCTCCGGGGCCTCGATTGCCTGTACCACACGTGGTTTCCTTTCAGGTTCCATAGCTACAAGGTACACAAGGAATGCCTAAGACCAAGTAGTGCAGAATATCGTTCTTAAAATACCTTAAAATTTTAATTTATTCTTAATTCCCAAGACATCCCAGAAACACAAGAACACAAGTCATTATGATGCATGTACCTTTCCTAGGGTCTCTACCCTACAATCTGTGTGGCCTCACTTGGTCGTTCGGTAGGTCAAGAGTCCTTGCATAGGATCACGGGGGCCCCTAAAATCCCGTGTCCTAGCCGGTCTTCCATGGCCTAATTCACACGCCAAGGTCACCCAACACTGTTGCATTACCATCCCATGCAATCCTCACCGTGCCTAACTCCAGACTCCATCCTATCTCTCAACCTCCCTCTGATACCATTCTGTCACGACCCACCTTCACCAAAAAGGAGGGATGGGTCAGCAGATTGCCAGACCCTTCCTTCTTTAAGTTGAAGGAGAGATAATGACTCCCGAGACCCACCTTCAATAGTTCTCGGAGTGGCGACTAGCACCAAGGGTATATAAATTTCTCACAAATGGAAGGCATTACCCCATTTTGTTTTATAAGATCGAGAGATAAGATGATGAAACTCAACAACACCAAGGTAAAAGAAAAGTAAAGCCAAAAATAAACCATTCCCACATGCATGTTCCAAAAGTAAAGCCACAAAGTACAAAATGTGACTACAAAGGTAAGTACCAAAGAGGAAAAGCAACAATTGAAACTGCCCCAAAGGTCCGAGCTAGTATGGTCCTACGTGATCCCCGAAGTCCTCCTGGAAACATTAAAGCAGTTTTATATACGTAGGGTGAGCATACAAGTACACTCATTAGGGAAAACCAAAGACTCTCGTGCACAAGTGGGGGAAGGTGCTAAAGTCCCGTGAGAAAAAAGGAGTAAACAAAACACCTATCAAGGTAAACTATCCACCCCAGGCCTCACCAAGGCACACTTCCCAAATAACGCAAGTCAAGTAATATATATATAATCAGAGAACATCGATTTTTGGGTACCCCACGCCACTTTCCCACTGGTTATTGAGACATCCTACGCATCAGACCAATCCCGCCATTCTGTCACCGTAGTCCCACTACCACACCCGCCCGCACACACCTGGGCCACAACTGTCACACATAACCACGCCTGCAAACACCTAGGCCATAACAACCACCACCATGCCCGAAGACACCTGGGAAAAAAGATCCACTGCCACGCCCGAAGACACCTGGGCCTCATCCCGAAGATGCTTGGGAAACCACCTTCCGCACAAACTTGGCCAACCGTCACACTGCCCCGCCCGAAGGTTCTTGGGATAATAATGGACCTCAGGCCATCACAGCCTGCCTGAAGATACTTGGGCTATCTGGGAAAGGGAGCAGAAAAGAAGCTAATAACCAGACACTAAGAATAGTTTTGGGGAAAACACCCTCCCCCATGAAATGGGGGTGTTCGACACTAAGTTATCAACTTGGGTGGGGCGCGAATAAGAAACACAAATCTACAAGTATAGATATAAGTAAAAAACACTCACCCAAATCTTAGGTTTTCCTAACCAGCCTACAGAACACAACACCACTACATCCGAGTCACAAGTCACGACTCTCGCCAAAAAAACCCATTTGTCCCATTCTTGTTTCATGTTCATTAATAATGTTTAATTAAGTTTAAGCACTACTGGGCAACTAGTAGGCATATGCACAAGTCCAGGAAAGTAAACAGTCAAGCATCAACCGTAACGCCCACACCAGGTTCTCAACAACAGAGGATCCCACCCCAATTCGTGATATAAACAAGTACCCTCCCGATCTTAAAACTCACAACCACCGAATCCATAACAACAGGGGATCCCATCCTCAAATTCACACAACCACTGAGAGTATAAAGACAGGGGATCCCATCCCCTCCCACATCTCCAGAAATCGGCCCGAAAAAGAAAACAACCAACTACCACCATCAATACAAGTCAGGGTCATGCCGGTATTTTCAGATTTAAATGACTTAACACACTCCATGATTTAAATTTTCGTGTGTTTTAACCGGGGTTATCACAGAAGGATTGATCCTGGTGCCTCAATTTATTTGGACGGATATATGTGATTAACCAATTTACTTTTCACAACAGGAGTTTACAACCACAACAATCCATTTAAAACATCACCAGAGGTTCATTAGTGGCCAAACAACGACCACCAACAGCCTCGATTTTCAGAAGGCATAAGCCAGCACGACTCAACAAGATGGTCATAATATAAACAACATCAACCATCACAGAACCCCCTCTTTCTTTATATAATCTAGTTCATTATCTTCATTAAAGTCTGGTTTGTCCAATTCTACAGAACAGAAGCACGCCCACCCCGCATGATACACAAAAGAGAGAGGCGAAGGAGAAATTCCCTACTTGTTGATAGATGATTGATGTTTAGGCCGGGCGCCGAAATTTACGGATAACGATGCGGCGCGCCCGATGCACCAGAAGCTGTTTGTGAAAAGCCTCGATCGAGGAAAGGAGAAACCACGACTAACCCTTGGTTTATAAGAGCCGCGGATGGTTGAGGTGAGAACACGAAACCGTGTAAGGCGCGGGGTTCGTGGTTTGATCATGCGGCTCCACTCTTCATTAAAGTGGTTCGGGTGGTTTAAACCGACTCATTAATTGATTAAGTATTTAATTAAAACTCTTATGCGTGTTACGGGTCTTTAAAACATGCTCAAACAGGTCAAAATAGTGTTTAAAACCCTATTTGTGCAAAAAGGAGCGCTACTGGAAATAACCCGCGGGGTAGGCCAGAGCCACCGGTAGCTGAGAGCTACTGGTGGGTGACAGCTACCGGTAGTTGAGCTACCGGTAGGCTGCAGCGACCGGTAGGCCGCTGCTACCGGTAGGCTGATCTACCGGTAGGCTGTAGCTACCGGTAGGCCGTAGCTACCGGTAGGCCGAGCTACCGGTAGGCTGCAGCTACCGGTAGGCCGATCTACCGGTAGGCTGCAGCTACTGGTAGGCCGAGCTACCGGTAGGCTGCAGCTACCGATAGGCCGAGCAACCGGTAGGCTGCAACTACCGGTAAGCCGAGCTACCGGTAGGCTGCAGCTACCGGTAGGCCGAGCTATTGGTAGGCTGGAGCTAGCGGTAGGCCGAGCTACCGGTAGGCTGCTGCTATAGGTAGGCCACAGCTACCGGTAGCCCGAGCTACCGGTAGGCCTACTACCGGTAGGCTAAGGCTACCGGTAGGCCTACACCACCGTGATTCCCAGACCCGAAAACCCAAAACGATATTTTCACAAAGTAATGGACCTCAAAAACCCAGGCCATTACATGATGATCCCAAAGGGTACTTAGAACAATTCTAAAATGCTTCACATGCTCCTCTTCAATCCTGGAATAGACCAGGATTCCATCCACAAATACCACAAAAAAGGAATCAAGATACTGATGGAACACCCTATTAATAAACACCATAAATACTATTAGAGAATTATTTAACCCAAAAGGCATGAACAAGTACTCAAAAAAATCATACCTACTTCTAAATGTTGTTTTCAAAATATCCGCCTCTCTAACTCTGACTTGGTGATACCCGGAGCAAAAGTCAATTTTAGGGAACCACCTTGCCCCTTAAGCTAACTGAAAAGGTTATAAATTAAGGGAAAAGGATACTTGATCTTAATTGATACCTTATTTAGATTCCTATAATATATTCACAACAGAATAGATCCATCTTCCTTTTTTACAAATAGAGATAGGGCAATCCAATGTGAGATGCACAGACAAATGAATCCTTTTGATTAAAAATCGTATAGTTGTTACTTTAATTTCATCAACTAGGCATGGTACATACAGTATAAGGGAAGAGATATCAACTGTGTTCCTAGTGTCAAATCAATGGATAAATCCACATCCTACTCTAGAGGAAAACCTGATAAATCCTCTGCAAAATACTTTGGGAACTCATCCACCACATGAGGTAATCCACCCCCAAGAGGACCATCATCATCCTATAACATGATCGATGTGACCTGATAAAAAAGGTTTCCCAATTTTGAAATTGGAGGTCCAGAATGTCCTGAATGAGGATCTCATTCACCTTGAAAAACCTAGATACTTCCATCAGGTTCCGAAAAACTCACTCACCACCTATAATGATTGATGTGTGGAGAAAACAAACCATAAAATCTATATCATGTTTCATATAAAAGAGGTCCATCTCCAAAAATAGAAAACCTCATTCTATCTCGACCCCTGACAAAGTGTATACATAAGACAGACACTTGAAACCCTACTCGCGTTGCTTACCAAGTGGGATTACCAACTCTATCATACTTTCATAGGCCCTGCATCTGATTCTGCTGGTGCTCGATCCACTGCATATAGTTTCCTTATCTCAGCCTGATTCTAAGAACAAACACTAGACTGAAGATCTTCCATAAACCAACTCTTACCATAAGATGATCTAGACATACTACCAAGACCTCCAAACCAAGAACCCGCTGTCCTAGATGATTCTCACCAGGCTCATATTCCTTTAGAAACTAAAAATCCTACACCACTCTGATATAGGTGAACTACTTTGAAAAATCACAGTAAGTGCCCCATAACTTTACATCAGTGAATAGGATTGGGTGGAGAGGAATACACTAGTTTTATGTACCCTGATTTCTCACACTAATGGCACAAAACTGACTCAGAATGAGAATCCACATACAAAGATAGCTGGGAAAGATGGCCTGAACTACCACCTCCCTTCCTCCCCTGCTCATCCCGCTTCCTTTTCTTCTTATAAGAACTACCACTTCCCACTACTGATACTGCTCCAGAGAAACCATAATTTCTTCCAGAATCAATTTCCACCATCATGGAATGATCTATTACGTCGGCATAAGTTTTCATCTTGAATAAGAAAACATGAGATCATATTTCTAGTCATAGTACCATCTCAAACTTCTGAGCCTTTATCTACTCATTGGAAATGATCTCGGGTGCATACTGAACTATCACAGTAAAGCATTTAACATATTCCATCACAGATTGATCTCCATAGGAAATCTCCAAAAACTCCCAGGACCTAGTGAAGGCTAAAATATTATGACAATACTACTAATTTAAAATGACCTTGAAGTCTTTCCAACCCATCCTCTCATGCTTTACAGCTTGCGCCACTGAGTCCCACCACTTCTGTTCGGGACCTTCCAACATGAATAAAGAAAATTTAACTCTGACTACCTCAAGAGTTCCAATAAACTTGTACATCCTCTCTATATTCTCAAGTCACTCCTTTGCTACCTGAGGTTCCATGCTACCTTAGAATGAAGGATGTTTGTTCTAGAGGAACCCCTGATCGTTGTCCTTTCCAAGACCTGGTTTGGATTCTCTAACCTGATTAAGACCAGATCCAACTCCCCACCCCAAAGTTTGGATATAATGAACCACTACTTCCACTAACCTTTAATCAATTAGTGAGGGAGAACTCTCTTCGGACTCTTGCTGTAGTTTCACAGAAAATCTCCAAGGATACATCTTACTATAACAAGCAAAAAATGTAAGGAAGAATTATCAACTTAACCATTCTGGAAAATTTTAGTAACCAAAATATCTCAAACACTTCCATAAGTCAAAAAATAACAAAATCCATCATAATGAAAAGAACAACCAAACCACTCCACCTCTACCTAGTGTCTATATATATTCTGGAGCCTATACATCTCACTTGGAGGAGAAGTCAAACCAAATCCCAATATCCCATGGAAACTCGATTCCTGTTACGAGGTGTGTTTTCCAGACTCCCCACTCAAAACCAGAACCTCAAGCCCCGAAAATCCTAGATCTAATTTATCTAGACTCATCCCATATAACTTGACCCAAAAAGAGTGAAACATGATCTGATACCATTTTTTCATGAACCAAGCTGGAGTGTAATACAACCCGACACCTGGCCCAATTCATGGCATGGACTAAAGGACATTCCTAATCCCCACAGTCTAGAAACAAGTGTATGGGTATCAACAATATACTTTGGGAATTATTTCACCCATTTACATAATCATAAATATCCAACTAGAATAATCATCACAATAACGATAACCATAACCAAACGAGGTACACCAATTTCCATATTTAAATTTTTCAACTTTAAACAAAACCAAAAGGTACTAAAATGGAATGGGAAAAAAAGTATCCCAAAAAAATCCATGCAACAAGAGGGACATCACCCTCAAGACACCACCACCAACACCTGCAAGAAGTAGAACACTAGAAACTAAATCCACCATCACCACAACACATATTTCCTTTACCTAGGTCATTCATAACAAATTCTACATAATACCAAAGGTTTATATAAGGTGTGATCTAAAACCCAGTTGGATTCAACCCAAAAGAAAAATTCCATGCTATAACATTAGAAGAAAATCAACATGCATAGTTCCATAATAATATTTGGAAAAATTTTAAGAAAATATTTTAAGGAAAACTTTATTAATAAATACTTTTTAAGGAAAACCTTTTTCAGAAATAAGATTTAATAAAATAAAAATATACAAAAGATCTATCATATACCAATGACTAACACCACATCACATAAGAATCATGTCACAATAGAGATCCATGGGAAAATATTTATAAGTAACTAGAACAAGTGGGACACTATGAACCTCGTACCTCTGTGATCAAAATCATCCAACTCAACTAACAATTTTGTTCCCATGCATGATCCATTAGAGGAGATCCCATCCTAATGTCTAATGGTATCCATATAATAATCCAAAACTAATAGTGTTCCTTTTCATAATCCACTAGAGGAGAAAACATCCCTAGTTTTAGTGGTCTCCCATTATATCACATGTTTAGTTGGTGTTGTAATCGTCAATCCTGATAGATGAATATGGGCCACATCTACTTCCGAATCAACTAACGTACTAATTCTAGTTCTCTAACCTAGAATACCTAGGATTCCCTTTTTTCATAAATTCCATTCCACATATCATATAAATCATCACTTTCATATACACATTCCAAGCATCCAGAACACACAAGGAAGTAACCAATTTCATAATTCACATTTTCACATAGATCAAATGATCAATGTTAAATGGAAACCACTATTTCCCCCAAATAAACCCACTTTCTATTTCACACACACTCCAAAACCACTTGGAAATACATTTAGAACCACTTTAATGATTCAAAAATCCCATTTGTAAATATAAAAAGAAAGAACACATATGAAATCCAACCATTTTCATGGGGGAATCCCCTTTAAAATTAATATTCACATAAAAACCATTTTATAACATGCTTCACATCAGATTCAAAGACACATTTAAGGTCCCCATAGAGAATCGAACACCCAAAAAAACACATTTCTATTGAAAAATACACTTTTAACACATTATTGCCTTTAAATATCTTTGAAAACACACTCCACACATTTTTCACAAGTCATAAAACATATTCAAGAAACACCACAACAAAGAACACACAAACATGACTGTTTTCCTATAGAAAAATCCATTTTCATCACATGAAAATCTCAAACCTTTTCAAAAAACATGTTTTCACCACACAAAATTATCCATATAACATATTTAAACAATCAAGAAAGCAATAAAAACTCATATAATATTGTAAAAGCATGGAATCACCTACCTCACTCTTGGAAACTTCTAAAAATTGGTGAAGAACCACAATCACACCACCATAAGACCCCATGAAGAAAATATAAGACAACAAACATCAATATTTCCCCCAAAAACACAAGATCAAACCCTCTCTACTTCAAATAACCCATTAGAAAATAAGAATGCGAGATGGAGGGAAGAAAACCCCTAGAAAGCGGGAGAAATTGAAGGAGAAATTACTTACTTGATGATTAATTTAATAACCGGGGTCAAAAACACCCAAGGATTATGCCTCAAGAGGTCCAATAAAGTTCGGAGGAGGATCCCATGGCTTTAAAACCTAAATGGGGTGGAATACAGAAGATTTAGGGTTAAAATTGAAGAGGGTAGATAGGTGAATTTACACTTTTTAAGGATTAGGACAGGTCATATGATTTCCCTACAAAGTTTTTCAAACTATGAAGCGACTGTGCATCCCTAACTATCCAAGAGGAACAAGATGCATGGTTTTCCCACACAGTTTTCCAAATAGTGGGACAACTGTATGGTTGCCACTGTCCAAAAATGAAATTTGTTGCACGGTTTCCTGAACAAGGGCACATGGCTCCCAATAACCGTGAACCAATCGTGTTCCACCTACCATCAAGCCCAAAATATCCATTTTTCTTCAAAAAAATGGGGGAATCAAAGAATAAATACAAGACTAAAAATAAATATAATAATACCTTGAAACAAAATCACAGATGTGACATTTTTATTTTTCCACCTTTTCCATTTTGAGATGACTATAAATAGAAGCGTGGTACATTAATTCTTTTTAACCCTTTCGCATGAAAAAAAGGCAGAGAACTACAGAGTTTGAGTAATTTTTATTTCCGGAAAAAGATCTTGATAGAATATTAGATATATAAATGTTTTCTTTATGGAATAAGGAATATCAGATTAGGAAAGATTGGACCGAGGAAGAACGAACTCAACATAGTTTTTGAAGTGCAGTTTGAGAAAATGTTTCATCGTAATTAGTCCATTTTACTATATCAATTAGATTGAGGCAATTAGAACAAGGTGAATCAGACTGTGGTTCTAGAAAGAGTTTTATAGAGTAAAATATTTTTTTGATCTTTTCTTTTTTGGAACATTTTCTTGTTAGAAAACTTTTTAAACTGAAAAGATTCTGTATAACAATTCCTATTAGGATGAAGAAGGGGTATAATAGGATTTGGAAAAAGTTTTATTCACTTATTCATTATAGCTAATTTCTATATACCCATAGGAGTGGAAATGGAAAGGATGTAGGTTTTCACACTGAGGTCGAACCTTGTAAATCTTGTATACTTAACTTTATTTCCTACCTTTTAATACATGAATATTTAATAAAATATGATAAGAAATTAAACTTTAATAGGTTGTAGGGGTTAAGTTTTTAAAATTATTGAAATATATAAAATTGATCAAATGATTCAACCCCCATCTTAGTTTTTATTTAATCCTTTGTAACTTCATATTGAAATGGTTTCATTCATCAAGAAGTAGATGAATGGGTTCATTTTTCAAGCAGCAAGTAATTTTATTGTTATCATTATTAATTTATATTTTATATTAATATGTACATGGTAAAGGTAATTTTTTTGAAGAAATTTCTTTTGTAATAACATTTCTCAGGCTTACTTTGTCAGTTGGTGACTACAAATAAAATTTTAAATGGTATTTGAATCATGTAATAGATGAATGGGGTGATCCAATAGAAAGAGATAATACTATGTTTTATTTTAAAGAGGTGGAATTCAATCTAATGGGTGCCCTTTGGTTTGACACCTGAACCAACCCATGAACTTCAACTATCAATTTAATCCGTACCGCAAACCAAAGTATAAAAAAACCACCATTTTAGTTTGGTTTTGGTTCATTTTCTAGTTTGATGCTTGTAATCATGATGGCATATGGTTTTAAATCCATGGGGGTGTGATTCTCCATGGTGGGATGATACATTTGAAAAAGCATGAAATTAAAATAAAGTTTCATTGTAGGACATGAATTCACGATGTATGATGGAGATGAGTAGGTTGTTCAAGATAATTGTAAAGTGTTATGGGCCCCACCATATGATAAAAATATTCCATGTAATTTTTCTCTATATTATATGGAAACTTCCATTTTAGGATCACTACCATAGATCAGACCTTTAAGATTGGAGAAAAGGGGATTTAACAACACTAAAAAATCTTTGTTGTCATAAGCGCCATTAAAATGAGACCCATTTATCAGTGCTAGAAAAGTGATGATAAGAGCCATACTACTATGGTGTGTTGTTTAAATCACAACACACTACAACACATACACCTATATGTAAATACACTTTTATGAAAATTCTTAATTTAATTACAATAAATTACATCACAAATACAAAAAAAAACATTTTATTATATACATTTTAAAGTATAAAAATCTTAATGTATTTTTTTGTTTTGAGTATTTAACATTTCTTTACTACTAAAATGATGATTTTAATAAAAAAAGACTCACTTGGAGTCAAACTGGTCACACCACGCATCAGATTGAGGTGCAACTGATTCCTACATGTCAAAAATGAATTATGGGGTGTATTACTAAAGTATCAAAATAATATTAATGTGTTTTATTAGTTTTGAATATGTCACCTGTCTTTTTTACTAAAATTTCGTTTTAAACTAAAAAATTCACTTTGAGTCATATTGGTCACATCATGTGTTGGTTTGATGTGATATTGATTTCTATGCATCAAAATGACTTATAAATCATTTTACAAAATTATTAAGACAATATGAGTGTGTTTTATTAGTTTCCCGTGACTAACACACATTTTAAACTAAAATATAAATTTTAGACTAATAACAGACACTTTGAGTCATACCAGGCATAGTGTATTGGATTGAGGTGTGGTTGATTCCTACATGTCAGAAATGACTTATGGATCATTGTACTAAAGTATCAAAATAATTTGAATGTGTTTTCTTTTTCTAGTATGTCACTCCTATTATTTACTAAAATATTAATTTTAAATAAAAATACAGACTTGGAGTCATACTAGTCACACCGTATGTCGTATTGAGGTGTGGTTGACTCTTATACATCAAAAATGACTCATGAATCATTGTCCTAAAACATTAAAAAAATCTAAACGTGTTTACTCGATTCTGAGTATATGATGTGTGTTTTGAACTAAAATTTAAATTATAAAATAAAACATATAGTTTGAGTCATATTAAACATGTTGTTTATTGGATTAAGGTGTGGCTGATGGAGCTATGGCTGATTCTTACATTATTAAAGACAATTTTCACGATAGATGTTTTGCAAAGTCTTACTTTACATTCAACTATTGCAAAATCCATTGGTATATGCATTCTTACGATTCACTTATCATTTTAGGAAGTATGGGGATTCCGCTTCCATCCAAAAGGAAAAATTTCTCACTTTTATAGCTTGTTGAAGATATTTGAAATCGAAATATGACTACCTAAATGATCTATAAAAAAACTAAATAATTATTAGATAAAAATGATGAGAAAATTAACTTAAAATAATAGATATAATTATGAAAATAATAAGTAAATTAGTATGAATTCACCTTTTCATTAAACTATTTAAAAATAACTTATTAGATACATCCTTATTATTCACTTCACATTTCAAAAAGCATGGGTTTTCCTCTTCCATCAAAATGGAACCAGTTCTCTCTTTTCTTCTTTGTTGTAGATATTTGAAAGTAAAATATGACTTCCCAAAAGATCTGTGAAAAAAACTAAATAAGTATTAGATAAAAATGATAAGGAAATTATCTTTAAAATAGTAGATAAAATGATGAAAAATTTAATTAAAAATTATTAGGAATTAACCATTCCATAAAAATATTGAAAAATCTCTTTATAGATGTATCCTTACGATTCACTTTATGTTTCAGGAAGTATGAGGTTTCCTCTTCCATCCAAAAGAAACATGTTCTCTCTTTTCCGGCTTGTTGTAGATAGTTTAAAGGAAAATATGAATTCCCAAGATACCTATGAAAAAAATTAAACAAGTAGTATATAAAAATGATTAGGAAATTAACATAAAAATAGTAGATAAAATTATGACAAAATTAACTAAATAAGTACCATGAATTTAACTTTTCATGATGTCTATATACATTCTTGACACATTCCTCTACTTCCATCATCTTAGTTGTGGACTAGAATTCCAATATCTCCTGATCACAAGTAGATTTGAACAAACCACCCCAAATCAAGAAAAAGAATCCACCAATATAAGAAATAATTTCTTATGTTATTAATACTATAAATAAATAAAATTAAACTTAAATATGAAACAAGACAACAATAAAATGTCAATTTTAAACTGAAACCACACAATTTGAGTCATACTGGGTAGATCATATATCTAATTGAAGTGTGGTTGATTCATACATGTCAAAAATGACTTACGTATCGTTTTCCAAAAGTATCAAAACAATATTAATGCATTTCTTAGTTTTCAGTATGTCACTTGTCTTTTATACTAAAATGTTGATTGTAAATAAAAAAACAATTTGAGTCATACTAATCACAACATGTGTCATATTGGGGTGTGAATTATTATTATATTTCATAAATTACTTATAGATTATTGTTCTAAAGTATCCAAGCAATCCAAATGTGTTTGTTTAGTTTTGAGTATGTCACTTGTATTTTTTTTATAAAATTTCATTTTAAACTGAAATAATGAACTTTGAGTCATATCGGTCACATCGTGTGTCAATTTGACATGAGACAGATTCCTACATGTCACAAATGACTTATGAATAGTTTTTCTAAATTATCAAGACAATATGAATATGTTTTATTGGCTTTTAGCAAGTGACATATGTTTTGAACTAAAATGTCAATTTTAAACTGATAACTAACAATTTGAGTCATACCATTCCCAACATGTATCAAATTAAGGTGAGGTTGATTCCAACACAACAAAAATTACTTATGGGTCACTTTCCTAAATTATAGAAACAATCCAAATCTGTTTGATCGATTTTTTGTATATAATGCTTGTTTTGAACTAAAATGTAAATTTTAAATTAAAAACAAAATCTTTGAGTCATACTGGGCATAAAATGATTTGAAAATAAACTAGATAAGTGTCTAGAAGTCACCTTTTCATGATGTATTTATACATTCTTACACCAGGTATGTTTCCCAATCATTTATAAATAAATCTATTTCCTCTTGTGAATACGAGGACTGATGAAAATCATGGTAGTACTGGAAAAATATAAATAAATAGAGGATTAATAAATATTTTAAATTAAATTGTAATTATCTTCCAAAATACCTCTTCGAGGATAATAGTTTTTTAATGGCATACAATATATTTCATAAACTTGAAAACATAATAACCATTATCTTTTCCATTGTTTTGTTTTGGACACTACAAAAACATTGATAAAAATAATTAATTTGTTTTGATATATGTTTTGATAGTGAAATATTATTATATATACCCTAATACTCATCCAATTATAGAATTCGATAGTCTCCTTGTATTAATGGACCATCCTCGTGCCATGATTTTTAACATAATTAAACACTTCAGTATCATAACATAATTTTCCTTGAATCATAATATAAAATGTGTAACTTGAATTTTAGTTGTAAAAAGTTGCATGAAATTTAGTAAAAATAAATAAAATTCATCACGTGTGGCTTTTTTTTGAAATCCATGCATTGAATCAATAAAATAGATCTTCGAAGTATCCAAACTGACTATAATGAGTAACAAATGTTTCATAAAAAACAAAATGTAATAAGTAATGAAAGGAATGAAAATATATTTGATATGATTAAATTGTATAATTTTACCCATCCATTGTGGTCACTAAGAATAGTCAATTATCTATAAGTTTTATTTCATACATTTCTTATAGTATATCTTCTATTACTTCAATTTTATTTGGTTATAATTTGAATTATCGTGTGGAAGTGATGTGAGGACTAATGAGTCCAAATTTATGTTCACAAGGTTTTCCCTTCAAATAATATTCATATACATGTCTGTAAAAATATGAATAGTATTCAGTCATAAATAATATAGTAGATCAGCTATTGGATAAATGAATCATGAAAACAGACCTCATGTATACATTTACAACTGAGTCTCCTATTCATTCATGTGTGAGGATTTCATTTACATTCTCATGAATAATATAGTCTATAATGGCCTCTCCATGCATTTTTTCTTCATAATCTTTTGCAGTTGTAGCACCAATTTATAACCTTATATCCGCATGAACCTTTAATGTTAGTAAATATGGAAGTTGAATGGGTGGGTTAAAGGTACTTTGTGAAGATATTTTTGATTTATTAGTATATCCTTTAGATCATTTTGACTTGACCTTCCATTTCAACCCCTTCCCTTTGTATGCCTATAATAAAATTAATCATTTTAGGCATTCTTCAATAATTTTTAATGTTTTTTTTATGAAAAATAAATTGAAAATGAATACCTCCTTACCGACATGTTTTTTTAAAATATTTAACATATATAATAAAAATATTCCAATGGATTTCTCAACTGTATGAATATCTACAACATCAAGTGGAGCAGGTAGATCAATGCTTAGATCTTGAGCTACGTTAATCACCACTCTCATATAATATATTAGAATTTTTTATTGTGTAGAATATCTCTATTGGTACTGTACATGACTCCCATCACAACAAGGTAATGGGTAGGTATTAATATATATAAATCATAATCATTTTCACCCGGTAGAATATCAGTACAGAAAAGGTAACATTTTTTCCCTAAATAAAATTTCATATAAATGATTATTACAATATTTATTACCTCTTCTAAGACAACACTTTGAGGGGAATAGATTACATCAAAGCTAGTGGGATGGGAGGATCTTCACGCAATGGTTCTATTTGTGTTGTTTCTTCTCTTTGATTCCTTCCCATAACATTTTCTAACAAATATGACTAACAATTAATTTTTTCATCAAGATTAGATAATTGTTCTTGAAACTCTTTAATTTTATTATCTTTATCCACCTATTCATTTCTTTTATCAAAATATATATGGGGTGACACCCCAAAACCCACACCTTTTACATGTCCATACTGTTGTGGTTTCTTCAAGTCCACTGATAATATTGTTCATCCTGTATAGTTGACAGTTATTATTGTGTTCTATTTAGATAAAAATATAAAAAATAAGTAATCATTGTTATGTAATGCCAATTTTAAGAAAGATAATTTTTTATTATGTCATACTTACACATGATTCTCACACTTTTTGTCGGTTTTCGTCTATTGGCATCCCTTATTTATTTACACAAGCCTACTTCCATAACATGTGATGTGGAATTAGAGTGTATTTTGATTTAGATTCATAAATATGCATATAAATATAAGAACATAATTATGTTATTGTTTCGTGTCACAAAAAAATTATGATATATTTAAAATACATACCATTTTTTCAAGTAAATCATATCCCATCCTTGCTTTATGGTGGGGGTACCTAGGTTTTGTTTTCTGTTGCTTATTTTTAGCACTCACCTGTTATTTCATAAATTAACGATTCTTAATCAAATTGATTAATACATGTATTGTCAATCAATACATCACCAGTCATAATGTACCTAAAAATATGTCTCCTCATGATGACCAATAAACACATACCATGCCTGTTGATTTGTTAGGTGTGCATACATATGTGATGGGTGTGGGTTTATTTTCATTTCAACCTCTTTAAGATGAATCTTTGTAATAATTTTTTGAAATCCTCTACGATCCTTGCCAATGAGCATTAATAAAAAATTTATTCGGGAGTTTTCAACTATAAATGCACTATGAAAGGGATAATGAATAATAATTCAACATTTCATTATTTTTTTAGTAAGATAAAGAAAGTATATATTAATGTTACCCTAATCTCTTCCCAAATCAAATCCTTAAGCATAGAAACAAAATTGTGCCAAGAATCTACATCAATCAGCATGCACATGTGAGTGGTGATACCAATGTAACTAATGAAGATAGACTTGTTGGAGTTAACTGGTTGGTCATGTGAATTCTATCCAACATCAATTTTGATGCCTTTGTTTCTCACCTTAATAATTTTTCCTAACATCATCACACTAAGATGCTACTATTTTTTCTGGGACATTGGTTGTTCACCATAAACCATTTCTTCAACTTCACCATCTTCAATATGTTGTTCATTATTATTGGTATCATCAACATGTAAAGAATGACATTATTCCTCCACATTTGGAGAACCCACAAGTTGAGAAACCTATTGTTCCTCAATATCGAGATCATCGACATGTGAATAAGTCATTATTAGTAGAATTTGTTGAAAATTTTATCTATATTACATAAATGCAGTAGTGAAAACATAATAATATGAGGTAATGCAATTTAAATTACAAAAAAATATAACCTAATTAGTTAACTCTAGTTTATTAAAGGTTAAATGGATTTGATCCATCTATTGAGTATCCAAAACCCTTCATTATGGTATCCTCTGACATACAAGACTTCTTCCGTATTGGGACCACTGAAAAATGATTGTGACATCCCAATGAAAGGGTTGTCCTCATTTGAATTGATATCTGACACTTTAGTGGTTTTGGTCAATTACTAAATAATTGAACACTTTTGGTTTATAGGATCTAGAACATAAAATACTTATACTACTTATGATGCCATTATAAACAGTTCTTCTTTATACACTTACTTAATAAAATCTACTTTCATGAATCTCAATCCATCTATTTTAAGAGAACTCCTATTATCAACCCACTTGCATTGAAAAATAAAAACATGGAATGTTTTATAATTTAACTCCCATATTTTTTTTGATGATTTTTAAGTTTATAATATTCACATAAATTGGATTACTATCCTTGTTACTAGATATATGCATTTTTTAAGCCACAATTTTAACTCCACTATTATTCATGGTACTATGTTCATCATGTTTATTTGTATAGAACGCAAAACCATTAATTACATAACCATTATAAGACCATAAATGTACACTTGGTCCTATGGATAGTCATCAAAGTCATTATAAAATAGAATTTATATTTTTAGTTGAATACTTAAAAATATGGTCTCAAAACCATCCTATTAATTATTGATTATGTGTACTTTATATCCAACCATTAGGCTCTGATGGATTTAAATGACTAAGAATTTCTTTGTGGGTTTCAACATATAGAAAAAACTCTAAAGTATTATAAAAAATGTATATATGGGATTACTCATAATATAAAATAGTGATTATGACAATATCTATTCTATAAATTCCTTCACCAACACACCGCTCAGTGTGATGAGATTTTGGTACACCAATGTTTTCCACACCAGATAGACTATTAGTACTAAATTAAATAGATTTATCAAAAATATATCATTCAACAATAAAACCTTTTGGATGACTTTGATTTTTGATGTACCCATTAAAAATTTTCATATAATGTTCAATGGGGTATATATATCTATAATGTATAAGACGAAATAGTTGAAT
The DNA here is from genome assembly GCA_963277665.1 of Viscum album. NCBI lineage: Eukaryota > Viridiplantae > Streptophyta > Magnoliopsida > Santalales > Viscaceae > Viscum > Viscum album. The sequence continues at coordinate 464,129,615 of OY728151.1, forward strand.
TTCTTACTAAGTGAACCATAAAATAAACCATCATATCAAATAATTTCAGTGGGAATAACATCTCCAATTCACATAATATGAAAGCAATTTCCTTTTCCATAGAGGGAAATTTCATCGGTTCTATAACTTTAATACAGATAGTTTTGAAAAAGAAACATATATTGGTTAATATATGACAGGCATTCTTGGAAAAAATATGACATAAAGCTGTAGGCATTAGATCTTGAATCAAAACATGACAATCATGGGATTTTAGACCCTTTAACATTAAATCAGTCACTAACATGATATTATTGATATTCGATTAATACCCATCTGGAACCTTTACATCTTTCAAGAAGCTGAAAAACTAATATCTCTCCTGCCAAGAAAGAGTGTAATCTGCTCAAGGAAGAAAAGTTCATTTTTCACCCTTCACTGGAACCAACTCTTCAAATATTACCATGTCAATCATGTCAATCCTAGAATTAATTTTATTTTTTATTTTTCTGGGTGAATTTAGTAATGTGTCAATGACACTATCAAATTATTTTTACATGAATGACATCAATAAAATGAATTATATATAAAAAATTCCAGTATGGTAATTCAAAAAAAAAACAGATATCCTTTTCCAACTAGTTTTTTTAAGGTTTTCCTAAAAAGGTATACCAAAAGTAGGGTTTGTGCCTTTTACTTTCTCAAATAGTTGATCACTTGTTAGTAAAGACGGGGTTGTAAATTCTTCTAAACTCCCATCAAATTATGTCATCAAATATCGGTAGCTATGTCATTGGGGTAGAAATATGTGATTTCCTAGAAACACATACTTTTTTGAGTGTTTCTACTAAATTGAATGTGTACCTTTACCACAAATGATACAAGATTTAGTTTCTGTAAGGTTATATCCTGACAAATTTTGATAAACAAGAAAGTCATTAATCATCCCTTATAACATGGATCTCAATAGTAAATCTTCATTTCTATAAGAATCATACAACATAACACCATAATCCCATAATAGTTTAAAATAATCAATAAATGGACCCAAATAAACATCAATATCATTAACTAGTTGTTTTGGTCCTAATATAAGCATAAATAACATAATGTATTTTTGTTTCATATATAATCACGGTGCAAAGTTATTATTTACCTACATAATTAGCCATATACTATGAGTGCTTCTTTGAAAACCAAAAGGATTCAATCCATATTTAAATAATGCAAGATGAAGGTTTCTTAACTCATTTACAAATTCAACATACTCGTAATCCATTATCTTCTACTGAGGAGATTCTACCAAGTGGTAAAGTTTCCCATCTTTTTTTCTCATATATTCTTTTTATATCAACTATCTTTCAATATCCTCACTTCCATATGGGCGCCTAAAACTTGGATGGATTAGAAATTACCATACAAATTTCATAGGACCCGATTCATCTTTCTTATGTCGAGAAGCATCATTCTTTGGGAAATTTTTAAGTGATTATTTGTTCTTTTGAAACAGTATACAGTGATATAGATAGGAATGTATTCTTTCAAAGATGGTACCCATTAAACATAGTATTTGTTTAGTTTCATATGTTTGGTAAGGAAGGTCATTATATTCTAGGAACATATCATTTATGAGAGTAAGTATTTCAATAAAATTGGTATCACAAAATCCATTTCAATCTTTTAAATAATACAAATTTTTTATTGAGTCCAATGATGTATATTTTATACAACCAGTATACAATGGTATCTTAGCACAACTCTTTAACTTCAAAAACAAATTTTGATTATCAAGAATTTTATCTTCAACTATCATTTCCATTTTTTCAATACAATCTTCATTATCATTCACACCTATAATCACATCCTTGACGTGGTTTTATCATTGTACACACTTGTAATCATATCATATGTTCCATAAAACATAGTCTTATCTCATTCACTAGATACATTCATTTTTCCCTGAGTTTAGTCAAACATTTATTACATCGATCTATAACGTGATAGATCAAATGTTCTTCTAACTCATCTAAACTAATTATTATTGAATAATAACACAGTAAACAAAGAAAATTAATTTGAGAAGGTTCATAGTCATGCTATTTTTCAGACATGATGAACTCTTTCACCCCATCCTCATGCTCTTTTGTCATACGATTCAGATTCATCCATTTTTTATTCATATCCATCATATTTTATTCAGTATTTTTAATAATTAAAAAAATAAATGAAGGGTAAAAACCATTTCATAGAAAAATTCCATCTTATGAATAAAATATTACTGTAAGGTAAGAGTATTAATGGTTTTGATTTTGAAGACATAAATTGGTTTATTTATGGTTATGAATTTACTAACATAGCTTATAATTAATATTTTCAATATTATATAAAACTATACCATCTACTGTACTAATTCTGGTAAAAAGAGAGACAAATCCCCTATCAAAACACAACATAGAGGATATAAACATATGGCCTTTAATACAAAGTTTCAAAACAAGATTTCTATATCAATACTTGATAACTATTTTTATACAAAAATTACAATTGATCATACTTAATTTTTTCCCACTTAATGTTTGGCAGAATATATTTTCTATATTTTTGTTTCTTAAAAAGAAGGGAATATTGAAAGATGATACTCTAATAAACATTAAAAATACAATATAGAAGGTAATGACTTGTTTTAAAAGGACATTGTGGTTTTAATCCACGAGAGAAGGAGGGATAATTGGAAGTATATGGGAATAATTATTTGATTTTAATCCATGGGAGTAGGAGGGAAACTTGGAACTTGGATCCGATTACCAAATATGAAATGCAAAAACACTACCTACATATAATTTTTAGTCACCACCATACATGATAAGTGGTCAGTGTTTTTTAATTGCAAAGATTTGAGATCCATGCAATCGGAGTGAGAAATAATGATGAATGGGTGAGAATGAATATAAAGTTGAGGGAGAGGGTAAACCAACAATGGATCAAGGAAAAAGAGATTGGGTGGAACATGGGAATAGGATATCTAATTGGAACTTAGAGATGATTTATAGTTATGCATCACAAAATCTCTGCCTATTTATCTCTTTCAATCACTACCTTAAATGATAAGTGGCTAGGGATTTTGCAGTGCACAGCTATAAGCTCCATGTAATCAGATTTATTAATTAGGATGAATGATTAAAAATGAATGTGAAGGTGTGGGAGAGGGTGAATGAACCATGTATCAAGGTAAGATAGATTAGGTGTAGAATCAGAGAGGTAGATCGAGGAAAAATAAGATCGCTTATGCACGTGCAGTTCAAACCATTTGGGAAAATTAAAAACAAAGATGTTTGTGGGGGAGAAATGGATTACAAGTGATCACATGCCTTGATTTTAATACATCATTATAATTTCAAGGAAAAATAATTAGATAAACTTTAAACTAAGACAAATATATTAATAAAAATTTAAAATTTAAAAAAATACAGAAATTATTGCAATTTTAATTTGTCTTCATTTTGTTTTGATGTGTAATTTAGTAAAAGAAAATAAATGATTATACTTTCCCTCAATCTTGTTTTGTGACAATTTTTAAAATAAAACAAAGGAAATGTTTTGAAAATATCAAAAAATAATCCTTATTAAAAATATAGTTTTTCAATACTCAATTATTCCAAATAAAAAAATATTATAATTTTAAATTGCATCTTTGATTTTTAAATAAATAAATACTATATATATATATATTTCTTAATATATATGTATATATATAGATATAATATATATTTATAAATATATTTATAAATTTATATATATATATATATATATAAATTTTCATTCATAAATATATATATTTACAAAATAAATTTATAATTATATAAATATATACAAAAATGATCTATCCAAAATCCAAAGATCCCAACCATTTATTAAAGTAGAAAAAAAGATAACACACAAGCAAGAAAATAATTTTTACACACTAATGAAAATCATTTATATACACGTGATAAAAATTATCAACTCAATGTAATAAAAATTATTTATAATTTGTTTATATAATTTATAAATTCAAAAATATTAATTCAAAATAATCAAAATTATTAATTCAAAATGATTTAATCAGAATTATTATTAACACAAAATTATTAATTCAAAATAAATATTAATTACAAATTATTTATAAATTATTAATTCAATATAATAAAAATTATGTATAATCAAAATAATCTCTAATAAAAATAATTTATAAATAATTTATAATTATTTATAATTATTTATATACACATAATATATGGGCGAAACATCTGAATTGCCCCAAAATAAAAATATGAGAAGTCTCATACAGTTTTAACTCCACTAAACATATGCAATCATGACCTATTCATCTATAAAAAATGGTGTAACTTAAGAAATAATTAGAAGACATCGAACATGAATAAAGAATAAGAGTCCAAACACTAGATTTGCGAGACACTCAACCATTGGCGAACCAAAAACTAGACCAAGATGGGATCTAGAATGTAGGATGGGAGAACTGAATGATGTATTCAATAAGGATCCATAGCCATATAAAAAACCCAATGAGAATCTAACACCACCTTTAGTATACCCAAACTACCATGAACTCAGTCGATAAGGGCCAAAACTAGGGTTAAACATGGAGATTCTGGTGGTAAGGGAATCAAAGAATCATGAATGAAGCTCCAACATCATGAAACTAAAGATCTAATAAAATATTGGATCATGACATTACTATTAAATATATAAAATAAGGTAGATGAGTGAGGGGTAAATAACTAGATGGAAGAAGATCATGATTAAAGAAGAGATAAATAATCAAAAACCTTAGATCTTTAGCGGAACAATTTTTCAAGATGTTTGATGAATAACAACGATGAGGGTTCTGTTCTGTGAAAGTTCTAAGGCGCGAGAGTAAGGACTCTGCTAGGGTTTTATTTAAAAGATCAGGTAAGGATTTTATCAACACTTAAAAAAAAGGTTGATAAATAGTAGTTTTATTAGTGTAAAATTTTAGCATTGACAAAGATTGGTTTTATCAGTGCCTTTTTAGCACTGATAAAACTCGATCATTATCAGAGCTAAAAAAATACTGATAAAGACCCAATTTTAATAATATCATAAATATAATTAAAAAATTAAATTTATATAACTAAAAATAAGTATTTAAAAATTATAAATATGTATTTATATATATAATTATAAATAAATATAATTATTATTTAAATATATTTATTATAATTTTATAATTATTTAAATATATATATATATATAACTATAATTACAAATAAATATAATCAAGACAGTGAAAACCATGGGTTAAAAACCCATGGCCCTAAAAACATTATTATGAAAAAGTAAATTACAATACAACTAGATCCAATAAAAGCATAGACAAGCATGCCATCCAACAGAGGACAAGTACTCCCATAAAACTTCAACAAAGAAATCTTAACATCTATTTCTAACATTACATGCTTTACCACGGCCCCAATATCAACATCCTTTATTCCATTTTGGAGAAGCCTAAGGGCCACCTCAGTCATCCAGGATTCTGAGGTCCCCTTACTTAGACCCACTTTCTTCATGATCCAAACTTGCTTCCAGGTCATAGGGCAGTGTAACCTTAGAAAAAGAATCCATTTTTATAGACTATGCATGCTCAAAGGACATAGGATGCTCTTGAGGAGCAGTAATGTCCACCAAATCATGTATATCTTATAACTTCACCTCAATTTTTGTGTTTCTTCTCTGTTAAAGAGTTGAATGGGGATCCCCACCTACATGCACTTGCCTAGGGTCTTGTCCAGATATGTCAATTTTACCAAAATAGGTTCCACTAATGGATAAAGTATCTATTTCCCTTCCAAGATTAGATAGTCCATCCTTTTCTAGTTTTCTTATCCATATATGAGATCTGTGGATCAACAACTGCATGTGCAGAGGCCTCTACAGCTACACCATAGTGTTGTTGGCCTTGTAGCTTGATCACTTTCCATCACCTCCACTTCAATGGTGGTTCCCCTTTGAAGAGGCATAAGGTCAGCACCACTAGAAAGATCCTGACTAGATCCCAATCTAAACCACCCTCTTCAAATTCTGTAGTGGTAAGGCCCTCTTTATCCATAGACCCATGCACATACACAAGATATTTTCATGTATCTATACTGGATTTAGAAGAAGAGGGCCTTTTATTTATAACCCTAGATTTCTCCAATCCATTAAGGAAAATTTGGTCAAATTATAAACTATTAATGGAATCAATCATGGAAAATAGATTATATTTCCATTTCAAGATAACACCAGTTTCTAAGTTGTATACTTCTTTTCCAGGACTGGAAAAAGCATCCCTGTCAACTCCATTATCCATTGAATTCATGGAAGTGTCGACATGATTTTACTGACTTGCATTCAGAACACTTTTTATCTCTTAGATTGTAGTGGAACCCTACTTACTCATCTGAGGAGAAACAATAGAAGTAGGGGAGTAGGGAATTCCTCTAACATTCACAACATTAATACTCACTAGATCATGAGAACTTTTATACATATTCTGATTTTTAAATCATAATTCTTTCTTCCCCTTGATAATACCAAAATTCATGAAATTTAATGCAATAAGATTAGTGGCGTCCATCCCATATTTAGAATCAAATGATATGCACATATCGTGTGAGTCATGGGGAATATTTCCACCAATAACAACCTCATTACCACCCAATATTTGGGGATCAATAACATCATCCTTAAAAATTATATAAGAACCAATCAAAGACAAATTATATCCCTTATTATGGGCCTTAAACTCAGTATGTTAATAAGATGAAGAAATGACATTAGAAGGGGATGAGATAAACCCAGTACCTATTTTGGTGCTAATAACCACATCAAAAAAATGAAATAAAATCCTGAATTGGAAGATTACCACTCTTCCTAACCGACCTATAAGTCCTGGTGACCTTTCCAGGAGGCAAAGGAGAATCATCAACCTCCTACATTTCACCTCATCCTGGGCATCATTTTTCCCATCCATGGGTCACGAGTGCCTACCAACTAATGATTTATTCCCATCAGAAATAAGAAACTTGAACATGTAGATATCAACACAATTCCCACATTTATTACAATTCAAGTATCTCGGAACCATACAACAATTATATATTACTTTTCCAATGCATAATTATTTGAAGAAAAAATCAAGGACATGTTTATACTCTATAAAAAGTTAGTATTTAAAATCAGCAGCAACCAAATACACTATTTCAAAAAGCATTGAACTAAGATCGAATTCAACTAAAATTCAAGAATAATACCCATAACTAGTCATTTTTATCTCTTTATCAAACTTGATTGGGGTTTTAAATTCTAAGGAAATATCCCAAATGATAAATGGGTGAAAAAAACCAATTCGGTCCTTTTACTTGAATCCAAGACTGGGCGATAATGTTCTTGGCCTGAAATAGATCATACCAAGGGTCCCTATCCTGAAACCGAAGGACCCCTAGCTTCAAATTGAAAAATACACCTCTCCATTCCTTCGATATTATCTCTTGAGAATGAAAATTTATAAAAACATCCCAAACCAATCGACACCATATTCCAACTGTCAAAACCCTATACCTGGATCAACCATTTATTAAAATCTTCAAGAGTCCAAGCAATAATCTTTGGTTGTGAGGTAAGTCACATGATAATGGAGTGATTATAAGCCACAATCCACTCATCAAAGAAATTAAGGTTCTCTTTAACAAATGAAAGTGAACCATTCCCCGATATTCGATTATGAGAAGCTATTAAGTCTATCCTTAGACCAGGAAAATATCTATCCCCAACAACAACACATAACCATGATGCAATCACAGCCTTCAAAGCATCACACTTCACTAAATCCATTAGTTCTGAAGAGTGAGAAAGTGGAACCCTCTTCATGTCCTGAAAGCTCCTTATGATACCAAATGTGCATTTTTCAAGCTAGAATCAGCATCAACCTTCTTCGAGGGACCAATTGAAACATCTTCTAGACTGATGTATGCATATGAAATCAACATCTTTATAGGATATTACCGTAATCTCCATGTTCAAAGAGAGAGAGACTCTCAAGCCCAAACATTGAATCCTCTTAAAAAATAAATATATTTAAAAATATTTATATATAATTATAAATATATTTATATATTTATATATATTTATATAATCATATATAACTATATATATTTATATAATTATATATAAACTTATATATTTATTAATATATTAACATATATATTTATAAATATAATAAATATATTTATTATAATTTTATAATTATTTAAATATATATATTTATTTATAATTATAATTATATGTTCATATTATGTGCTTTGGAGTAAAATTATGTTCAAACACACACACTCACCTCATATAATTAAAAACATATATATAAATAATTGTATAAATATATATAATTATATATATAATAAAACATAATTACATATATTTATTATTTAAATATATTTATTATAAAATCATAATTATTTAAATATATACTGAGGCCTTTCCTATGGAGGATGTAAAGAACGTTGATGATTAGGACTCTTGGCAGTCTTCAAAGTAATGGAAGAGAGGAAGACACTCGAGAAGCTAGGGTAGACCCTGGGGAAGGGACAATAGATGGATGAATTCACATGATTTGGAAAATGAGGAATGGACTTTTCCATTATAGTTTTCTGATCTTATGAAAATTTCTTATGACTCTTTTTGTAAGGCCACAATCACCAAGTGGGATGTGTCAAGGAAAAAAATTTTAAAACTCCTCCAGAGGATTATGAAGGTGAGAGATACACCGAGGGCATCACAGAAGCATTTTTCAAATGGTTTGATTTATAGCTTGAATTCGCACTTGCCAAAATGGAACCAGACATTTTTAGATTTGGTGATTATCTCGTGGAACAAAAAATGTTATCAATAAATCTTGAGGATGGATGTTGATCTAATCTGAGGCTAGACTATCATGATTTTTTTATAAATACAATAACCACATCATTTTAGAGATATCCTCTGAATTATCTCAAGATAATATTGAGTCGCCTCCAAGGAATACTTTATGGAAGATAGGTTGGAATAAAAATTTTCGATTTCCTAGTAATTTGGGTTCTATTGGGAGAGTTAGGATGTGATTTATTCATCAATTTTGGGAATTTTATCCATTATTTTCCTCCATTATCTTTTCTTGTTGATACTTTCCTTTTTCTAATAAAATTTGTGGGTGTGGGTTGGCTTTCCAACTCATGGTCAAACCTTTTTGGTATATTTATCTTAAATTATATATATTTATATAATTATATATATATATATATATTAATATATAGATATATATAATTGTTAAAAAATTAGGGTGATGGGGTGATGCTCAGGACTAGCGAGCATGGAGTCTCCAATGGTGATCAATGATCTTATAATTTTTTTATGGGTGGTGTTCCCTTGTGAAGGTGTTCTAAATCATCATGAGATCCTTTAAGGATGTAAATGGGATTTTTATGGGGTGAATCTTTCTTTTATATCGATTAAATAGAAAGAATGATGATCCATAATCTAGGGTTCACAGGCCCCTGAATTACTTCAAATATTTGTCCATGGAAAGGGTTATCAAGAAGGGTTCAACCATGCATGTGATGGTGAACTCAGATGTAGTTTCCAAAAGTCTTGAAATTTGAAATTTTTCTTTTATCACTCGATTGGTCATTCCAAAACGTAAGAAACCTTTGTATTAGGAAGATCTAGTAAATCAAGTCTCTTCACTTTAGGGTTTCTCTGACTGGAGATGCATCTCAATTGGTCGAAGTTATTTCAAATTTCTATTTTCTTCTGATGAGTTGTATCAAAAGGATTATAGTCTTGGTTCTCTCTACCTAAAACTAGGTTCATTTCATATCTATGAGAGTTCTATATAGTTTGATTCATTCTTTATTAGGAATAACTATGTATAGTTTTGAATTTGGATTTAGGGATTGTCTTGAGTCCTATGACATTTTAAGAATTTTTTATGACGTTGTATCCACAGTTGGGGTTCCCATTATTATGGAAAGGTAAATAAAATTAGTTGGATATGTCCACTTTTGTAGGGTCCTAGTTGATATTGATCTTAGTTTCACAATAATTTATATTGTTTTTTTTGTCGAAACACAATGATGACATCAATTTGAGGATACAATATGAGAGATTTCAACATATATATGAGTCCGACGATGTGATTGGACATAGAATGGAAATATGCATCAATTCACTACCACGCAAAGCTTATATGATGATGGGGAATCTGAAGAAATATTTGAGAAGAAAAGAAAAAACAATTAATGGTCTAAATAATTTCAATTATGGGGTTCTCTAGGGAATGAACCATCGAGGAGTAAGGCAACTGTTGTAGGGGATGTCACTGGTGATAATCTTATGAAGATTAGGGATGATGATATTGAATTTTAAGGTGGATAGGATTCTGTAAATAATTCCGAGATAGATATGGGATTACTATCAGGGAAGACTTATATTTTGAAACGACTTAAATAGAGACAGACTAACCTCTACATGCTATTGGACAAAGGTGATGGATCTTGGCCTAAGGAGGTTTATATTGGTCTATAACCTCTTGCCTCAGCTACCGAAAAAAAGGATATGAAAAATGTAATTAAAGTTTAAGATGATGGAAAAAATAATGTTGAAGTGGATATTCCAGAGGAGGTAGATCAACAGTTATGGGAATAGAATTGTATTATCTTCTCAAAGTCCTACAAGATTTTAGGAAAAGTGGATATTGAAGTGGATCACAATGGTGGGAATGGATAGTACCATGGGGTGGAAACTGATCATGAAAATATTTCTTTGGTGCCTGGTTAGGACCCTTCAATAAGAGACGACCCTAGGGAAATGACTTCTAGGACAATGTTCGTTTAGGGGTCTCACTTAATCTAGGTTCAACCTTAATTAAACTCACTTAGTCTAAATAACATCTTAAATAGGTCCAATAGAAGTGAGTTCTTCCATTCAGAATTGGTAAATACCCATGGAAGTATTCAAGGTGAAGAATATTCCTAAAGTGATGAGGTTAGAAGGAAGTAACTTTATGATGGATATGGGAACTCATCACTTTAGGTGGGAGGTGAGGTGAGGCAGAAAGCTCGTGAGCTAGTGGACGAGGAGTCTGCACCCTAGGATGATAATGAAAGACATGAAGTGGTGGATAAGGAGTCTTCACCCTAGGAACATGGGGTTGATTTTGATGATTGGGGTGGCCCTTGGGTTACTCCAAAATGAAATAAGGGATGTCATCCTTGAGGTTGTGGTAGGCATTAATTTTTTTCATGCATTGTAGTGAGGAACAGGATGGTAGAATATGTGCAGGTTATAAATGTTGATATTAAGGTGGATTTATCTTTTGAGAATCCCTATCTTGGGTATGAAACAGATCAAGACTTACCTGGGGATATGCCTCTTATTAATGAAACATTTCCCTGGGTTGATAACATTTTATAAGATATGAGTGATTATGTTTAAGAATTTCAAGATGTGATGTTAGGAAATGTTGAGGATGGAGGCCAAGCTATTAACCCTCATAGTGAGAAGGATATCTCATTAGACCATGATTATCAATATAATGCTTGGAAAAATAAAAAACAATGGAGGAGAGGTAAGAAACTGAGAGTTCAGGTCGGCTCATGGAGAATGGTTGGTAGACACACACAAAAGTTGATTTTTAGGATTTCCTATTATTTGTTGGTGGTGACATGCATAACACTTTTTTATATTACTACTCTATCTTATTTATGTTTGTTAAATTTCTTTTTAAATAAAATAATCAGGGCCATGGGTTTTAGCTCATGGTCTAAATCATTCCTAGTATATATATAATTATATATATTTATAAAATTATATATATTTATTATTATTTTTAACAGGATTGTGTAAAATTCCCTTTATTAAAAATAAAAAAGTTTGGTAAAGATAAAATGGGGCTAGACGAAAACCTGCCCTCATCAAGAAACGAAAGACAAAAACAAAGTATATAAACAAAACAAAAGAAAGAAAAATGGCCAATAGAACACAAGATCTCCATACCGAATAAAAATTACCATACTTAGAAGAACCATTTTGACCACATATTAACGAGTGCTCATGTTGTGATGAGAAATACATCCACCCTTCCCTATAGGGTGTCTTCCCATTATCCATGACTTATCCCACCACCATGCTCCTACCTGATCATCAAAAGGATCATCATCAATTGCAACATTCATTTATTCAATTTGTTAAGAAAAAATGCATCATTTTATATCCTCCTCAATACTATTAGAGGAAATAATCTCAAAAGGATTTTTCATATGAATGTTACCCCTGATCTGATTATGCACTGCCTCAGTAGGCCTTGTAACAACAGAAAGTGTAAGATTATCATGGCCCTTTTCTGCTTCCTGAGAACACTTTTCTGATATTAAACTAAAGGATTAGCCTCCTTGTTATTAGAAATGTCATACATGGGAGTCACTTATTGTATTATTTGAGGGAACCCACCATCTCTCACCGTTATTATTGGACATTTTTAAAATTCACATCCTCCTCTGCTTCACATATTGCAGTAGGTTCCTCCATGGGTTGAGGCCACTTGAAAATAATAGCTTGTTCACACCTTGAGTTATTCCCCACTACTTTACTAGTAGATACCACACCATTTCCAAAAGAAAATTAAATCCCTTCATTATTTATTTTTTTCTTTTTTGAAAAAAATAAATCATACTTATAGACTTGATCACTAGAAACATAAAACTTAGCTGAATCAGCTTGGTTTGAACAAGTGGGTTTGGCAGTTTCCATGCCACCAGATGAAATGGTCAGCCACTGGACACTAGAACCCCTTGAAGTTTCACCTTCCTATTCCATAGTAAGACGAACTAAGAAATATTTTCTACAACATTCATTTTTAATAGTATATTACCAGGACCATAAATCTAAGAAACAAGACTAAATTTTTCCCTTGGTATCTTTGATGGAATTGTTAAGTCCATCTTCACTTTTCCTTTTTATTCATTAAAGAAACCAATTTGTGCTCCTTCCATAATTATAGGTCATCTCCTTGTTTTTCTTTAATCTTGAGATCATTATGGCTATCAATATCATCATCATGTCCATCCCCAAAATAATCAGTAATGGAGGGATATTTTTTTAATCACAAGGTCAACCCATGACCTAGTAGGAATAACCAAAGAATGATTCCCAATCCTTTCCTCCCCCCCTCGATCCATGATTAGAGGAGTTGGGATCTCTGTGGCTTTAAGAAGATCCCCAACTGCAAACTATAAGTCTATACCATCACTAGAAGGAACCAAAAATGATTATTCTATAATAAAAGCACTCTTAGAGGTAGCATAGGAATGTTTCTACGTGACAAGAACCATCTCAAGAACCTATTTTGATTCAATTTCCATTAATCCCTTAACCATAGCCTTGATTTTGCAGCCTTTATCCAAGTGTACTCTTAAATTACAATTGTCACAAACAATACCCTTGTGGCCAAAATTCTTAGAACAACCAACAATATTAAAATCCACACAATAGTGGGGATGTTCTTCATACTCCACACAAAAATTAATATCATCATTCAGAGTATAAATAATTACTTTCTTGATGAGAGTGTCACTAAGATCCACCTCCATAAGAATTCTTAAAAAATAACCAAATCTTACATGTTCAGTCTTTTTGTTGAGCCTAATTGGGACTCCTATTACTCTGGAAATCTCAGGTAATATTTTTGGGTGCCATAGGATCCAGTTGAGCTTGTGGATCCTAATCTATAACTTTGCAAAAGCTTTTATGACATTTGACAAATTGAAGTCCAAACTCCATTTATATATATATATATATAATTATAAATATAAAAAAATATATTTATAAATATATTTATAAAATTGTATATATTTACAAATATATTTAAGAATATATATATATATATAATTATATAAAAATATATAATTAGAAATATAAAAAATATAATTATTTTAATTTTATAATTATTGAAATATCTATTTATATATTTACGATTTTTATTGTTAGCGGTTGGAGTTCGAATCCCAGCTGAGTATTAGCCCCCCAAATTTATTTAGGGGTGATTGTTCTCATGTATAGTGCGCTGCAGGTGGACCCCCATTATAGATATGGTTTCAGTGGGGCCAGGAAATGGATGTTTATGACTTTGGAATGGATACAATGAGGAGGGTCACACTTTACATAGCTAATGGTAGGAGATTGGTTTTGGATGGGGTCGAGGACAGTCATGTGATGTCAGGATGACTTCGTGTACTGGTGACAGTCGGCTTCACGATGCCCAACTTCTGGTTGACGAGAATACATGATGTGGATCCAATGGCGTAGGTATAGAGATGTGATCCAGTGGCGATGAAAATGGGGGTCAACGCGTCCTCAGAGCTCCATATTGACCTGGAGAGGCTACTTGTAGATATCGTTATCCAGTGTGACTCTTGGTAGTGGGATGGCTGGGTTGACGGTCACCTCAGGCGATGACATGGTGATGCCTTAGATGGTGGGGGCTGGCTACAACGGAGGGATTCAGTTGAGGGACTGGGGTTTTCTTCATACGGTGGTCAGATATGGGTACTTTGAGATCTTTTTCTGAGGTGACAGTGGTTTTCAGGGTTGATGGTCGTAAGGTGAGTGGTGTCTTCTTCCTTAGCTGATCACACCAACAAGAACAGGTGATTAGATATATAGGTGGAGATTACTTATAATGGTGGATGGGGGTGATGACACCTAATGATGGTGATGAAGTAACACTTATGGAGAAGGTGGTGATCTCAGGATGACTTCTATCTGCTGAGATACAATATGGGTTTAAGGCCCATATTATTGAAGAGCCTTTGGGTAAAAAATGGGGGCCTTCGATCTTATAATAATTGGGGGTCTACAAGGCCTTTATATATATTAATAAAGGGTTGGTGCATGAGTTATCCATTGGGGGCTATGAAAAGTTTCATGGCCTAAGGGTGTGCGGTGTGTGTGAGTTTTGTTGTAATTATACCCCAAATATATACCTAGTACATGCCAGATATACACATGTTCACATGTTATATATATATATAATTATATCCCACATACATGTGTATATATATACCTATACATACATACATCTATATAGGTACAATATCTATATATAGAGATACACAAAAGACACACACACAACATAATGCATATACATATATGAACATAGACATTGGTATAAATATATAATTTTAAATATCACATATTAACAATCTATCATTTATATTTATATAACTGTTGGAATTATTAAAAAATATATATATCAATATATCATATTTATATTAATTACATACATGTATTTTGTAATTAATTTATTTAAATATAAATTAATTTATAAATATAAGTATGATAATTTTATATATATAATCATATTATTTTTTAAAAGTTTTTATCAGCACTAAGAAAAGTTGAGATAAAGATGGATATTTATTGGTGATAAAAAAAGCACCGGTAAAGGTTGCACTTTTATCAGCACTTTTTTATCACTGATAAATGTATCATTTATCAGCACTTTTAGCTATAGATGTTAAAGGTTACCCTTTTATCATCTCATTATGTTTACTAATGATAAAATCTAATGTTGAATAAATCACGTTCTGTGGTAGTGAATTGATGCATTTAAAAAAAATTAAACTAAAAAAAACTAATAGTCTCTTAATAAAGTCATGACCATATTATCATTTAATCCATTTCATATAAATTATGATGGAGCTAATTAAAAAGAGTCAAAATTATGATAAATTAAGTTCATTTAAAAGTTAATCATGATATTAAATTCATTTAGGAGAGTGTAGGATATCTACTTCTAGATTATCTTTCTAGTCTAGGTCTCCATAGATAATTTTCACTTTCTTAAATTATCAAGTGATAAAATATTCTAACTCTTTATAATCATTAATCAATTAATTTCATTTGATATTAAAGTGAATCTAGAAGTTAAACATTGGATGATAGGACTAAATACTCTCATGTTTTAATTACTAATTTTTCACTTTGACTATAAAAAACATCATTTAATGATGGATTTAAAAATAGATGCTAAATATTAAATTTTATTTTTCAAAATGTGGTTCAGAAAAACTCCAATAAATTTTAAATCCACAACTAAATATATTAAAATTAATATGTAATTAATAATTAATAGTTAATATTAAATATTTAAAAATTAAAAGTAATTAATAAATAAATATATATTTATTATTAATTACAAATTGGGATCTAATCAATAGTAATTAATAATTAATAATTACTAAATAATTAATAATTAACAATTATTACTTAATTATTATTAATAAGAAATTGATATTCATTAATTGATTACTGCTATGAGAGTGGTTTTCACGTTGTAATTTTGCAAATGACTAGATTTTAAATCATAGTGGACTTCCTTGGGGATAATTTTCAGGGTTATTTATGACCGATGATATAGATAGTGTCACAAACAAAAGTACAAAACTAAGTTCATGGTGATTCAAATAGTGATGCAGTATAGAGAAGGATGTCTTTTAGCATGGAAAAAAGGGGTATTTAGGCCATATGATGGTTTTCAGGCACATAGACTTTAGGCTGTTAAATTGTAAGGGTTAGATTGATTATTAGCCTATTCTTGGGGGTGGGGTTGGGGTGAGGTTTGATCCATCTTAGCCCAGAGGTTTGTGTCATTTCATTTATTGTAACATCCAAGACCTTAAATAAATATCCATTAATTAATAATTTATAATAAATATTTACTATTAATTTTTAATTTATATACATTTTTATTAATATTTTATTTTTAATAGTTACTCATAATAAATTATTAATTAAAATTAATAATTGATAATTAATAATTTTTAGTTAATAACTATTAATCGTTTAATATTAATTATTTTTTTTACTTGTGATTAAAATGAATTAAAAATTCATAACTGATAACTATTAATTACTTATATATTTTTAAATACACGCAATCATGCACAAGAATATACATATGTAAATGTATTCATACATACATATGTGTGTGTAATTATATTCAAGTGTGTGTGTAAATATATACCAATATATTAATGAATAAATTTCATAGATTTCCTCTCAGAGGGTGGTCTGGCAGAAAGTGTTGGAGCCTTGGTCTTTTGTTTCAAATAGGTGGGGATTAGATACCAACTGGTTGTGCTTTGCCATACTAACATCATGCTTGTTGATTTAACTAAATTTAAAATCCTCAACAAGGTGGTGAGGCACAATTTTACCTTATTCAACTATAAGATGATGGATGAGACCCGAAGCTCTTTAACTACTTCAATGGGGGGGGGGGGGTAGGATAAACTAAGAAGTTTTAAACATGCAATGGGGGGATGAGGTTTCTGTTTAAAAAATATAATATGTTAATATATGAAAATATGTACAAATATATAATTGTAAATATATACATTAAAAAATAAATACATAAATATATAATTATATATACACATATATAAACAAATAAATATATATAAGTAGTCATAAATATATAATTACATATAAACATATAAATACATATAAAAAGATATTAATATATAATTAAATATAAATATATAATTATTTATAAATATATACAAATATGTGTGAGTGTCTTTTTGTGTATTTATATAAGTAAGTATATATATATATGAAATAAAAAAACAAATATGAAATGATATTTATTCTCATAAGCCAAAACAAATAGGAATTTGCTACTTCTAATAATTAATTATATCTTAGGCTCATCCATTTTTTGTATCTTATACTATGAAATAAATTAATTATATTTCATATCCACAATTTAGTTTTTAAAAACATGTAATGGGGAAAAACAGGTTTCATTGTAGCTCACACCAGATTATTATGTTTTTCTTCTTCTTTGGCCATTAGTATTCAATATTAATCATAATATTTAATCACATTGGTCAAATAGAATTCATATCAAAATAATGGTTATGAACATAATCTATGTAAGAAATGAATAGTGTGAAAACTTATGATATGTTTGAAATATTTAATTAACCATCATATATTATCATGTCAACAATGAAAACTAATCAATTATAAATTTTGTAAAATACGATTCAACAATGAAATATTAAAAAACAAAAAAAACACAAATAATTTTCAACTCATATGTTTCAAAAAAAAACATAATCAATAATATCATAGACTAGTTTCTCAATTATTAAAAAATTCCTTAAAGAAAAATATATATTTATATTTATGTTCTTACAAAATATATATTTTTCGCACATGTTAATACAATTACAGTATATGGTTTTAGTACTTATGGGCATCATAAATTCCTAAAATGATGTGAAAAAAAAGTGAATATTAATCAAGAGAGGGTTTGGATAAATCAATTGAAAAACATAAACCATAGCTCATTCCTTGAGATTTTATGGAAATTTTAATTTTATGTTTGATTAAGAATTAAAGAATCAATCAATGTGTTATTATCCACTCAGTTAGTTGATTGGTTGTGAAATGTAATAAATTATATGGAGGACCTATTTATCACCCATGATGTAGTGGCACTTGTTGAGGAAAATAAACAAGGTAATGAAAGAGTTTTCACCATTAATTTCCCCAAGAAAATCAACTTTTCATAAATTTTTAATGATGATGGTTCGTTGTTATATATTATTTTTTAATTAAATTATATAAAATACAAATATTCATAACATTTATTAAACATTGATGTGATATTAATCATATATTTTATCTTTTATAACTTACTCAATATTCAATTGAGTATTAAATGAATAATGAACTATTCAAAACTCATTACACCATATTCATAGCTCCCATTAAACATTTTTTAGAGATATTCCATAAATCCTATATACATATGATGTATTTATTCTATATCATTTGATAATATATTATTTCCCTAGATACAGAAGCTTCAAGAGGGGTTTTGGGTGAATTAAAATTTAATTGAACTTGCAAGTTTTCACCCATTGAAAAATGTAAATTGTCCATAATTTATAAACTCCAAACATATCAGAGTACAAAGAAAAATAATTTTATAATAAACTAAAAATATTATAAGTTATTAACTTAACTGAGATAAACAACCACTAATATAAGAAAAATAAAAAATAAAAAATTCATTGGAGATTATTATAACAATCCCAAATATCGTTTAAATAATATTATCAAGGATATAAACCAATTCCACTCAAAGGAAATTTTCTATTTTACTCCAAAGTGGAAAGAGGATCAATTCCTATATCCATGGGATATAAGTTCTATTACATGGAACTTCATTGATCAACCTAACCAAAAGATACAATTTTCAAAACCTGAAACATATTCAACAAACATCAGTAGTAACATCTCTATCCATGAACTCCCTTTTGATCAACCAAATCAATAAAAAGTCCTTCTCTAAACTTCTTCAAACTCAAAATTTGAAAGATACAGATTCTTAACCCCAGAATCTCATTGATCACTAAGGATTGGAAGCAAAATAATTACAACAGTAAAATATATAGCTTTTAAAATAATCATATAAAACACACAAGTTATAAGTATCACAATGAAAAAGATTACAAATAGAATCTCTCAACATTAAGGTAGTTTATAAATCAATGTAATGTGATTCATCATCTTCCATTCCTAGAACTTCGTACTCAATTTATATATTCCAATGAAACAAAATTCTCTATGTTTTTCATGTAGAATTATAACAGAATTGAAAGTTTCACTATCTTCAATTGAATTTAGTTCAGTGTGACTTCACAAATCTCAAAATCATACATTGATAAAATATATCTCCCCAAAACTTATGTATTGAAATTTAAGTCTGTATAAAAAAATAAAATGAACAAAACTTCATGTAAGTGCATGTTAATAAAGGAGTTTTTTGTGATTCATAAAAATGATGGATCAAAAAATTGTTATTTTAGGAAAATGACTCAACAGTCTTCCCCCTTTTAATAATTTCAAAACATGGTAAAAAAGATAAATCAAAACAAATAGAAAAAATGATTCAAATGAAGTTAAAAAAAATTAGAAAACTTCTTGTAACTTCTGTAAAACTTACTGTAACACATCAACCCAACTCACTATGAACAATAGTCATATCGATGATGTTACATGGCCTCAAACATGCCTTCCAATATTCCCAAGGTTACCGAATAAAATTGAGGGTCTATAATGATGTCACGGGGAGACTATACCCTCTTCTCAAAGTATCCAAAAAAGAAAAAATATTTGAAAAAAATAAAAACTAGTCCAAATAACCATTGAAATAAAAGCAAGAATATGCCAATAAATAAGTACAAAATCACATACTATAAAAGGAATGGGTGTTCCACATAATACTAAGATCCCCCTTGGAATATTATATACAAGGAGGATTAAAAATCCTAAAATTAAATTAAAACTATAGACTCATCCCAAACTAGTCCCAAGTCTTAACTAATACCATCATACACACTCTATTCTATAATGCTAAGAAAAACATCATGTAATGATCCCTCACCCTAAAATTATAACCAGTAAATAGAAAATCATCTCGTTGGGTACCAAACTTCCATGGTGGCCTGAGTATGGTGTGAGTACAACTCAGTAGACCACCACCGACGGTGTCCCAAAAATAAATAGTTCATAAACAAATTGCATGAAAAAGTGTTACTAATGACAGATTAATTTACTACAAAAAATAACTAAATAGATAAAACAACACCCTCCGATCTCGAGCTTCGTGGTGACACTTGAGGTTAGGACTATATTCTTTGGCCAATTCTAATGTATCTCTATCCATGATGTTCAATATATATCGTCCAATTCCAAGACATGACACCATGGCAACCATAATCACAATAAATTAAGGGAATCTCAGTAGCTCAACCGGGCATTCCCTTCTAATAAATCCCATCGTGTATCCAAAGGGGGTAACCCTTGTCATTAAATATATCAGAACTACCAGTCTGAGATCAAGGAACAATTCTTGACATTCGGAAGCATTTATTGATGGAAATACTTGGCTTAAACCCAAGTAATTCCACCCAAAATTAATCAAGATGAATCTGGGGAGCTAATTCCATGAGATTAACCAAGGTATCCTATAAGAATAAACAACATTAATCACTAAAATTTGATAATTATTGAAATTACCCTATTCCAATGGGGATACACCAAAAGTGATTCATGATAACGAATCAAAGAAAAAATAATGTCTTTGTCAAGAAATTACATAGTATTAAACCTCTATGAATCCAAAGGTGTCATCACACCATGACATTTATGTTATTCCCCTAGTGTAATACAAGGCTTGCTCATAGTATTCCCCATAAGTATCGGTCTTTAAAGTATCTTTGTAATCCTCCCAAGGAATCCCATTCTATCATCATATCAATATAAACTCAATTAACAACATTTAATTACCAATTATAAAATTTCTATCAGAAAAAGCATCGATCAAGAACAAAAATTCATGGTCCTCTCCATGGAACTTTTCTTATAATTATTAACAAAAAAAAAATCCATTAAATAAACCCCACACCATTACATAAATGATTTATAATTTTCTTATTTAAATAATTATAAAACTTATTACCATAGGCCATTTTATTTTTAAAACCCACTTCTTATTTAATAAAAATTACTTTTTGTTTACCAACACATTTATCCCTATAAAGTTCTAATTCTGTTTACAAAATCGATGGTTCCAAAATTCCATTTCACAACCATCAATTTAATTCCCAAAATTTTTTTTAAGTATTTGAAATATAATCATCATATTAATATTATTCAATTATATTTACATAGAAAAAATACCATTTAATTAGTTAATTTCAATGTCAAACTTATTTCCAAGGTGTTCCACAAGAAAACCCTTTCTTTTAAGGCTTAAGTCGTGAAAATTGGTATTTAATGTTAGCAAACAACATTTTAGAACATTCAATTTATATTAGGTCAATGTATGACAATCCAGTGTGATTGATCAGCCTAGCACTAAAACATATAAATGAAACTATGGGTTAATATTAAAGACCACCTACCTCATGCTTAGACAATCCCACAAATTGAGTATCTACCATCAGTTCGACCTAAGTCTAGATTAATTGAGAAACCAAACAAATTCCCTAAAAATAGGACATATTGGATAAAACTAACAAAACCCCACTTGATAATGAAAGAGAGTAATATTAAAAGGAAGAGGATGTGTAACCTTACCTATATCATTACAACACATCAATTAAAAGCTGAATTAGACAAGGAACCATAGAGATCCATACATGGAAGAAAAATAGGAATAGGAGGAGAGCTTATGGGATTGAAATTGGTTCAAATGGGGAGAAAATTAAGGTGGGAGATATTAAGGGAAAGGGGGTAAAGACAATTTTCACTTGTTTTAAAAAAAACTACCCTGTAGCTCACTAATTAGTCACTGGGCTTATAATAGTAAATCAGTGAGTCTAGAAGCCAAATAGGGTTACTGGTTTGTCCACAGGCAAGCTGGTGGGACTGCAACGACATGTTGTAGTCCCAAATCCTTCATTGAGCCCCTAGTTCACTCCTATGATTCCTATGGTCACCCTTTTAGATTCATTATAAGACTAAAATTACCTATTTGAGGTGCCCAACCCCTCAAAAATTTATCCCGAATCCTAGTCCAAAAATTGACCCATCCACTAATTAAAAATTCAGGACCCACTTAAAATTTCAAAAGATTGTATGGAAAATGGAATTATAATCTACCCACCATAACACTTATCATCCTTGAAAAGTCCTGGTGTCCATCCAACTAGATCACCTGACCTATGTTAGTTTTCAATTTGATGCCAAATGACTGTGTTCCATTCCCAAACACCATAAGATCTTCTAAAATGTATCACCAAAAATTAAAGTTCTCTATTTATTAAAAAATGATCCATTTACTTCATTTAATTTAAAAATATTAAGATAAAAATTACCAAAATTTTCCACCCCAAGACCTGAGGGCATTATCATTCAATTGATTATCCAGCCTATGGTGCTCCCCACCATAGGAATTATCTCACAGAATCAAATTTTGATGCACTGTGCCTCCTGCCGATAGAATTTATTACCAAAGAACCATTATCATGCTTTAACAACACACTTGGTGCCTTTTCCAAATATCTACGCCTAATTAAACATGAATATGTCAACCTAACACTGGTTCTCATCTTCAATTCCAAAATATGAACCCAAATAGGAGTACCTCAACCATCCAAGAAAAACCCAAACATGCCTACTTTTTCTTGAAAATCTCTAACCAATTCCAGAAATTTCCCTATTATATCAATATGGAATACCCAAAGCATTTCCAACACATTTCATCCAATTATTCATAATGACAACAGTCATACCACCTATGGTCGACCTATCTCAAGAGCTCCAAACTTCAACTATTGATGCACCTTTAAATTACTAGAGCATGGTGTATTAATAACCAGAGACATTCCATGATCATCCTGAAACATCAAGGTCTAAGTCTGACCTCTAGTGAAATACCAAGTTCAAGTCACCAACCACTTTCTATATTCACTATGCTCTAACTCGAGCCCCAACACACCACCAAACTAAACCATGCTTGTATCACCAAATTTTGTCTTTATCCCAAAATGATTGCTTAAACTCCCATAATCATCATAGAGGAACTTACCTATGGAATTACCTAAGGAATATTGATGGGATTAGATCTATATACACACCTATAAGTTCCAGGCACAATGAAAGAGGATTAGTGGGTGATAAACCAAGAAGGTTTTTTTGATTCGTTGGATTATTTACAATATTGTAAATGATGTGGATGATATGAATAAAATTTTTTTTCCAAAGAATATTGATATAAAGAAACCTAGAACCCTAAAGAAAATATTTTCATTATAAATTTATAATCAATTAATTTTTTATCAAAAGAAAAATTAATTAATCTTAGGATCATTCTATGATATAAATGTTTATCTTCCAAAAGAACCCTATTCATATTTCCTTTGTTGTGTATGGAGGATCCAAGTGTAAAATCCCTTTAGTGGTGATCCACTTGTTCTCCTTTTCACGGTTTTGAGTTTGTCACTTGTTTTTTTACTAAAAAGGAATTCTAAACTGAAAACACGCACTTTGAGTCATATCGGTCACATCATGTGTCAATTTTTTGTGAGACTAATTTATATACATCAAAAATTACTTATGAATCATTTTCTTAAATCATCAAGATAATCTGAGTATATTTTATTGGTTTTCAGTAGGTGACATACATTGTAAACTAAAATGTAAATTTTAAACTGATAATAGACACTTTGAGTCATACCAAGAACACTGTGTATCAGATTTAGGTGCGAATGATTTCTACATGCCAAAAATGACTTATGGATCATTTTCCTATAGTATCAAAATAATCTGAATGTGTTTGCTCAGTTTTGAGTATGTAACTTTTCTTTTTTACTAAAATGTCAATTTTAAATAAAAATTCACACTTTGATTTATACTAGTCACACCCTGCATCATGTTAAGGTAAAACTGATTCCTAAAGCTCAAAAATTACTTATAGATCATTTTAATAAATTATCAAAATAATATTCATGCATTTTCTCAAACTTGGGTATGTCATTTTTTTACTAAAATGTCATTTTAAACTGAAAACATGCACTTTGAGTCATACCTGTCACATAATTTTTTGGTCTGTTGTGATAATTATTAATAGACATAAAAAATGACTTATGAATCAATTTAAAAAATTAAAAAGACAATATAAGTGCAATTTATTGGTTTTTAGTGAGTGGCATACATTTTCAAGTAAAATGTCAATTTTACACTAATAATGGTTACTTTGAGTCATACCAGGTACACCATGTATCATATTGAGGTTCATATGACTCCTAAATGTCAAAAATGACTTATGGGTCATTTTCCTAAAGTATCAAAACAAACCATATTTGTTTTCTTGGTTTTAATTTTGTAACTTTTATTTTTTACTAAAATGTAAATTTTAAATAAAAAGACACACTTGTTGTCATGCCGCTCACACCGTGTGTTAGATTTAGGTATAGATGATTCATACACATCAAAAATGACTTATGGATCATCTTTATAAAGTATTAAAAAATTCAGAATGTGTTTTTCTAGTTTTGAGTATCTCACTTTTGGTTTTTACTAAAATTTCATTTTAAACTGAAAACATGAAATTTGAGTCACACTGGTCACACCGTGCATCTGATTGATGTGGGAATAATTCATACAAATAAAAAATGTCTAATGGATTGTTTTACTAAATATGAAAACAATCTAAGTGAGTTTTCTTGGTTTTGGGTATGTCACTTTTTTTTACTAAAATTTCATTTTAAAATGAAAACATGCACTTTGAGTCATACGAGATACATCTTGTGTTAGTTTGACATGATATTAATTTATACACTTCAAAAATGACTTATGAATCATTTTGATAAATTATCAAGAATATGTGAGTGTGTTTTTTTTGGTTTTTAGTGAGTGAATCATGTTTTGAACTAAAATGTCAATTTAAAACTGATAATGGCCACTTTGAGACAGGCCATGAACACTATGTATCAGATTGAGGTGACATTGATTCATACACATAAAAAATAACTTATGGATATTTTTTCTAAAGTATAGTAACAATCAAAATGCATTTTATTGGTTCTGGGTATGTCACTTTTCTTTTTTACTAAAATTTCAATTTTAAATAAAAATAAACTCTTGGAGTCAAACCAATCACACAGTTTGTCGAATTGATGTGAATTTGATTCCTACACATCATAAATGAATTATGGATCATTTTCCTAAATTATAAAAAAAATATGAATGTTTTTACATGATTTTTATTATGTGACTATTTTTCTACTAAAATGTTATTTTAAATTCAAAACACACACTTTGAGTCCATACTGATCACATCATGTGTCAGTTTGATGTGAGACAGATTCCTACACATTAAAAATAAATTATGAATCATTGTCCTAAATTTTCAATATAATTCGAGTTTTTTGGCTCAGTTCCCATTGAGTGACATATGTTTTGAACTTAAATGACAATTTTAAACTGATAATGGACACTTTGAGTCATATTTGGAACACTGTGTATCAAATTTAGGTATGGTTGATTCCTAAACATACAAAATGACTTATAGTTATTTTTATAAAGTATCAAAACTATAAAAATTTGTTTTCTTGGTTTTGTTAATGTCACTTGTCTTTTTTTCTAAAATATCGATTTTAAATAAAAATACACACTTGGAGTTATCCTAGTCACACCATACATCGGATTGAGGTGTGGTTGATTACTACATGTCACAAATAAATTATATATTTTTAAACTAAAGTATCAAAACAATATGAATTTGTTTTAATGGTTTTGAGTATGTCACTTTTTTCACTAAAATGTCGTTTTAAACTGAAAACACACACTTTGAGTTATACTAATAACATAATTTGTCAATTTTAAATGAGACCGATTCCTACACATTACAAATTACTTATGAGTCATTTTCCAAAATTATATATACAATAAAATTACATTTGTTTGTTTTTCAGTGAGTGACACAAGTTTTGAACTGAAATTTCAATTTTAAACTGATAACAGACACTTTGAATCACATCGGGCACACCGTGTATCGGATTGGGGTGGATATGATTCCTACAAGTCAAAAATTTCTACATATAATTTTCCTAATGTATTGAAAAAAATACAATTATGTTTTCTTAGTTTTGAGTATGTCACTTATCTTTTTTACTAAAATGTCAATTTTAAATGAAAAGAAACACTTGGTGTCATACTGGTCACACCGTGCATTAGAATGAGGTACGACTGATTCCTATTCATAAAAAATGACTTTTGGGTTGTTTTTAAAAAGAATAAAAACATTCTTAATGTTTTTTTATTTTTGAGTATGTCACTATTGGTTTTTTTAAAATGTAATTTTAAACTGGAAACCTGTAATCGGCCACACCGTTTGATGGATTAATGTGTGGTTGATCCCTACATGCCAAAAATGAATTAAGTATTTCTTAAAAAAGTATAAACAAATTATGAATGTTTTTCTTGGTTTTTGAGTATGTCTTGTGTCTTTTTTAGTAAAATGTCAATCTAAACTGAAAACATGCACTTTGAGTCATACCGATCACATCGTGTGTTGGTTTGACATGAGAATAATTCCTACATGTTAAAAATGATTTGTGAATAATTTTCATAAAGTATCAATACAATATGAGTGTGTTTTATTTGTTTTTAGTGAGTGACACACATTTTTAACTAATTTGTCAATTTTAACCAGATAATGGACACTTTGAGTCATACTAGGCACACCGTGTATCGAATTTAGGAGAAGCTAATTTCTTCTTATCAAAAATGAATTAAAGTTCATATATCTGAAGTATCAAAATAATAAGAATGTGTTTTCTTGATTTTGAGTATGTTACTTGTGTTTTCAACTAAAATGTCGATTTTAAAATGAAAACACACACTTTGAGTCATAATGGAGACACTGTGTATCAGATTAAAGTGTGGTTGATTATTACATGTCAAAAATTACATACAGATCATATTCCAAAATTATTAGATAAAAATGATAAGGAAATTGACTAAAAAATAAACAAAATGATGAGAAAATTAACTAAATAAGTAGTAGGAATTCACATTTTCATAATGTCTATATATAGTCTGACACCGGGTATGCTACCCATTAATTTCTAAACAAATATATTTCCTCTTGGGAATATGAGGACTATTAATATCCCTGGTAGTACTAGAAAAATATAAATAAACAATGGATTAATAAATATTTTAAATGAAATTGTAGTTATCTTCGAAAATACCTCTTTAGGGATGCTAGTTTATTGATGGTATATGATATCTTTCACAAATTCTTAAACAACCAAAATTTTTCCATGGGGTTTTTTTAGACACTGTAGAAGCATTGTGAAAAATAATTAATTTTTATATATATGTTTTGGTAGTAAAATATTATTATATATAAGCTAATACTTATCCACTTGTAGAAGTTAATAGGCTCCTTGTGCTCATGGGTTTTCCTCATGCCATGAGTTTAATGATATTTAAACACCACCCTATCATAACATAATTTTAAATAAAACATAATATAAAATATATAACCTAAAGTTTAGTTTTAAAATGTTGCTTGTATTGTATTAAAAATTGATAAATGTAATCATTTGTGGTTGGTTATTGGGTATCCCTGTATTGAATCCAAAAAAATAAATATTTGGAGTATCCAAATTTATTGTAATGAGTAACTAATATTAACTAAGAAAAAAATATTAAAAAGTAATGAAATGAATGAAAATATATTTTATATGACCAAATTATAGAGTTTTACTCCAACATCAGGGGTATTAAAAATGTTTTTTCATCTGTAAGTTTTCTTTATAACATTATGGCCAATTTTTTCACTATTCCTTCATATTTTTTTTGGTTCTAATGAGAATACTTGTGTAGAAGTTATGTGAGGACTAATGAGTCCAAATTTCTATTCACATCATTTTCCCTTCATATTTTATGGATATATATGCCTTAAAAAATTCTCATAATTAACATAGTTGATTAGTTATTGGAAAAAAAATCATGAAAACACACCACAAGAATACATTTTCAAATGAGACTCCTAGCCATTCATGGGTGAGGATTTAATTTACATGTTTATGACCAGTATAGATTGTAATGGACTCTATGTACATATTTTCTTTAAAATCAGTTGTGGTCATATTAGTACTTGCTAACATTGTATCTGTGTGAAACATTAATGTTATTAAATGTGGAATTTGAATGGGTAGGGTAAAGGTATATTGTAAAGATATTTTATAATGGTTGGTTTATCCTTTAGATCATTTCGATTCAACCTTATATTTCACCCCTTCCCATTTTCCGTCTGTAATAACATTCATTGGTTCATGCCCTTTTTCATTAATTGTTTATGGTTTTCATGAAAAATAAATTGGAAATAAATTCCTCCATGTTGACATTTTTTACAAGATATAATGACCATTCTATGAATGCTCCAATATCTTGTTTGATCATATAAATATTTGCATCATCAAGTGTAACAGGTAGCTTGAAACTTGGCTTATGAGCTACATGAATCCCCACTCTTGCATGATATATTGGAATTTGTTTTTTGTGTTGAATATCTCCCTGAATATGGTACATGGTACCCCTCACAATAAGACGATGGGAGGGTGTTGAAAGATATAAATCAAAATCATTTTCACCTTGTATAATATCAGTACATGAAAGGTATCCATATTTTACTGATTCACATTTCACAAAAACAATTATGAAAATATTTATTACCTCTTCTAAGATAGATTTTTCCGGGGAATGGCTTCTCTTAGAGCTAGTTGGGGTGGGGGATCTTTACATAGTGATTGTTCTTGTGTTTTTTTATTATATTTGATTCCTTCCCATAACACATTCTAATTTCACTGACTACCAATTATGTTTTTCTTCTATAGTATCTAATCATGGCTTCAACTTTTTTCATTATCTTATCTTTATCCCCTTATTCATTTTTTCTCAAAATATTTTCAGGGTAACATCCCAAAACCCGCACCTATTGCATGGCCATACTGTTTTGGCTACTTCAATTTCATTGATAGTAGTTTTCAATTGGGTACAGATGATGATAATTATTATTTATAATTTGGATAAAAAATATAGGAAAATAAATAATCATTTTTATATAATACTTAATTAAATGAAAAAAAAAATTTATTATATCACACCTACACATGATTCCCATGTTTTTTATTTTTTTCATCTATTAATATACCTTGTTTATTTAAACATTCCTCCTTCCACAACATACGACATGGTATGGAAGTGGCTTTGGATTTAAATTCCTTAATCTATATATAAAAAGAGGAACATTATTATGTTATTGTTTCATGTAACATAAAATTATTATGGTATATTTAAAATACATACTATTTTTATCAAGTGAAGTATACCCCTTCCTTGTTTTACCGTAGGGGTATGTTGGTTTTTCGACTCATTTCTTATTTTATCACTCAGTTTCTATTTCATAAATTAAGAATTATTAATCAATGTGATTAATACACATATTTTTAAGCATTTTATTACCAATAAAAATATATCTAAAAATATTTCTCCTCACGATGACCAATAAACACATCTCATTCTTATGGGTAAATTAGGTGTACATACATCTGTGGTGGGTACAATTTTATTTTCCATTCTACATATTTGAGATGATACTTCATAAGAATTTTGTGAAAGCCTCTATGATACTTTATAGTTACCATTAATAAAATTTTCATTCAAGATTTATCAACTATAAATGCACTCTATAAAGGATAATAAAAAATAATTCAATGTTTCGTTATTTTGTTTTTTAGTAAAATAAAAAGATTATATAATAATGTTTCCCTAATATATTCCCAAATTAGTGTCTCAAGCATGATAATAACATTGTGTTGAGAATATAAATCAATAAACATGCCCTTGTGAGTGGTCTACCTAATGTATCTTCTGAACGTGGCCTTGTTGGGGTTAACGGGCTGGCCGCATGCTTTCCATCCAACCTCAATTTTGAAGCCTTTGTTTCCCACCTTAATAAGTTTTTTCAAAACAATCACACTAAGACACTCCTGTTTTTTTTTACATAGTTTGTTCACCACATAACATTTTCCCATCTTTAACATTGTCAATATGTTATTCCTTTGGATTGGTATCATCAAAATGTGCAAACGTTTTTTGCTCCTCTACATTGGGAGCATTAACATCTTGAGAAACCTATTGTTCCTCAGGATTGGGAGCACTAGAATCTATAAAGGTAATTATAATTATCTTTAGTTGAAAATTTAATTTAGATTACATAAATATAGTAGTGATAAGATAATAATATGAGATAACAAAATGTATATTACAAAGAAAATATAACCTGATTATAGAAATCTTGTTTCGGGTTGAAGGAATTTGACCCCTCTATAGAGTATCCAAATCCCTTAATTGTAGCCTCCTTGGATGTACAAGACCCTATATACATTAAGACCAATAATAAATGTTTGTGACATGTTAATAAAAGGGTCACCCTCAGTTGAATTGACATATGAACCTTCAGTGATTTTTGTCGATAACAGAAGAATTGACTTCTTTTGGTTTACAGAATATGGAACATAAAATACTTGTAGTGCTTATGATTCCATTATAAATGGTTCATCTATGTACCCATAGTAAAATATAAATCCACAAAAGCTAATTCATCTGTTTTAATAGCACTCTATTATCAACCCACTTGTATTGAAAATTGTTACTTGGAATGTTGTATAGTCCAACTCCCATATTTGTTTGACGATTCCAAAGTATGACATATTCACATAAATTGTATTTTTGTCCTTGCAACCAGATACATGAATCACTTCATACACAAGTGTACCTTAGCTATATTTCAGGGAACTGAGATCATCATGTTCAATTGTACACAACAAATAACCATTAATTACAAAACCATTATAAGATAATACATGCAAACTTAGTCCTCCGACTATCCCTCAAAGTTGTTCTGAAATTAAATCCATATTTTCATGTGACTCTGTAAAAATATGGTCTCAAAACCATATTATAAAATGTATATTAGGTGTATTTGATATCCAGATTTCATCTGTTGATGGATTCAAATGCCTAATAATTGCTTTATTGGTTTCAATATATGGGGAAACCTCTAAATGATTATGCAAAATGTAATGGTGGTCCTACTCATGATATATAATAGTAATTGTGACAATATCTATTATAGAAATTCATTCACCCAAAAGCCTCCCGGTGTGATGAGATTTCATTAGAACAATGATTATTACATCGGACAGGTAGTCGGTACAAAATTCAATAGCTTCGTCAATAACACATCACTCTGTTATAAAACCTTCTAGATGACTTCAATTTTTGACACACGCTTTCAAAATCTTCATATACCATTCAATGGAGTACATCCATATATAAGTTATAGGACTAAATATTTGAATCTATTTTACCAAGTAAATCATTAAGTGAACCATCATATCAAAGAATTCACATGGGAAGAACATCTCAGATTTACATAATTTGACAGCAATTTCCTCTTATATAGTTGGAAATTTCTTCAGATCTATAGTTTTGTTTCATATATCAATGAAAAAGAAACTGATCTCAATTAATTTATGATGTAAATTCTTGAAAAAAATGCAATGTAAAGCTACAAGCATTAGATATTAGATCAAAATTTTATAGTCATGTGATTTCTTACCGTTTAATTTTAAATCATTCATTGACATGATATTTTTGATATTTCATGAATAACCCTCAAGAACCTTTAAATCATTCAAGATGTTTCAATAATGATATATGACCTTCCTGGAAAGAGTGTAAGAATCTAGATGAATAAAATTACATTTTTCACTCTTCACCAACACCAACACTTCTCATATTCACATTTTGATCATGTCTAACATAACCTTAATTCCATATTCTTTTCAGGTGCATTTAGTAATGTGCCAATGACACTATCACATATATTTTTTTCAACATGAATAACATTATGAAAATTCCTAACATACAAAAAAATGAATTATGGTAATTCAAAAAAAACTAATCTAGTTTTCCAACTAGTTTTTGTAAGGTTTTTTGAAAAAAGATTACCAAAAGCAGTTTCTATATATTTTAATTTCTCAAACAGTTGATCACCTGTTAGCGGAGACGATGTTGTACATTCTTATGAACTCTCATCAAATGATTTCATACAATATTGGTACTTATGTCATCAGGGGATAAATCTACGATTTCATAGAAACACGACCTTTGATGAATGATTCAACATAATTGACTATATACCTTGTTCACAAATGGGACACCCTTAAGTTTCTTTAATGTTATATCCTAATAAATTTTGATAAGAAGGAAAGTCATTTATCATACCGTACAACATGGATCTCAATGTGAAATCTTCATTTCTATAATCATAATACAACGTAAAACCTGAATCCCATAATAATTCCAAATATTTGAACAATGGAGCCAAATAACATCAATATAATTACCCAATTGTTTTGGTCCTGATATAAGTAGAGATAACATAATGTATTTTTGTTTCATGTATAACCACGGTGGGAAGTTATAATTTACCAAAATAATCATCCATGTACTGTGAGTGCTTATTTGAAAACCAAAATGATTCCCTCCATCTGTAGATAGTGCATGATGAAGGTTTCTCGGCTTGTTTCCAAATTCAGGATACTCATGATAAATTCTATTTTATTGAGGAGAGTCTATCGAGTGATGAATTTTCCTATATTTATTTCTTATATCTATCTTCCACTTTAATTGTCTTATAGTATCCTCACTTACATATAGGCTCCCAAACATTGGAATGATTGGAAATTACTATAAAAAATTATGGGACCAAATTAATCCTTATTTTATCAAGAAGCACCACACTTTGGGAATTTTTAAGTGATTTTTGGTCCTCGAGAAATAGTATAAAACCATTTGGACAAGCAAATATTCTTTTAGAGATTATACCCATTAAATGTAGCATTAGTTTGGAATCATATATTTGACAAGGAATTTAATTATCTTTTAGGAGCATATCAGTCAAGATAGAAAGTAGTTCAGTAAAACTTGAGTCACTCCATCCCTTTCCATCTTTTAAATTATACATATTAAGTATGGATGACAATGCTGTATATTTAGTACTACAAGTATATAATGGCGTCTTTTCAAAACTCTTTAACTTCTAAAACAATTTTGGAAAATCATAAAGTTCATCTTCAATGTCATTTTCATTTCCTCAATACGATCTTCATCATTATACACACCTATAATCAAATACTTGATATGATATTCATCATTTTCCGCACTTATAATCATATTTTATGATCCATAAAACACAATATTATCCCATTCATTATCTACATTCATTTTTTCCTTATATTTAGTCCAAAATTTATAGATTCGATCTATTTTGTGACAGATGAAGTGTTCTTCCAACTTCTATGGACTAATTAGTCTTGAATAACAATAGTGTAAACATAGAAAAAGTATTTGAGAATGGTCATATTCATGATCTCCTACAAACTTGATGAACTCTTTCACCCCATATTCATGCTCTTTTTTTATATGATTGACATCCATCCATTTTCAATTCATATCTATCCTATTTGATTCAATAATATTAATATTAAAAAAATCATAAAAACCATTTCATAGATTAAGTTCATCTTGTGATTAAAATATTAGTGTAAGGTAATATTATTAATGGTTATGATTTTAAAGAGATAAATTAGTTTATTAATGGTTATGATTTTACTAACTTGGGTTACCATTAATATTTTGTACATTATATGAACATAATATAATATCTCTTAAACTTTTTTGGATCTTAAGAGAGACAACTCCACTATAATAACTCAACATATAAGTAATCAACATGCAAAATTTAATAAAAATCTTCAAAACTAACTATCTATATCAATTATTGATAACTATTTTTATACAAAAATTAAAATTGGTCATATTTAAAATTTTATCTCTCTACATTTGGAGAAATATACTTTCCATATAATGAATCAGTTTGATAAATAATAACTTTTAATAAGGATATCATTGCCCTATAGAAAATATTAAATTTAATAATTTTATCAACAATATCCATTCATAGTATCCTAACATATACATTAATTTTAGTTTCTTTATTCATGACGACGAGCGTTCCTAAAAAAAGTGAATTCATAGAATTTTAAGACTCTCACTCCTTACTAAGAACATAAAAATATGCTTAAATAACTAAGTATTTAACCTAAACAAGTAAAGTTTCAAGGCCCAACCCCACGAGAACTCCTATTGAGTTAACAATGAAATCAACAGTGACCCATGAATATTTCTTCCAATAGGTCACAACATTCAAAGTTAATAAATTTATGATTTAATAATCAAATGATATAAGAAAAAATAAAATGAAGAAAAATGTATCACCACACTACAATTAACCCACTCCCCAATACCTAAGACTTTCTTACCCTCAATAAAATGAATCTCAAAAGTGTAACCTCATCCTTAATCATCAATTTATGATTAAATAGAAATAATGTTTTACAATGTTGGATTTTAACTTTAGGATAAATGATGTACTTAATCAATTGAAAAGGTTTTTTAATATCACATAATGTTAGTCGAATGGATTATTTAATTAGAACAATAAAAAAGTGAATCCCAAAATAGTGCCTCTATCATTTTATTGAAATAATTTCATGCAATATCAATACATATTCTAAAAAATACTTTGATAAAAAACACCTAAATGTAAAAAATTCACTCAGAGTTTACTTGTGTTCAAATGTGACCATTTAAGGAATGTAGGATTAGTTCTCATTGGTAAGAGACTAGAATAAAAAATTATATACCAATGAGAATAAAAATTAACTCATAACATTAAAATTAAATATTCTAATAATTGAAAACTATGAAAAATAAAATATTAAAGCATGTGATTTTAATTTTTTATCAAATTATTTTTTCCATATGTGGCCTTATTAAAAAATTAATTAAAAATAAAGGTTACATAACCCGAAAAAATAAAAATAAAAATATAATATGTAAATTTATTAATATATATATATATATATATAATTATTAAGATACATAAGAAAATTCATAGAACAAATAATTATATATTGAGAAAATATTATTTCATAATATAGTGCACAAGGATTTTCTATAATTTAAAAAAATAGTTCATTATCTCCAAAAAATATTGTTTTGTATTAGAAACTAAACTATTAATAAATATATTTTGTAAATATAATAAAATGTATCAGAAATTTAATAAAAAAACACATGTAAAGAACCAATGTTAAGACATAATAAAGCATATAACATTTTCCTAAAGTGATGCTTTTATAAAAAAATCCCAAATAAAATATTTCATGACTCATAAAACATATGTTCTAATTTAATAAGATAGAATATAATAAATACATTACATATAAATAATCAATAATAAAAAAAACTAAACATAGAACATGTGTTCTATGTTAAAAAAAATTATATTTTACATAAAAAACATACATATTATGTTTCAGTTAAAATAAAAGGAATGCGAATTCAAAAAATATAATCCCACAAAACATAATAATGCATAACATATTAATATAAAATTAAAAAAATTGAATATTGACAATGATACTAAAAACATAATAAAATCACTAAAAATAAATAAGAAGATCCCCTTTATTAATGAATCTTGAAATTAACTTTCCACCAATATAAAAAAATTAGTCTCTAATGAAACCATATTTTATTATATTTTAGTTTGCTGAAAAGAACAAAATATTGAATGATGATACTCTAATGTTCACTAAAAATAAAATTCACAAGGTAATGAGAAGTTTTAAAAATGCATTGTGGTTTTAATTCATGAGAGTATGAGGGATACATGAAAGAAAATGGGAATAATTTTTTGGTTTTAATCCATAAGAGCATGAGGGATACATGGAATTTGCAGTGGACTAACATTTGTGCACTGCAAAAACTCTTCCTACTTATCATTTGCAGTCACCACCTTACATGATAAGTGAGCATGTTTTTTTTTACATACACACTAAGGATCTCCATACAATAAAATTTGGAAAAAATGAAGAACGAGTGAAATGAACATGAAGGAGAGCGAGAGGGTGAACTAAAAATGGCTCATGGAAAGGGGGTTGGGTGGAGAAATAGTGAGGTAGATCAAGGACTAATAAGATCACTTGTGCATGCTTTTCAAACCATTTAGGAAAATTAAAAACAAACAAATATCTCTGAGGGGAAGCAAGGGATCACAAGTGATCACATATCTTGATTTTAATATATCATTATAATTTCAAGAAAACAAAATTAGACAAACTTAAAACTAAGAAAAATATATTAATAGAAATTTTAAAATTTTAAAAAATGTTTAAACCAAAGTGATTTAACAAATTCATTCAAATCATTTACATAATCCATATATTTATTTATTTTAAAATATATTTTTTAAATTTATACATAATCATTAGTATAAATTAATTTTTAAACCTTTAAATTTCAACAACTATAAAAATTATTTACATAAAATTTATAAAATATTTATACAAAAATTATTTACATACATAAAATTAAAATTATTTATAAATTACACTGATAGACACCAAATTAGATGCATCACCCCATCGATCACCGAGTTGCTGATGGGAACCACTACATGTGTTGTTGACATTCGTGAACACCTAAAAACCATGAAAACAATCAGAATTTCCATGAAAAAAATTCCCTTAATTCAATTCATTCACTCAAATGGTTCTACTCGATTGATGATTTGGCTGCAGAATCACACTAAAAGTTAGGTTGAGACTTCAGTGGGTATTTCAAAAATATCTTGGGGTGACTCTAAGAGTGAAGGCATCAGGTTAGAGTAAATAAATAGAGCATCATCGATGGAAGTGGGGTATTTTTGGAGGGGTCGGCTAGCGTAGGTTCGATCAGTTGTTTTTAGTGTGATGAAATAAAGTGGATCTTTAGGCACTAACAAAATAAATCAGCAAGGGAAAGTTCAAGGATCGCGATTAAAGTGGAGAATAAATAATCATATACTTTAGATTTTGAGAGGATCGATTCATCGAGAAGAACAATAAAGAGCAGGGATAGCAATTTGGATTTCTGAGAGCTTGAACAACGTGGGTGAGGACTCTATTAGGGTTCTATTAAAAAGATAAAAAATTATTTTATCAACGCTTTCAAAAATGAACAGATAAAGAATGGTTTATTCAATGATAAAATAGTAAGCACTGATAAAATGTATCTTTATAATCATTTTTTAGCGTTGATAAAATGTTTCTTTATGAGCACTAAAATTCTATCACTAATAAAGATTTTATTTATCAGTACAAACAAAGTACCGATAAAGATATAATTTTAACAATATATTAAATATAATTAAAAAAATTAAATTTATATAATAATAAGTAAATATTTAATGAATTTCAAATATGTATTTATAAATATAATAATAAATAAATATATTTATTATTTAAATATATTTATTATAATTTTATAAATGGGTGCTATGATACATGTACATTGGGTTTTCAGGCCTCTATAAGAAATAAAAAATACGTCTGACGGGTAGACTATCCCCTTGGGGGGTGGGGGCTATGGGTTGTCATTTCAGCCTTTGTGTGTAAGGTGTATGTGTGTGTTTGAATGTAGTTTTACCCCAAAACCACCTAATTTTATATATTTATATTTATTAATATATAAATATACATAATTATAAATATAATAAATATATTTACTATAATTTTATAATTATTTAAATAAATAAATATATATATATATTTATAATTAAAATTATTAATAAATATATTTAAAAATAATTTATATATAATTATAAATAAATACCTGAAAAGTTTCAGGTGGTAAGAAAGCCTGCTCCAATTTTTTTTACAAAAAAAGACAAAGAAAACAAAGAGAATGGATGGGGTCAAACAAAGAGACAAACCATCATCCAAAATAGGAAACTACAAATGGAAAGAGACCAGACCATCCCCATAATCATTCATAGATATCATCAACAGATTTCTACTAACTGTGAATTATTCTGCTCAAAGAGCACAAAGTACTTCTCCCTAAGCTGTTTTTGTTCCATAGTGAGTTGTCACATGGAACAACCGAGCTCTCATGTTGCAGCCCAATCATCCTGACCATGTCATCGACCCCAACATTTCAGATCTCGAACCCATTTCCAAGACTTGGGTTGTTGCCATGCCCCTTCCATTTCATCCCTCACCAATTTAGCAATTTTATCATTAATGCCTTTCTCATTACCTGTATTCACATGTCCGCTTTCAAAAACAGTTTTTCCTCTGTCTTCCATTTCATTTTGATAATTTTTTCCAAACTTTGACACATCATTCATAGAACTAGTTTCCCCTTGTTCCTATAAAGGAATTTTAACTACATCCTGAGAGGCCGCAGATTCAAACCCTTTAATTATAGAAGCTCTAGTCTTATTCACCTTGAAAGGGAAGGGAGGGTCAACCTTTTTCCCCTATATGTTTTAAAAATAATTTCACCCCTCCCAAAACAGAGAATCAGGTTCCAGTGCTCGATGGGGATTTTCATGTGCATGCATACCACAAAAGTGGTTGTGCGGTTGGCATTCGGTGCTTGTTGTGTGCAGGCGACGACGATAGACATTGCTTGTCTCAATGGTGGTGGCGATAAGACAAGCGTTCAGTGATAAATGGTGATTCTTGTGCACAGAAAGACCATGGAGGTGGTGGCGACAAACGTTGCTTATCTCTGCATCGGTGCACATCTTGACTGATGAATGAGAATGGTGAACCCCCGCTCGATGGCTGGGCTAGTGGTCTGGCAGTTGTATGTGGCCCTGCCACGATGTCCGGTGAGATGATGATGGGGGGGGGGGGTTATACATCATTAGTTTGTAGGGGAGGCCCATTCCAATGATTCTTGGTGATGATAGTTTTGTATTTTGGTGATGGTGAGGCATTAATTTCAATGGAAGCAATATCAGAGGGTGAATTGTGATGATGAAGGTAGACAGTGACAGAAAATGATGCGGGGCATGGTCCATTATATGTAATGGACCTCTGGGCCTAATATGTGTGGGGGTCTACTGGCCTATTATATAGTTAATAAATAAATTATTTTTTGGTAGGTTATCCTTTGGGGAGGCTATGAGCTGCCCATTCAGCTCGTGGGGTGTGTGTGTGTTTCATTGTACTTGTTGCCCAATCGATTAAAATATACATATATACCAAGACGACAAGAACCATGGGTTATATCCAATGCTCCTAAAATTTATTGAAAATAAAATAAACACCAAGTACAAGGGATATGGGAAAAGGAATCCAGTGAAAAACTGTAACATCCCAAGCTTCCACGGTACATTTCCCTTCGAATAATGCGATAGCGTGTGTTGTACGCAACCTCGAGTTCTAACACACACCACAACTAATTAAACTAGCCGTTGTAAATAGTAATACCTACTTTTTGAAATCATATATATTTTATATTTCAAAATGGACTTCATTTTTGGATTCGGAATATCAAAATTAGCCTAGGGTGAAATTTTGGTACTTTTCGGATAACTTTTATATTTTGATGAATAGTGAAAATTACTAAATTTTAATTAAAAACAACTTTTTTAATCAAAATAATTAATATTGATAAATTATGAATTTGAGTGGTTTTAAAGTATATTTAGAATATATTTTTACCATTCAATTTAATGTTTGTCATTGGACATAATTTTACAATTAAACCGAACATAAACAAGTGTCAATCTTTTGATAGTTATTATCTCTTAAAAACACGCTTTTTGTTTTGACAGCGGGAATTAATTTTAAATTAATTTCTGCCACTTATGTGTTTTGAATTTAAAAAAATGGATTCCATATTTGGAATCAGGATGTTCAAATTGTGTAAATAGGTAACTTTTATTTTTAGACATTTTGAATAATTACTGCGGTAAATATTTTATTTACCATGGTTAAGGGAAAATCCGGTAAATAAGGGTTAAAAAATAATATTATAATAATACTAAATTACCCTAAAACGTGTCTTAATCCTATTGGTTGATACATGGTCGACCATGGGCATCTTTGGGTCTATTTTGGGACCCCATGGATCCACT
The DNA here is from genome assembly GCA_963277665.1 of Viscum album. Lineage (NCBI taxonomy): Eukaryota > Viridiplantae > Streptophyta > Magnoliopsida > Santalales > Viscaceae > Viscum > Viscum album. Next base: position 464,170,329 of record OY728151.1, read on the forward strand.
TGTAAGTGATAATGACACATTATATTAATAAAGTTAAAATAAAAATAAAAATGGCATAAGCTTACATCTTTTAGAACAACAATTGTTACATAGGGTTATATATGTTGGATTTTAGATTATAAATATTCATTAGAAAGCTAAAAATATTTCATACATAATGATATTTTATTTATAATTTTTAGACATTAAATAATTTATTTTATATATGACACAATGATGATGCAGTAATTACTATAATAGTGAAAAATTAAAATAATTGATATTATAAATACCCAAATAAATATAATATGAAACTTTTAATGAATTAAACTAATTTTATAGGATAATATGATATATTAGGATTGATTTAATTGACTTTGTTCGAAGTAATGAATCTGTTATGAGTTTCACAAAAATCAACTATTGAATAGTGTCAAAATTGACATAAAAGAGTTCTTAAACAAATATTATATTATTAATTGATATTAAATTCCTAAAAATCTAAGGTTCGGACAAGAGACTTATATCATGATAGGTTCATCATTAATGTACCACTTGGGGGTCACTTGTATGTATATAGTAAGTTTATTAACCATATTATATAAAAATACAAAGAGACATTGTAAAAGTGAAACTAATTAACTTAGAGTTAATACTTAAAGATAAGGTTAATATAAGTACCCAAACCTGTCTAAATTCTATTGGTTGAGTTGTTTTCGACCTATCCCCACCTTAACCTTTGAATAATCAACTTTGGAGCCTTTAGAAACCGAATATGAATTTATTATAAATTAATATTTCTAGCTTTTCCAAAGGTGCCCCTCACCCCTCTTATAAAAGGGCACTCCTCCTTCTCATTTCTTCACACCTTCAAAGCCTTTTGGTTCGGCCAAACTCTGCCCAAATACTCTCCCAACATCCCTCACTACAACCTAGAGGCCTTAGTTTGATCAGAAAGCCAACCTAAGGAGCCCTTTTGATCAAATCAAAAGGAAGAACCCGAAGAAGAGGTAATGATTTCACCACCCTTCTCCAAGTTCATTTCTTCTTCCACTTCTTCTTCCTTTGTTCTTACCATTCTAAAATAATAACTCCAGTATCTCACATATACTGTGATGTTATTATAAATATGGTACAATCATATTCAGTATTCTATCCACCCTTTGAATAACATGTCACCATACGTGCGTACGTACGGCTTACCGTCTCCACGTCGTGGTGTAATTGTTATTCAATATAATATTATTTGGATGGGTATAATAATGATATGAAACTCATGTAAATAATAAATATAAAATGTTAATGATTCTGTATATATGATATACTATCCATTTATATATTATTTTAATATCAAAAGAATGATATTGTCACTCGTGCGTACGTACGGACTACCGTCTCCACGAACGCGATGAGATTCATTCTCCATCATATCCATTCAAGTATAATTATCATTTGATGATTTAAAAATGATGTTTAAGGATTGGATATCATTCTGGATATGAATAAGATACAACAACCATGTCTTATGTAACAAAACATATAAAAGAAAATGAGTAAGTTAACTCCCGAAACGACGATAATTCTAAGATATTATTAACAAATCAATGTTAAAAGATCATATATGATATCATATTAATATATATGATTCTTGTATAATTTAATAACAACTATTTCACCATTATACAGGAGGTTAACCTACCCCAACCAAGGAAAAGTACAAGGTAAGGGTTTATTTCACAATCTCTTCATTATCTGAGGTTGTTTATACGTAATAATCTACTGGGATATCTTTATCATCCACATCCATGTTTCTTAAAAATGTATTTCAAAACATTTTTACTATTTACAAGAATATGGGTTAAAGTCATTTATACCATTGTTTGACTTTTTATAAGAGGTTTATAAAGGAATCTTTCCGTCGTTTTCAAAACAAGGTCCCTTTTTAACCTTTTCGACAGAATTAAGGTAAGAATGTTTTTTTTATACGGCGGGTGCGGCTAATTTCCGCCGTTATAAAATCTTCAAAACTTCCCTTACAAGCTTATAAGAATATTGTCAAAGAAAATGTTTTATTTTATATGGATCTTAAATGATTTCAAAATAAAAGGAGATATTTCTTTAAAAAGAATTTTGATTTCACTATGTCAACATCCTTTGATGGATTTTAAGATTATTTGAAGTTGATTTATTATGATACAAAACTTCTATATTGTATTGAAGGTTTTGTGATATGTTTGACTATGGATGTGCTATTTTTATACCATTCATAGTTTATGGTGAAATTATTGACATTTCATATGCTAGTTTTAATACGAATGTTTATGTTATGTTTAAACCTTTTCATATGGGAATGCATTGGACTTAATAAGTGACGGGTGGAGCCCGCTTTAGCTCCTCGATGCATCGGTAGGTCTCATGAGACAGACTAGTGTCTTGGCACAAGGCCTTGACAAAATATTATTTGTAGTCTTGGCACGAGGCCTTGGCTATGTGGTTATGATAGTCTGGCATTATGCATTCCAACATTATGAAAGTGGTTATTGATTTTTGCATGTGATTATTCGATTAGTAGAATATCCATGTGAATAAGTAAATGGCATTATTTCATTTTATTTATGCCATACCATGTTGAAAGTTCATGTTTAAAAGGCTTTTGTTTTAGTTATACATTGCCTTAAATCTTTATTCTTATTTATGAAAGTTTCCGCTATATTGTTATCCTTACTGGGCATTTGAGCTCACCCCTTTTATATGTTTTATTTTTCCCAGGAAGTGAAGAAGTAAATTATGAATGACCTGCAGGGATATTATGAGGGGATTATAGTGTGGACTGTGGAAACATTATGTTGTTGTAGTAGTTTTTCATTTTATGATGTAATGTAAAACTTATGAATATATCTAGTGTTTCCAAGGCTACTAAACCAATCGGTCTTTCAAGATTTGATCTTTCTTGTGATCATGCCAATGTTATGTAATAATGCACCGACTCTAGGCAACTAGGGTCGGGGCGTTACAAAAACCACTCCAAAAAGAGAAAAACAGACAGTTTCCTAGGAAATAGGAACAAATTTATTCATTTATGGGATCATCCACTGTCCCTTAATCTTGGATGATGGCCTCTCCTCTATGTTTTGGGTTTTTGTCATGTCTTTTCAACCACTTAGGATCAATATTTTCATCTAGTGGAGTGGGATCCTCAAGAGACCGATGATACTATTCTAATTGACAAGGTAACACTCTCTACCCCTTCTTATGATATCCAGATTATGGTTGAATATGAGAAGTGGCCATCTTTTTGTATGGATTGCATGTTTGTTAAACATTATTTTCCAGCTTGTAGGAAGAATATTCTTTGTGCATAATGTGGTACTAAGTGCCATCCTACCAAGGATTTACACAAGAATGCACAGGGGAAAGATTTATAATTGAAAAATAATTTGACTAAGGGAAACTTTGGAAAGCACTGGTTGGATGATGAGTTTGATTTGAAAGTACCTGCTAACGTCAACGCTTCGAATCCTGGTTTGAGGGAAAAGATGTTGTTGTAGTAATTGAATGCCATATACATAGATGGATCCAAAATTGAGCACTCTAGTGGGACTTCTAAAACCTGGGAAAATATTGCTGAGGAAGTTAGGACTTCAATCGATCAGGTTTGGAGTTATGCACAACAGATTGAGTCCTAACCTAAAGATCACAACTCATTTAGAGATACACTTTTTCATGGCATGAATAAGGATGAATCCAGCAGAGAGGTTTTGGTTTCACTCACAACCTCGATTGCAGTTGCTAATTCTGGTTAACAAAAATTAAAAGATAATCCCTTTTTAGATGATCAATCTTTCCAGAAACCTGTTATGATTGCTTCAGCAGGTGATGCTATTGAAACTACACCTATAGGGAACCAACAAGAAGTTGATGGTGAATCTACTATGGAAGCAATGGATCCTCAATCCATTGACAAAGATGCATTGCACCAGAATTCTAACCAACAAGTTGAACATGAAAAGATGATTAAATCCCTTGTTAAATCTAAAGAGAAGAGAAAAAGTCATGAAACTATTTCTGTGGATAATGAAGGTTTTCAGATGGTTAAATACAATAAAATCATTTCTCAACCTGAGTCAAATTTAGTTGGACCTGAAAAATCTGGGAGTGTCTTTAATTCTTCACAGAATATGGACCATTCATTGAATATAACTATTAATAAGAGATTTGGTGTGCTTGAATCACTAAACGACATTGCTAAAGAGCTGGAAATTAGTGATGAACCATCTGTTTCCATTTATGAACTAATTGGTAATGAAGAACTTCCCACAGTGGACAATCTAGATGTTTCAATAGAAGAACCTGAAGGAACTTGCCATCAAAAATCTTGGAGACAGGGTAGGCACCCAAAATGTCGTGGTCGAGATTAGTGGCTTACAGTACAAGGGTGTGACTTAAATATGTCTAATATGTATTCTAAAGGAACTAAGAGCCAATTCACTCTAGAGCCGAAAAATATCAAAGAGAAGTTCCATGTGATCTTTAATCAATGGAACTCACTATCGGAGTGAGAAACTACTGATGATGAGGATGATTCTGATCCTGATTATGGGAATGATCGTGTTATTGATTTGTAGTTTTACCTTATGGATGAGAGAATGTATACATGTTTGACTTCAACCATCCACTTTTTGTCTCTTTTATTTCTTTATTTTTCTAATAAATTTTTTTAGGAGTGGGCATGCCTGTGTCCTGAACCTTTTGAGTAAATATATATTTATTAATTTAATATTCTAATTATAAATACATATATTTAAAAATACTTAAATATAATTATAAGTATTTGTATATAATTATATTATATATATATATATTATGTGGTCGTGTCATACAATTACATTAAACACACACACACACACACACACACCGTACTCACAACAATTACATTAAACACACACACACACACACACACACCATACACACATGTCGGAAATGCAGACCATAGCCCCTCCAAGGGATATCTCACCAATCAAAATTTATTTATTCAGTACATGGTCTGAAGGCTTAGTGGGCATGAAGCCCGTTATAAGGACCAAAGGCCTACAAACTGGCTTAAAGGCCCAGTGCAATGTGCCTGCATCATACCCCTATGTCACCCAACATGCGTCATGTCTGCATCACTATTTGCATGCATCATGCGTCATGTCTTCATTGCCGCCTGCCTGTAGAAATTTTCTCCCACCCGGATTTGAACCCGGGTCTGATGCAGGATTACAAGGAGCCATTACCACTCAGGTAATCCCCCAACTACTTAATATATATATATATATAATTATAAATATAATAAATATATTTATTATAATTTTATAATTTTTTAAATATATATATATATATTATGTGCTTGAAGGTACAATTACGTTAAACACACACACCACATACAGAGACAAGAAAAGCGGACTATACCCCCCCATCAAGCCTTATTTATTTTTATATGCATGACCTAAATGCATGGTTGGAATGAAGCCCATTACATGACCTAAATGCACATTATTATTGGTTAGAAGGCCTAGTGTAGTGCCATGCCTGTGTCATGTGGCTTGCATCATAAATACTCCAAGGGGTTTGTCAGCATTCAAACCCTGATCTTTTATTATAATTTTAAAAAGTAATTATATATAGTTATATATATATATATAATTATAATTATTCATATTTATATTTATAATTATAAATAAATATTTTTATAAATATTTTTATATAATTATAAATATATTTATATATTTATATATATTTACATATTTATATATATTTATATATTTATATATACATATATAATTATATATATTAATATATATAAAATTATAAATATAATAAATATATTTATTACTTTAAAAAAATATTTAAATATATATATATATATAATTTTATGAATAATTTTTTAAATAAATAAATATATATATGTATAATTTTATAATTAACTATTTAAATTACAAAATTATTAAAAGAGCACTGTTCGAATCCCTACAAGCCCCTTGGGGGATTTACGTCGTAGGCATGACACGGGAAAATGACGACGCAAGCATGATGCAGGTCTGGTGACACAGGCATGGCGTTTCATAGGGCCTTTGGGCCATGTTTTGGGGTCACTTGGTCTTGGGACCATGGGCTATGTATGGGTCTCCCTACCAAGATAGAAATAGGTATTTTATTTCATAAAAAAAGCGACTTTAGTCACAAATTTAAAAAAAAAATATTCATATTAATTACAAACATATTGAAAATATTACATGTATAGTAAATAAATATACGTATAAATAAATATTACAAAATGATTAAATTTATTTTGAACATTATTATTGAATATATAATAATAAATCAATAAATAAAATTAAATAAATTACAAAAAATATTAAAAAGTGAATTCATAACATTTACATGAATTACACACATAAAAATGAAGAAAAATTGAATAAATAGATTATATTAATTATATAAATAACAAAATTATTAAAAATGAATTACATTAACTATACAAAAATATTAATAATTAAATTAAATCAAATTAAAACAAATCAAATCAAATTAAACACACACACACACACAGATATATATATATATATATATATATATTAATGTTGAATAGATTAAAGTAAATTTAAATTAAAAATGAATAAATATTAAAAATGAATAAATATAGAAAATACTAAAAATAGAGAGATATTAAAAAAATATTAAATCAATAAACATACTTACACATGCAGTATCATGTCTATCTTTAAAGCACTGATAAATGGGAACGTTTATCAGTGCTAGAAAAAAACATGGATAAAAAGTATCCTTTTACAAGCACTTTTGTTACTAGTGATTAAAAGTAACATTATCAACATTTTTAGGAGAGATCTATGGTTCTGACATCAAACAAAAGAATAAAAAAAATCCACCATTTAAGTTCTATTTTTTTGTTTTGGTTTTGGGTTTGATACATGTGATAATGTTTGATTATGGTTTTAAATCAATGGTGTGTGTGCTTGTCCCGGGGGGATGAGAAATTTGATAGAGTGAAATAAAAATAAAGTGGAACGGAAGGCCATGCATGCACCGTGCATGATGAAGATGATTTGGTTGTTCTAGATAAATTGAAAGTGTTATGGGTCCCATCATGCGATAAAAAGGTGCCATGTGATTTTTCTCTATGTTCCCTGGAACATTTCATTTTACAATTGATGCATGTTAAAAAAATCAAACTCTAATAATCTCTTAGTTATGTTTTGACCATATTATGATTTAATCTAGTTAATATAAATTATGTATGTGATAATTATAAGGATTCAAAATCATGACATATTAGGTTATTTTAAATTTTAGTCATGATATTGAATTAATTTAGGTGAGTGTTACCTTCCTAGTCTAGGTCTATATAAATAATTTTCACTTTCTTCACTTATTAAGTGATAACCTCTTATTTCAGTTAAATTATTTTTAATTTATTGAAGCAAACAAGGTCACAAAGCTACAAAAACAAAGGATGTGGGGGTCAAGGGGGTCTAAAATAATGTAAACCAACAGTATCAACTCAGACAGGGTCCTCTCACTTGGGGGGAAAGCTACCCACACTAGAGGAAATCATATGAGGACTCTTCATAATCACTAATCAATGACTTTTATTTGATGTTTAAGTGAATATAGAAGTTAAAATTGGATGATAGGCCTAAATAATCACACATTTTAATTACTAATATTTCACTTTTACTATGTACACAACATCATTTAATGAAGGATTTAAAAACCGATGATAAATATTAATTTTTTTAAATTTGGTTCAGAAAAACTCTGTTAAATGTTAAAAACAACAACTAAATATATTAAAATTAATATTTAAGTAATAAATAATAGTTAATATTAAATATTTAAAAATTAAAAATAACTAAAAAATATATATTAATTATTAAAATTATTAAAAAATAAAAAATAAATAACAATTATTACTTAATTATTATTTATAAGTAATTAATATCCATTAGTTGTTCATAGTTTTGAGATTTTATGAGTGGTATTCAACTCATAATTTTACTTGAATGTATCATTTTATGGAAAAATTATCGCATCTCATATAAAAAATATATTCATTTTTAAAAGATATAACAAAATAATAGTATTTTATTTAATCTCGTACATGAAATAAATTAAACAATTTAAAAGACATATCATTATATATGAAATTTATCTCATATCATACATTAGATAACTTTCATTCAAAAAAATGTATCATTTTACATGAAATCTATCACACCCTATTTGAGATAAATTTCATTATTAAAATATATAATATGATACATAAATTTTATTTCATATCATCCATGGAATAAATTTTATTTATTTAAAATGAAACAATAGTGGTTGGAATTTATCTCATCATATGGGGTAAATTTAATTTTACAAAAATGTTATATAAATTAATTTTTTTTTTCAATTTTATATATGATATAATATTCATTTTTTAACATAAAATTACATAGTACGTGAATTTTTTTCCATCTTGTGCATAAGATAAATTTCATTTTTTAAAAGTTTAACCATTGTAGATGATATTTATTTTATCTCATACATGAGAAAATATATTTTATAAGAGATATATTATTATTCATCAAATTTATCTCAGGATATTTTTTTTAAAACATAATATAACATTAGGAATTTAAGTAAAAACTTAAAAAAACATTGATTTTTTATACCAAAGGAATAAAATTTTCTGATCAAATAGAAAAAATTTCATTTATTTATGAAATTCATGTTTCAAAAAAAATTCTTATTCATTTTTACAACTCTTTTATTCTATTATATAAAAATAAAATTTATTCAGAAAACATTATGATAAAAATTTCTTATAAAAAATGAAATTATGAATATTTTTTTATGATATATTATTATATATAAAATTCATCTCAACAAATCCATGTAATAGATCAAAATTTATAAATTTTATTTTTAAATTCAATAATAAATTAAATATAGCTTACCTCTATGATGATTTTGTTTTAGTGAAAAAAATTAGAAATAAAATAAATATTATCTTGCTTGTAAAAACAAATTTTAAAATTTAGAAGTTTTATGTAATAAAGTATATTTCAGAAAATTATATAATTATATATATATTATTTTTAATAATGTGAATTTTTTTCATATACACACATATATAATTAGAAAATTTTAATTACTAAAAATACTAATTCTTTAGATATCATCATGTAAATTAATTTTGATGATAGAATATATAAATTAAAAATATTAAAAAAAATATGAACATTTCATGTGTATTTACTAGTCAATAAATTTGATACTATGTTTTTAAAAAATAATTTATGTCCATCCAAAATAGCTCATGAAATAAAATAATAATTATAGAAAAAAATAGAGGGCGTTTGGAGATAAAAATCAATTTTCGGGTATGAGAGATGGTCGTGAAAGAGGGAAAATGTAACGACCCAAAGTTTCATTAATGGAAATCCCTCTTGATCTAGTTAAATGTCTCTTTATGCAAAATATTTTTATAATATGTCAACTTCTTTGGTTTTATGTTAAGAATTTTGACTGTTGCTAATATAGCCGTTGAACAGTGATCACATGATTAGTATAAAAATAGGACTTTAACAAATCCAATTTACTTAGAAAAAAGAAGTGATGGACTCATCCTGTAGAATTGCTCCATATTAAGCCCATTTTTCGGAGCTCAGAAAGGAGGTAGAATCCTTGGGCTTCGCTCTTTCCCAAGCCCAAGCTGAGCTTCATCATGTTAAGCTCGAACAGGACCATCTACAGGAGAAGTGGAAGTTGATAGAAATTACCACTCGAGTGATGTTATCCGAGCCACCCCAAGAGTCTGTCACCATCGCACACCTTACCCTTAGGTCTTATGCGGCTGTTTTAAGGGGTTATGTAACAAGTAAATAGTACTATGTTCATGTACATTATTTTTGTATATAATAATTAATATAATTTCTAGTCATTATTGATACATTTTAAATAGTTTTTAAATTACAAATAGAGTTTTTTGTTATTATTTAAATAAGAATTATATTTTATTAAATTAAGGGATTTCTGAATTAAATAATATTTTATTAAAATAATATTGTTATTATTAAATTAATTTTTATTAAATATAAATGATCTTATAATTTTATGAATGCAATTAAAATTTTTATTAAGGTTTGAAAGCCATTTTTGTCAAAACCCGTGAATTTTTGATAAATAGCGGTTTTTATTTTAAAAGTGAAAATTAAAATATTTAGAAAATTATTTAGATAAAATAAATTTTATTTCTAGAATCAGGACGTCGAAATTATCCAACGGTGAATTTTTCATAATTTTCTGAGACAGTCAAATTTTTGGGTAAAAATTAAATATCGTTTAAATATATAATGTGTTTTATGACATCATAATGACCCAATAGTGATGTAATAAAATACTATAATCTTTATGTTCGGCCAATATATGTTTTACCATTAAAATAATGTGATTTTGGGTTTGTTTTACTTACTTTTCAAAGCATTAATGGACCCCTCAAGACTTATTAAACACCTTGTCTTTTTAAATTAATTTCAATGGGAGTGTGACTCACCTCCACATAATCAACCATAATATTTTAAGAAGTTAGGACTTTGGTCTTATAAAATATTTTTTTCCTATTCCCTTTGACAAAAACCATGGGCAAAAACCATGGGACGGTTTGTGGTTTGGATTAATTTAATATAAGGGGTCCCAAACCCAAATAATAAAGAATTCCCTCACCTTTCCTATATAAACCCACCCAAGATCCCACTTACTCCCAACTAAAATCCTTTGGAGTTCGTCCAAACTCTGCCCTACTCTCTCTAGAATCCTCCCAAGGTGCCCCAAGCTCCCAAGAATCCTGTCACAAGCCTCTCTCTAGTCTTTGGAAGCACACTTCCAAGTAAGGGTTTTTTCTTCCTTTCTCTTTTTTGTCCAATTTTCCATAAGTTGTTTTTCCCTTTTAATTTCAATTATGAATGTTGGGGTATGGTTTTTCACCTCTTACATACTTCCCTCTTATTGTTTTAATGATGGGAGAACCCTTTCTCTCTCATTAAATGCCTCCCATGTACACCCATTACTATGCCGAAATTCCGAAAGGAACTTCTCTCTCTTCTTTTACATTCAATTAATAATTTTGTATCATGAATATAAATTCCATTAAAATTGTTGGGAAATGTATCTATATGACCTCCTTACTGTCCATTACATGTAAATATGATGAGTAACCCCTTTCTCTCTCATCAACCATTTTTATGAATTCTCATGTCATGCCGTTACGCTGCTGAAATCGCATTGATTTTCTAAGCCATTACCATTGTGTAGTGGATACCATGCCCATTTCTCCATAAAGGGTATTCACCTTTATGCACATTTACTTATTAATTAAAAGGTTTCATGTATTAATTCTACATTCCTTTATCGTTTAATAAATTATTATGTTTTATGTATCCATGTTTTATGATCCATGTGACACACTTATGCATGAAATGAATTGTTTAAGAAGGGTGTGCCCTTATAGTGCTCCAATGCATTGGGTAAAGTATAGTATCATGATACTTCATGAGCAATGAGTGTTGACTCATGATAATTCAAGTGTAACATGGGTTTACTCGTGCTTCATGTGCAATGAGGATTTACTCATGCTCTATGTACAATGAGCCTTGGATCATGCTAATTCCATGTTAAGTGTTGTTGCCACATTTCCATATTTTGATTATCATGCTTTATCATGACTTTATGTTCATGTTTATTTTATGATCTATTGATATGCCTATTGTATAACATGTATTTTACTCCTCATTTTATTCCTTGTGTACTCCATTACTGGGCTTTATAGCTCACCCTTTTATTATGAATGTCCTCAGGTTATCCCATGCAATGCTAAGTATGAGGGAATGTAGTGGTCATGTAAAGAAAGTTTTCAATAAAGATGTTGTATTTCATGTTTTAAGTTTTTATGTAATGATCCTAATCCCCAAAGACACTAAACCTCTAGATCTTCTTTGTTGTATCAAGTGACGTTTTATGTAATAAATCATGTTTAAGTTTGTAATAAAAGCAGGGTTGTCATAGAAAAAGTAATGATTACATCATATAAAAATATGGTATATTTATATAGTGAAAATGTAGATATCATAATTGGAGAGTCAAATAAACATTAATGTAAATACCGGACGAGCAAACATAGAATATCAATCCATGGATGGGTGTGGCTTGCTTCCACCCTCTGCAGATTAGTCGAACTGTTCTTTTATTTCTGATTGAAGCCCTTTTTTTATATGTTGACGGAATTCCCATCCTCCATGGGTTGAGATTAGGGGTGGGTGGTGATTGGTTTGGTTCGGTTTAGACTAAACAAAAAACAAAACCACGATTTTTGGTATTTATGTATAGAAAAAAAAACCATTTAATATTGATTTGGTTCATATTAAAAAGATTCTAAATAATTAATTTGGGATTTGATTTGGTTTAGATTATGGATTAACTTTTTTTTACAATATCCTATATATGGTTTCACGTGGATCATCCCTTTTTTTAAAGATGGATTCCACCAAGGGATCTATGATTTTCCATTATCTCTTTTTTCTAGTGATTCTCTTGCCATATCTTTTAATCCTTTTCACTCGATGATTAGTGGGTTTTGCTTCTGCATTGCCTTTGTGGCTGATGTTTTTCCCTTAAAACATTTGCATGATTCCTTTTATGGTGGTTCTGTAAGAGGAATCAACATCATGTTTTCACTTCCTACTCATTTGTTCCACTTTCTCGTTTTTATCCTCTGGGCTTCTTTCTTTTTAGACTCGCGTTCCACTATCCTCATGGTTTCTGAATTTAATTTGGTGTTGGACATAAGAAGTAGTTTTTCCTCGGACTTGTCTAATTCAGATCCTATCCTAAGGAAATGCTTTCAGTCTTGACCATCTTGAGTCCCCTTTTTGGTGATGTCTCTTGATGTTGTTTGTTGAGAATCCAAAGCCTAAGAGGCGCTGATTCGATCTCCCCCACTGAGGCATCTGAATCTTCAAATTTTCACTTGAGAGAAATGTTGGTGGGTCTGGAGGTTGGCCATCCATCGATATGTGATGAAACATTATGGTTGGATGCATTATAGTATGAATCACTTCATAATCGTATCAAATCTCATAATATCTCAGCATATGTGTCACAACAAAGAGGAACTGGAATGAGTAGATATGTAAGTTCACTATTATTTCTTTTAAATGAGTAGTCGTGATAAAATTAAATTTTAAATAGGGTTTGGATCACGCAATAGATGCATGGGGCGAGTCAATAGAAAGATATAATATTACGTTATATTTTAAAGACATGCAATTTGGTTTAAAAATAAAGTTTCATGGTAGGCCAAGCATGCATGTTGCATGATGGAGACGAGCTGGTGCTCAGGATAAATGCAAAGGGTTTTGTGGCCTTCCATGTGATAAAAACACACCATGTGATTATGCTCCATGTTCCCTATAACATTTCATTTTAAAATTGATGCATGTCAAAAAAATCCAAACTCAAACAAAACAATAATCTCTTAGTAAATTCAAGACCATGTTATTTTTTAATATAGTTCATATAAATTGTGTTGGTGCTAATTACTGGGAGTCAAAATAATGACAAATTAAGTTCACTTAAAATTTAACCATGATATTCATTTAGGTGAGTGTGGGATGACTACTTCTAGATTATCTTCCTAGTCTAGTTCTCAATAAATAATTTTCACTTTCTTAATTTATCAAATGATCTTGTAACACTACACAATCGCTGATTAATGAATTTCATTTGATATTTAAGTGAATATATAATTTAAACATTGGATGATAGGCTAGAATACTCTAACATGTTAATTACTAATTTTTCAACTTTACTATACAAAACTTCATTAAATGATGGATTTAAAAAATGATGCTAAGTATTAAATTTTATTTTTTTGCTATGGTTCCTAAAAACTCTTCTAAATGTCAAAACCAGAAATAAATATATTAAAATTAATATGTAATTAATAAGTAATCGTTAATATTGAATATTTTAAAAATAAATAAAATTAATTATTAATTACAAATTAGGAACTAATCAATAGTGCAGTTGGGGTGACGTCTGAGTGGTAAACTACGTAATCCAACATCTGAAAAACTAGGGTTCAAATCTTCCAAAGCACCTTGGGGGATGTATGATGCAGACGATGACGCTGACATGATGCAGATAGATGATGACAACGACATGATGCAGGCAAAGTGACACAAACAGGATGATGTAGTATGAAGCTGCACTGGACCTTTAGGCCATGTTCATGAGACTCTTGGTCTTGAGCCTATAAGCTATGTAATGTGTCTCCCTCTATCTAAATAAAAATCAGACAATGATATCATAATAAAAAGAGGTTTCAACACCAACTTTTTTTAGGAACTAATCAATAGTAATTAATAAATAGTAATAACTAAGTAATTAATAGTTAGTAATTAAAAATATTTATTGTTATTATTAAGTAATTAATATTAATTATTTAATTAAAACTGTGAGATTTCTTTAGTGACAATCACCTTCTAATTTTGAAAATGACTAGAGTATAAATCCTAGGATCCTTCCTTGGGGAGGATTCCAGGGTCATTTATGACTGATTATACAGACTGTGATGCAAACAAAAGTGAAAACCTAAGTGCATGCTGATGAAAACAGTGATGCAACGCAAATCAAGTGGTCTTTGAGCCTGGAAGAAAGGGGTATTTTGGTCCTGTAATGGTTATATCATAAGGGTTATGTAATGTCCCGGATCCAGGTGCCACTCAACGGTTTCCCCGAACCATTTTGGTCACATGACCTCAAACGAATTTCCCCAAACACCAGAGGCTACCGACTAGCAGCGAGGGCCCAGGTCCGATAGTGGGTAAACTATGCCCTCATTTGTCAAAGTGTATCGCAGCGGAAAACTAAATAAAATATACAACAAAAACAGAATCAATAAACCATAACCATTTAAAAATAAACAACTGCAGTAAAAGATAACCAACAGTTATATAGAAAATGATGCAATATGTCTCAAGTTCTAAGAAAACATCCAGAACATGTTACACAACAGTACAATAAGATATAATAGAAAGTGAAGGTACAACAGAACAAAACAAAACAACTGGAAGCATCGCGAGCCTAGGATCAGTCCCATGATCCCCTACTCCTCTGCTACAATCATGTACCTGTATAGGGACCCTTTCCCTATCGACACCTATAGAAACATAATCTGTTTGGGCCGAAGACATGACCCAAATAGGGTGTGAGAAATAAATTCAGTTGGTACCCACTAAAGGCTCATGCCCAACTGTGTGAAAATATGCAACAACTGTGTGCAACAATAAAATGAAATAAACTAAGTAGTACTCAAAAGTAACTAACTTTACCAGTTATATTGCCATTTTTATTATTCATTAAACCTTTAAATTTAATAACATTCCGTTCTCATCAGAACCACACCCTCAGGCTAATATTATATATCCACTCCCTCAGGACAATAGAGTAACCACGCCCTCAGGCATATAAATTAATCACACCCTCAGGCTATACAATGTCAACGCCCTCAGGCTATAAAATATCCGCACCCTCAGGCTATAAAGTAACCACGCCCTCATGCTATAAAGTAACTGGGCCATTCCCAACATTTAAACATGAAATTATTTACAATTCCTCTCAAGGAAAAAGTAATTCATAAAGTAAACATGGAATGCACTCGGGTATCCTGGCCAAATGACTAAATAGAGGAACACACCCCAGGGGTGGTCCTGGATCCAAGCAACGATCCTAAACAAAAGTTTATTATCAAATTTAATTACCTTTACAGTTCTAGGTATTCAAAACAACCACGACCTCAGCCACACGATACCCCAACATGGGTTTGTAGCACAACTGTACACAAAAACGCACAACAGTTGAAATTTAAACATCAAGCCACCTGCCTTAAACGCCCCTGAACGGTATACGTGAACATCGCTTCCAGAAACGCCCAAGGACGACATATATCTGGGGTAGAAGAAAACCCATTCAATCGTAAATAACTTTCCCTCGGGAAAGAATTGTAAGAGCGACTTAAGAAGAAGGAGAGGCTTACCCGTACAGTTCCAACATGATCGACAGAGGTAGAAACGGATTCCCAGCATGAGATCTGGAGCTCCTCATTGGTTCAGACCTCTCTTCTGAATCCTCCTCCGGTTCTAATCCTTCCCTGTGAACATGAGAGGCTACTACCCATTTTAAGTGAAAAAACAGACTACACGGTGTGTACTATTGGGTACGTGACATGTAGTTTTCATTTTTTTAACTATTCCTTCGACGGCTTCTCACCAACGTGGCGCTGTTCATCTGTCGACATGAGTACAGGGCGTGTGAAACCTGAGTACATGCCGTGTACTACTGCTCAGTTGGCGGCTACTTCCACCACCTTACTATTTTCCTGCCGACTGACTACACGGTGTGTAAATACCTACTACACGACATGTAGTCTGTTTTTACACCTTTTATTTCCAGCATGACTAAAACCCTATTTACTGATCCCAAATGGCCAAAGTACATGGCGTGTGGAAAATTACATGACGTGTAGTCCAAAAATTTGGGATTTCCCCCCATTTTCCTTATTTCACAAAAACACTTTAGGAAAAGAGAAAAGAAGAATCTCGTACCTCAAAAAAAAGAATCGGGTTCTTAGAAACTTCCCCCTTAAATTAATTCATCCCCGAATTTACCTTCCAAGGGTGGTGAAGATAAATCTCAGAACAGATCTGGACACTAAGCATGTACGTCGGTTTTCCGCTCCTAGGTTCCATCCTGCACTCGGTCGTGATGCCATAGCACCCGTATGAGAGGAAATGACCAGACTCGGAGAACCTTCATGATCCTATCCATGATACGAATCAAATGATCCTCAAAGAACGCATCGGTTTGAAGCTCAACCTCCTCTAGCTGAAAGACGTGATATGAGTCTGAATGATAGCAGTGCAATTGAGATACATGGAAGACGTCATGCATGGCTCGATACCTCTGTGGTAACTACAACTGATAGGCAACTAGCCTGACTCTCTTCAGAATCTCAAATGGCCCCACATACCTCAGTGAAAGTTTACCCTGTCTCCTGATCCATCTGTGTCCCAACCTCGTCGAAACACGTAAGAGAACCTGATCCCCGACAACGAACTCCAAGGGTTGTCTGTGGCGATCAACATAAGATTTCTGACGAGACTGCGCAGTAGCCATCATCTTCTGGATTAATTAGACCTGCTCAAAAGTCTCCTGCACGAGATGTGGTCCCAGTAATGCTGCCTCACCTGCCTCTAACCAATACAAGGGTGATCGGCATGGCCTACTGTATAAAGCCTTGTAAGTTTCCATCTCAATAGTCACCTGAAAACTATTATTATAGGAAAAATCAACTAGGGGTATGTGATTCTCCCAAGAGCCCCCAAAGTCTAGGATGGATGCACGCAGCATGTCCATAAGCACCTGTATCATACACTCTGAATGACCATCGGTCTGAGGGTGGTAAGCTATGCTCAGAAGCACCTATGTACCCGGTGCCCTCTAAAAACAATGCTAGAAACGAGATGTAAAACAGGCATCCCTATCTAAAACGATAGAATGAGGAACCCCATGAAGACGTACAACCTCTCGGATATATATATTTCCGATCTCGTCAACACCGAATGTCTCCTTGATCAGCAAAAAGTGAGATACTTTTGTGAGTCTGTCCACAACAACCCATGCGACATCATTGCCTCGAGGTGACCTTGGAAACCCAGTCACGAAGTCCATCGCGACATCATCCCATTTCCACTCCGGAATGGTTAACTGTTGTAATAGTCCCGCTGATCTCTGATGCTCTGCCTTCACCTGGTGACAGGTGGAACATCTCGTAACAAAGACAGCTACATCTCTCTTTATACCCGGCCACCAATACTAACATCTCAAGTCACGGTACGTTTTGGTAACTCCGGGTTGGAATGCCCAAGCTGAAGCATGAAACTCCCGCGTCTGCTCCTCGCGTATATCCCCTAGAACCCATACTCGTCCATGGAAACACAATACCTAATCATTGCCTATTGTCCATCTAGGAGGAGGGTCCTCAATTTCCACTGAATCCCATAGAACTAGGCCTTCTGAAATAGATAGTTGTCTCATCCTCACTCTATCCAAGAGGGTAGATGTCACAGCTAAAGATGAAAGATAGGTCTGCCCCTGACTATCGGGCACCTCCAAATGCATCTCAGAGAACAAATCCATGAGTTGCCACTCACTACTGCCCTCTTACACTGTCTCTATCTGAGTTCTTCTGCTCAGTGCATCAGCTACTGCATTACCTTTACCAGGTGTATAGGAAAGCTCAAAGTTGAAGGATTGAAGGTATTCAACCCACCTTCACTATATCATATTCAAGTCACGCTGAGTAAAGATATACTTGAGACTTTTTTGGTTGGTGAAAACCAAAAAATGCTCTCCCAAGAGATAGTGTCTCAACAGCGCAACGCATGAACAACTGCAGCCAACTCAAGATCATGCGTCGGGTAATTCCCCTCATGTGGCCTCAACTACCGAGAACTGTATGCAACAACTCGATCACCCTGCATCAACACTACTCCCAGCCTAATACATGATACATCACATTAAACTATATAGCTCTCCCCTTGCTCTAGAAGTATCAGGACAAGTGTTGATGTCAACCTTCCTTTCAGGTCCTGAAAGGCTGTCTCGCAAGCTTCCGACCAAACAAACTTCATACCCTTCTTAGTCATACCCTTCAACGGGGCTTCTAAGCAAGAGAAGTCCTGTATGAAGCATCTGTAGTAACCAGCCAGCCCCAAGAAACTCCGTATGTCAAACATGTTCTTAGGATGCTCCGATGAAACTACTACTCTCACCTTCTCTTGGTCTACTGCAACTCCTGCCTCTGAGATGATAAGACCCAGGAAGTGAATCTGATCCATACAAAAGTGGCACTTTGAGAGCTTAGCATATATCTTATGCTCTCTCGGTGTACTCAATACGATCTCAAGATGGGTTTCATGGTCATGTAGAGTGTGAGAGTACACCAAGATATCGTCCACAAATACTACCATGAAAGAATCCAGATAAGGATGGAACACACGATTCATTAGAGCCATGAAAACTTCTGGTGTGTTCGTGAGTCCGAACGGCATAACCAAGTACTCGTATAGACCATACCAGCTCCTGAAGGCTGTGAGAGGTATATCAGATGGTCTAATCTGCTACTGATGATATCTGGATCTCAAGTCAATCTTGGGGAACACTCATGCTCCATGAAGTTGATCAAAGAGATCATCAATCCTCGGAAAGGGATATCGGTTCTTGACTGTCAACTGGTTCAACTTTCGATAATCCACACATAGTCTGAGGGTACTGTTTGCCTTCTTCGCAAAGAGGACCAGCGAACCCAAAGGAGAAGTACTGGGTCGGACGAAACCCTTTTCCTGTAACTCCTCTAACTGTCTCTTGAGCTCCTACAACTCTGGTGTATCCATTCTATAAGGAGGAATGGACACTGCTGATGCTCCTGGAACTAGCTCAATAGAGAAATCCACCTCATGCTCCGGAGGTAGACCCGAAAAGTCGTCCGGGAAGACATACCTGAAACGATCAACCACTGGAGGGAAATCCTTCTGACAAGTCCCATGATCATCCAGATATAAACTCTGAATCTGGGCTGTGACTTCACATCGTCCACATTGCTCTGGTCTAGCTCGACTCACCTTAACATCTCATTCGCCCTTGTATAGAAACTCTCTGCCCTCTGGTGACGTGAAACTCAACCTGCGATGATAGTAATCTACAAAGGCTTGAAAGGGAACCAACCAGTCCATTCCGAGAATGACATCATAGCTCGTCATCTCTAAGACATAGAGGTCCCAAAGAAATTGACACCCGCCAACCTCAAGGGGGCACTCCTTGCACTGACGCACACCAGCTGTTCTAGTCCCCAACGGAGTGTCTGGCATCATAACAGTAGAAGAAGAAGAAACACAGAGCCCAAGGATCTCCACAACGGGCACAGATATGAAACTATGTGTATCACCTGTAAAGAAAAGTACTGAAGATAAGACAGAAGATACTAGAATAGTACCTCTGATAGTAGAAGGTCCGGGATCCTGCTCTCGTTGGGTCTATTGCACTGCATATGTCTACCCAGTGTCGCGGCCTTGTGACATAGCTTGGATACCTTGAGTTGTCCCGCCCTGCTGCCTCTGAGATCCTGGTGTCTGGATACCATGGCCACGACCACCACCTCTGCTTGTATGTCCTGATGTATCCTAGTTCCCTGACTGGTAAGAAGCTGCTGGTCCTACTCCCGCATGCAGAGACTGCACAGAACCCCTCTCACTAGCCACTGGTAGGAAAGTCCTGCAAAAGCATTGCAGATGACCCATCTTGCCACAAGCTCGGCACTCCGCTGGGTAACGTGGACAATACGGTCTCTTGTGCCCCTCTTTACCACACTGGTAGCACCTGACCAGGACACATGAAGTAATCACCTGGCTAGTACAACCACCGTGAGAGAAACTCATATGTCTTTTCCTCTTACCGATAGAAATAGTACCATAAAATGGTGCCAAACCGCCCTGACCTACACCACTAGATTCCTGAAGGTTCCTCTCTGTAATCAGTGCCTGGTTCTCAATAGCATGTACAGTAGGCAACATGAAAAAATTCACCAGTGATCAGATGTCATAACGAAGACTATCCTCAAAGCGTCTGGCCCTCAATGTCTCATCACCCACCAGAAGAGGTGAAAAACACTGAATCTCGGTGAAATGAGCGGAATAATCCATCACCGACATAGCGCCATGCTGTAGATTCATGTACTATCGAGCCCTATCTTCCCTCAGTGTCTCTGGGAAGATGAAGTCATAGAAAGATTTCTGAAAATCTTCCCATGTCATGTCTCTGTGTTTCCCTGTCTAAGTGGTAACATCCCACCACCTCTTGGAGGAATCACACAACATATAAGTCGCGAGCTTGAACCTCTGCCCTGGAGGCATCTCAAGATGCTCGAAAATAGTCTGCATAGACTCCAGCCAAGACTCCACATCCTGTGGTCTTCTATCCCCTAAAAATGTAGGCGTATGCTGCTTCTAGAATATATGAGTCAGCTCAGCCATAGATGTGACAGCCAGTGGTGCTCCCTGAAAGGTATGCATGAACCGCATAAAGCCTTCATGGAACTACGCCTCTGCGCCTGTGTCTAGTATAACAGATGGCACCACATCTGACTCTGCTGGAGGATCCAATGGTAGCCCACAGCCCACCATCTTTATAGTATAATCATTGCCACTCTCTTGGTGAACAATACATGTTCGTCTCGACAGCATGACTCTACAAGGTCAAATGCACACCTTAGATCAAGATTATCAAAGACTGAAAATGAAGGAACCAAAAGGGAAATAGGAGGAAGAAGGCATTCATGATTTTCAAAACAAGACTACACGGTGTGTACCTTAATTTTCTTCCCCTTCCCGGGTCTTTATTCACGGATAAGACACACGGCTCCCGTTGAACAAGAATACACGGCATGTATATAATCTACACGGCGTGTATGGTGAAATATTCAAACTACCCGTGTCGTTTGTGACACGGACGACTACTCGGCTTAAACTACACGGAGTGTTACACCTGAACACGGCATGTACACCACCCCGTTTTTTTCCAGCCACACGGTCAGGTCCACACGGTCTGTCATCGGTAAAAACTAAACGGTGTGTCCCATGGTTACACGATGTGTACTAGACGTGCTTCGCTGACCCGTGTTGTTAGTTACACAGTCGGATACACGGCTCACACTACATGGTGTGTTCCAGATGGACACGGCATGTACATGAAAGGATTACCCTGACCTGTGTTGTTAATTACATGGCTGGATCCCAGGTAAGACAACACGGCGTGTTCCACAATGGACACGGCGTGTATGGCTTAAGGTATCCTCCGTCCGTGTTGTTAGTTACATGGCCGGACTCTGGGTAAACACTAAATGGCATCTACATCTGGTACACGGTGTGTTTTCCCCAAGAATTTCCCTTCCCCGTGTCCCTGCCAACATGGTCCTTGATACGGGAAGCAACTACATGATGTGTACTTAGGGTACACGACATGTACTCAAAAAGTTTTCTTTTCTTCCTGAACAGAAGAACACACGATGTGTGTCCGAGTAACTACACGGCGTGTATATTGGGTTTTCCAGACAGTACGCCTCTGAAACTACTTCGGAACCTAGAAAATACTGAAAACAACACCTAAGTACCAAATTACGATCTGTGATGGCCCATACTACCCACGACTCAAAGTTTGGCATCTTATATGTGTTATAACAAGATAAACAGTCAATGATCCACCAAATTCCGGTCAATGAGGGCCCATACCGCCCAAAAACCAAAGTTTGGCGTCTATTCTATCAACAGTCTCACACAAAAATACCCTATCACATAACATGTATTTATTAAGTAGTAATCACAACAACATGATTTTCTAGCACAAAAAATATCACAACAACATGCAATTTCTAATGCACCTACATGGCATGGAACTATGCATGGCATGTGATTTCTAGCATGTGACTAAATGATGCATGAGATGGAATAGCCTCATCACATAGGTTTGTAACTAAATAGAACCCATGGATAAATTATAAACTGCACAATCACAAGTGTGTCACCCAACGGTGAAATCAAATCAACTGTAAAATTTGAAAAATCAGAAGAATTGAAAAAATACGAGGTAGACTGGTCTTTCCCTGTACATGGGTTAGCAACACCTACGCACATCTTATTACCAACTACCGTTCTCATCCTATCACTGACTAAGGCTTTAAAGAGTAAGTTAGAGAAAATAAACTCCTCTGATACCACTTTGTAACGTCCCGGATCCAGGTGCCACTCAATGGGTGCCCCGAACCTGGTTGGTCACATGACCTCAAGCACATTTCCCCAAATGCCAGAGGCTATCGACTAGAAGAAAGGGCCCGGGTACGATAGTGGGGAAACTATGCCCTCATTTGTCAAAGTGTAGCACAGTAGAATACTAAATAAAACATACAAAAACTGCGGAAGCAATAAACCATACACATTTAAAAATAAACAACTGCAGTAAAAGATGACCA
The DNA here is from genome assembly GCA_963277665.1 of Viscum album. Taxonomy (NCBI): domain Eukaryota; kingdom Viridiplantae; phylum Streptophyta; class Magnoliopsida; order Santalales; family Viscaceae; genus Viscum; species Viscum album. The sequence continues at coordinate 464,193,493 of OY728151.1, forward strand.
ATAGTTATATAGAAAATGATGCAACATGTCTAAAGTTCTAAGAAAATAGCCAGAACATGTTACACAGAAGTACAATAAAATACAATAGAAAGTTCAGGTACAACAGAACAAAACAAAACAGCCGGTAGCATCATGAGCCTAGGCTCGATCCCATGCTCCCCTACTACTCTGCTACAATCATGTACCTGTATAGGGACCCTTTCCCCTGTCGACAACTGCAGAAACATAATCTTTTTGGGCCAAAGACATGAACCAAACAGGGTGTGAGAAATAAATCCCAGTAGGCACCAACCAAAGGTCTGTGCCCAACTGTGTAAAAATATGCAACAACAATGTGTAGTAATAAAATGAAATAAACTAAGCAGTACTCAAAAGTAACTAACTTTACCAGTTATATTGCCATTTTTATTATTCATTTAACCTTTCAATTTAATAACATTACGTGATCATCAGAACCATGCGCGTAGGCTAATATAATATAACCACGCCCTCAGGCCAATATAGTAACCACACCCTCAGGCCTATAAAGTAATCACGCCCTCAGGCTATACAATGTCCATGCCCTTGGGCTATAAAATATCCACGACCTCAGGCTATAAAATATCCACGCACTCAGTCTATAAAATATCTGCACCCTCAGGATACAAAGTAACAACGCCCTTAGGCTATAAAGTAATTGGGTCCTGCCCAACATTTAAACATGAAATTATTTACAATTCCTCTCAAGGAAAAAATAATGCATAAAGTAAACATGGAATACCCTCGGGTATCCTGGCCAAATGGCTAAACAGAGGAATGCACCCCAGGGCTGGTCCTGGATCCAAGAAGTGATCCTAAAAAATAGTTTATTATCACATTTAATTACCTTTATAGTTCTAGGTATTCAAAATAGCCACAACCTCAGCCACACTATACCCCAACATGGGTTCCTAGCACTACGGTACACAAAAACGGACAACAATTGGAATTTAAACACCAAGCCACCTACCTTAAATGCCCTTGAATGGTATACGTGAACGTCACTTCCAGAAACGCCCAAGGACAACGAAGATATGGGTTAGAAGAAAACCAATTCAAACGTAAATAACTTTACCTCGGGAAATAATTGGTAATAAAGGCTTAATGAGAAGGAGAGGCTTACCCGTACAGTTCCAACGTGATCGACAGAGGCAGAAACGGATTCCCGACATGCGATCTGGATCTCCTCATAGGTTCGGCCCTCTCTCCCGACTCCTCCTCTAGTTCTAAGCCTTCCCTTTGAATAGGGGAGACTACTTCCCGTTTTAAGCAAAAAAAAACAGACTACATGGCATAAACTATTGGGTACACGACGTGTAGTTTTCATTTTTTTAACTGTTCCTTCGGCGACTTCTCACCAGCGTGGCGCTGTTCATCTATCGACATGAGTACACGGCGTGTGAAACCTGAGTACACGACATGTACAGCCGCTCAGCTGGCGGCTACTTCCACCACCTTACTATTTTCCTACCGACTGACAACACAGCGTGTAAATACTCACTACACAGCATGTAGTTAGTTTTTACACCTTTCATCACCAGCATGGCTACACCCTCTATGTAATCATCCCACACAACCAAAGTACACTGCATGTGGAAAAGTACATGGCGTGTAGTCCCAAAATTTGGGATTTTCCCCCATTTTACTTATTTCTCAAAAACACTTAAGGAAAAGAGAAAAGAAGAAACCCATACCTGAAAAAAAAACAACCAGGTTCTTACAGGTTAGTTTGACCGTGAGCCTGTTCTTGGGCGGGGTGGGGGTGGGGGTGGAGGTGAGGTTCAATCCATGTTCTCCCATAGGTGTGTGTGTTGTTTTTTTTATTTTAACATCCAAGACCTGAAATAAATATCCATTAATTAATAATTTATAATTAATATTTACAATTATTTAATAATATATATGTTTTAATTAATATTTTATTTTTAATATTTACTAATAATAAATTATTAATTAAAATTAATAATTGATAATTAATAATTTTTAGTTAATAACTATTAATGAATCATTGATATTTAATCATTAATCATTAGTAACGATTAACCATTTCATATTAATTACTTTTTATGTGTGATTGAAATTAATTAGCATTTCACAATTAATAACAAAAAATTACTTATACTTTTTTAAATGCACACACATGCACACATATATAAATATGTAAATATATATATGCATACATATGTGTGTGTAAATATGTAAAAGTGTGTGTGTAAACATACATAAATGTATTAATAAATAAATTTCATAAATGGCCTCTTTGAGGGTGGTCGGATGGAAAGTGTTGAAGCCTTGGTCTTTTGTTTCAAAGATTTAAGAATTATATTCTTGTTGGTTGTATTTTTCCATAATAATTTCATTCTTCTGAATTTAACCACATTGAAAATACTCAACAAGGTGGGGAGGCGCAAATTTACCCTTTTCAACTGTAAGATGATGGATGAGACTCGAAGCTCTTTAACCGCTTCAGTTGAGGTAGGATAAACTAAGAAGTTTAAAAAATGAAATTTGGGGTTGAGGTTTATGTTTTAAATAAATATATTATGTTAATATATGAAAATATGTATATATATATATATATTTGATCAAAAGGATAATGATTAGATCAAATATTAGGGAAAACAAGGGACTTCATCCAATGATAAAAGTCATTCAACCAACACCGTTTAACACCAGAAAGACCATGAGTTTCCAAATGGTGAGATGCTATATTCCCCACCCTTTTAATAAAGGAGAAAGAGAAAGTTGAGAAATGATGGAGGGACTGAATCTCCAAAATAACGAACCCAAATGATTGAAATCCTATTTTTTCTACATGGATATCCTTGATGATGGTAAGATAATCAGATTCGATGATAATAGATTTCTATCCCTTCTCAATGGTAAGAGTCATTACTTTCCAAATTGCTTGGGCCTCGACCACTTGTGGGTCCCAACGTGCATGGGTCGACTCATGGTTGGTGTCCTAATCCCCTCCCTCCAAAGATGCCCCTTCCAAGGTGGAAATGTAGAAAGAGAGATAATGACCCCTGAGTCCCACTTCCAAAGGCCCCGAGGTGGTGACCAACACCAAGAGTAGAGAAATATGAAAAAAATGGGAGGCATTACCCTTTTTATAGTAACCAATATTGGGGGATAAGATGTATCAACCTTAGAAAAACTCCATGACACTACATATAAAATGAAAACCAAAATCTATCCAACATTCATATTTAAAATGTTACTGATACAAAACAGTCTCCAAAGTAAATACCAAAAGAAAAGCCAAGACCGACACTGCAACTATCTCCAACCTCCGAGCTAGTAAGGCCCAACACATTCCACATAGTCCCCCACCTCACCAAGGAAATCTCACCAAGTAACACCATTCAAGTAAAGTAACATAGTAATCACATCAATATTTGGGTACCCCACACCACTTTCCCACTGATTAGCCGCTCTCACACCATAACGACAAATGTCATGGCACTCTTACCTCTTTTGAATGTACCGCGTCGCAGCCCTCCCACACACACCTAAGCCACACACCACACCACAACCTGCCCACAAACACCTAGTCCATGTACCACACCACATCTCATCTTGAAGACACCTGGGAAACCACAACTTGCCCGCACACACCTGGGCCCCACAAACCACAACCTTCCCAAAGGGTCTTGGGATAACACCGCCTAGAAGAGGGAGCAGGGTAGACCAAGTGACCAACCATCCATCCTCCCATATGGATGTTTTGGAAAGACAACATTCCCCATAACAATGGGGGTGTTTAGCACATGGTGCTCAACTAGGATGGTGAGCATATAGAAAACACAAGTAAAATACAGGTATGTATATATAGTATCAAACACTCAAGCCCAACCTATGAGTTCTCAATCAAACAATCAAAAACCCTATGATACTTCCAATTATGATTCTACCTTTAAATTCATTACTTAACACCAGCAACTATCATTTCAGAAGTTGATAAAAGAAATCCACTCACAACAATCCATAACCCAAACATACCCCCAACCAACTCATTTAACCAATTTTCATTCTTTATTAAGGAGACCATTTATTCATTCCATCCCTAACTGGGAAACTACCAAGCACAACACAAACAACAGTTCTCAAAAGGTAGTGAGTCACCAATCACAACACAAAACAAACCACACAACAAAACAACCAACTTCACATTTCCTCTATATTTAACACCCATAGAAACCACTTCCGTCAACATTCTTTAAATTCATTCCACCCAATACATCCTCTCAATAAGAAAACCACCAACTTACAACCAAACCCCGCACCATACCTCAAAACAACCATCTTGATAGCCCTACTATTTAACAACACCACACCCATCACACCCAAGAACATAACCCTACCACAACCCGAACCTGTAACCCCTTTTCTCAAACACTGCCCATCCATTCCACAATAAAAAAATCTCTCAAAATGAGATTCAATTTCCCCACATGTATCACCCTATAAATATCTATGCTCTCAAACCCAGAACCACACAACCACACAAGGAACAAAATAGAAAAAATCCACACAAAACACACAACCACAACAACAAAGCAAGGTTTATTCAGATTTTGTAAACACTCGTTCTTTAATTCAACATCGATAATTCAGGGGTTATCACGGAAAAATTTAGATCCCAGGGAATCAATTTATTTAACCGAGTTTATGTGGTTAATCAATTGTATATTTTTATATATATATGTTCAAATCCTAATAAACAAAAATTCATTACAAGTCATCCTGAGTGCACAAAAAAAGACCACCAGCGACTATGATTTTCAGTAGGCATATATCCCATATTTATCACAATATCAATAAACAATAAAACTGTAACATGCATCACTTTTTCCTAGCCCCTGTTTATTGGTTTAAAGAATATTCAATTATATTTATTAAACTTGGATTCATTTTCCTTCACATGGGAAAAATTCATACACCCACCCTGCATGATACACAATTTAAAAGAGACGAAGGGATCCCTACTTGGAAGAACATACAATCGACAACTTCTCCTAGTGCTAAAACAGGGGGTGTGCAAGCAGCCGGAGGAAACTCCAGGGAGATGTGATCCAAGGGGCTCACAAAAAACACATGATAAATTGGGGAAGAAGGGTTCTGGAACACTTGAGCATCAAGGGAAAAGATAAATCCCATAGGGGAGAAAAGATCTCATCTTTAGAATGGATAGATCCTATATCAATGGAGGAATGATTTTAAAATCCATTAAAGTCGGATCATGATCAAGACCACACATTTTAACTATATTAAAGCCTCCCGAGCATTAGAAAATTAAAGATATAATTTATACCCTTTGAAACAGATTCAAACCCACTAGAATATGCTATTAAACACAATTTATGTCAAATAAAATGTTTAATGGGTAGAACTGGAAAAACTGGGAAAAAATGGAAATTTAGAAAACTGTCAAAATGAATAACTGTTGGGTGAGTCACCGATGCGAGTCACCAATGGTGAGTCACCGATGATTGAGTCAACATTGGGTGACTCACTATTGAAGGAGTCACAAATGCAAGCTACCATCAGCAACCCACCGTCGCGACCTACCGTCAGTAAGTCACCGACACGAGTCACTGACACGAGTCACTAATGCCACTCATCAATGTAACCTACCAACCCCACCTACCGATGCCACCTACTGACCCCACCTACCGATGACACCTACCTATTCCACCTATATATTCCACCTACCGATGCCACCTATCATTGGAAAACTAAATTTTTGGAAAACTATTGAAATGAGTCATCGTTGCCTCACAGAACACCTCAAACACCCGATTTTTTCAAAGTAATGGACCGAGGAGGTCCGATCCATTACATCAGACAACTCTCAAACTATTATTCATCCTCGAGAATCTAATATCAACCCATAAATAAAAGAGGGATCTGAAAAACCACCCTGTGAGATACCTCTCAAGGTTCCTGTAATATTTGAAACACCGCTATGACATCAATGTTTCAACGATAAACCACCCCATGTTGTTTAAAAACCGAAGTGAAACCTTAGCATCCATGAAAACTATGACATATTCTAACCTAACCGACCAAAAGAAACACTACACATTTTTAACAACCATGCTATCCAAAACACATGAATCAGGGAATTCCTCCAAGAATGTCAAGATACTATCCACTCTGGGGGGCACTGACTCACCCGCACAGGTTTAATCGCATCTCAATTAATGTGTCTCAATTAGGAATCAGGTCATTCCCTTTCCACATGTCAGGACTTTATAACACATCATGGAATAAGAAAACAACTCATCTAATAGTGAACAAGCTTCCAGTATTACATCATACGACAAGACATAATAAAGAAAAACTCAAAAAAAACTTCAGGTACTCGATACGCATCTACGCTTCTTGCTCCCAAGTACTTTCCTCCAGGAAACCATGCCTCTACAACACACGAACCAAAGGAATGAACCATCCACATAGAACCTTATTTTGACTATCTTGGATATCCACTGGTCATTCCATAGATGTCATATCATCCTCAATATCCAACTCTCCCCAGTCTATGAAATGGGAGTCATCGTGTAGATACTGATAAAGATGAGAGATGTGAAAGACATCATGGAATCACTCTAACTGCATTTTAAACTCCAACTGGTATGACACCTTGAAATTTATAATGAACCTTGCATAAATCTTGCTTCCTCTACCAAACCTCAGCTATCTACGTCGAGAGGAAACCTTCAAGAACATGTGGTCCCCAACCTAGAACTCCAAGGGCCTCCTCCTATGATCAGGATGTAACGTCCCGGATCCGGGTGCCACTCAACGGGTGCCCCAAACCCAGTTCTCCACATGACCTCAAGAAGATTTCCCCAAACGCTAGAGGCTTCCGACTAGCAGCGAGGGCCCAGGTTTCATAGTGGGGATACTATGCCCTCATTTTTCAAAGTGTAGCGCAGCGGAATAAAATAAAATAAAATCATACAACAACAGTGGAATCAATAAACCAACCACATTTAAATATAACAACTGTAGTAAAAGATAACCAACCAGAAATATAGATATGATGCAACATGTCTCAAGTTCTAAGAAAATAGCTAAAACATGTTACACAATGGTACAATACAATACAGAGTACAGTAAAATAGAACAAAACAACCGGTAGCATCGCGAGCCTAAGCCTCGTCCCATGCTTCCCTACTCCTCAGTAGCAATCAAGTACTTGTATAGGGACCCTTTACCTTATCCACAACTGCAGAAACGTAAAATGTTTGGGATGAAAAGAATGTCCCAAACAGGGTGAGAGAAATAATCTCAATAGGCACCCACCAAAGGCCCGTGCTTAACTGTGTGAAAATATGCAACAAAAATGTGCAGTAGTAAAATATAGTAAACTAACCAGTACTCAAAAGTAACCAACCTTACCAGTTATATTGGAATTTTAATATTCATTTAATTATTTATTATTAAGAAACCACCACAGTGAATTTCTATGTAAACAGTTAGTGTTCTCTGACACGCAAACCCTTACCCTCAGGTAATCTGAAACGTAACCCGTAGGTAATATCCCACAGGCATACAAATATTTCCCTTAGGCGTACGAAGTGTCTCCCTCAGGCACAGAGTCTATTACCCACAGTCACGGAAGAATTTTCCCTTAGGATAAAGATTCACTTCCCTCAGGCTAAGTAAAACATTGCCCTCGGGATAAACAAGTAATCGGGCCATGCCCAACATGTAAACAACAATACACAAGAAATTAATCTCAAGGAGATTTTATAATCATTATTATAAAGGCATACCCACGGGTATCCTGGCCAAATGGATAAACAGAGGAACGCACCCCCGGGGTGGTTCTGGATCCAAGCAGCGATCCCAAACAACAATTTATCATCACATTTAATTACCTACATAGTTCTAGGTATTTAAAATAGCCACCGCCTCAATGACACAACACCCCAACATGGGTTCATGGTACAATGGTACACAAAATGAACAACATTTGGAAGATTAAGCACTAAGCTACCTACCTTAAAAACCCATGAATGGTATACGTGAACGTCGATTCCAAAAACGCCCAAAGATGACGTAGATCTGGGTTAGAAGAAATTTTTTTCAAAAGTAAATAAATTTCCCTCAGGAAAGAATTGGTAAGAACGGATTAAGGAGAGAAGAGGGACTTACCCTTGTAGTTCCAACAAGAATGACGGAGGCGGAAACGAATTCCCGGTTCACGATCGACAGATTTCTAAAGCTTCGGCCTCCTCCCCCGGCTCCAAAATGGCTCAAACGCCTCCTCTGCCAAAAGAGAAGGCTACTGCCTGTTTTAAGACAAAAAGTCTACATTGTGTGTACTCTCAAGTACACAAAGTTTCCTCTTTCCTCATTTAATTATTCCTCTGGCGGCTTCCCGCCCGCGTGGCACTGTTCATCCGTCGACATGACTACATGACGTGTATACCTGAATACACGGCGTGTTCTGTCGCCCAGCTAGCCACCACCTTACTATGCATCTTTTGACTAACTACACGGAGTGTAAATACCACCACACGGCTTGTAGTCGGTTTTTACACCCTTAGTCACTGACATGGCCACACACCCAATGTACTCATTCTACACGGCCAAAAGTACACAATGTGTGAAAAAGTACACAGTGTGTACTTCCAAAATTTAGGAATTTTCCCAATTTTCCTTATTTTCTCAAAAACACTTAAGGAAAAGAGAAAATAAGAAACTCGTACCTCAAGAATAAGAACCGGGTTCTTACAAACTTCCCCCCTTAAAGAAATTCATCCCCAAATTTCCCTTCCAATGGTGGCGAAGATAAAGCTCAGAACAACTCTGGCCACTGAGCACGTACGTCGGTCTCCCACTCCCAGGTTTCGTCCTGCACTTGGCCATGCTGCCATAACACCCGTACGAGAGTGACTGACCAGCCTTGTAGAACCTTCGTGATCCTATCGACGATACAAATCAGATGCTCCTCAAAGGATGCATCGATATAAAGATCAACCTCATCTGGCTGAAAGACGTGAGACAGTTCTGAATTATAGCGGTGCAACTGAGATACATAGAAGACGTCGTGCATGTCCTGAAACCTCTGAGGTAACTGCAACCGATAGGCAACCTACCCGACTCTCTCCAGAATCCTAAATGGCCCCACATACCTCAGTGAAAGTTTACCCTGTCTCTTGATCCACCTGTGTCCCAACCTCGGTGAAACACACAAGAAGACCTGATCCCCGACCATGAACTCCAACAGTCATTTGTGACAATCAGCATAAGACTTATGACGAGACTGTGTGGTAGCCATCTGTTTCTGAATTAACTGGACCTACTCATAAGTTTCCTGCACAAGACGTGGTCCCAGTAAAGATGCCTCACCCTCCTCTAACCAGCACAAGGGTGATCGGCATGACCTACCATGTAAAGCCTCGTAAGGTGCCATCTCAATAGTTGCCTGGAAACTATTATTATAGGAAAACTCAACTAGGGGTATGTGCTTCTCCCAAGAGCCCCCAAAGTCTAATACACATGCACGCGACATGTCTTCTAGCACCTGTATCGTACGCTCTGACTAGCCATCGGTCTGAGGGTGGTAAGTTGTGCTCATAAGCACCTATGTACCCAGTGCCCTCTGAAAACCTAGCCAGAAACAAGATGTAAAATGGGCGTCCCTATCTAAAACGATAATACGAGGAACCCCATGAAGATGTACGACCTCTCGGATATACAATTTCCAAGCTCGTCAACACCGAAGGTCTCCTTGATCAGCAAAAAGTGAGCTACATTCGTGAGTCTTTCCACCACAACCCACATGGCATCATTGCCTCTAGGTGACCATAGAAGCCCAGTCACAAAGTCCATCACAACATCATCCCATTTCCACTCTGGGATGGGTAACTAATATAACAGTCCGACTGGCCTCTAATGCTCCGCCTTCACCTGCTAACAAGTGGAACATCTCGTAACAAAACTAGTTATCTCTTTTGATTCATACCCAACCACCAGTAATGATGTATCAGGTCACTGTACATCTTGGTAACTCCGGGATGAACTTCCCAAACTGAAGCATGAAACTCCCGCATCAACTCCTCATGTATATCCCTTGGAAACTATACTCTTCCATGGAAACATAGAATTTCATCATCGCCTATCGTCTAACCAGGAGGAGGGTCCTCACTTTCCACTGACTCCCGTAGAAATAGGCCTTTTGAATCAGATAGATATCTCATCCTCACTCTATCCAGGAGGGTAGAAGTCACAGATAAAGATGAAAGATAAGTTTTCCCCTGACTGTCGTGTACCTCAAAATGCATCTCAGAGAACAAAGCCATGAGCTGCCACTCACCACTGGCCTCCTGTACCTCCAGTATCTGAGTCTTCCAGCTCAGTGCATCAGCTACGACATTACCTTTACCAGGTATATAGGCAAGCTCAAAATCAAAGGACTGAAGGTATTCGACCCACCTTTGCTGCCTCATATTCAATTCAAGCTGAGTAAAAATATACTTGAGACTTTTTTGGTCAGTGAAAACCACAAAATGTTCTCCCAATAGATAATGTCTCCAAAAACGCAACGCATGCATAGCTGCAGCCAACTCGAGATCATGCGTCGGGTAATTCCTCTCATGTGGCCTCAACTGCCGAGACTCGTACGCAACAACTCGATCTCCCTGCATCAACATTTCTCCCAGCCCAACACCTGATGCATCACAGTAAACTGTATAGCTCTTTCCCTGATCTGGAAGTATCAGGACTGGTGCTGATGTCAACCTTCCTTTCAGATCCTGAAAGGCTATCTCACAAGATTCCATCCAAATGAACTTCACACCCTTCTTAGTCAAACCCATCAACAGTGCTACTAAGCGAGAGAAGTCCTGGATGAAACATCTATAGTAAATAGCCATCCCCAAGAAACTCTGTATCTCAAAAATGTTATTAGGATGCTCCCAGGAAACTACTGCTCTCACCTTCTCTAGGTCTACTGCAACTCCTGCCTCTGAGATGATATGACCCAGGAAGTGAATTTGGTCCATCCAAAAGTGGCACTTTGAGAGCTTAGCATATAGCTGATGCTCTCTTAGTGTACTCAATATGATCTCAAGATGGGTGGCATGGTCGTATCGAGTGTGAGAGTACATCAAGATGTCATCCACGAATACTACCACAAAAGAATCCAGATAAGGATGTAACAAACGATTCATCAGAGCTATGAAAACCATGGTCACATTCCTAAGTCCGAACGGCATAACCAAGTACTCATACAGACTATATCTGCTCTGAAAAGTTGTAAGCGGTATATCTGATGGTCTCACGCGCAACTAATGATATCCTGATCTCAGGTCAATCTTTGAGAACACTCATTCTCCAAAAATTTGATCAAAAAGATCATCAATCCTTGGAAAGGGATATCAGTTCTTGACCATTAGCTGGTTCAAATTCTGATAATTCACACAGAGTCTGAGGGTACCGTCTGACTTCTTTGCAAAAAGGACTAGAGAACCCCATGGAGACGTACTAGGTTGGCTGAAATCCTTTTCCTGTAACTCCTCTAACTTCCTCTTAAGCTCTTACCACTCTCTTGTTTCCATCCTATAAGGAGGAATGAACACCGGTGTTGCTCTTGGAACAAGATCAATAGAGAAATCCACCTCTCACTCTGGAGGTAGACCTAAAAATCCATCCGGGAAGACATCCCTAAAACGATCAACCACTGGAGGAAAATCCTTCTGACATGTCCCCTGGTTGTCCAGATATAAGATTTCAATTTGGGCTGTGACTCCACCTTGACCACGATGCTCTGGTCCATCTCGACTCACCTGAACATCCCACTCACCCTTGTATAGAAACTCTCCGCCCTCTGGTGACGTGAAACTCCCCCTGCGATGATAGTAGTCTACAAAGGCTCGAAAGGGAACTAACCAGTCCATCCCAAGAATTACATCATAAGCTGTCATCTTTAAGATATAGAGGTCCCAAGGAAAGTGACACCCACTAACCTCTAGGGGGAACTCCTTGCACTGATGCACATATGTCGTTCTAGTTCCCAACAAAGTGTCTAGAGTCATGATATCAGAAGAAGTAGAAACACAGAGCCCAAGGCTCTCCACAACAGAAATAGATACAAAGCTATGTGTAGCACCCTTATCGAAAAGTACTGAAGATAAGACATAAGCTACTAGAATAGTACCTATGACAGTAGAAGGTCGGGGATCCTACTTCTGCTGGGTCTGTTGCACTGCATATGTCTGCCCAGTGTCGTGGCCCTGCAATACAGCATGGCTACCCTGAGTTGTCCTATCCTACTGCCTCTAAGATCCTGGTGTCTGGATACCACGGCCACGACCACCATATCTACCTACATTCCCTGACGTATTCCAGTTTCCCGAATGGTAAGAAGCAGCTGGTCCTGCTCCCGCATGCAGAGTCTGCACAAAACCCCTCTCACTAGCCACTGGTTGGAATGCCCTGCAAAAGCGCTGCAGATAGCACATCTTGCTGCAAGATCGACACTCTACTGGATCACGTGGACACTGAGGTTGCTTGTGCCCCTCTTTACCACATTGGTATCACCTGACCTGACCACCTGAAACGTCCTTCTGGCTGGTATTGCCACCGTGAGATAAAATCATTTGTCGCTTCCTCTTCCTAGTAGAAATAGTACCAAAAACTGGTGTCAAACCACTCTGACCCACACCACTAGCATTTCATAGGCCCCTCTTTACAATCAACGCTAGATTCACAATAGCATGTGCTGAAGGCAACTTGAAAACATTCACCAGTGCTCGGATGTCATATCGAAGAACATCCTCAAAGCGTCTGGCTCTCAACATCTCATCACCCACCAGAACGGGTGAAAAACACAGAAGCTCTGTAAAATGAGCAGAGTAATCCATCACCAACATAGAGCCTTGCTGCAGATTCATGAACTCTCGAGCTCTATCATCCCTTAGCGTCTCTGGGAAGAAGAATTCATAGAAGGCTGTCTGAAAATCTTCCCACGCCATGTCTCTGTGATGCTCTGACTGGGTGGTAACGTCCCACCACCTCTTGGTGGAATCATGAATCATATACGTCATGATCTTGACCCTCCGCCCTGGAGGCATCTCAAGATGCTCAAAGATAGTCTGCATTGACCCCAGCCAAGATTCTACAGCCTGTGGTCCGCCATCCCCTGAAAACGTAGGCGGATGATGTTGCTAAAATATATGAGTCAGCTCAGCCATAGATGTGGTAGCCGGCAGTGCTCCCTGAATGGTCTGCATGAACCGCATAAAGCCTTCACGAAACTGCGCCTTCGCTCCTGTGTCCGGTATAATGGCTGGCGCCACATCTGACTCTACTAGAGGATCCACTGGTAGCCCATGGACCACCATCTCTGGAGTATAATCGCCGCCACTCTCCTGGAGAACAACGCGTGGTCATCTCGACGGCATGACACTACAGGGTCAAATGCACACCTTAGATCCACATTTATCATAGTTTGAAAAATGGGGGAACCAAAAGGGAAACAGGAGGAAGAAGGCATTTCAAGATTTTCAAAACAAGACTACACGGCATGTATACTGACTACACGGTGTGTACCTGACTTCTCTTCCCCTGCCCGGTTCCTTCTACATAACACCCGTTGAACAAACCTACACAGCGTGTATAAAATCTACACAGCGTTTATGGTGTAATTTTCCAACTGCCCGTGTCGTTTTTGACATATCCGACTACTCGGCTCAATACTAAACGGCGTGTTACACCCTCACACGGTGTGTAAACCACCCAGTTTTTCCAGCCACATGGCCAAGTCCACACGGCCAGTCTTCGGACAAGACTACACGACATGTCCCAAAGGCACACGACGTGTACTAGATGAGCTCCGTTGACCCGTGTTGTTAGTTACACATCCAGATACACAGCTCACACTACACGACCTGTTCTATCTCCACACGGTGTGTGCACGAAATGATTTCACCAACCCGTGTTGTTAGTTACAAGGTCGGGTCCCCAGGTTAGACTACACGGCGTGTTCATCATTGACACGATGTGTACTAGGAAAATTCCATTGAACTGTGTTTGTTAGTTACACGGATGAACTCCGGGTCAACACTACACGGCATGTTCACATGGTACACGGTGTGTTATCCCCAAGCATTTCCTTCCCCATGTCACTACCCACAAGGTTTGTGACACGGGAAGTGACTACATGGCGTGTACTCAGGGTACACAGCGTGTACTCAAAAAGTTTTCTTTTCCTCCCGAACAGAAGGCCATACATGGCATGTTTAAGGTACTACACGGCATGTATACTGGGTTTTTCCAGAAAGTATGCCTCACAAACTTCCCCGGAACCCAGAAAATAATGAAAAACAACGCCTAAGTGTCAAATTCTGACCCGTGAGGGCCCATACTCCCCACGAATCAAAGTTTGACATCTTATCTGTGTTATAACAAAATTAACAGATAATGATCCACCAAATTCCGGTCAATGGGGGCCCATACTCCCCAAAAACCAAAGTTTTTCACCCATTCTTTCAAAAGACTCATACCAAGATACCCTATCACATAATAGGTATTTATCAAGCAGCTATCACAACAACATGCTTTTTCTAGCACAACAACTATGACAACAACATGTGATTCCTAATGCACCTACATGGAATGGAACTATGCATGGCATGAGATTTCTAGCATGTGCCTAAATGATGCATGAGATGGAATACCCTCATCTCATCGGGTTGCAACTAAATAGAACCCATTGATAAAATATAAACAGCACACCACAAGTGTGTCACCCATAGTTGAAAATCAAATCAACTGTAAATTGAAAAATCAATAAAATTGAAATCACGGGGTAATTTGGCTTTTTCCCTGTACACGGGTTAGCTATGCCCGGGCACAGCTTATTGCCAACTACCGTTCTCATCCTATCCCTGAATAAGGTTCCAAATAGTAAGTCAAAGAAAAGTAACCCTCTGATACCACTTTGTAATGTCCCGGATCCGGGTTCCACTCAACGGGTGCCCCGAACCCGGTTTTCCACATGACCTCAAGCGAATTTCCCCAAACTCCAGAGGCTGCCGACTATCAGCGAGGGACTTGGTCAGATAGTGGAGAAACTATGCCCTCATTTTTCAAAGTGTAGCACAGCAGAATAAAATAAAAAAAAGAATACAACAACAGCGGAAGAAATAAACCAACCACATTTAAATATAACAACTGCAGTAAAAGACAACCAACCAGATATATATATATCATGCAAAATGTCTCATGTTCTAAGAAAATATCCAGAATATGTTACACAGCGGTACAATACAATACAGAGTACAATAAAACAGAACAAAACAGCCGGTAGCATCGTGATCCTAAGCCCGATCCCATTCTCCCCTACTCCTCAGCAGCAATCAAGTACCTATATAGGGACTCTTTCCCTTATCCACACCTGCAGAAACATAATCTGTTTGGGCCGAAAAGCATGAACCAAATAGGGTGTGATAAATAATCTCAGTAGGCACCCACCAAAGGCCCCTACTCAACTGTGTGAAAATATGAAACAACAGTGTTCAGTAGTAAAATGCAGTAAATTAAGCAGTACTAAAAAGTAACCAACTTTACCAGTTTTATTGACATTTTAATATTCATTTAATTATTTATTATTAAGAAACCACCACAGTGAATTTCTATGTAAACAGTCAATGTCCTCAGACACGCAAATCCTTACCCTCAGATAATCTGAAACGTAACCCACAGGTAATTGCCCATAGGCATACAGATATTGCCCTCAGGCATACGAAGTGTTTCCCTCATGCATAAAGTCTATTTCGCACAGGCATGGAAGAAGTTTACCTCAGGCTAAAGATGCACTGCCCTCAGGCTAAGTAAAACACTGCCCTTGGGATAAACAAGTAACCGGGCCAAGCCAAACATGTAAACAACAATACATAAGCAATTACTCTCAATGAAATTCTATAATCATTATTATAAAGGCATACCCTCAGTTATCCTGGCCAAACAACTAAATAGAGGAACACCCCCACGAGGTGGTCCTGGATCCAAGCAGCGATACCAAATAGCAATTTATCATCACATTTAATTACCTACATAGTTCTAGGTATTTAAAATAGACATAGCCTTATCCATACGACACCCCAACATGGGTTCGTGGTACAATGGTACACAAAACACACAAGATTTGGAAGATTAAGCATTAAGCCACCTACCTTAAACACCCACGAACAATATACGCGAACATAGATTCCAGAAACACCCAAAGACGACATAGATATGGGTTAGAAGAAAACCCGTTCAAATGTAAATAACTTTCCCTTGGGAAAGAATTGGTAAGAATGGATTAAGGAGAGCGGAGGGACTTACCCATGCGGTTCCATCAAGATCGACGGAGGCAGAAACAGATTCCCGGTTCGCGATCGATTGATCTCCAAAGCTTCGGCCTCCTCCTACGGCTCCAAAGTGGCTCAAATTCCTTCTCTGCCAAAAGAGGTGGCTACTGCCTGTTTAAAGCCTAAAAAACAGACTACACGGCATGTACTCTCAAGTACAAGGCGTGTACTCTTACTCATTTAATTGTTCCTCTGGTGGCTTCCTGCCCGCGTGGCACTTTTCATCCATCGACATGACTACACGACGTGTATGCCTGAATACACGGTGTGTTCTGTCGCCCAGCTGGCCACTGCCTTACTATGCATCTTCTGACTGACTACACAGCGTGTAAATTCTACTACACGGTGTGTAGTCAGTTTTTACACCCTTAGTCGCCGACATGGCCACACACCCAGTGTACTCATTCCACACGGCCAAAACTACATGGCGTGTGAAAAAGTACACAGCGTGTACTTCCAAAATTTATGATTTTTCCCAATTTTCCTTATTTTCTCAAAAACACTTAAGGAAAAGAGAAAATAAGAAACTCATACATGGTATGACTTCTTCCAGTCCTGTACTATATTTATTCTCCCCCGAACTAGTTGAACCTTCTCTGTCGTGCTCTGAACTACTTCGAGAACAAGAAAAACTGTCTCCCCAACCTCTATCCAGAAAAAGGTGAATGACATGGTCTCCCATACAATGCCTCAAATGGATCTATGAAAATGGAAGAGTGATAGCTATTGTTATATGAAATATATACAAAGGGAAAGTGTCATAACCAAGACCAACCAAAGTTCAAGATGCTTGCTCAAAACATGTTCTCCAATGTCTGGATAGTCTGCTTTGTCTGCCCATCCATTTAAGGTTGGAAAGTAGTGTTGAGTCATAACTGAGTTCCAAAATCATACATTAATCCCCACTAGACTCGCGTGGTAAAACGTGTATCTCGATATGAGATTTTGGATCTCAGAATTCCATGAAGCTACAAATACTACTCCACAGACCTCCTGGCCAAGGTATCCACTGCACCAGACTCCTTGACCATTAATAAGTGAGCCAATTTCGTTATCCGATCCACTACTACCCAGATAGAAACATAGCCTCCCTGATCCTTGGGTAAACCTATGATGAAATCCACTGGGATGCAATCCCACTTCCACTTGGGGGAATCTAGGGTCTATAAAAACCCACTAAAAACAACATTCTTATCCTTCACCAACTTGCAAACTAAGCACTTTGTGACAAACTCCAACACTTCCCACTTCATCCCAGGCCACCAAAATTTCATCCTCATGCCACAATACATCTTGGAAACTCTTGGGTGAACCGCTAAGGGTGAGTTATGAAACTCAGGGAGAACTCCCTCATGCATCGCCACTAGAACAAACAACCTCCCATGAAATATCATCAGATTTTGACCATCCTCTGACCGTCCCTCTAGAGTATCATCATGGCCAATGAGATCACACATCACCTCTACCTCTGAGCCTCCCCACTAAGACTTCTCTAGCTACTCCATTGGAGTATACTGTACCATCATCAGAAAGAGATAGCCTCTACTGCCATCCATTTCTTCGTCTAAGTGCATGGTGACTAACTCCTCCATCGCCCTCCAACCATCCATAGATTCAAAAACTACTTCCTTAGATGAATTACTTCTCAAAGCATCATCCACGAAATTTACCTTTCCTAAGGTGTAATATTTTTGATGTCATAGTCTTGGAGAAACTCCATCCACCTCCAATGTCGGAAGTTAATATCTCACTAAGAAAAGATATACCTCAAGCTCTTGTGATTTATGAAGACCAAAAATCTCTCCTCAATGAGGTAATTCCACCAAAAATTTAGCGCGAACATGACTACTGCTAGATCCAGATCAGGGGTGGCATAGTTATGTTAATGGGGACATAACTGCTTGGACCCATAAGAGATAACTCCCTGCTGTTGCATCATCAATAATCCGAATACCAAGTGGGAATCATCACAGAACACCTCAAACATTACACCTTCCTCTGGAAACCAGAGCTTTGAAGCACTCACCAGCTTCCCCTTCTTATAATAAAATGCTACTTCACACTACTCACTCCACACAAAATCATGATCCTTCCTAGTTAAAGATGTCAATAGGGCTACAAATTGAGAGAAATGAGGTAAAAATTTCCATTAATATAATGCCATACCGAGAACACTATTAACCTATGATAAATTCTTGGGTTCTTCCCAAGAAACAATTACCTCTACCTTCGACTGGTCCACTTCTATACCCTGCTACGACACCACATGTACAAGGAAATGTACCTATCTTGTCCAGAACTTACACTTGGAAAAATTTATGGAGAGATAATGGCATTGAATGGACTCCAAGATAGTCCTGAGATGCTTGGTATGCTCCTCCTATGACTTTGAGTAGATTAAGATGTCATCGATGAATATGAAAAAAATTGGTCTATGAACTCATGGAATACAAAGTTCATAAGTGCCATGAATATGGCTGGTGCATTCGTAACATTGAATGACATAACCACACACTCGAAGTGCTCATACCTACACCTGAAAATAGTCTTTAGGATATCACCTTCCTTCACCCTTAGATGGTGACACCCAGACCAAAGATCGATCTTATAGAAACTTTCTCCCCTCAGCTGGTCAAAAAGATCATCTATCCCCGGGAGAGGGTAACGGTTCTTGACCATTACCTGATTCAACCTTTGATAGTCTATGTAAAACCTTAGACCACCATCCTCCTTCTTCGAAAACAATATTGGAGAACCCCATTGAGACATACTAGGCTGGATAAATCCATTATTCTTCAAATCATTTATCAGAATCCTTAACTTCTATAGCTCTACGGGTGTCATCCGATAAGGAGTCATAGAAATTAGAGAAGCAATGGGCTACAAGTCTATCCTGAACTCAATATCACATTGAGGGGTAGATTTAAATCCTAATAGGGGAATACATCTAATAAATCCCCCAAAAAACTAGGAAGCTACTTCATCTCATCATCCACCAATTCCGTTGATAGCTCTGCCAACAAGGAAAGAAGGGGACCCATACACCAACCACCCATCTAACAACTCCACTCACAAAAAAAATCACATGTTTTCCATCTACACCTAAAAACATGACTCTCCTTCAGATGCATTCAACAACATCATGTACTGAGTAAAACCAGTCGATGATAAGGATGACATCATATGGTTGTATCTGTAATAGGAAAAGATATCCTCAGGACTAATGTAGTCCCATCATTAGTCTACATTCCTAGCACACATCAAACATGATGGTCTGACCTCCGTCTGGTGTGCTCAAAACTAGGAGAACAGAAAGCCTCTCTACGTCTATTCCCAAAGCATGGGATATACTGGGTGAAACAAAGTAGTGAAAAGCTCCTGAACCAAACAAAGTGTAAGAAAGAGTACGAAACACATTGATCATATCCTGAATTATTTCTGACCCTATTGGAACTA
Source organism: Viscum album (assembly GCA_963277665.1). Classification (NCBI taxonomy): domain Eukaryota; kingdom Viridiplantae; phylum Streptophyta; class Magnoliopsida; order Santalales; family Viscaceae; genus Viscum; species Viscum album. The sequence continues at coordinate 464,213,343 of OY728151.1, forward strand.
CTATCTTCGTGACATGTAACTGACCATGCCCATATCCTATTCCAATCTACTGATGAGCGCTTCCTTAACCATGCCTGGTCTGAGGTCCCTGAGGAACACCTTGAGGCCAGCCCATACCTACCCTGTCTCCTCTCGGTTGAGTAAGAAACTGTTGTCTCTGCTGTAGGAACTACCTTGCTGGAAATTACTATAGAGGTGGGCGTTGAACCAGCTCCCCTTCACCATACTGAACTTGAATAGATGTTGGGAACTAACTCTGGAAATTCCCATAGACTCCATAAATAAGATACATTATCCCTAGGCCCACAAGATAGGCATGAGGATCAAAAGGTCGAAATGGAAACTGCTGAGGTCGCCTCCCCACTAGTCGAAACCTCGAAGGCTCAGGCACCTAAGACCTGCTGCTGAAAAACATTCCCTTTGAATAACTAGTATTAATCACATCTCACTGTAGACCTCCTCATGAGTACATCCTCACAAATAACTTCCTCTTTCTTTTGGACCTCCAAGTATGTCGGCAAGGTAAAGGGAGTAACCACGTACCAGAGATAAGGACAAAGTGCCTCCTCTAGGTGTCTCGCATGAGACTCCTCATTCGAAAAGAGATCAAGATCAAAACAAAGGAGATGCATGAATTTGATCCCCATCCCCTGTACCAATATACTCCTATGTTGGAGGGAGAGTAACTCCTACCTCTTCTTAGCCTTCATGGTTGAAGAAAGGAATTTTTCTCAGAACTCCTTATCACTATCGAACTATAGAGCATCATCCTACTCCTTCTTCCCTAGGTAAAGTGTCCACCACTGACGTGCAAATCCCCACATCTAGATCACCACTAAGGGAGCCCAATACTCTGTCAGAGCATAGATTAAGATGAAGGTGATCACTAGATCCTCGAGACAACCCTATATCTACATGTATGAAAAAATTACCTCATACTTTCCTAGAGTCTATCCCTAGAAAGTGCGTAATTTTTTCTACCACTGGTCATCCTACTCCACCAGGTCAACCCTCGGTCGATCAACTAGGTCGGCCAGATGAGCCTCTACTACCTGTACTATACTTGGACGATGACAGGGTTCCATAGATTAAAGATAAACATGGAATTCCTAAACTAGAGTAGTATGGGATTTCATTTAAGATTCATTTTAACTCATTATTTATTCAAATTCCCTGAAACTCCCAATTCAAAAAAAACATGATTCATTATGATGCATGTACCTCTCTTAGGATCTCAACCCTACTAACGGTGTAGCTTCACTTGGTCGTTTGATAGGATCAAATTCCTTGCATCAGATCATGGGGGCCCTAAAATCATGTGCCCTAGCAATTCTTTCCTAGCCTATGTCACACACCTTGATCACCTAACAAAATTTCCCTACCAACCCATGAAATACTTATTATTAATAACTCTAAATTACATCCTATATCTCAACCATCAGCTCTGATACCATTCTGTCATGACCCCCTATCTCTAAAGATTCCCCTCTTGATCTAGAAATTTATAAAGAGAGATAATGACCCCTGAGTCCCACCTTCAGTAGGCCTCAAGGTGGCGACCAACACCCAGGGTATACAAATATCACAAAAATGGGAGGAATTACCCTTTTATAGTAACTAAGATTGGGAGATAATTTTATCAACCTCAAAACTACTCCAAGGCACTGCATATATAAAGGAAAACTAAAATCAATACCACATGCATATATAAAATGTAACTGATACAAAAGCAAGAGTCTCCAAAGTAAATACCTTAATAAAAGATAAGAAGCAACACTGCAATTGTCCCCAATGTCTGAGTTAGTAATGCACAACATAGTACACTTAGTCCTCTTGAAAACCTGAAAGCAGTTTTATATACATAGGGTGATAATACAAGTATACTTAGTAGGGAAAAACAAAAATCTCTTGTGCATAATTGGAGAAGCATACTAATGCTCCTTTGGGAAAATAGTATAAACCAACATCACCTAACAAGGTATACTAGACATCCACACCTCACCAAGGCACACTCGCCAAGTAACGAAAGTCAAGTAAATTAATATAGAAAGAACATAGATATTTGGGTACCCACACAACTTTCCCACTGATTATACTCTCTCACACCCTAATGGAAAACGTCCTGATGCTCCTAACTCTTCCAAAAGTACCACGTCATAACCCTCCCGCAGACACCTAGGCCACATACCACATCACATTCTATCCACAGACACCTGGTCCACATGCCACACCACAACCTACCTGCGTACACTTGGGCCACAGACCACACCACATCTCATCCCAAAAACACCTGGGAAACCAAAATTCACCCGCACACACCTAGGCCGCACAAACCACAACCTGACCAAAGGGTCTTGGGATAACACCGCCTCAAAGAGGGGGCAGGGAAGAGTGGGTGGCCATACATCTATCCTCCCTCCAAGATGTTTGGGAAAGGCACCCCCCCCATAACAATGGGGTTGTTTGATACATGGTTTTCAACTTGGGCGAGGTGCGTGTAGAAAAGACATGGAAAATACAGGTATGTATATATAGTATCAAACACTCAAACCCAACCAATGGATTATCAATCTAACAATCAACCACCATATGATACTGCAAACTCTTCAACAACCTCTAAATGCATTATTTAACACCATCAACAGTCTCTTCAGAAGTTGATAAAAGAAATCCACTCAGAAAAAGACACAAATCAATCATACCCCCAACCAACTCATTTAACCAATTATCATTCTTTATTAAGGAGTCCATTTTTTCATTCCATCCCTACTTGGGAAACCACCAAGAACAACACAAGCAACAATTCTTAGAAGGAAGAGAGTCACCAATCATACCACAAAACAAACCACAAAACCAAACAACCTACTTCACATTTACTCTCCATTTAACACCCATACCAACCACTTACATCATCATTCTTTAAAGTCATTCTGCCCAATCCATCCTCTCAATAAGAAAACCCCCAAATTATATCCCAACCCCGAAACACAACTCATCACAACCAGCCTTATAGTCTCGCTGTATGACAACACCACACCCATCCCACTCAGGAACATAAACACACCAAAATCAGAACCTGCAGCCCCACTGTTCAAACACCGCCCATCCATTCCACAATCAAACAATCTCTCAACCTGTGATTTTATTTCACCACCTGTATCACCCCATAAATATATTTTCTATCAATCCTAGCACCACCCCACTACACAAGGCACAAAATAGAACAAATCCACACACAACACCCAACCACACCAACAAAGAAAGGTGTATTCAGATTTAGCAAACACTCATTCTTTAATTAAACTTCGATAATTCATGGGTCATCACATAACAAGTTAGAGCCTAGGGAATCCATTTATTTAACCAAATTTATATGGTTAATCAATTGAATATATATATATATATATATATATATATATATATCCATTCAACACATAATAAATAACAAGCCATAAAAATTTATCTTGAGTGCACAAACAAATAGCACCAACGACGATGATTTTTAGTAGGAATATAGCCTATATAGATCACAATATCAATAAACAATACATCCAAAGCATTCACCACTTATTCCCAACCCCTTATTATTTGTTTAAAGTAGATTCAATAATCTTTATTAACCATGGATTCAACTGACTTCACATTTAAAACATTCATATACCCACCCCGCATGACACACAATTTAAAAGAGACGAAGGGATCCCTACATGGAAGAACAAACGATCGAAAACTTCTCCTAGTGCCAAAATAGGGGGTTCGGAAGTATCAGGAGGAAGCTTTAGGGAGACAGGATCTAAGGGGCTCACCACAAATGTGACACCCCAAACTTTTTCACGTGTAATAATAATATTTTTTGTTTTAATTATTGTACTAACCAATACGATTTTCAAAGTAAATATTTTCTAAAGTTGTTCAAAGAATAATTCAAAATAAATATTAAACCTAATTTATTCTTATCGAATAATTATTTAATAGAATATTTTAAATAATAATTATAATAATATAACTATTTTTTTGTTTTCCAAAATTTGAAATATATATATATATATATATTTGTATATTGGATTTGAATGAAAATACTATTATAAAATTATAATTTTATATTGCAATTATACATGACATTGAAATTTTTTATTGTAAAATATTTTAATGGAATTATTTTTGTGCTATTTTAACTTTGCGGATAGTTATTTAAACTATCATATAAATAAATATGGGTTTTATATATATTCGAAAATATGACAATTATTAGATTATAAATTGGATTAAAGTTTCATAACATTATTAACATTTTGAATATAGAATAAAATAATTTAAATATAATGATTAAAATTGTACATATATGAATGATATTTTAAATAAATATTGATGTTACTTTGAATCATATATATATATATATATCGTATTATCATTCCTTTTCAAAATTAAAAATATATGGTACAAATTAGGATAATTATTATTTTGAAAACATATTTTCAATTATCAATTATTAATTTAATTTACAACATTATAAGTATATAATATAAAATATATATAAATATATTTTTTTTAAATAATTTAACAATAATAACTTTTCTTTTTAAAAGTATTGATAAAATAAGTTTAATATATTATTAGTTTTGTTTAACTTTCGAGTTTTCTTAAAGTTATTAATAATATAATATATGATAATAATAGAGTAATGATATAATGAAATAAAAATAAAAATATAATAATGGAAATATTATAATAATAATAGAGGATGAAATCGGATAAAAGAAAAAAATAGAATCTCGTGAGGGATTTGTGATCCGTGAAGAAGGGGGGACCGCACCTTGGTAGTTGGGGTGCGACGCGCTTTGGGTGAAGGTCACGAATCTGGGGCCTAGGTGAGGTGTTCTCGAGGCCGCGTTTAGGGTTTCATCAAGTAGGGGTCAAGCGACATTGCAGCCCCGGGGTTCTTGAGCAGGCCTATGGGTCTCATCGGAGAGAAGAAGAAGCCATCACTGAGGCGGTGAGTGCAGGCTGGTCTCGAGGATGCTTGGCTTTGGGTTTGTGCGACATTGCCAAGGCACGACCCTACGATGGATTCCGGTTCTGGTGCAGAATCGGTTTAGGGTTTCTTTTTAGTTTTTATCCAATCTAGAGCGAGGTTGGATTTTAATCTTCAGATCCATGCAGGCTATGAGTGTTTGCACAAATTTGTTTTAGGTCTGTTTTTTTCATGTGTTTTTCTCTCTTCATCACGCTTGCGGACCGTGGACTCGATTATTGATCATTTTAAATTATTTATGTCAAAGTTTTCATACTTTGGAATGTATTTTCTTTATTATCAGTGTTCCATCATTTTATTTTTTGCAATTATAATATGTACTAATTGGTTTCATTGTTGACCACTTGTGTGGTTGTAGTGGCTTTCTTCCTGTTGCAATTAAATTTTATATTGGTGGTGAACTTTTGTAGTGTTTGTTTATTTATTGATTTTACTCTATCATTTTCACTATCACGGTCATATTTCTATTTGTTTTAGACAAAATGTAATCTTCTATTCACCTTTTGGTTTATAAAAATAATGGAATTGAATTTGTTTCATTGATTTCAATCTCAACTATACTATACAAAACATATGCTGAATAATAATCAATTTATAAATTTTATTTTAACTCTATAGGGATTTTATGACTTTAAATAGTGGGTTTGGGTTCCTGTGGTGCATATTGGTTTAATGTTTCTAGTTTTTCACCTTATGGATTTCTATACGTCGTGCTCATGTGCCCCTACTTGGTGTACCCAAGTGGAAAAATCTATCAAAGTAAGGGTTTTAAATTTTCCTTTTCTTGTTTTTTTAGAGTGTATACACATATATGTTCATAAAAAGTATGTTTATAACTTTGCGGTTTGGTTTAAAAGTTCTTCTATTCTGAACCTGGGCCTTCGGGTTTTCGAGTTCGAGTGGTATAATGTATGTAAGGGATTTTATTTGCTTAAGTTATGAATTACTCTTATGATGATAAGTTCTGTTTTTATTAAAAAAATTACATATCTTTTAATATTTTCATATAAATATATATATATGACTTTAGTTTTTAAAATATATAAAGTAAGGGTGCACTAAAAATTATTTTAGATTCATGGTTTTTATTAAATTATGGAAGGTAGTTTATTTATTTATTTGGGTCAAAGTTAAGCTCTATATTTTCAGGTTCTGCATAAGGGTTCTATACACTTTGTCTTCCTTTCATAAACTTGAATATACACTAGTATATTATATATATATATATATACATTCATATAGTTTTATTCCAGCCTGTTTTGAATCTGCTAAGTATTGATTTACAATGATGTTTTAGAATGCGATCGGTGGAAATTATTTTCAATTACGGTAGTTGATTGTAAACTTGACGACTATTTGTTTCAAAGCGATGTAAGTGGGTGTGACATATACATATTTTATATATATACATATATATATGGTTATGTGTATGAACCTATATGTTTCAACCATAATCCGAATAAACATGGCCTAAAAAAACCCCGGTGGTTAAAGTATGTTTTTGATTTGTTTAATTAAATTCTCATGAATTTATGCATTACATAAAACAAATGTTGCACTGCAAATCAATTGGCCTTATATGCAATGAAGCATAAGGCATGGCCATTTATTAAGATGTGACTTTTTATCTATGTATGCTTGTGTACAAATGACATCTATCTTAATTTAAAATTAGTCATTTTAAAATATAAATATTCATTTCCATGTATCATGGATTTTGAAAAATAAGGAACTATAATTTTATGTGGTAACCCCATCCATTCATTACTTGTGTGTTTTTAATTAACATCACATGCTTATACGATGTTTACTAGTTTATGAAAGTCATTGGGAAATTATTATCTAAATAATAACTGACATATTATGATTTAGTCCATTGTTATTTCCATTTATCAACGCATGAATTGAGCATGAATAATACATATATGAAGTTATAAACATGCATTCTAATGCATTGAATGTTTATGGAAGAGTTGTAAAGTTATTAATTTATGTGATAAATCAAACAATTTATTATTTATCACTTATGATAATTTATGAAATAAGAATTTAATTATTGAAGGTGGTATGAGACACTTTGAATATTATGAAATTCTAAAATAAATTATTCATGGTGGTATGGGACACTTTGAGTAATTTAAAATAAGGAAACAAGAACTATAATTACTCAAGGTGTTATGGGACACTTTGAGTAATGTGAAATACGGAAACAAGAAATATTTGGCACTTGAAATAATAAGTAATAAGTAATTTACTAAATTGGAGTGGTATGTGCACTTTGATTTAGAGTGATGAGGAATGCATTGAACTTAGTATCTGGTGGGTGGGTCCCACTATAGCCCCTCGATGCATCGATAGGTCTCATGAGACAAACTACAATCATGTAACAAGGCCTTGATAAAATGATTATTTATGGTCCTAGCACGAGGCCTGGACAATATGGTTATGATGTCTAGCATATGCACTTTCCTCATTATGGACATGAAATTTAATTAACTAGAAGAATATTTGACTAGTAGAATATTCTTAGTTAAAGATATTATGTACATGAGAATCAGAAGAAGTAAAAGTTATGGCATAGTATTTATGCAGTACATAGAGATTTTAGCCAGTGTATGCTTCTCTGTAGTAAATATTGAAATTGAAGTTTTTATTTAAGCGAAACTCAGATCATGTTATACTCTTAAATTTTGTACCTGTATATTCACATGTCATAATTATAAAAGTTAGAATGTTTTTACTTATTAATCTGAATGATCTTGCCTATAATTGAATCATTTTTGTTGGGCAAAAATCCCTCAAGGTAACATTGCAGTATTTTTGGGTTGATTGTGTTTGCTGACAAAGCAGGTTTCCATGGAGAATTGTCGAGTTCCCGAGAAGTTGTTGACATTCCATGTTAACAAAGAACTATGAAAAAGGAAAGGACGATCTGGAGACGGTACAAAAGAGCAGTACAAGGTGGCGCTGTTTCCCAGTGTTTGCCAAATTTTTGGGGTCCAAAATTTGGAGTTTGGTGAGCATCGCGAAAATAAGATTTCTATGAAGATCATAATTTAATATAGAAAAGGAATGAATTTCGCGAAGATAGGATGCATGGTTTGAAAATCATGAAGACCAGAAGAATGGAGGCGGTGATGCTTCGCAATTACGTCAAGATTCGTGAACGGCAGAAGCTGAAGCACATCGTAGCGGTGAAGGGATTTGCGAGGGAGCTTCGCGGCGAAGGCACAAAGGAATGTTGGGCTTCGCGAGGGAGATTCGCGGCGAAGTCGCGAAGGTATATTGACGGTGACTCTTCACGACTACTTCAAGCTTCGCGAACGGAAAAAGTTCCGTGGCGCTTCGCGATTTGGACAGAATTCCGGCGGAATCTTTGGAGCTTCGCGATTTGAGATGACACGGCATTGACTTCGCGCGGAAGGGACGAGGGTCGGTGGAATCGCCTATAAATAGAGGCCGAACCCTTTCAGAGAAGTAGAGAGAATTTTCAGAGAAAATCCATTGCTCTCGGTTCACGGAGGTGGTTCGCAAAGGCAGTCTGCTTTGCGAAAGAGGAGCTTCATGACGGCTATTGTAGCTCCGCGAAAGTTGTGTGCTCTGCGTTGGTTCAGTGAGCTTCGCGAGAGAAGTTGCTTTGCAACGAGTTGAGCTTCGCAGGAGTTCTTCACGAGAGAGCTTCATGAGAGAGCTTCGCGAAAAGGCAGGAGCTTCGCGAAGGCTTGTTGAGCTTCGTGAAATTGGGAGCCTAGCAAAGTTGAGTGCTTTGCGGAGGTCTTTCCAAAGGTAGTTTGCCTAGTGTTCAGAGGCAAAGAGGTATTCATATACGAATGAAAGTTGAACTTCAACAGAGCATCTACATACAGAGAAAGATACATTCTTTAATGGAAATGAAGAGACCTACAGGTCTTTAAACTGTGATTGGATTCCTTTCCAAGAGCAGTGAGCTTAGGAAGAGGAAGAAGGTGATCCTCTCCACCGGCAGTGAGCTAGAGAGAGAGAGAGAGGGAGTGACCCTTGGGAAAGCAGTGAGCTGACCCTAAACATTGTATAGGCAGTGAGCCTGGGCATAGAAGTGATCTAGCCCGAACATTGTAATCCACAGCTAGTGAAGTCTAGTGGAATTGGTACGACCGACAACTTGTTGGCGTATGCTCCTTGGACATAGCCCTTTGCGGTGAACCAAGTAAAAATATCTGCCTCTGCCTGCATTGCATTTAAAGCATCATCATTAGATAAAGGATAAAGTAAGTGATCATAACATACACACAAGTGCAAACAAAGTGACCCTTGTAACAAAGAGGTCAAGATCCAGCGGGGCAGGAAGAACTTTGAAAAGGAATATCCATACCCGGATTCACCCCCCCTCTCAGGGTATATAGGCCCTTATTGGTCCTAACAATTGGTATCAGAGCGATAGGTTGCTTTTATCAGATTTTATAAGATTTGTTTGCTCCAACTTGGTGTAGTCGATCTATGTGTTTAAAGAATCAGTGTGCTCTTATCTCGGTGAGCCATGGGAAAGGGAAAAACATCCAAGAAGAAGCAGAAGTCAGGTGGTATTCCTCAGTGTGGAAGTGTGTATGGAAAAAGTGTGATTCAATTAAAAGAATCAAACAGTTTGCTGAAGGAAGGTTTGGATGAATCTGACAGGGAAAATATTGATTCACTCAAGCATGATGCAGGAATGAGTGAAGTACATGAACTTCAAAGTGATATTGAAACAAGTGATGATGAAGAAGAAAGAATTGAAGGAAGAATAGATATGAAAGCTGAGTTAGAGGATTATCTTGAAGAGATAGATGTTTGGAGAGCCAAAACCAAGAAATCTAACAAAGTGGTTCGTGATGCCAAAGTCTATATGCAACAGCAGGAAGAAGAGAAGTATGAGTTGATGGATAAAATTGAGAAACTCAAGTTATCAGCACCAGAGAACTCAGAATCAGTTTGTGATTATAAGAATAATATTGAAGAACAGAAAAGGGAGATCGATGGCTTGAATAGAAAAAGTGAGAGATCAAGTCAAAGGCATCGAAGAACCTGATATTCCAATTGATGTTGGAAACACCGAAGAAGTCAAATCTAAAGATATCTGGATCAAAGTATTGGAGATTGAGGTCAACAAGCTAAGAGGATTAAATCAAAGGCTTATTGACATAGTTACTGACCTAACAGAGAAGAATGATTCTCATGCCAATGAACTACAAAAGATGGCTAAAATGAAAGGAAAACAAAAGGCTGATGATTATGAAGAGAATCAAAAGTCAGATGAAGTACAAAATCTGAAAGCTAGAAATGATGATCTAGCAGCACAGTTGTCTAAAGAAGTTCAGAATAATCGAAGCCTACAACAATAGAATGAATCTGTCTCTAAATCTGTTTCTGAGGAAAAATTAAAAGTAGTGAAGAAAAGTGAAATGGTGGAAAAGCTCACACAAGAACTAGAAGATGAGGTGAGTAGCAGGAAGCTTCTCAAGAAAGAACTGGATGTCCAACTTGAATCAAGGGAGATGAAGATTAAAAATTTGGAAGAGGATCTAGAATCAGTAAAGAAGTATGTGGAGAAATCCAATGATAAAGGAATGTCATAAATTAAGGATTCCTTACACTTGCTATTTGATCATCCTTCGACAAGTGATGATAAAATGAAGAATAGGTATGATATTTCTAAAGAGAAACAACAGAATATTTTCTCAGCTCAAAGACCAGCAAGTTTCGGAAAAGCTGGTATTGGATTCGATGAATCCCCTCCTGTGCATGATAGAAAGAGATCCGTGAACAGTTCTAGAAATGGAAAAGATACTGCAGGTGCTGGAGATAGGCCTAAAAGGACAATTACAAAAAGAAGTGATGACATGTGCTATTTCTGTGGGATTCACGGCCCCACATCAAGCTTCTGTTTAGAGGCTCATGAATACATATCAGGCTGTGAAAATAGAAACTTTGCTGAATCCCAGAATAAGATGAAGCATCCTGAGAAATCAGAAAGAAGAGTCTCTCAAAGGAAAGCATTTGTTAGATGATATTACTGTGGAAGAATGGGACACACCATGAGTATGTGTCAAGAAGCTCATGAACTCAATTTCAGAGGAAGAACTCAAGCTACATCAACATCTCGACATAGAAATGATGAAATGAGGTATGTCTTTGAGGGAAGATGTTTCATATGTTCTGATCATGGGCATTTGGCCAGACAGTGTAGCAAGAAGAATGCAGGGAAGGAAAAGGAACGTGAAAGGAGATTCCTGACTCTAGTAGTGTATAATGATAAATCGTACACTGGAAGACAAGGTGGTAAATTGGAAAATAGGCTTAGAGCCTCAGGGGAATCACATGGATCTGAACGAAAGGTGCATCAGTCACCTCCTCTGTCACACTCACAACCTCTCTCTAAGAAAGAACATGACCAAATCTGGAAGAAAAAGGGAGGAAATGCTACAGCTGTGAGTAAGGAGAAAGTACATTCAATGGAGGACCCACCACCAATGAAAAATAGGGTGGCGACTCATAAATCTGATAAAAGGTAGATAAACAAAGAATGCATTGAAAAATTTGCAAGTCGTGTTCCACAACAAGCAGTGGAGAAAAGAGGAAGACCCTTGCAATGGTGGAAGAAGCAAGGGATGATGGAAATAAAGGATATTCCTGCTCAGAGAAATAATCAAGAAAAATGGAATTTTGGAAGAACATAAAATATAGAGCTATGTACTAGTGGTTTTAAACCCCAAATGGTGAGAAAGGTTGAGCCTACCAAATCTACATATAAAAAAAAAAGGCTCAGAATATAGGCAATGAATGCCTAGCCATATGGCCAGAACAGTTGAAGTTGGCTAGGCAGCTGGAGGAAGCAAGAAAGGAGTGTGATGCCCTCCAAGAAAAAATCAAAGGGTTAACCCATTAGGATCAACCATCATCCTCATCTTGAGGATTTCATAAGAATCCCCTCTCCCTATGTATATAAATTCTATTAACTGATGATTAATATGTTTCAGGTTTTAGGGAGATACGATCCAAGGGGAAGTGGCATCTAAAGATGCAAAATGGAAACGTGATATGCTTCAGTGTTTTGATTGACTCAAATCAGTTATCAAAGTTGATGATAAAAGGGAGCAACAGAGCACAACAGGAAGTGAGAGCACAACAGGAATTGATTGTGTTATTGACTTTGTCTCTTGTTTCCTACATCGAGTTCCAACTCTGTAGAATTAGAGATTTGGTTAATGGCTCAATGATGAGTGCTAGATTGGAATAAATCATACAGGTGGAAGATGAGAATAAATGATGCAGGAGAAGAATGACTTTTCTGGGTATAAACAGTGGGTCTAACCCCAGGAAGAGTTGCATAACATAGGGGGAGCATTCAACAACAAAATAAGATGCCAGATCCATCAAGGAAATAATTGGATGACCCATCTCAAGTGTTGTCTATCGAGAGAAGACATACTTTGGGAGAAGCAGCAGTGATCAAGCATTTCATTCTTATTTATTTTGATCTAACATTTTGGTATCAGCTGACTGTTTTCAGGATACCAAGAAGCTGCGAGAAGTAGTTGAAAGGAATGATTTCACTGAACAATGAAACAGTGAGAAATTTCCTGATAAACGTGATGAGGAGGAAAGAAACAAAGGGGAATCATAAGTGACTAATGCTGATATAGAAATGAAAAATCCTCATCTGCACAGCAGTCAAAGAGTTGAGCTGAAATTGATAGACAGAATATCATTGGTGATCAGGCATCTCCTGTTCAAACAAGAATAATGATGTCACTGCAGCAGACATCTTTTCTACCTCAAGTAGAGCTGAAATGCTTTGCTGATGCAGCTGACGTTGAAAACTGGGTTCATTCTATGAATAAAATGATTGATCAAATTGCGAAGAACCAGATGTGGGAGATTGTTTCGAGGCCAGCAGATAAAAACGTCATCAGGACTAAATGGGTCTTTTAAGACAAGATGAATGAATATGGCACAGTGATTCGGAACAAAGCACGAATGATGTGCAAAGGAGACTCCCAGATAGAGGGAATAGATGGTGATGAGACATTTTCACCGATTGCATGGCAGGAGACAATCAGATTATTCCTAGCCATTGCAGGGCAAAGAAAGTTCAAAGAGTTCCATATGGATGTAAAGACTGCATTTCTAAATGGGTTTCTGGAAGTAGAGGTGTACATTGAGCAGCCAGATGGTTTTCTCATTCATGAGGATGAGAACAAAGTTTTCAGTATGAAGAAGGCGTTATATTGGCTGAAACAAGCACCCAGAGAATGGTACTAAAATTGAATTCACCACATGCCAAGCAGAGTTATTGGGCTATACTGATGCAGACTGGGCCGGTTCAGCGGATGACAGAAAATCAACGTCAGGTGGTGCTTTCTATCTTGATGGATTGTGTATTTCTTGGCTTAGCAAGAAGCAAGATTTCATTTCATTGAGCACCGCAGAAGCTGAGTATATTGCGGCCACTCAAGCATGCACACAGTTATTGTGGATGAAGCAGCAGCTTGAATATATGGGAGTTGAAGTGAAGTCTCTGATCGGAATCCAGTGCGACAACTCAAGTGCTATAAATCTTAGCAAAAATCCCATCCATAATTCAATGAAAAGGCACATTGAGATAAAGTATCATTTTATCAAGGAGAAATTTGAGCAGGGGATCGTGAAGTTGGAGTATGTGCCTACAGAACTACAGGTTGTAGACATTCTGACAAAGGCCTTACCCAAGGAAGCTTTTGAGAGGCATCGACTGGCTCTGGGAGTTCAGTCGATTCCCCGCACTTGAAATAGTGTGGATGTGGGACCCTTCACCCCCTCTCCCCGAGGTATGATGTGTTTTTCCCTAATGTGCTAATGTGTTCTCTACTCTGTTACAGACTGCAAAGGAATGACCTTTGGGTTCGTTGACAAAGGGGGAGAAAAGTGTTTGTTAAAGGGGGAGAAAATAGTGATTGTTCAAGGGGGAGACAGTGCGGAGAGTTGATAAATCATAATTGATATGGGGAGAAGCTGACCAGTGGAGCAGCCAGATAGGGGGAGAAATGAGAAAGGGGGAGATTTTTAAATCTGACGATGCTAGAAGTGATCGATCAAAGCATAGAAATCACGACAGTTGGGGATCGTGATAAAATCAGAACAGTGATGTTGGAATGATGTGAGACGGTGTCCAGCTATCAACAATTGGTATCAACTTAAGAATTCACCAATTGGTATCAGTGTGGTCCAACAATTGGTATCAATTTAAGAATTGGTATCAGTGTGGAATCGACAATTGGGGTCTGACATGAAGTGATTCATTGATGAAATTTTCATACTACTCTTGTTTCTCACACCGAGCATTGCTCATGTGGGCTTAGAGTACGTGTTAAGTGAATCCTTGAACGCTATCAGAATCGCAAGAGGCGAATGGTGGTAGCGACTGGAAGAAGACTCAGTGAGGTATCAAAGTGCAGAAAATCATTCTGAGCAGAGTTGTGAAGAGTTGTCAACAAACCCAAAGGGGGAGATTGTTGGGCAAAAATCCCTCAAGGTAACATTGCAGTATTTTTGGGTTGATTGTGTTTGTTGACAAAGCAGGTTTCCATGGAGAATTGTCAAGTTCCCGAGAAGTTTTTGACATTCCATGTTGACAAAGAACTATGACAAAGGAAAGGATGATCTGGAGGCGGTACAAAAGAGCAGTACAAGGTGATGCTTCGCAATTACGTCAAGCATCGCGAACGGCAGAAGAATGGAGGTGGTGATGCTTCACAATTACGTCAAGTTTCTCAAACGGCAGAAGCTGAAGTACATCGCAGCGGTGAAGGGATTTGCGAGGGAGCTTCACGGCGAAGGCACAAATGAATGTTGGGCTTCGCGAGGGAGCTTCTCGGCGAAGTCACGAAGGTATGTTGATGGTGATTCTTCGATATTATGTCAAGCTTCGCGAACGGAAAAAGTGCCGTGGCGCTTCGCGATTTGGACAGAATTCCGGCGGAATCTTTGGAGCTTCGCGATTTGAGATGACGTGGCGTTGACTTCGTGCGGAAGGGACGAGGGTCGGTGGAATCGCCTATAAATAGAGGCCAAACCCTTTCAGAGAAGTAGAGAGAATTTTTAGAGAAAATCCATTGCTCTCGGTTCGCGGAGGTGGTTCGCGAAGGCAGTGTGCTTCGCGAAAGGGGAGCTTCGCGGCGGCTATTGTAGCTCCGCGAAAGTTGTGTGCTCTACGTTGTCTCAGTGAGCTTCGCGAGAGAAGTTGCTTTGCAATGAGTTGAGCTTCATGGGAGTTCTTCGCGAGAGAGCTTCGTGAGAGAGCTTCGCGAAAAGGCAGGAGCTTCGCGAAGGCTTGTTGAGCTTCGTGAAATTGGGAGCCTAGAAAAGTTGAGTGCTTTGCGGAGGTCTTTCCAAAGGTAGTTTGCCCAGTGTTCAGAGGCAAAGAGGTATTCATCTACGGATGAAAGTTGAACTTCAACAGAGCATCTACATACAGAGAAAGATGCATTATTTAATGGAAATGAAGAGACCTACAGGTCTATAAACTGTGATTAGATTCCCTTCCAAGAGCAGTGAGCTTAGGAAGAGGAAGAAGGTGATCCTCTCCACTGACAGTGAGCCAGAGAGAGAGAGAGAGGGAGTGACCCTTGGGAAAGCAGTGAGCTGACCCTAAACATTGTATAGGTAGTGAGCCTGGGCATAGAAGTGATCTAGCCTGAACATTGTAATCCACAGCTAGTGAAGTCTAGTGGAATTGGTACGACCGACAACTTGTTGGCGTATGCTCCTTGGACGTAGCCCTTTGCGGTGAACCAAGTAAAAATATCTGCCTCTGCCTGCATCGCATTTAAAGTATCATCATCAGATAAAGGAGAAAGTAAGTGATCATAACATACACACAAGTGCAAACAAATTGACCCTTGTAACAAAGAGGTCAAGATCCAGCGGGGTAGGAAGAACTTTGAAAAAGAATATCCATACCCGGATTCACCCCCCCTCTCAGGGTATATAGGCCCTTATTGGTCCTAACAATTTTCCATTGTAATTTTGTTAGTATGAATTTATTTTTGCACTTATATTTCTTAAAAAATTATTATGGTATGTTAATAAGTTACAACATTTTTGTAATAAAATGTTTTATATAAAATTTTAAATAATGTGTTAAATAGTTATATTAAGTTTTCTTTAAACCCCTTAATGGGAAATCATATGCTCACCCTATGTTTTTAAATGAAAATTTTCATGTATCAGCTGAAGAAGATTGACAGAAGTGCCTGGTTTCCACAACCCGAACTGAATTTGATCCACCATATGGGACATGATGTGTAGTTTACCAGTGCATGTTTTTGTAAAAAAAATTACCCATCATGATTGAAGGCGCTAGCCTTGGGAATTCTGGGGTCGGGTCCTCCTAGTTGGTATCAAAGGATTTAGTTTAGATAACTCTGGAAAACCGGAACTGAACAAAAAGAAATGTACTTAAGAAATACTAAGAATAATGTTTTCATTATTTTCATATGGAAAACGAAAATACTTGTCTTTTGTCTCTTCCAATAGAAGTATTAGGGACCATAGTGGGAAAATCATGTGTAGAAAACATTGATATTTTTAAAAATATTCGTTTATCATGTAAAACCATCTACCGTGTATCTTATTCACCTCATGTACTCCTACTATACTGGGGAGTAGGGTTCGTCTATTATCTCATGATGAATGTCCAATTCTTATTCTATGCACAATAAGGGAAATACTTTGAGGGTATCTTTAAATGTTTTACCATAGCCAATAACTTCTTTTCTCTTGAGGATGTTGAGGAGGTTGAACAAGGGGGTGACCTCCGAGAAGCATATCTATGTCAAATTTTGACCTATGGTCTCCATAGTAAAATTATGGACTTTGAATACCTCAAGGAAAATAAAACCTATTTACATTTCCAACATTAAGTTCATACCAATGTCTCTCAACATGGTACCCGACATGCTTCTCTCAATCAGAAATTTAGATGTCCACATGCGGAAGATCCTAGTTGCATATATTGCATCTAGACCAAGGAGATAAAAGAATTTAGTACCACTTTGGGAATCCTTTTGTCTGAGAAGTGGTGAAATCCCCAACATCAGTGGTATCTTTAAGGAGTCATCTTAAAGGACGTCAAGAAATCCATGCTAGTGTTTTGTGAGAAGGAGAAAGGGGTTATTTAATAACATGATTTTTATAAATATTATCTAAATTGATGATGTTGTATTATATTTTTTGATATTTTTTTATATAAAACAATGACTTTGATTAAACTATAATTTCCATACTGAAGGATGACTTCTTAAAATTTTCATACATAGGACATGAGTTTACCAACCAATATTTTATATCTTCCTATAGAAATTTTAGAGATTATAATCATAAAGACCTGATTTGAGGAGTACCATACCTATGCCAACATACATGTGACTTGTAAACAACTCCATAATGTTTCAAACCTCCCAAAAATTCTCCATATTTATCAAGGAATCAATCTTGTCGATTACCATATTGCAATCGCACAATTTATAATATATAGGCAAAGAGGGAAGTTTCATGAAGCTCTTTTTCTATGTTTCACTTTGGGTGATAACTACCGAGCTGTAGGTAAATTTGTAAAAGCTTCTTTGGATGGTGACCATAAAGAGGCCTACAAATTCCAGGTCCTACGTTTTAGTATGTACGAAGAAATCTACGACATCAATATTTCCAAACACGACATGGTGCGAGAGAATTATGAAGATTTAGTACACTCTGAAATTTATGACCTCCACACCTCTTGTGTCTCTCTATAGAAGTTCGAGTTCTTTAGACATAGGTTTGACTCTAGCTATTCACAATGTGTCTGAGCCAAGGAAATCGAGCAGCTAAATACTACCATAGAAATCCACCTAAGGTCGTCATCACCCTACCATTGGGGGTGTTCCCGGTAAAGGGACCTCAGGAGTGACGTGTTTCTGAGGTTGCTGTGGTTTTTCTACAAATATTTTAGAATTGCGAGGATGCAATTCTCTGAAGGGGGAATAATTGGACACCCCAAAATTTTTCACATCTAATAAAAATAATTTTTTGTTTTAATTATTGTACTAACAAGTATGATTTTAAAAGTAAATATTATCTCACGTTTTTCAAAGAATAATTCAAAATAACTATTAAACCAAATTTATTTCTATGGAATAATTATTTAATAGAATATTTTAAATAATAATTAAAATAATATAACTAATTTTTTTTCCAAAATTTTTAAATATACATATATATATATTTGTATATTTAATTTGAATGAAAATACTATTATAAAATTATAATTTTATATTGTGATTATGAATGACATTGAAAATTTTTATTCTAAAATATTTTAATGGAAATATTTTTGGACTATTTTAACTATGCAAATAGTTATTTAAACTATCATATGAATGAATATGGGTTTTATATATTTTCAAAAATATGAAAATTATTAGATTATAAATTGGATTAAAGTTTCATAATATTATTAACATTATGAATATATAATAAAACTATTTTGATAGAATTATTAAAATTGTACATATATGAATAATCTTTTAAATAAATATTGATGTTACTTTGATTCATATATATATATATATATATATATATCATATTAACATTTTTTTCAAAATTAAAAATATGTGGTACAAATTAGGATAATTATTATTTTGATAATATATTTTCATTTATCAATTATTAATTTAATTTATAACATTATAATTTTATAATATAATATATATATAAATGTATTTTTTTTAAATAATTTAATAATAATAACTTTACTTTTTAAAATTATTGATAAAATAAATTTAATATATTATCAGTTTTGTTTATCTTCTGAATTTTTTATAGTGACTGATAATATAATATATGATAAACATAGAGTAATGATATAATGAAATAGTAATAAAAATATAATAATGGAAATATTATAATAATAATAGAGGAGGAAATTGGAAAAAAGAAAAAAATGAGAATCCCGTGAGGGATTTGAGATCCGTGAAGAAGGGAGGATCGTTCCTCGGAAGTTGGGGTGCATCACCCTTCGGGTGCAGGTCATGAATCTGGGGCCTAGGTGAGGTGTTGTCAAGGCCTTGTTTAGGGTTTCAGTAAAGAGTGGCTGAGCGATGTTGTGGCGTTAGGGTTCTTGAGCAGGCCTGTAGGTCTCATCCAAGAGAGAGGAAGCCATCGCCGAGGCGGTGAGTACAGGCTAGTATCGAGGATGCTCGGCTTCAGGTTTGTGTGACGTTGCCAAGGTGAGACCCTACGGTGGGGTCCGGTTCTGGTGTCGTATTGGGTTGTGGTTTATTTTTAGGTTTTCTCCAATCTAGTGCGAGGTAGGATCTTAATCATTAGATCAATGCAGGCTAAGAGTGTTTGCGCAAATCTGTTCTGGGTCTATATTTTTTGCATGTCGTTTTCCTCTTCGTCACTCCTACGGACCGTGGATTTTATTGTTGATCGTTTTAAATTATTTATGTGAAAGTTTTCATACCGTGGAATGTATTTTCTTTATTATCAGTGTTCCATCATTTTAGTTTTTTCAATTAGAATATGAACTGATTGGTTTCATGGTTGACCACTTGTGCGGTCGCAGTTGTTTTCTTATTGTTGGACTTAAATTTTATATTGGGGGTGAACATTTACAATGTTTGTTTATTTGTTGATTTTCCTCTATCAGTTTCACTCTCACGATCATATCGATGTTTGTTTTTTGACCAAATTCCATCTTCTATTCACCTTTTTGTTTATAAAAAGA
This sequence comes from Viscum album, assembly GCA_963277665.1. Taxonomy (NCBI): domain Eukaryota; kingdom Viridiplantae; phylum Streptophyta; class Magnoliopsida; order Santalales; family Viscaceae; genus Viscum; species Viscum album. Next base: position 464,233,136 of record OY728151.1, read on the forward strand.
ATGGAATTTAATTTGTTTCCTTGATGTTAATCTCAACTATACTATATAAAACAGATGCTGAATAAAAATCATTTCATAAATTTTATTTTAAATATATAGGTATTTTACGACTTTAAATAGGGGTTTGGGTTCTTGTGGGGCATATTGTTTTAATGTCTTGAGTTTTTCATCTTCTGGATTTCTATACACCTTTCTCCTGTGCCCCTACTTGGTGTACCCAAGCATCGAAAACTATCAAAGTAAGGGTTTTAAATTTTCCGTGTCTTGTTTTTTTCAGATTATATACACATATATATTCATAAAATTATGTTTATAACTTTTTGGTTTGGTTTAAAAGTTCTTATGTGTCGAACCTGGGCCTTCGGGTTTTCTAGTTGAAGTGGTATAATGGTTGTAAGGGATTTCATTTTCTTAAGTTATGAATTACACTTATGATGCTAAGGGTTTAATTTTTATTAAAAAAAATTAAATTTCTTTTAATATGTTCATATATATATATGACTTTAGTTTTCAGAATATATAAAGTAAGGGTGCACTAAAAATTATTTTAGATTCATGGTTTTTATTAAATTATAGAAGGGAAGTTTATTTATTTATTTGTATCAAAGTTGAACTCTATATTTTCAGGTTCTGCATAAGGGTACAATACACATTGTCTTCCTTTCGAAATCACGAATATACACTAGTATATATTATATATATATATATATATATACATTCATATAGTTTTATTCCACCCAGTTTTCAATCTGTTAAGTGTTGATTTACAACGATGTTTTAGAATGTGATGGGTGGAAATTATTTTCAATTACGGTATTTGATTGTAAACTTGACAACTATTTGTTTCAAAGTGATGGAAGTTGGAGTGACATATACAAATTATATATATATACATATATATATGGTTTTGTGTATGCACCTATATGTTTGAACCATAATCTGAATTAACTTGGCCTAAAACAAACTCTGGAGGATAAAGTATGTTTTTGATATGTTTAATTAAATTATCATGAATGTATGCATTACATAAAAAAAATGTTACACTACAAATAAATTGGCCTTATATTCTATGAAGCATAAGGCAAGGCGATTTATTAGGACATGACCATTTATCTGCGCATGCTTGTGTACAAATTACATCTATCTTAATTTAAAATTAGTCATTTTAAACTATAAATATTCATTAACATGAATCAAGTATTTTGAAAAATAAGGAACTATTATTTTTTTTGGTAACCTCATCCATTCATTACTTATGTGTTTTAAATTAATATCACATGCACATAGAATGTTTACTAATTTATGCATGTCATTGGGAAAATTATTATCTAAATAATAATTGTCATATTATAATTTAGTCCACTGTCATTTCCATTTATCAATGCATGAATTAAGAATGAATAATACCTATTTGAAGTTATAAACATGCATTCTAATGAATTTATATTTTATGGAAGAGTTGTAAAGTTATTAATTTATGTGTTAAATCAAACAATTTATTTCTTATCACTTATGATAATTTATGAAATAATAATTTAATTATTCAAGGTGGTATGATACACTTTGAATAATATAAAATTATAAATTAAATTATTCAAGGTGCTATGGGACACTTTGAGTAATATGAAATAAAGAAACAAGAATTATAATTACTCAAGGTGGTATGGGACACTTTGAGTAATGTGAAATAAGGAAACAAGAAATATGTGGCACTTGGAATGATAAGTAATAAGTAATTTACTAAATCAGAGTGGCATGTGCACTTTGATTTAGAGTGATGAAGAATGCATTCGACTTAGTATGTGGCGGGTGGGGCCCGCTATATCCCCTCAATGCATTAGTAGGTCTCATGAGACAAACTATTATTATGGAATAAGGCCTTGACAAAATGATTATTTATGGTCCTAGCACAAGGCCTGGACATTATGATTATGATGTTCGTTATATTCACTTTCTTCATTATGGCTATGAAATTTAATTAACCCGAATAATATTTGACAAGTAGAATAATCTTGGTTAAAGAGATTATGTACACGAGAATCAGAAGAAGTAAAAGTTATGGAAAGGAATTTATGCAGTACACAGAGATTTTAGCCAGTGTATGTTTCTCTATCATAAAGGTTGAAATTGAAGTTTTTATTTAAGCGCAACTCTGATCATGTAATACTCTTAAATTTTGTACCTATATATTCACATGTCATACTTGTAAAATTTAGAATGTTTTTCACTTATAATTCTGAATGAGAATGCCTATAATTGGATCATGTTCCCTTGTAATTCTGTTAGTATGCATTTATTTGTGCACTTATATTTCATAGACAATTCTTATGGTATGTTAATGTGTTATAATTTTTTTTAAGAAAATGTTTTATGGAAATTTTTAAATAGTGTTTTCAAAAGTTATATTAAGTTATTTTTTTATACCCCTTACTGGGTATTCGTATGCTCACCCTACATTTTTAAATGAAAATTTTCAGGTATCATCTAAAGAATCTTGACAGAAGTTCATGGTTTCCAAAACCTGAATGAAATTAATTCCTTTGTGTGGTACTTCGTGTGTAGTTTATCAGTGCATGTTTTTTTGTAAAAAAACAAATTAAACATCATGATTCAAGGCACCAACTCCAAACATTCTAGGGTTGGTTCCTCACAACAAACCCACGACCACTCAATGAAGAAGGGTTATGTGATTCTCGGGCATCAAGGGAAAATAGAAAACCCACATGGGAGAAAGGATCTCGGTTTTAGAATGGCCAGATCCTATATCAATGGAGGAATGGTTTTAAAATCCATTAAAGCCAGATCACGATCAAGTATACATGTTTTGAATAACTTAAATCCACCTAAGCATTAAAAAATTAAATATATAATTATATCCTTTAAAAAAACCTCAAAAATCTCTAGAATATTCTATTAAACCAAATTTACGTCAATTAAAATGTTAAATGGGAGGAACTAGAAAAACTGGAAAAAACTGGAAATTTGGAAAACTGTCAAAATGACTCACCATTGGGTGAGTCACCGATGAGGATTCACTGATGGATGAGTCACCATTGGGTGAATCATCATTGAATGAGTCACCAATGCGATCTAATGTTAGTGACCCACTCTTGCGACCTACGGTTTGCAAGTCACCAATGCGAGTCACCGATGTGACTCACTGAGGCCACCTACTGATGCCACCTACCAACTCCACCTACCAATGCTACCTACCATTGAAAAACTATATTTTTTAAAACTCCTAAAATGAGTAACTGTTGCCTCCCAGAACACCTCAGACACCATATTTTTGCAAAGTAATGGACTGGGGAGGTCCGAACCATTATATTTGTCTAAAAGAATATATCCAGAGGAGTCATGAAGCATCAATAATAACTCTATAATTCCATTCATGGGGATAGAAACATCAATGTTGGTTTCAATAACACCTGATGGGGGAGGAAAATGTAGGGTGGAAAAAGGGGCCTCACTAGGACTCTCAATTTGTGACTCAGTGTGCCTCCACATCTCAATCTAGAAACCAACCCACTCAATCCACAAATCATTTGGTCTTATAATCTAGTTTGATGTAAACTCATTATGACGATCCCAGATGAACCACGTTAGTGTGCACAAGAATGCCACCTTCTCTACAGGAAGAGGGGATGCCAAACAGACTAGGAGTACTGCCAGACTAGATTCCTTCTCGAAATATTGAGCCACATCATAGGATTAGATCCTTGTATGAGATTATATCAACACAATACTACCCATAGAAATACCAAACTTGGGAGGGGGGGGGGACCTCTAGGCACCAAAGAAAATTCTAAATTGCATTATCTTTCAGGATTTCTGTGTCAAGAGCCAGAATGCACACAAAATTCACTGAGAATGAGCCTGAAGCCTCCTTACACTATAAAATAAAGTCATTCACTATATAACTAATAAAAAGAATACTATAAATAATATAAGTTTCTCTATCATTAAACCCATAATTGAGTTTTTCAGTACACCACATAGTCTCTACCTCATTAAACAGGATACTCACCGTGGCATTCTCAAAGATAGTGACCACCAGGGAAGTTGATAAAATCCATCATTTATAGGAATCAAAGGATCCTTCATAATATTGATGATGGAACCATAAATTATTCTCCATAAGATACATCTTTCAAGAAGGGTGCCTGAACCCCCGTATGCCCCTCCAAGTGAAACTGGGTCAGGCACCTAAATGCACCTTTTAGAAGTATGAGTGGTGGAAATACTTAGCCTTAAAGATCCAATAATAAATTGAATTTGGGTGTTGTAGTGGTTTTCATACTTATTGGAAAAAATGGAATCATTAAAAAGGTGAAGGTTATGAAAAACCATACATCCACCTGTTTTAGGGGTGCATAGCTTTCTTCAATACAACCAATGCATCTTGTTTTTTCCATTGCAATTACCCCACCAAAAATTGGAAATCCATGCATGAATAATTTTGATGATCATTATCAGAAGATTGAAGAGATACATAATATAATTCGGAATCAATGAATCACCTCTTTTATGAGTAATACATTCCCTTCTTTAGAAATGATCTTGAAAGTCCAGCCCTTCATTTTTTATTGTAATTTTATCAATGATATTTAAAAATATTTCTTTTTCTGATCAACCAACAATAGTGGGTAGATCATGGTATTTGTTGTTTTTTTCAACCATCTGGATACTCAAAACCTAAAAAATCATCAATTCTTTCCAATGAAAAGTCTACACTATAGGAAATTTCATATTTAGCTAGATTAATTGATTTACCATAGGCCTCCTCATAAATACATATCATATGGAACATAGAAATGAATTATTCATTAGTGGGACTTGAGAATAGAAGACTATCATCTATAAAAAGGAGATGAGTGATGGGTGGTCTTTATTGACAGACCTTTTCCCCATGAATAACATTATTACTTGTTGAAACTAAAATAATACGAGAGAAAACATCTACTTCTAAAATAAACAGAAATATAGAAATAGGATCCCCCTATTTAAGGACCCTATAAGGGGTGAATCTTTGAGTGAGGTTGTCTTTAAAGTTGTTCTGCAAAGAAATTGTCATGTCACACTACATGTTTATCTAAATCAATTTAGTGAAAAATCCCATTTTGTTTAAAACAAGATGGAGTAAGGGCTATTTCACACAATCATAAGCCTTTTTCATATCCATCATCTAGGCTATAATCCCCCTTTTAGTAGTTGATAATTTTTTCATGGAGTGGAAAATTTCATGGGAAATAATGGCATTGTCAGTGACGAGGCTTTTTAAGAACCAAGGAACTCTAGTTTTTAGAGATAATGGATGGTAACTAGAGGTATAAATGATTAATGAGGATCTTTGAAAAAAATATTATATGAGTAATTACACATGATAATTGGCGTAAACTCTGAGTCAAAAAGGGGTTTTTTAATTTTTGGGATGAGAGAAATAATGGTTTCGTTAATGGTGGACATGTTGATTTTCCCTTTCCAGAGATCCCTCATATAGGATGAGATATCCAGGTCAAGGAACTCTAGGATGAGATATCCCTCATATAGGATGAGATATCCAGCACAACAATACACCACTTTGGGATGAGATATCCGGACCAAAAATACAACACGTTGGGATGATCCTTTTAATAACCAATGAACTTTGGTTTTTAGAGATAATGGTTGGTAACTAGGGGTATAAATGATTAATGAGGATCTTTGAAAAAAAATATTATAAGAGGAATTACACATGATTATTGGCCTACTCTGAGTCCAAAAGGGGTTTTTAAATTTTTTGGATGAGGGAAATAAAGGTTTCATTAAGGGTGGACATATTGATTATACCTTTACAGAGATCCCTCATATAGGATTAGATATCCGGCCCAAAAATTCCCCACTTTTTTTTTGAAAAAACGGGAATGAAAACCATTCGATCCTAGTTCTTTACTGGAGTGTATTTTCTTAAGCCCCCCATATTGTTCTTGTCAATGAGATGGATATTCATTAGAATAGACACCACTATTTTGATACGAGATTCAATTTCATAAGATAAGGAAGACACCCCATCTGTGTAGAGGTTCCAAAAAAAAACAAATGATAACATTTTGAATTCTTGATTCATTAGTGATGGTTATACCTTCATTATTGCTCAATCATTGTTTCGTAGTTCCTTGAAACGTCTATTCTAGTTTTTAGAATCACTGCTTCCAGGAGGTTTCCATTAGATTCATTTATGGAACCGGAAACATCCAATAGTTCCTTATCCAAAGGGTCCCTACTTTCCAATGGCAGGCATTCATTAAATTTGAACTTCGCGATACTTAAGAACGTGCATTGTTTGAGAGGATGTGAGGTCAGACTCATCACACCCATTTGGGGGGAATTATTTTCTACTCCAGGACTCTCTTTATAATTTAAAATATTATCATGAATCCTTATTGATTCACCAATTATATCATAAGTATCCCTTGTAATTTCCAATAACGTATTTAGCATGTGAAAATTTTAAAATCATTCATATGTATTCGAGGTTCTTCATTAATGGACATATCTGTATGTATTTGCAGTTATCCATCAATGGTATCCTCTCATATACTAGTTAGATATTATTTTAATCATCATTATGATGATACTGGGTTTTAATCCACTCAGTGGGGAACTCTAGAATTTATTTTCATCCAAATAGATGAAGGTTTGGTTTGATCTTGGGATCGTGCCCATAAAATGGGCTACCTACATATCCTTGTAAAAGGAATCAGAACTCTCATAGTTCGGTGCCACTGAATGGGAAACATCATACCTTTTAATGTCATTTGATAAGGACCTAGTCGTATAGTTTAATTTCATGTGGTATGGACATCTAAGTGGAAGGTTCTTAGTCAAAACAAAGTGTAGGACTTATGCTGAAGCAGCCCAAGGAACATGGAAATGATATGGGTTTCCAAGTAGGATCGGATCCTATTGAGAATATGTCCCAAAGAGAACATGTTTGATTTAAGGTATTGGGTATGAACCTCAAGGAGGCTTCCTACGTATCCCATATACTTGGGAATCAAATCCCATGTAGTTCGATAAGTCTCATAGGAGAGTATAGTCCTTTAAGAGAAATGAGTTTGGGATTACTTCTTGAAAAGGATGCCTTGGTTATTTGAGGATTTTTTGGGGCTTATTTCTAAGGAGGATGCCCAAATTTGGGGAATTAGGGTTGGATTTCTATAGAGAACATACAGTGAGCTCGGGCCCTGAGAAGGATTCCTACGTATCATGATTATGGTGGGAATTAGAGTTCTTTTAGTTCATTCATTATGGAAATGTTGTGACCATGACAAATCTCTAAGCCCACGTGAGTCATGTTCGATGTGAGAAACAAGATAATGTCAAAGATTCAACAAAATCATCCACACTTTTTCTCTTTCACTAATGGAAGGGGCGCACCTATGGGGGAAAGAGTGGACAAGGCCTGAGTTGACCCGGGAAGAGGGTCGGGCGACGAACCTTCCCTCTTTTCACTTTACATTATACAAGGGTCCAATGAAAGGAAGAAGGGATGAAGGTTAGGGGGCTTACACTAGGATGGATTCCCTAAAATTGATTTTGGTAGGGGTGGGATAATGCTACTTTATTCAAAAGGAATAAAATTAGGTGTGAACTATACCTTCCCTATAAGAAATTTGAAGTTTCCATCTCTTTGAGAAGGGTGAGTTCAGGACCCAAACCCTTATTCTCAGAACCGGTAACTTCCCAACACTATTCCTGGGAGAATTTTCCATGTGAATGTGGATATAAAAACCCACATAAACTCCATGAATCCTAACTCCCTTATAAAACAAATGTGGGAATCCTCTGACTATGAAAAATAAAAACTCAAATAGAATACATGTTGATGTTACTTTCCAAAAGGTTTGATAAGTCATGATGTTTTGGTGGAGGTTTCAGCAGAGTCCCATTCATACAAGGGAGCAAAGGAAGAATAATCATTTCCATGAATGGCTTTGAAGAAGTATTGATGGCTTGTAGACTTAAGAGAGTAAGTGAATCAAAGAGGGGCTCCCAAGTAGGGAAGGACGCACAAGTATGGGTGAACAAGTATACTTGGGTGACATGATGTTCACCTAAGCGACGAACAACATGTATGGTAATACTTGGGTGAGACTTGGTTTAAGCCTTTAGAAGTATTCACATGTTATCCCAGAAGTAGGGCACTCAAGTTCCTATGAAAGGAATAGGCGGAGCACAATTATTTTTGATTTATGGTGGTTGGGAACTTTAGGCATGCAAGTGTTATGGTTTTCAAATAATAAAAGGAATTATGTTCAATTATTCTCCCTTAAATATTCTGCTCAAGGTATTGAAGATCCACCTTGAAAGTTCAGGAAGACTTGGGTGAAGCACTAGGGTGACCAGATCAACAATTGGGCTTCAAGGAAAATTTTCAGTACAAATGAAATCCCCAAGGGACTATTTATAGAAACAAATAGGACCCTAGGAGAAAGTAGATTGGGCGTGCAAGTGACTTGAGTGCCATAATGTGGCACACAAGTACCTTGCACACCGACGATGTTTTGGCTAGACTAAGGCGACACCTTGAGGACATAGCTGAAATATGCACTTCAATCAACTCCATCAAGGGTGGCGCGCAGGTGTTTGCACGTAGGTATCTTGGGAACCTCATTGGAGACTTCGCAAAAATAATTAATCCATACCACGGGGGAAGTACCCCTGCACCCCTACTTGGCATCAGTACCAAGATGTGGTCCCAGCCCTTTGGGCCAATGCCTTCGCTACCATCACTGACCCCCATGAAAAATTCAGAGTTGCACCACAAACTTTTCAAGCCCAGTTGAGGACATTTTGTGGAAAAGTGCATGGAACACATTTCATGGCGTCTAAAAAATCCCCCTTTAGAATTTGATTCGTTCAGAATGAAAAGAATCTTGTTCTAAGGTAAAATTATGGCACTTTTATGCATTCCATCATCATTTGATTTGATTTGAAGCTACATAAAGTTTGGAAGGATGCTCTAATTTTTTTCCTAAGCCATGGGGCCTAGTGAGAAAAGTTTTATTTTTTACTATGGTTATATGGAAAAACCCACAAAAATTGTATCTTTTGAATTTCCATTTCTCAATATTACCTAAACCATAAAAATGTACATTTAGTGAGCTAAGACTCAAATTTTGTTTAGAGTTCTCTTTATGGGTTCTCAATAGGGTGAGTATCATGTATCTTAGTAGTTTAGAGTCATGAATGTTAGACTATAAAGGGATAGTGTTTAAGGTCAAATAACTTTGACATAAATTTTAAAATTAAGTCTCAAACAAGTCTTTGTGGATATGAATTGATTTAATATTCTTTAAATATTTCCAAGGGGAATCTCGAGTCAGGATTTTTATGGTCACCAAATCTAAAACTTGTATCTACATAAGGGGAGTCCTCTACAAGAATTAAGTTACCATTATTTTGACAAACCCATTATGGGGGTTGTATTATGAAAGGCCAACTAGGGAATATGCTTCATATCCAAATAGTGGAATCTTTTTACTAAAAGTCCCATTATGTAGGCAACTTACGCAAGGCCACCTAAGGGCATGTACTGCATAGTCAAGAAAAAGAGCTCTCAGGAATTTAACATTTTACTTTTTATAGACATGTGAAAAAATAATATTTGGGGGAATCAAGACCATAGTGGGTGTTTTTTTCCAAGTAAAGGGGTTTTAAGAATAAAGGTCTATTTCATGCCGTCATATGTCACAAATAGGAAAACCACTTCTATACAAATTTAATGTACAAATAATGGTTGAAATTTATCAGAGAGAGAAATTTCTAATATAAATTTGTGTAGTTTTAAGTCATGTAGTGAGGACATTGTATTTTGAAGTTTTATATCATGCAGTGATGACATTGTACTATGCAATTTTAAGTCATGTAGTGAGGATATTTTGTGGATTTAATTTAAGGTCTTTAGATTTGACCAAAGGTATGAGACTCTCCCAATTTCTTGATAATTTGTTTAGAAATATACTACAATATCCAAGTATGGAATGGAAAATTGAAAACTTTGATTTAAGAATTTCTGAATCCAAAGGATGATAGGGGAAAAGGGATAAAAGCATTAGAGGAATTCTTTTTTTCCAAGAACGATGTTACCATTATTTGATAAACTCGTTATGGGGGTTGTATTATGTAGGGAAAACTGGGGCATATGCTGCATAGCCAAATAGTGGCATATTTTTTTTGACAGACCTGTTATGTAGGTAGTTTTTCAAGGCCACCTAAGGGCACGTGTTTCATATTCAAGAAAAATAGATCTCAAAAATCTGACATTCTACTACTAAAAGCTGAAGAAGGTTTATAGAGATTCAGATTTCTCGAAGCATAGTGTTTGGTTTACGGAGAAAGTACCTGAATATGGAAAGGGTATTTCCAACCAAGATTTCCAAATAATTGGAGGAATAATACATCTACGAAGGTATGACCCAAACGTTGGAGGTGTGGTGTCTATAGTTTTAGGTCATACAAATAGGACCATAAAAGGAACTATCATATGATATGTGGCCAAGTGATTCCAAGGTTATTTCATATTGCATTGAACACATGGAGAAAAAAATGTGTAAATAATAGTCTTGAAGACTTTCAGATCAAGAGAAAGATAATGGTACAAATATACCTGAATGACTATTTTAAAACAAATTCATGTATATTTCTATCAAAGTATGAATGGGAACAAAGACACTATAACTAAGAAAGAAATTACCATTATTTGAAAAACCTGTTATGGGGGTTGTATTATGTATGGCCAACTGGGGCATATGCTGCATTGCCAAATAATGGCATCTTCTGACTGACATACCCATTATGTCGATAACTTATTCAAGGCCACCTAAGGGAACGTGATGCATAGTCAGGAAACAGAGTTCTCAGGTATTAGAAATTTTGTCACCAAATTCTTAAGAAAGATTATAATGATATGGAAACATTCAAGATTAAGACTGTGAAATATGGAAAGGTGTTATGTCCAATGCATATGTGAAATATTTGAACCAATATTGGTCACGAGTTTGACGTCCTTTACATAGATCTAACTCATATGTAAAATAGAGACTATCTTTGTTTCCTCTGAATTAGTATTATGATGTGCAATTTAAAGTCATGCAATGAGGACATTATGCTGTGCAGTTTTAAGTCAGGCAGTGAGGACATGAATAGCCTCATAATAGATTGAGACACCTTATTTATATAAAGAGGCCTCTTACCTAATTCCTAAGCCCACGTAAGCTATACTCAGTGTGAGAAACAAGGATCAGTAATGGTTTCTTAAATAACAAAAAAGGTGACACAAGTGAAGAATATGGGTGTTATATTTCCATGCAGTTTAACGTTATATAGTAAGGAAAATGATGAACCTATGTGAAAATAAATACATATTGTAACTGGATTAAGGGATAAAACCCATGTTTAACTATGTGTCTTGTTAGGGAAAGAATCAAGTCATATAGAGTTCTTAAAGCATTCCCCATGTAAGTTTTATTCTTATATAAGGAATGCAGGTTTTTTATCATGGATGGGCCCAATATTAGAGATCTAGGAGTCTCTACGTATCTCAAATAGATGATAATCAAGTTTTATGTAGTTATTTAAACAATCATTCCTCACACAAAAAAAGTTTGACATGAAGAATGGGGGCTTTTGACACATTCTAATAGAATGGTAAATCTTAAAACATAAAATGGTATAAGGACCAAATCCTATATCTTAAGGAAACACTCTATATAGATCTGATTCATATACAGGAGAAAAAAATAAAATAAAAATATTTTGTGATTACAGTTGGGCCCAAAATTGGAGATTTAGGCGTCTCTACGTATCTCATTGAAAATGAGAATCAAGACATACGTAGTTCTTTAAATAAGGTCTCTATGCAGATCTGACTCAGACATAGGAAAGAGAGTGACTCATGTTCTACTAAGGATTAGCGATGATGTCAATGATGTTTTCTTATAGAAGCTTATAACATCAAAAATAGAAAATTCTAGTCGTACATTTTAAATGATATCATCCAGTTTAACATCATGCGACAAGGAAAAACGATTCTATGAATTTTAACGTCATGCGGCATGGACGCTTATGGTTTTTATGCAGTTTAATGTCTTGAAACTAAGATGTTGTATTGTGTAGTTTTTAGTCTTTTAGTGAGTACATGGGGGCTGTGCATTTATTATTCTTGCAGGGAGGACATTGTACTGTGCAGTTTTAAGTCTTGTAGTGAGGACGATATGTAAAACTACACAAAGTGTTTCTTTAATAATATCACATTGGTTGGAGTTGTAATAATCTCTCCATCCATTGAGATTAAGGTATAAGATCTATTTTAATAGACCTTATGTATGGAATAAGGACCTTCCCACTTTATCTCAAGGTTTGGAGGTTTCATCCCTGGTATCATTAGAGTCCTAAGGACCAATACCAATTCTCCTTGAAGAAATTAATGGAGGAGAACTTTCTTGTTAAAAGATCATGTTATTCTATTCTGATAGACATCTAAATGATGAAAATTATGAAATCTTTTATCATCTTATCATTCCAGCTCATTGAACCGTTTCTGAGACCTCTCGTCTATAGACAACTGATCACAGATTACAACTTTGAGTAAAGGAAATTTCAATTCAATTGGAAAAACTTATTTGGTTCTATATACCAATAAATAAGAAGTTACTTGGGTGGTAGTTTGAGTAGTTGTCTGATAATCCCATAAAGCATTCAAAAGTTTATCAGGCCATGATTTCTTAACCTTATCCACCATCTTCTGGAGTATATTTTATAGGGTCTTGTTGAAGGCCTCTATCTATCCATTGGTCACCGCATGATAGCAAGATGAATGGTTGGATTTTATATTATGCTCTTGATATAACTTCTTTACCTCAATCAAACAAAAATTGGTTCCATTTTCCATCAATATAGTATAAGGGTTGGATTTTATATTATCCATATACATTATATGGATTGTTTTTGGATATTAAGAGGTTGAGTTGGGTTGATTTTAGATGGGTTTAGAGGATAACTAATAGATTTAAGTGAATTCAATTTAAAATAATGAGTTGATCCAAGGTTATCGCTCGAGGTGGATTGGATGAATTCCTTTTTAATGATTTTAATTTCTTATATTCAAGGTGGGTTTATTCAAGAAGATCAAACAACTTCATCACTTACTAGATTAAAACCAACACTGCATAATACTATTAATTTATAAACTTGGAGGATCAAATTTAGGATCACTATAAGGTAAAGGATTTTATTAGCACTTGAAGTATCTGACCTTAAAATTCCACAAGGATGAAGAAGCATAAAAATCATCAAATAAAAATCTCAATTAAAAGAAGTGGTTATACATTAATGGGGTGAAAAATAATTTCTAATCCCACCCCTTTCTACTCCCTTGGATAAACCCATAAGTTGGTTAGCCCTCCATTTAGTCTATGGTTTCAATGGAAGCGGAAAGTATACTCACGAGTGAGGAAATAAAGAAGTATAAAAACAATGAAATAATGATCACTCCACCGTTGTGTGGTAAATTTCACAAGGTATGGTGTAAATAAATTAACACCTCAAGGTAACAGTATCAAATTGATATGGAGAATAATAGAATAAGAGGAAATAAGGAACTTTTTTTAAGAAACTAAGGTGAATTGAACAACTTACATGAGAAAGAAATGTGATTGCAAACCAAAAGCGGCCGCATAACACTACAACAAAACCAAGCACAAAAGTTGAATAAAACCTCCAACACCCCTACCTTAAATAGGATTTTTAGGATCCTGGGTTTGATCCTCCAATAGTTAATGTCATCCCACTTTATTATTGTAGGCCTAGGGTGGTGGAAAGTAAGGGAGAGGAGACTTTTCCAACCTTGACCCGAAGTTTCATCCAGCTTGCATCCACCGAACAGAGACCCCTATATGACCTTCTAGATGACGGAATTGGAGTGGGACATATCAGAGAAAAATGAATCTACAGGTGTCTAATAATCCTCTGTAAAGTTTCAGCCCAGAATAATTCGTGGTTTCCATGATATGATTAAATTGGTGAGCCTTTTTTCTAGGCCACCGAATCTGGTCCATAATTTCATCTCCAACATGGGCTGCCTGTAACTCCATTCAGACATCATAATTATCTTTGGAAAATATTGAATGCAATGTTCACCATGATGTCTTATATTTTCAGTTAAATTTTCAGAATTATTGGGTTTGGATATTGGCCGATATAGTAGTTTTATTGGGTTTTTGTTCAGTTCACTTCACCCAGAATGTTGTTTGTTCAAGGACAACATTGGTGGTCTTCCATTATGAATCTGCAAGTACTAAAAAAGTATGAATTGTTACCAATGTAATTAGAAACCTGAAAATTAAACATGAAAATAAAATCAAGATCATTGGATTCTTTAAATTATGTGAACAAATGTACTATGTAATAGTGCATTTTAAGAAGAAATTACAATCGTAATGTGAAATGATGTTCAAAGTGTAAAATGCACTAAAATGGTGTTTATTAATAATAAAGAAAATTAATATTATATATATTAAAAATAAATATTAACCTCATTAAGTGGTTAATCACACCCCCAACTTGAGTTTTTCTAGTCCCGAACAAAATATATCTAAACAATATTAAATTCGAATTCCCTTTTCCAAATTTTTTTTATACACATTCATCACCAAGAACCTTTATACCAAAAAATAATGAAACCCATAAAAGTATTTTAATATAAGATAGTTTCATAAGCATACCACAACACAAGCCCATTCCTTTGTTCAAATTCATCTCCATATTTCATCCAATATCAATTAACCGTGGTGATGTGTTGTGCATCGCAATAGACATGGGGGTACATCTTTATTCAAGGGGAAATGATGTAAGTGATAGGTGGAATCACATTTTAATATTAAGATGAGTATTCATTTTTTTTTTGTTTTTTTTGTTTTTTTGTATATATATATATATATATATATTTTCAATTTTTCAATGGAAATTCAAATTGTACTCAATAGAGTCAACCCATTTAGCGAGACTTTTCCGATGACTCCCAGGCTCAAAGACCTTAGGGCACTAAGTGAAACCCACATACTCGGGCATCATCTCGAGTTAAATTAGTAAAAAAAAGTACAATTACCACAAATAGAGATAAAATTACTAACGAGGGGCCAGACTACTATGGATTCACAATCCCCAAGTGTCGAAATCCACACATTAGGTCATTTCATTGCTCTACGCACAAATTTATTGTTTTTTTATTTTTTTATTGAATACTCATATTAAAACTAAAATGATAACCAAACCTATTATATTTATTTGGGGGACCCCATGAACTCAAACTAATACCCCAATATACAAAGGATGTGCGTTGTGATCTCTTTTTTTCTATTTGGATGAAAATATAAATGATGAAATTTCACATTAGACAGCCACACTTTTCAAAATCTATGCTCATGAAATTATACATGGATTAAAATTAGAATAAGGGCATGAAAAATTATTTGATATTCAGTTTCAATGTTTTCAAAGTGTATTATCATGTTTAATGTTAAAGGAATTTTTCCTTCCATTTACTCACATTTTTTTCAAATCATTTTTTTTCACAAAAAAAGAAACTTTTTTTACACAAAAGAAAATATTTTATTTCATCTCCCCCCAACT
This sequence comes from Viscum album, assembly GCA_963277665.1. Taxonomy (NCBI): domain Eukaryota; kingdom Viridiplantae; phylum Streptophyta; class Magnoliopsida; order Santalales; family Viscaceae; genus Viscum; species Viscum album. The sequence continues at coordinate 464,248,808 of OY728151.1, forward strand.
TAAAATAACATTATCCCCCATGTTTTAAGAAAAAAAATTAGAAGGGGTAGAAGTAGATAAGGGGAGTTCAAAAAATAAATTTAAAATGATGATCATGGAATGAAGTCACCTGGTGGTTGAAGTTGAAGTTCATGTTATTCCAATGTAGTCCTTTGATATCCATGTTTCCTGGTGAAAAACAAAAAAACAATATATATATATATATATATATATATATAAATTTATAATAATAAAAAAAGTAAAATATAAGTATATATAAAAAAATTATAGAATAAGAAAGCACAATAAGCCATAGGTCAGTGGTAAGTGCATGACCCTGTCTCCCTCGGGTCGAAGGTTCAAGTCCCTGCAGCTGCTCCAGTTGTGATGGGATTTTCCCCATGACCTATGATGTATCCATTTAATTTTTTTAAATTATTTTTTTTATTTTAACCTACAAACACATAAAAATAAAATGAATTGATGATACATTGTTTTCTATTTAAATTTCTGGGTAAGGTATTACTCAAGGTTCACACCACATGACACAGATGAATATGGCACTCCCCTTTCATACCCATCCATACTCATAATAGAAAAACATGTCAACAGTTTTTTTATTTTTTTTATTTTTTTAACTATAAAAATGATTTATTAATCCTATTTGAAAAATAATGATGATTCGAAAAATTGGAAACATGAAAACCAAGGGTTGCCTCCCGTGCAACGCTTTTGTTTAACGTCGTTAGCCCGACATGGATCCTAAATCTATCAATTTTTTGGTTTATAGGTTGGCTGAGTGAACTCTACCTCTATTTCATTTTTATTGAATGATTTAATGAATGGTTTTAACCAATGACCATTGACCATGAAAATGTGACCACTTGTGGGATCCTGAATCTCTACTACCCCATGGAGGTACAATTATGAACTATGAAAGGACCTGACCATCTAGACCTTAACTTTCTTGGGTGTAAGTGAAGTTTTAAAATATACAAGAGCACAAATTTTCCCGGTTCAAAATTTTTGACTTTTATATTCCTGGATTATTAGGACTGAACTCTAGATTTATTTATCCTTGAATTATCATAAGCCTCCATCCTAAGTTTCTCAATTTCATTAAGATATAATTTACTCTTTACCTCGTCTAAAGAAATGTCAAAGTTCTTTTTTTGATTGACCAAAATTACTAATGCTCAATTTCAATAGGTAAATGAAATGCTTTTCCATAAACCAATCTATATGGTGACATACCTAGGATGGTTTTGAATGCTATATGATATGCCCAAAGGGTATCCACGTGTTTCTTAGACGAATCTTTCCTAGAGGGATTTCCAGTTTTTTCGAGAATTTTCTTAATCTCAATATTCGCTAACTCAGCGTGAACATTGGTTTGAGGATGGTATGAAGTATAAACTTTACGAGAAATACTATACTTAGACATGAGTGAAGATAATGGGAGGTTAAAAAAATGGGTTCCTCAATCACTGATTATAGCTCTAGGAACTCCAAATCAGGAAAATATGCACTCTTTTAGAAATTGGATCACAACATGATGGTCATTAGACTTGGTGGGAATTGAATCAACCCATATAGAGACATAATAAACATCTAATAGGATGTAGAGGTATCCCCAATAGTTTGGTAAGGGTCCCAAGAAATCAATTCCCCAATAATAAAAGATTTCAACAAACAGAATGGGAGTGAGGGGCATTTGATTCCTTTTGGTAAGGGATCCTAATTATTGACATTGAGGACAACTTTGGTAGAATTGGTAGGAATACTTAGTGAGGTTAAGCTAGTAGAAACCACTCTGGAGGAGCTTTGTAGTGGTTTTATTTATGGAAAAGTGTCCTCCACATGCCTCTACATGACAGAATCTTAGAATAGACTCTTACTCAGACTCAAGAACACATCTCTTAATGATTTGATGATGATAGAACTTAAAGATGTAAGGATCATCAAAAACATAGTGTTTGACATTAGAAAAAAATTTCCTATTATCTTGGGTCCCTAGGAATTCTGGAATGTCACCTGTCACCAAATGGTTTTCTATGTCATCATACCATGGGAAATCACTCACAAAATAGAGGTGCTTATCGGGAAATGAACCATACAGAGAAAGGTGATGTGAGTTGTCTTTGAATTTCATCCTAGAGAGATGATCGGCTACAGAATTTTCAACACCCTTTTTATCCATAATGGTCAAATTGAACTCTTGATGAATAAGGACCCACCTAATCAATCTAGCCTTGGCATCTTGTTTTTGAGAAAGGTATTTTAGGGATAAATGGTCGGTGAAGACAATGATTGGCGATCCTAAGAGATTGGACCTGAATTTCTCTAAAGAAAAGACAATAACAAGAAACTCTTTCTCACTGGTGGTGTATTTGATTTGTGCATCATTTATGGATTTTATTGCAGAAGAAATGACACATGTAGTTTTCTCACACCGTTGACCTAATACTGCTCCAACAGTGAATTCACTTACATCACACATGAGTTTGAATGGAATTTTCCAATTTGGAGCTTTCATGATAGGTGGAGATATAAGAGATGACTTGAGTATAGAGAATGATTCTTCACAGCTTTCTGTCCATAAAAATGGAGCATCTTTCACCAAAAGAGAAAAAAATGGTCGAGAAATAGAGCTAAAATTCCTAATGAACCTTCTATAGAATCCCGCTTGTCCTAAGAAGGACCTAACATCCTTAATAGTTTTAGGAGAGGGAAGGTAATGAATGATGTTGACCTTAGCTTTATCAACTTCAATCCCTTTACCAGATACTAGATATCATAGAACAAGTCCTTCCTTTACCATGAAATTGAATTTTTCCCAATTTAGGATGAGATTATTATCCCCACATCTTGAGAAAACCCTTTCAACATTCAGAAGGCATCCCTCAAAAGTATCCCCAAAGATTGATAAGTCATCCATGAATACCTCTAAACAATCCCCTACCATGTCTGAGAAGATTTCCATCATGCACAGCTGGAAGGTACTAGGGGCATTACATAACCCAAGGGCATGCGCTTGAAGGAAAAAGTGTCGAATGGAAAAGTGAAGGTTATTTTTCCTTTATCCTCTAAGGAGAACTCAATTTTATTATACCCTAATAATCTATCTATGAAGTAATATAATTTATGACCCACAACTCTCTCAAGGACTAGATCAATAAAGGGTAAGGGGAAATGGTCTTCTTGGTACAAGAGTTGAGCTTCCTATAGTAAATACAGACTCTCCATCCGCTACTAACCCTTGTGGGGAGAATTTCACCATCCTCATTGGTGATCACAGTGATTCCAGCTTTCTTTAGGACAACATGAATTGGTCTTACCCACTCACTCTCAGTAATGGGGTAGATGATACCCGTTTTCAACAACTTAAGAAGTTACTTCCTTACCAAATCCATATGATTGGATTGAGTGTCCGCTGAGGTTGACGACATGGTTTGGATTCAGATTTAAGAACAATCCTATGAGTCCCAATGAGTGGTCTAATCCCACTAATATCAGAAAGGGTTCATCCAATTACTTTCTTATGCTTTCTTAGGACATCCAAAAGCATCATCTATTGATTGGCTTCAAGAGAGGTAGAAATGAAAACAGGAAAGGATCGATTATCTCCTCAGAACTCATACTTGAGTGATGAAGGTAAGACCGTATATTCGATATCATATTGGTTATCACTTTCCATGAAAGGATGAGACCTTGTATTGAACTCAGTTTCATTGCTCAGATTTCTTGACAGAATTGGTTCCTTGTGAACAAGAATTTTTATCCACTAAATTATCCAGATTAGTTTCATGAATGGGTATGGAATCAATGTTATTGATTTAACCAATGGTATCATTGATTGGTGATTTGAGGAAATCATCAATAGAGCTATCTGAAAGTGATTCAAGCCAAGGAGATAAACTTCCCTCATGTGAAAAAATAAAATCAATCTCTTCTTGACATAAACATCCTTCAGTAATCCCTTGATGTTCCTTGAGTTCACTATCAACACTACCAATACAATTAACCTCATGTATCTCTTCATCATCCTCAATTTGAGATTTTCATTGTATATGTTCAAGTCTAGACTCGTGTTTCCAAATGTGATGGTCATGTTATCATTTCAGACTCAGATAATAGAGCTGACTGTTGCAAGGAATGGATGACAAATGATGATTGGGGTTTTTCTCCCTAGGACCTAAGCATGGGTTATTATAAAGGAAAATGAAGTCGGATGGGTAAATGAAATTGTCAACTTTCACCAAAACATCATTTAAGATACCCTTTGGAACTTAAGCACTATGATCAGCAAGTTAAAGAGTGAAAGATGTGGGTTGGAATTCTTCAAGCCCTAATTGAAAATACATGGCATAAAGAATGAGATTCACACTAGCTCCAAGATCACAAAGGGCTTTGACAACGTTCTTCTATCCTAACTCAACATTGATGTATGGACATCCTGGATCATCCAACTTTGGAGGAATGGTCCCTTGAATGGTGTTACTCACATTTATAGCCAAAAGGACTTGGTTTTTATGTGAAAATTTTCTTTTAAAAATGCACAAGTCATTAAGGTAAATTGAGTAGGCCAGAATAGATTGTATTGCATCTAGGAGTGGAATGTTCAACTTAACCTGAGAAAAGATTTCCCTCAAAGTTTCATTCATTTCCGGTTTAGATTTTCCTCTCATGCATTGAGGGAAGGGAGCAGGTTGTTTGATTGTTTGGTGTTCTTGTAGTTCCTTCACATTCTCATTGGATTTTTCAGAATATATGGGTGGTTCTTCATCATTTTCATGCATTGTTGAAGCTTTTAATGGTACTAGGTTGGCTTGTTCAGGTTTCTCAATGGATTTCCCACTTCTTAAAATAGTTACTGCTTTGAGTTGTTCATGAGAGGTTTGTGTGTAATGGGATTCTCCCCTTAAAGTTGAGGATGGTACCGCCTGAGTAGGAATGTGTGCCTTCTTGGTTTTAATTAATTTTAGTTCATGATTATGGGATGAGACTTCTGAGTTCATTTTCTCCATTTCTTTATAGAACTGCTCAAGGATTGGAAGACAGACATATTGAGTAGGGTCTTGTGCTAGTTGGTTTATCCCAGGAGGATACTTTGGTTGTTGGATTGGTTTTTGGTATTGGACAGGAGGATGTTGTTATTGGACGGGTTATGTTTGGAACTGGTTATGGTTTTGAAAATTTTTTGGAGGGTAGGGGTTTGATCATTGTGGCTGGCCAGGTTGTTGATTGGGTTGTTGGTTATCTTTCCAACGGAATCCTGGGTGGTCGTTGTACCTTGTATTGAAAGTGTTTTGGTATTTTGGCTTCTAAAATTTCAAAGCATTGACCTCTGTTGGTGGTCATCCTAGAAGAATATCTTTAATGGAAAAGATTTTTGGGCAGTTGTTAGTCTTGTGGTCATGTTTTTCACAAATTGTTCAAATAGGTTCAATAGTTTGAATTTCTTGGACCTTCTTAAGATCAATCTCCTCAACCTTCCTAGTGAGTGTAGAAAGTTTTTCCATAAGGATTTAATCCTCCATAAGTATGTGAATTCCACCAGATTTGGGTGGATTTTCATAGTAAGGTGATGTTCCCCATGTTTTCTTTTTTTCAGCGAGGCTTTCTAGATACTCATAAGCATCATTTGGGTCTTTGTTTTTGAAAGTTTCATTACACATCATGTCAATGAATTGTTTGTTCCCCGGACCCAATGCTTCATAGAAAATTCTCACATGTTATGGAATATAAAAACCATGGTGTGGAACTATGTTTATAGTGTCTTTGAACCTCTCTCATATTTCGTAGAATGACTCTCCCTCTTTTTCCAAAAAGTTCTGGATTCTCTTTTTATGTGCAATTATTTTGTGGTGGGGAAAGTATTTATTGTATATTTCTCTTTGTAATTGGTCCCAAGAGTTGATGGATGATGGTCTCAAATTGTTTAGACAATTTTTAGCTCGATCCTTTAAAGAAAAATGAAATGGCCACATCTTATCTAATTCTAGTTGATGTGGGGGACACATAGTTTCTACAATGTCATTGAACTCCTTAACGTGAGGGTAGGGAATATTAGCCTCCATTCCATGGAATGTGGGAAGGTGTTTTAGGACATTAGGATTGAAAAAATAGTGGTCTTCTCCTAGGTCAGCAAGCCAGAGGCAAGAGGGTGCATTGGTCCATGAATGTGTGAGGCATTCATTCATGGTTTGATCAACTACATTCCCCAAGTTTGGGTATGCCTCATTTAGATTTCCATTTTGGTTCCGTTCCGGGTTTATGAGTTGGTTTCTTTGAAGAAATTCCATTTAAATGGGATTAATTATTTAATATGGAGTATTAAGAAGATTAGGATCTAATGGAAAGACTTCCCTCGGTGTACATGACTCCCCAACCCCAGGACTATCCCCCCTAACTAGACGGTTTGATTGGTCACGATTGTAGGCGGACATGCGTCAAAAGAAAAAAAAATGAGAAAGGGAAAAGATAAGAGAATTTGGGTGAGAGTAGAAGAAATGGGGTAGCATATAATGGGTGTTGATATGACTTACTTGGGTCCCTATAAATGGTACCAAAATATTGTCTCACCCAAATTTACCCAAGTTTTTCAGGTTAAGCGGTCACTTGTAGTTTAGCTTGGGTTGTCGAATCCTCAGAGACCTAAGAAGTAACCTTCAGACATGTACATTCTATGGATTGTTTTCAAATATTAAGTAGAAAAATTGGGTTGATTTAAGATGTATTTAATGGATAACTAAAAGATTTAAGTGAATTCAATTTAAAAGAATGAGTTGATCTGAGGTTATCGCTCGACGTGGATTGAATGAATTCCTTTTTTAATGATTTGAATTTCTTATATTAGAGATGGGTTTATTCAAGAAGATGAAACAAATTAATAAATTACTATTTTAATAACAAAAACTCATAATACTAATCACCTATACCTTTTTAGGATCATATTTAAAAGAACTCCAAGGTAAAGGTTTGTATTATCACTTGAAATATGTGGCCTTAAAATTCAACAAGGACGAAGAAGCTTTAAAATCATCAAAAAAATATCAATTAAAAGAAGTGATTAGAAATTAATGGGGTGATAAATAACATCCAATCCATCCCCTTGTTAATCCCTTGGATCAACCCATAAGTGGGTTATCCCTCCATTGATTTTATGGTTTCAATAGAAGTAGAAAGTAAACTCATGAGGGAGGAAATGGAGAAGTAAAAAAAACAATGAAATAATGATCACTTTACCATTGTGTGATAAATTTCACAAGGTATGGTGTGAATAAATTCACACCTTGAAGAAATGGTATCAAAGTGATATGAAGAATAACATAATAAGAGGAAATAAGGATCTTTTATTGAGAATATAAGGTGAATTTAACAACTTACATGAGAAAGAAATGTGATTACAAACACAAAGGGGCAGCATAATACTACAATTAAACCAAGCACAAAAGATAATAAATACTCCAACACCACTACCTTAAATAAGAATTTTAGGATTCTTGGGTCAATCCTCTAATAGTGAAAGTCATCCCACTTGATTATGGTAGTCCAAGGGTGGTGGAAAGTAAGGCAGAGGAGACTTTTCCACCCTTGACCAGAAGTTGCATCCAGCTTTCATCCACCGAACATAGGTGCCTAGATGACCTTCTATATTGCAGAATAGGAGTGGTCCATAGAAGAGACAAATGAATATACGGGTGTCTAATAAGTCTCAGTACAATTTCAGCCCAAAATAATTTGTGGTTTCCGAGATATGATTAAATTGGTGGACTATTTTTCTGGGCCACAGAATCTGGCCCAGAATTTCATCTCCGAATTGGGCCACCTGAAAATCCATTCAAAAATCATAATTAGATTTGGAAACTAGGTGATGAAATGTTCCTCATGATGTATTATATTTTTAGTTAAAATTTTAGAATTATTGGGCTTTGATATTTTCCGCTACAGTAGTTTTATTTTGATGATTTCCAGTTCACTTCACCCAGAATGTTGTTTGTTCAAGTCCTACTTTGGTAGTCCTCTAATATAAATCTTCAATCACTCCAAAAGTATGAATTGTTACCAATGTAATGAGAAACTAGAAAATTAAACATGAAAATAAAATCAATATAATTGGGTCCTCTAAATGATGTTAAAAAATGTACCATGTAATATTTCATTTTAAGATGGAATTACGATCATAATGTGAAATGATGTTCAAAGTGTAAAATGCACTAAAATGGTGTTTATAAATAATAAATCACATTAATTTTATATATATTAACAATTAATTTTAACCTAATTCAGTGGCCAATCAAAGGGACACCAAATCTATTGATGATGTTAGTTTTGACAAAACTAACAATGCTTTTGGCTCTGACTTCTTTGAGAGGTATTTCCTCGACCTATTTAGAAAAGAATTCAGTAGCAGTAAGGATATACTTGAACTGATTATATGTAGCTAGAGGATAAGTCCCTCCTACATCCATTCCCCATGTGGCAAATGGTCAAGAGTATTTAGCTGTATTTAGAAACTCTGGGGGTTGATTAATAAAGTTGGCGTGCACTTGGAAGGGATGGCATTTCTTAGTGAAATATGTGAAATCCTGCGTCAATGAAGGCCAGCAGCATCCAAGCCTTCATATCTTATTAGAGAGTCTATTCCCAGACTGGTGGGTACCACAAGCCCCTGAATGTACTTCCTTCATGACAGCTGCATTCTCTTTTCCATCAGTACATCTGAAGATGATTCCATTAAAGCCTCACTTGTAGAGGATCTTTTGGCGGTCTAGACTATCATAAAGAGTAAAATTGGATGCTCATCACCAGATCTATTCTTTTTCAGACCTATTCGGTGGAAGTACTCCATTTTGAAGATATTGCATGATGGATGTTCTCCATCCCATGGTATGACCATATGGCTCATAAATAGGGCTACTTTCATTAATTTTCTCCATTCTGGTTTGAAAAAAAGGTGAGTCCACACGATGATGAGCTATGATAATGATTATCTCATCCCTATTTGGATCAGACAAGGTTGTAACTGTATTAGCTAGTGCATCTGCTTGGGAATTTTGTGATCACGGGACATAAGACATTGTCAGATCGGAGGGAAATTCAGCCATTAACCCTCTGATTTAATCACACAAAGGGATTAACTCTTCATTTCTGATTAAATATTCTCCATTGATTTTCTTGATTACCAATTCTAAATCATTGTTTACCTTCAAGTGATTCATTTCCACCCAAAGTGCCAATTCCAAACCTGTAATGAGAGATTGATACTACGCCTCATTGTTGGTTCTGTCGTTCGATAAAAGGAAGGAATAAGGCAATACTGTCTTTTCTGGGGAGATAAGGACAATTCCTAACCCAACTTTTTTGAGTTTAGGGTTTTCCATTCACTTCCCTGTTGGACTTCTGGAAGCACCATCAAAGAACATTTCACATGTTTGGGAATTATCCTGAATAGAGAAGACCTCTTCATCAGGAAGTTCAATATTTAATGATTTATCTTCTGTAGATGGATTCTCAGCAAGGAAATCAGCCAGAGATTGGCCTTTTATTTCGTTTTGAGGCACAAACTAGATATCAAACTGTTGCAAAATAACATCCCACTATGTTAGATGCCCTATAAGAAAAGGACGACTGAAGATAAATTCGAGTGGGTTATTGCGAGATACCAATTGGACCTCATGATGTTGCAGGTAGTGCCTCAATTTCTGAACTGCAAAGATTAATTCTAGGAAGCACTTTTCAATACCTGAATATCGAGTTTTTTCATAAATCATAGTTAAACTAAGATAGTAAAGGCTTTTTTCATTCCCAACATCATTCTTTGGGGTGAAGAAGACACCTATTGATCACTCTAAAGATGTCACATAGAGAATAAGTGGTCTTCCTTAAACAGGTGGCATTAATACTGGTGGACTCAAGATATAATTCTTGAGGGTATCAAATGTTTCTTGACAGTCTTCAGTCTATTGTTAGTTGACTCCCTTCTTCATTAGTCTCGTAAAGGGTAAACACTTTCCTGTCAAATTGGAGATAAAGTGCTGAATATAGGCCAAGTGTACTTGGATTCCTCTTAATTTTTTCAAATTTCTCGGAGATGACATACCCAGGATTGATTATGTTTTCTCAGGATAAACTTCCATACCATGATGACGTACGGAGAAGCCAGGAAACTTTCCCGAGGTTACCCCAAAAGCACATTTCAAGGGGTTCATCTTTAAACTGTGTTGCCAAAGTTTACGGAATATGGTCTCCAAATCAGAAAAGTTATTGGAACTTTGTCTGTATTTGACCATAAAATCATCCACATAACATTCATCAAATTTTCCTAATAAGGGTTTGAAGATATGGTGCATGGAACGTTTGTATGTTTCCCCTGCATTCTTTAAACCAATGGTCATTACCCGATAGAAAAACACACCTTGAGGGGATCTGAAGGCTATAGATTCTTCATTCTATGGGGCCATATGGATTTGATTATACCCATAGTAACCACTGATGAAGGAAAGAGCTTCATAGCCAGTCATTTCAATAATTAAAAGCTCTGTAATTGGAACTAGAAAATCATCTTTAGGACAATGCTGGTTAAGATCTCTGAAATCAATTAAAACTATAATTTTTCCATTATTCTTTTTCACTGGTACAATATTGGACAACCATTTGGGATATTTAAGTACCCTAACAATGTTATACTTTATAATCTTATCAACTTCGGCTTCAATTTTATAGGCTTTAGTTGGGTTTGTTCTTCTTGCTGCTTGCTTGAATCCACGATGTTCTTCTAGAAAACCCAAATGATGGGGGGATAAATTAGGATTAAGCCCTAGAATTTATGTATAAATCCAATCAAATATATCTCAATGTTTCTTTAGAAATTAAGTATACACCGCTTTCTCTTTAGAGGTCATGGACACAAAAATTAGAGTGGGGTGTGGATTTTCTTTTATTCCCAAATTTATTTCTCTGAGCTCATCCATGGTGGTAGAGACACCTTCCTCAAATACTAGAGGATCATCCCCAAGATCTTCCTCTTCTTCTTCATTAAGTGTTTATTATTCTTTTTCCACATTCATAGTAGATGATGAGGAAAATCTCTCAGAGTTAGAGGGTGATTCAAGATTTGAACATCCTAAAGAAGAGGCCACCATATATGACCCTACTAATGACAAAGGGTATTCCTGTGGTAATAAAGAGGAGATGATGGATTAAGAATCAACATATTTGTATTCCTATAGAATTTCTACAATTTATTATACTCTGATTGACGAAGTAGATGCTTGTTGTAGTTCAACAGATGAAATAAAAACATCTCCATTTAGGATTCCATCATTGCTTGGTGGATCAACAGTTTCTCCCAGGTTGTCAGGCTCAATTGCCACAATTGAAATTATGAAAGTCACTAGATGAGTTCTTGGATTTGGGATTACCATTTCAATGTTACTAATAGGTAACACCTAATCTGTACTCAAATTTATGAATCGGACAGTTGGAATATTTTTCAAACCATTTGGAGCATTTACTCTGGTTATTTATTTTGTCATAGACTTTGTTACTTTTGTGGGATAAAACTCTTCCTCAATGTATTGAGATTCACATGTTTTGAATAGAGCCTTGTCACCATAAAATGTACTGATTTGACCATTGAAACAATAATTAGGAAATTGGTGGTATGAATAAGGTATGGCAGCATGTTGATGCAGCCAAGGTCTTCTAAGCAGAATATTAAAGGTTGTGTCATGACGAACAACTATGAAATCTAAATTAGACACAAGATCTCCAAACTGAGTTCTGAGTATAATCTCTCAAAGTGGCTCTTTCTCATTCTTATCATAAACTTGCAACATTAAAGTGGAAGGAGATAAGTCAGATTAGGTCAGGCCTAATTGACAAAGTGTATGAACATGAATGAGGTTGACTTTGGAGCCATTATCAATGAAGGCCCTATGGATGTTTACATCATTGAATTTTCCAAAAAAAAGGGTATAATATGTCCATGTACAACATAATATTCATCTTTATCTGTAAAAGATATGACTACATGACATTCTGTAGGATCATTCTCTATACGGTAAACCTCAGAAGCTTCATAATTGGTTTTAAACTCATGAGTACTTGAAAAAAGTCTCAATGACTACTTCTCGAAGGTCATTTGGAATACTTAAGGCATCCAAAATTGATAACTTGTCCGGTTTTTGGGCCAACTATTTCAAGACATCATACTTTTTCTCCAAAGTTATACATTTTCTAGCATGAAGATGCAGTTTTTCAGGTGTTTTGGAAGTTGATTCCTCTAATGTAGACGTACCCTGTGTCGGAGTAAAAGTTAGAAATTATCCTAGATTTTGTAGATTCGACTGACTGGGTCTATTCATTTGTCGATAGGAAGACCATGTGACTTCTAATCGGTCCTCTAAAATAATTGGGTTAGAACCAAACCTATCTTTCATGGAAAAAACTCTTTGTTCCTATTGAGCCTTTTGAAGGGCTCTTCCATGAGTTTCTGCCGCATGCACGGTTCGAGCAGGGGTAGAGTTAAAATGGTGATTTCTAGAATTCCCATGTCTTACCCTATATCCTAGACCTTATCCTCTTCCTCTGGTTTCCTAGTTATGTACAAGGAATTCTGGTTTATTATAATCAGAATCACCATCGGTATAAAGATCCATTAATTATATAATGTTGATGGAACCAAAGATCAACTCTTCATCTGATGAAGATTCTTCTTGATGGGATAATTCTGATTGTGTTGTTTGGTGGGGAAGTACACATGCTTTTGAAACAGATGGAATGAAATCTTCCAGGTTCAAGGACAACTTTGGCCTGAATGTGAGCTCATATTCTTCTAAATGCTCATTGTTCTTATGGTCACTTCGCTTATTTGAGGAATGACCTTTTGATGAAGTTGGTTTCTTAGTGGAAGGAGTGGAAGAAGACACAATTGGTTGTTTTAACTGTGTTCGTAAAATGGCATGGGTCTGGTTGATCATTTTTCTGATCATCCAATCATCGTATTTCTGAAAATTTTCACTTTTGACTTCCTTTCATTCGCCTTCTTCCTCTGGATCAGTAGCCTTAGCACATGCTACTTGAGATGAAAAAAATTTCTGTTTCATTTGTCCAAAATCTACCATCTTTTGCAGGAGGTCCAAGAAAACAAAACATTCATGAATGGGATTCCCAAACATCTGGTGAAATAGAAAATAATTTGGAAGATCTTCATATCCTTATTTATTTGGGTTCTTCATCTTTGAGAACTGAACCAAATTGTTTTCCTGAGCAGAGATTAAGTAACCAGGAACATGTTCATTCCAGAAACAATAAACTTACTTGTTTTATTCCTAAAACTATTTATGCCTTTGATCTATTTGATCATCTTGATGAGGTGGTCATTGATTTTGATGCTCAGGAGGTAGAGCCCTCTGGTATGATGAAGGTATTAAAGTAGAAGCAGGTACAGGTGCCTACTTGAGTGTAATTGTAGCATCTTTTTCCTTTCTTATCCTCCTCCTCGGAGCTGATGTAATTACATGAGTTTTAGACTTAGTTTCTATAATAGAGTCTTCTATCTTTTGAGCAATTGAATTAAGATTTTGAAACCCTCCTATGTATTTCACAAGGATTAATGGTGTGCGTAACTCATCATATAGATTTTCCACACAAATTGGCATCAATTTTTCTTAAGGGACTGCTAGACTTAAGGAATATGTTAAGCATTTCCATCATCCAATGAAATATGAAAATATTTCATTATCCCTTTGTTTACAATTGGTAAGATAAAAAACTGTCATCTTTGGTAGCGTTGAGCTAAATTGAAGAAGGAATTTTTGACCTAGATCTTATCATCTAGTAATTGATCGAGATTGTAAACTTGTATACTAGACAAAAGATGGTCCCTGTAATGACTGCACAAAACACCTATGTTTTACTGCTTCTTGTTGTTGAGGAGTTCCCATCATGGGATCACAATGAGAAAAAGATGTGTTAAGTGTTGTTTCAGATCTCCCGAACCATTAATGATTGGGAATTTGGTATTAACAAAATTTGTAGGGGGAGGAATTGCATCCACCCATTCAGGGTAAGATCTCTTTTCCGACGGAACTGGTGAACATCATTCATCCATAGCTTTCAATCGAGTTATTAATTCCTCAATTGTGCTCATAAGAATTTGGGGAATATCTAGATGAGCTAGAACCTGTGCAGGTATAGCAACTGGGGCTTGATCTATTGTAACGATTGGAAAAACCACTGATGGTGGTGCTAATATTTTCCTTGGATAAGCCATGGGAACAGACCTACCAGGATGTGTCTGATCCTTCCTTGATTGTCTACCTAGTGGAGGGAATTCATTATCTGCATCTATAGTTACTAAAAATTCTCTTTTCAGATGATCTTCAATAGGATTTTCAAGTTGAGGACCTATTTGGGGAGTACTTCTAGTAGAAATATTGTTTCGAATTAACTCTTTATTGAGTCTTTTCAACTTCTTCATTTACTCTTCTTGTCATGCAAATATTTCTTCAAGAGAAAATGATTTACCTTATCCAGTGGAAAAGTGAAATGCAATCTGAATTTTTTCTTTTCCCCTTTTTAGATGCCATTTGGAGGGGTGGGAGTTGATTATTTGAAGGCATACCTAGATTCTGGGTAAGCCTCTGATTTAGTGTATGCACACCTTCTTCATTTTCCTAAGTGTGTACTGTATTATGGAAAATAACTTCATCTTCTAATTCCTATGAACTAGAATCATTTTCTAGAGGACTTTTTATGGTGGTGTTAATGACATTCACTGAAGCATAATGCATCGATGGAATTCTATTAGTATTTTTGTGAGATCATCTCTCTCTCAATATCTTCCATGGGAATCTGTTCTCCTATATGATGAATTTCTGGGTACTATTTGGTGGAAAGTAACCTGAAGGGAATCCTCAGATAGTTTAGTTGTACGCTCTCCTTGTGGCTTATTCCCTAATTGGGAGAAAACTGACTTCCATTGAGGAGGGGATTGCAGATGTGAAAAATCCCCCAGACCTATAGGTTGGGGATGTTCTTTTTCTTCTTCTTCTTTAAGTATTTGAACTTTGTTTAACGAATTTGAAGGTTTAATTAAATGATCCCCCAATCTTATAAGCAGGGGTGATTCTTGAACTTCGACGACTGAAATTCATGCAAATACTCTTCTGATTTTTTCAATTTTTATTTGGACATTAGTTGGGTTCATTATCTAACAACCACTCAAATCAACTGTTTCATAAGACTTCTTTTCCATTTCAGACATTTGCATTCTCTGAAGGCTAACATCGTCTAAGTGGGACGCCTGCTCAAGATTCTCATATCCTTGATGTAAAAGTAACTCAAAAACTTCTTTTCTTTGGGCCTAACTCTGATGAGAGCTGGTTGAGGCCTATTTTGGAGAGTCCATTCGATTACATACAAAATCTATTGATTGTGGCCAACCGTGGGCAATAACATTGCATGAGACTAGTTTTGGCAGACTTTGTTGATTTTGGAGTGCAGTGAAATGCAATTCTCCATGCGCACCCCATACTCTAATACAAACACTAGATGGGGAATCATAATTTAACTATTTTAGCCTCTTTAGAGACTTGAGGCATGCAAAATGAAGGATTCTCAACTGTTTTTTAACCTTTTTATGTTGGGAAATTGAGAGATATGCCAAGTCAATTTGGCATTTCAACCATTATATTACCTTTATATGATTTTGATATTCATCATATGGTAATACTTTGATTTTCAAATGATGACGAGTTTTCTGTAGATTGAGGTGGATATCATCAATGTAATCTTCTGCAATCAATTCTGGAATGTTATACTAAGAATTTTCCAAATTCTAGACCATGACTCGTACTTCTCCCTTATCCAATTTTTACCTCATGTTTAACACAACTTCATCATCTTTCACTAGAGGTTTCTACACTTGGTCTGAACAAAGTATATGCTCTATATTATAATAAAATGACCCAAGGGAGGTTCAGAGAATTAACATTCCCTTAAGATGTCTTCTGGTTGAGAAAGTGCTTCACTTGTCAATGACAAGGCATTAGACATGACTGGACTTCTGTTTTAAAGTGCCTCGAGATAGGAGGGATTTCTCGTAGCTACATTGTTAATTATAGAATTGCCTTGACAATGAAAAATTCTACAATGGAGAGGACTTTCCTAGAAAATTACATCATGGGGAGGATCACTACGGTGGATTGCAGCAAAGGAAAAATATTCATTCTCCTTGTTCTTCTGGAACCATGGAGGGTTGTCGTGTCTCTCATCTAGAGATAGGCACTCTAGATTGACCAAATTTTCAGGAATCAAGCCTTCATGATGAAGTGTTCGATGAAGAACTTCATAATTACTACTAACACTCCCATAATTTTGTAATTATAAGATAGGATCTTGAGCTATAATAGATAAATGTTTGAGGGCTTCAAGAACTCCAATATTAAGAGTAGCCAAATCGCAACTTGACCCTTGATTTTACAATATTTCTTGGCAAGACTTCTTATTGGATGTTCTCTTATACTTATTTGGGTCCACTTGCTGGGAAATGTGGTTATCATGGGCAGGTGTATGTGCCTACCTTGGATTGGTTACCGGAACAGACCAATTACCTTCAATTGTAAAGGGTGTTTGTTCCTGATCTTGTTGTTCATATAATATGGGGGAGTATGCCCCATGAACTGGAACAGAGGTGTGTATCTGTTCCGAGATGGAATGCTGATGTGTCATCCCATGTGTGGGGATAGATTTATGTGTGTGTTTCCCAGGTACTACTGAAGTGTTTGTTATAATATCTGGGCATGCTTCCAGAATATGGGAAGGGATTTTTATTTTCCCTTTAATCATTGATAAGATGTGTTTGATGACTTCAATGGCCATAATAGTAATATACGTCCATTTCATATTGGGAGTAGGTGTTTGTGTGTGGTCTTATCCTCCTTTTCTAGTCAATGGGTATTGATAGTACACATGTATGAGAGAAGAGAGTTGGGTCTGGCCCAAATTTGTTATCGGATCTTTCTGAATAACTTTTCCGGGTGCTACCCAACGAGACTGTTGGGAAACTTGATGAACATTGGAAGGTGTATGTGCCTTCTGGCTATTTCCCATCAAGTATGGTTGACAGACTTCCTTTAATACTGGTAGATGAGACTGCTAGTAGAATTGGGGATTGTAAAAAGGTGTATGTTCCTGTTTACCAGTTTCCAACACATTATATTGGTGGGATTCTTTAAATGCAATCAGACGAGCCTACTGACTGGCTGATAACTTATAAGCAGGTGTATGTTCATGTTCACATTACTCCACCAAATTTATCTGGTGGGATTTGTGGGTTTCTACCAGACGAGTTTGTTGGATAGTAAAATTAGGACCGAAGGGTGTATGTTCACGTTCATTGTTTTACATAAAGTTAGGTTGATGGGCTTCTCCATAAGGGGTAGAGGTAAGAACCTACTCCCTGTTGACTAGACGTTATCCCCGATGGTTCGTCTTGCATGCCCGGGTCTGAGAGACCTGGGAAAAACATCCAGAGGCAACACCCCCATCATGTTGGGGATTCACTACCGCATGATTCTGCTGGTGGTGATTGTTGGTGGAAGTCCTCAGAAAGGACTCCTACATTCTTGAATTGAGGCCTTGAGTGGACTATTGATCCAACTCCCTATAGTACATGACGGATTGATTGTTGTGTTCCTAGGATAAGGACCTGAAATGGTTGAAGACGGTGGTTGGGACCGTCTTCTTCTTAATCATTGGTTGTCATTGACTAGATGATCGAGGATTGTTATTGACCTGGAGGACCAACCGAGCAGCCCTCCAAAGTTGGGATTGTACCATTCCAGTGATATTCATTTACCAGCACATTAGAGACACAACGTTGTAGATGATGGGTTGGTGATGACGACCTTACCATGGATGGGGATCCATCTTTAGCAGCGTTTGGGAACTTCATAGATGTTTTCTCGAAGAAATCCATTTTGGAGTGAAGGGAATTCTGAGAAAAAACTTGAAACAAAAAAATCCATTAAAGAAATATCTTTTTAGATGGATACATGCATGATTTATTCCTTTGTATAGCCTTCCTTTATCAATTGATAGGGGAATAACAGGGGGTAACATTATTAACTTGGTTAAAAATTCACTTCGGGTTCACCATTTTTTTCGTCATTCCTTGAAACATGTATTATAGTTTTTAGAATCACTGCTTCCAGGCAGTTTCAATTGGATTTATTTATGGAACTGGAAACTTCCAACAGTTCTTTATCCAAAGGGGACCTTCTTTCCAAAGGTAGGAAATTTGAACTACACGATACTTAAGAACGTTCATTGGTCGAGAGGATGGGAGGTTGGACTCATCACACCCTTTTTGGGGGAATTATTGTCTACTCTGAGACTCTCTTTGTAATTTAATATATTTTCATGAATCCTTATTAATTCACCCAGTATATCATAAGTATCCATTGGAATTTTCAATCACATATTTTTCATGTGAAAAATTTAAAATCATCCGTATATATTCTAGGTTCTTCATTAATATAGATATATGTATGTATTCTTGGTGATACATCAATGGTATCCTCTCATATAATACTTTGAGATTATTTTAATCATCATTATAATGATACTAGTTTTTAAGCCACTCAGTGGGGCACTCTAGAATTTATTATCATCTAGGGAGAAGAAGGTTTGGTTTGATCTTGGGATCGTTCCCATAAAATGGGCTACCTACGTATCCTTGTAAAAGGAATCAGAACCCTTGTAGTTCAGTGCCACTGAATGGGACACATCATACCTTTTAAGGTCATGTGATAAGTACCTAGTCATACACTTTAATGTCAAGTGGTATGGACTTATAAGCGGAAGGTTCTTAGTCAAAACATAGTGTAGGACTTATGCTGAAGCAGCCCAAGGAACTAGAAAAGGATATGGGTTTCCAAGGATCAAACCCTATTGGGAATCTGGCCTAAGGAGAATAGGTTTGATTTAAGGTATTGGGTTTTAACCTCAAGGAGGATTTCTATGTATCCCATATTGATGAGAATCAAAGCTCATGTAGTTTGATAAGTCTCATAAGAGAGTATAGTCCTTTGAGAGAAATGAGTTTATTCTTACTTCATGAAAAGAATGCCTTGGTGAATTGAGAATTTATTTTGGGGCTTATTCCTAAGGAGGATGCCCAAATTTGGGGAATTAGTGTTGGATTCCTGAAGAGGAAATCAAGTGAGCTTAGCCCCCGAGAAGGCTTCTTACATATCTCTATTATGGTGGGAATCATAGTTCTCGTAGTTCATTCATTATGAAAATTTTGTGACCATGAAAAATCGCAAAGCCCAGATGTGTCATGCTTGGTGTGAGAAACAAGAGAATGTCAAAGATTCAAAAAAAGCATCCACACTTTTCCTCTTCCACTGATGTAAGGGGGTGCACCTATGGTGGCAAGAGTGGACGAGGCCTGAGTTGACCTGAAAAGAGGGTTAGGAGATGAACCTTCCCTCTATTCACTATACATTAGACAAGGGTCCAATGAAAGGAACAAGGGATGAAGGTTAGAGGGCTTACACCAGGATGGATGCCCTAAAATTTATCCAGGTAGGGGAGGGAGACTTCTAATTTATTCAAAAGTCATAAAAGTAGGTGTGAACTTTACCTTCCCTACAAGAAATTTTAAGTTTGCAGCTCTTTGAGAAGGGTGAGGTCGGTACCCAAACCCTTATTCTCAGAACCGAGAACTTCCCAATGCTATTCCTGGGGGAAAGGTCCATGTGACTGTAGATATACATACCCATACACACTCTATGAATCCTAACTACCTCATAAAACAAATGTGGGAAACCTTTGACTGTGGAAATACAAACCCAAATAGGAGACACGCTGACATGCCTTTCACAAAGGTTTGATAATTCATGAGGTTTTGGTGGAGGTATCAACAAAATCCCTTTCAGACAAGGGATCCAAGGAAGAAGAAGCCTTTCCATAAATGGCTTTAAGGAAGGTTTGATGGCTTGTATACTGAAGAGAGTAAGATAATCAAAGATGGGTGCCCAAGTAGAGAAGGGTGCACAAGTATGGGTGTCCAAGTTGGCTAGGGAGACCTAATGTTCACTTAAGCGACGAACAACCTATATGGTAATACATGGGCGAGACATGGCTCAAGCCTTCAGTAGTATTATCAGGTGATCCCAAAATTAGGGTGCTCAATTTCATATGAAAGGAATAGGTGGTGGGAAAGTATATCTAATTTACGGAGGCTGAGCACTTTAGTCACATAGTTGTTATGGTTTTCAAACACAAAAAGGACTTAAGTTCAATTATTCCCCCTTAAATCCTCCGCTCAATGTGTTAAATAACTACTTTAAAATTTAGGAAGACTCGGGAAAAGAACTTGGGCGACTATAGAAGAAATTGGGATTCTAGGAAATTTGTCCTTACAAATGAAATCCCCAAGGGTCTATTTATAGAAAAAATAGGACCCTGGGCCAAAGTAGATTGGGCTCACAATTGACTTGCACGCTAGAATGTGGCATGCAAGTACCATGCACTCCGACAATGTTTTGGCTAGACTAAGGTGACACCTTGAGGACTTAGCCAGAATAGACACTTCAATCAGCTCTAGCAAGGGTGGAGTGCAGGTGTTTGCACATAGGTATCTTGGGTGCCTCTTTGGGGACATATCCAAAATAATTAATCCATACCATAGGGGCTGCACCCCCGTACCCCTTCTTGGGATCAGTGTCGGGCTGCGGTCCCTACCCTTCGGGCCGATGCCTTTGCTATGGTTACTGACCCCCATGAAAAATGTAGAGTCACACCGTGAACTTTTTGAGACCAGTTGAAGAAATTTTGTAGAAAAGTTCATGGAACACATTTCTTGGTGTCTACAATCATGAGATAGTGTTCTTGTGATACCTTGTGGAGGCCTTTTGGTGATAGTGAGAGGTATTGGAATCACCCTCTTTGATGTGGGTTTCACTTGTGCATATGGACCAAAATTATTCCCTAGAATAGATGGAATCATCCATTTCCATTTGAAGCTCATGTATTCTAGAAAGGTTATCATGATAAGGGTGGAGAGATTATAACACCTTCCATTTTCTACTAATAAAATTTCACCTTTTATTAGGGTGATGAAATTTTGTATCGCTTCACTTTTTAAGATTAAAATTCATGTAACATATTATCCCTCTTCATTAGCTTGAGTCAAGGAAGAAATGCTACAAGGCCCTAATAAACACCCCTAAGGCACCAAAGGATGGCAATAAATGCTCAGGGATTCTATACAATTGGGGGATGATTTACCCTTTGAAAGAAAAAACACCACCACCAAACATACCATAACCAAAACTGCTATATGATACACGATAACACTATAGGATAACTCAATGTATAACAAATAAAACCAACTATATAAAGTACCAAGTTGAAAAAATATCAATATCATATATAAAGTGGAATACAAAACCAACCAAACTCAGAGACTCCACGAAACCAACTCTGCTACTCCAACAAAATCCAAGATCCACCTCCACCATCCACATCCAAGTTTCACGAAGTACCACTAAAGAAATGTGATACCTTCACTTTAACTATATCCAGATAGAAAATATTTGAAAAATCACCAAAGTTCCAAAGTATAGGTGAGTAATGAAACTCGGTAGGATTTCCCCAAATAACTTCCCTACTCACACCACTGGGATAGAAAATTTTTTCACATTTATATAAAAAAAATTATATAAAACACTTTAAATAATTTTAGAATTTTCTATCAAAATATAAATTGGTTTTCATACCAAAACAATTTCGAAGGAAATCATCCAAACAATTCTTTAAACAATTTCATATACCTTTTTGGAATATCTAATCCAGGATTTACATACACCCACACCCACACACACATGCTTCATTGATAGTTCTGTACTCATGAGTGTTTTCTTGTATATACACTAATTCATCACCATGCGGACAATTTTCTTTTGTCCCAATGGAACACACCCCATATCCAGGGTCACATCCCTTTGTACCCCAATGTTACACACCCCTTATTCAGGGTCACATCAAAAGCATGAACTCAAACCAATCTATGTATGCTAAAAACATGACAAAAAAACAATTTCAATATAATTCAATAAAACATATTTTTAATTGAAAACCTTTCCAAAAAACCTTTTTTCCTGAATCAAACAAATCCACATTTTAAAATTCATAAACAAAACACTTTTCACAACTACTAGTTTCCACAAATCCACCAACCATTACTAAAGAAGGTTTCTACCAAGATTTTAACATCAAATTCACAATCAATTTCATGAAATTAAATCAATTTGAAACTAATCCCTCATGTTCTAGTAAGAGGAGTCAAGAGTAAAGCCACATACCTCAGAAATTATAGAAAAAATGAAGAACAACACTAATTCTTCAACAAAATCGGGTTGAATCTCCAAAAACCAGCATTAGATCTTGTTTCCTAACATCAAATATGCCATATATCATCATGACTAGCATAAAATATCATACATATACCCTCAAAATATCAGATATATGAATCCAAGAGAGGGAATATAAGTATATATAAGGAATATGACCTAGAATAGAGACTTACCCTAGAACTTGACCTTCAACACTCCATGATTTTCAAATAGATCACTCTCGAATCAAAGGGGAAAGTCTCTATAGCCTTTAGAAGAGAGGAAATATGAGTTAGGGTCAGAAATAGTGAAAAATTAGGTGATTTTAGAATAAAACTAAGTTAGACCAACTTTTTTATGATTTAACTTTTAACCATGCATGGTTGGGTAGTATTCTTAGGGAAACCATGCATCAACCATGTGCCAACCACTACCTCCCAACACCCCTCATATAGCTTGGATGACAAAGTTAAATAAATTGTGCACCATCTGTGTTTTCCCTTTTTTCCACTCTGTATGGTTACTCCTAAATGGCCGCACGGTTTGGATAAACTGTGTGCCTAACCGTACACCTACCTAGAAGCCTCTGTCTCATTGTGCGATGTTTTTTGTTGGATTTTCATGATTTATACTAACCATGGTCAAATCGTGCACCTATATAAAATCCCCAAAACATTCAAAAAGTCTTTCAAAACCTCCCAAACTTCACACAAAAATTTTACATACGTAAAAATCATAAATAAAAGGTTACTTAATTAAAACATGTGGTGAAATATTCTCCCCACCATTGGCCTTTACATCCCCAAAAATTAGAAAAACATTGATATCCTGAAATAGTTTAGGCCATTGTTCAACCATTTCTTTCTTCTATTCCCAATTTTCTTCAAAAATCCAACTATGTTTCCATAAAGCACATACTAGACTGATTCTTTTTCCACACAAGACTCTCTTTATTATCTACAATCCACACAAGCACATACACCAAAAAACTATATTACTTGAGGTCAATGCGATCCCATCAAATCACATGGTTAGGATCTGGATGATACTTTTTCAACTGAGATACATGAAACACATTATGCACTACACTGAATCGCAAGGGAAAATAAAACCGATATTTCACCTCCTCAACCCATTCAATTGTCTCAAAAGGGAATATGTATCAAGGAGATAACTTTTACTACTTTGTAAAACAACATTGCACAATCCTCAATGAGATACACAAGAACACATGAAACTAGTGCCACTAAGTTTTTTACATTGGGGTTTTCTATTTTTTCACGCCATTTTTATGGAGATGTTGTTGCAGGAAATGTAAAAAATCCTATTTTTTACATCAATTATATTAACCGACATTAAAAAATATTATTTTGGAGGTTTTTCAAGTCAGTTATTTAATAACCGATGTGAAAGATGTTTTGGTAAAGGTTTTTCAAGTTAGTTACTTAAATAACTGATGTAAAAACATCTTACCATGTTGTTTATATAAAAAACAATGTGGAAAACCCCAATCCCAACTAGTTTTTTCACATTGGTTAATAAATAAGAGACGTCAAAAAACATCCTACCACATTAGTTATATAAAAAATGATGTGGAAAACACCAATCCTAACTAGTTTTTCACATCGGTTAATAAATAACTGATGTCAAAAATATGTTTTTTCACATCGGTTATTAAATAATTGATGTGAAAAAACTATATACCACTTTGGTTATAAAAAACCGACGTGGAAAACCGATTTTTTTAAATTTTAACATCGGTTAATAAAAAGATGACGTAAAAAATAATTTTTTTAAATAATTTATGAAATCCTTCCTCTCCACTGTAGAACCAGACCAGAAACAACCATAACCAGACTATAAACTAGACTAGAAACAAGAAAAAAAACAAAAAACAAGAAAAACCAAAAATCAAATTAAACATTCATATTTACAACATTGAAAAATTATAATATTAACTAAAAAAACCTAAATCCGACCAAAAAACTAACAAATACACATCTATAATTACAACATTCAAAATTACAATATTCACTAAAAAAATACTAAAATTCAATCAAACCTGTAAAATAATTTGACCATTCCACTTGTAAGTGTTTGAATTATTGTGCACTACAAGGTTGAGGGTTCGTAAATAACTAAAAATTAAAAAGAAATTATTTAACATGTTTAATGAATAAAACAAATGAAATATTAATGAATAATTTATAAATAAATCTAACCTGGTCGAGCTTTGTAACTGTTGCAGTTGTAATTATTTCATACATAAATCTTAACATATAATATCAGCATTCTATGATGCCTTATTATTTATGAAAAATCTATTTAAATGATTTTCTCATTTTAAAATATCATTTTTACTTAATCTAAAATGTACTAATTATAAATGGATATTCACCTTTAATTTTATATATTTGATCTTGGAAATCTTTTTCATTGCAGATCTTTGAAATAAAGCCCATCCCCTATTAGAAAATAATATGAATGAAATAAATTTAAAATTCATTATAATATAACAACTATTAAGAAATTAAAACATATTTTTTCAACATGTTCTTAAAATTTTGTCACACATTTCCATGGATAGAGCATATCCAATAAAGTGTTTTGTCCCTTGGAAAAAAACACCTAACGTCCAATGGTCACTAATATAAAATAAATTTACTAGTAGTGGTTATTATGTTAAAATATAAATAACAATTTTTTAGACATATTTTTCATACCTCTCAACAAAAGGAAACATCCAACGTTGCATAATTATATTATATTAAAATCTTTCTGCTAAATAAAATTATTTTTGTTCCTCATCTAATTCATGCTATTCAAGGGAAATCAACTGCGGGTCCATCAACCCATATACATCTGTCTTCAAATTTGTCTCACACATTTTATAAATATCCCTAATAAAAAATATATAAGTATAAATTTTCAATAAATTTAACGCAGCGAAAGAATTTTGTTTAGACATACATGGAAAAAAATTGCACCACATTGATTCCCAGCTTATCTCTAGTAACATGCTCCATGATATAATTTTTCAAAATCCCCACATCTATTTCACGTCCACAAACATGAGCTCCCAATGGGAACCTATAATGACCCGCCAAAAAATTCGAATATCTGGACAATCTGTCAAGACTACTAGAATTTAAATATGATGTCATAGCCCTTTGTATTTGTTGTTGGCTATACAATTTTTTTTACCTTTAAATTATTATAGTAAATAAATAGAAAAATATATTATCTTGCAAATGTTAAAACAACTTTAATATAAAAATAAAATAAAATTTAAAACATACACATACCTCTACAGTAATGGGTCACAAAATTCTATATGGCCAAACTAAGAAGTGGTAGATACTTTGTCCAATTGTCATCACCTCAT
The DNA here is from genome assembly GCA_963277665.1 of Viscum album. NCBI lineage: Eukaryota > Viridiplantae > Streptophyta > Magnoliopsida > Santalales > Viscaceae > Viscum > Viscum album. The sequence continues at coordinate 464,274,587 of OY728151.1, forward strand.
CTATAGGTAATGGTACTCCAGCTGATATATCTATAATATCCTATACAGTGACCCTATGCTTCTCTCTACTGCTAACTGTTGATGATGAATTGTATCTCATATATAATATATCATCCCATATGCAACTATATTACATCGAGGATCATCAACATACAACTCACAATAACTAGGAAGATATAGAGGAGGGGTGTGGGAGTAGGATAAAAATGGGGTCTGTAGGTGGAGGTGGAGGAAAAATAATGGGCTCTCTAGGTAGAGGTGGAGGATAAATAATAGGGTCTATACGTGGAGGTGGGGGAGTGGGAGCTTCTAGTGGAGGTGGAGTGGGAGTTGTAGTCTAAAATTATTGTTTCATGTCTGCAAACATAAACTGTACCGACACTCTAATCTTTTCCTCCATCATTGCATTAAATTTATAAAAAATAGCCTTTAAAGATGCTATTTTTTTATATATACCCTCCATGGAAGAAGTTGAAGAATGTGGTAACACTTTTCTTACCAATACACCTGTCGGGTATCCTCATACATGTCCCGGGTGTTCAATATTTCCCAATACAGTAGATAAAATATCATGCCTCCCATTAGACAAAACTCTTGAATTGTTTTGCATTAGGACCTCATGGAACATCATTATCATCAAAGTCTACAACTATCCTATGGTCCTAGCTATGAGAAAGTGATAATTTTGGTAAACATGTGTTGCCATGTTTACCAAACCTCAAACTCTTCTTTTCCCATTGGGAGCACCTAAATAAGTTTGAGGAACTTCAAGAGAAGCATGTGGATGTTCCTCCCTAGAGGTATAACCATGATTATCATCTCCAGAAGTTTATGGTTGATTATCTGATTGATCTGTAATTATCCTTTTAAACAAAGAAACAAAAATTTAGTACACAAAATATAAAAATTCACATATTATAATATTAATGTAAAGAAAATTATGAAACACAAAAGTAAAACAAAACATAACACATTATTATTCATATATCTTATAGTTAATTAAAATTATAACAACAGTATTGATATATGAAATGTCATATAAAGGAATGAAAACAAATCCAAAATTAGTATAGGAATATTAAAATTGGTCTAACCTAATAAATCATTTTTTTGAAAAAAAAATAATATTTTTTAACATATAGATTTAAAATAATTGTCAATCAACAAAATCAATAAATATATAAGTTACATAATGATAAACCCGGTAAACTAAACAAAACTAAACTAAAATAAACAATCATTTCTATTGATTTGTTTTAATATGTGTTTTAATAAAGAAAAAAATACAATATAACATTTTATGAAATTAATAAAAGTAAAAAAGAAATAAATATATGTTAACTCTAATATTATGAATGTACTAATGGATTGTTTTCCCAAATTCCTTCTTCATGATCGTTTCTTATGGAACAAACCATGTCTACAACATGCTCATCATTATTATCTGTTAATCTTTCCATGAAAGTAGGAATTTCACATAAATTAGCATCTTCATCAAGTTGATCATCACCAAAATATTGATTTTTTTCTTGTAAAATAATAGACCACTGCATATCAGATTGATTAGGAACAATGGAATTTTTTTTCATGTTTTTCCATTATAAAAGAATCAGTTGTGTCTTCTGATCTATTCATATTAACATGTGTCATTCCAAATTCATCGTTTCTCACACTATTATCACTAATAAACCATTTGTATTTAAACACAAAAACATTAATTTTAATGTAATCAACCTATCATATTTCTTCAATGACTCCATAATATACACTTGATACAGAATTTGGGTTTTTGTCTTTAGAACTCGAAAAATGCATTGTTTCTACGAACAACAATACACCACTATTCTGAAATGCACTTATGTTGTCCAGATCTTTTGTATAAAATGTATATCCATTAATGTCAGACCCATACCATGTTATCACATTTATACTTGGACCGCCCACTAACCATATTAATGTCTCTAATGCATCTGATCTACCAAGCATGTTCTTTTTTAATCATGGAAAAAAAGTTTTATTATGCTCATTCAAAATCCACATTTCTTTTTTCTTTGGAAAACATTGTTTCAAATCATTAATATAAAATTTTATATATGGTTGAGCATCATCCATGTAATTCAAGATATATAAATATACCTTCTTCATCTGTTCACCTAAAAATGATTTAACTTTCAATCCATAAATCCTCTTTCTCTCATTATTAACTCATTCAAGGAAAGATAGAGCCAAACCAATGAGTTCCTATATAGAAAAGTTTCTCATACAGAACTACAAAAACTCCTCAGAAATATACTTTTCAACAATGGAGGCTTTAGATCGATTTGTATTCTTAACAGACCCCTTTAATATCTTTATATACCTTTAAAAAGTATACATCCAACATAGATATATAGGTCCACAAATATTTATTTCTCAAACTAGATGAACCATTAAATGCACCATTAAATAAAAAAAATATGGAGGAAAATAAATTTCCAATTGAAAAAGTCTAGAAATTGCTTCGTTTTCCCAAATGTTCAAAGCATTTAGATTAATCACTTTATTACAAATTGAATTGAAAAAATAACACCACTTCATGGTAGTATTTCTAACATGGATGGGAAATATTCCCTGCAATTTAATTGGTATAATTTGTTGCATCATGACGTGAAAATCATGAGATTTCATATTTTTCAACTTCAAATCCTTCAAAGAGACAAATTTTTTACATTTGAAGAATAACCCTATGGCACTTTGATATCATGAAGACACTGACAAAATCTAATTTTCTCCCTCTTGTATAATGTATGAAAATCCGAGGAAAGAAATGTTCATCTTCTATTAGGTGTGGTAGATAACTCCAAAAATATTCCCATTGATAGTAAGTATAATTGTTCATTAAACCCATCTTTAGTCTTTCCTTTAATATCTAACAATTTTCTAATCAAACTGTAATAGATTTTTTCTACACGTGTATGAAATCAATGATATGTTTCACTTTATGATCTCTCTAATATGGTAGCTCAAAAATATTGACTATTTCTTAAAAGTATGTCCATCATTACTAGATTTATTTTTCATTCCTAATGTCACATCAATGTTTTGAACCCTATCCAAAAACTCATTAGTGGATAAAGTTTTTGAAGCAATTTCAAATTCTTATGATCCATTGAATTCCATTTTTAATCTTCTATAAGAGTGATCCATGGGAAAAAACATTCGATGACACATGTATAATTTTTTCCTCCAATGATGCAATTGATAATATGAAGTCTTTTGTTTGAAAATTGGACACGCTTTAGGCCCCTTAACACTGTATCCAGGAAAATTTCCATATACTGGGATTTCATTTATAGTGAATATAATCACTACATGTAGTTGAAAATATTCCATTTTATAAAGATCATTAACCCTAATACCATCCACCCAAAAGAGTTTTAAACCATCAATTAATGGTGACAAGAAAAAACCAATATCATTTTTTTGTTTCTTTTGTGGAGAGATCATTAAACTCAAAATGACATATTTACGATTCATACAGAATTTGGGAGATAGGTCATAAATTATCAATAAAATTGTCCATAAACTATGTGTGTTGATGAGGCTTCAATATAGATTCATTCCATACATGCACAACCCAAGTATGATATTTCTAACTTCATTTAATAATGTAAGATACTTCTCATAAATTTTCTTCCAATATAGACAATTTGTTGGATGGCATATTTTTCCATCACATATCCACTCATCAGCATGCCATCTTATCATTTCTTCATCATGTGAATTAGAAAATAAATGTTTCAAATGAGGAATTATAGTAAGATACCAAAATACCTTGGCAGAGATATATGTAATCTCTATATCATCCCATGATTTTTCTTTTAACTTATATCGTGATTTCATACATTTAGGACACTCTGACATAAATCCATATTCCTTCCTAAAAATTACATAATAGTTCGGACAAGAATTTATTTTTCTGTATCCCAATCCCATTGGGAATAATATTTTTGTGTCCTTATAATGTGAATCTGGAATATTGTTGTCTTCAAGAAGAATGTCTTTCAACAATTTTAGTAGCTCTGTAAAGATTTTTTCACTCCATCCATGCTTCGCCTTCATGTTAATCAATCTCAACAACAAAGATAAAACTGTAAAATCTGTACAACCAGGATACAATGGTTTTTCAGAATCACCAAATAGATGCTAAGTTTTCAGTTCATTCTAAATTTTTTCTTCTTTAATATCATGAATCATTTCTTCAATTCTATCAAAGTTAACATATTGCAAAGAATTATCATCAGTAGATATGAAATTATGCCCATTTTCACCATGCCAAATCCAAGGCATGTAACTTGGATTAAAACCATGAAAAATTAAATAATCTTCAATCTCTTTACTTTTCAACTTCTTTATATTTAAACATTTTAGGCATGGAAAGAATAATATATCGTTTTTTGGAACATTTTTTTAGAAAATTACAAAAAAAGCATCAACACCTTCCTCATATTCATCACTCATTTCATGTGCTATAATCCAACATTGGCTCATTATTACCTATAACAAATATCAAAATTATATATCTTGTTATGATAAGACAATTTAATATTTATAAAAAATATTTCATAATTTTAAAGTAACACAATTTTGAAATATAAAAAAAAATATGCATATTTGAAAAATATAATTACAAATTATACACAATAATGGAAGATAAGTTTAAATATAATTGATAAATCATAAAAAATATGCATGAATATAATTTTAAAAAGAAAATATAGCTAGATTTTATATTTATATGAAAAATTCCATAATTTAAAATTAACACAATTTTGAAATATAAAAGATATATATGCTTATTTGAAAATTATAATGATAATGCTTTTGAACAGTAAGATATAAAACCACTAAATTAAAAAAAATCATCCACTACTGTAATATATTATTAACGCATCACAACATGAGTTTTTTTACTTAATTTTTTTCTTAATTATCTAAAATATTAACCCAATAGGTCTTAAGATTATATTGAACTGAAATATTTTCATTATTTCATGTAATTTTTATGGTCACATGATTCTCGCTCAAATTTACCCAAGAGATAAAGGTAAAACGGTCCTTGTAGTTTAGCTTGGGTTATCGAATCCTCAGAGACCTAAGAAGAAACCTATAGACACATACATTCTATAGACTGTTTTCGGCTATGAAGTGACAAACTTGGATTGATTTTAGATGAGTTTAGAGGATATCTAACTGATTTAAGTGAATTCAATTTAAAAGAATGAGTTGATCCTAGGTTATCGCTCGAGGTGGATTGGAGGTATTTCCTTTTCAAAGATTTCAATTTCTTATATTTGAGATGGGTTTATTTAAGACGATAAAAAAACATCATCACTTACTTGTTCAATTCCTACACCCTTTAATACTAATCACCTATACACTTGAAGGATCAAAGTTTTGAGCACTTCAAGGTAAAGGTTTGTATTAGCACATGAAGTGTGTGGCCTTAAATTCAATAAGGACGATGGAGTTTAAAAATCATCAAATAAAAATATCAATTTAATAAGTGATTATAAATTAATGGGGTGATAAATAACATCCAATCCATCCCCTTTCTACTCCCTTGGATCAACCCATAAGTGGGTTATCCCTCCATTGATTCTATGGTTTTAATGGAAGTGGAAAGTAGACTCATGAGGGAGGACATGAAGAAGTAAAGAAAATAACAATAATAAAATGATCACTCTACAGTTGTGTGAATAATTTCACAAGATTTGGTGTGAATAAATTCACACCTTGAGGAAACGGTATCAAGGTGAGATGTAGAACAACAGAATAAGAGGAGAAGAAGAACTTTTATTAAGAAACTAAAGTGAATTGAACAACTTACAAGTTAAAGACAAATTTGAGACAACAAAATCACAGCATAACATTACAATTGAACAAAGCACCAAAGATTAAAAACTCCTTCACCACCACTGCCTTAAATAGGCATTTTGGGAGCCTTGGGTCGAGCCTCCAACAGTACAAAGGATCCCACTTGACTATGGTAGGCCTAGGGTGGTGGAAAGTAAGGGAGAGGAGACTTTTACACCCTTGACCTGAGGTGGAAGCCAGCTTGCTTCCACCGAACATATGCCGAATCTGGAGAACTAGATGTCTTCTAACCTCCTGTAAAAATTGGGCCCATTTGGAGTTGTGGATTCCGAGATATGATCATATTAGTGGGCTGTTGTTCTGGGCTGCAGAATCTGGCCCATAATTTTATCTCTAACTTGGGCCGCCTAAATGCACACATGGAGGCCGAATTAGGGTTTGATATTGAAGAGTGATTTGTTCCTATACATGTCTTCTAGTATCCCAAGAAATTTGGGATTCATTGGGACGGTATGGTGGGCCCCACATTCGAATCAGTGGGATGATTTCCAATATGCCTTCTCTAATATTGCTTCCTTTCATCACAAAATATCCCCATCTTCTTCCATGAATTTTCCATTGATCCCTGAATGAAACATGTTAATATTGAAGTCTAGATCAATTTACCAAAATATAAAATTAAAATATGGATAATGACATTCCTTAAAATCAGATTAATCATTGGGTACTTTAAATGATGTTAAAAAATGTACCACATAATAGTGCATTTTAAGAAGGTATTACAATCATAATTTGAAATGATTTTCAAAGTGTAAAATGCACTAAAATGGTGTTTATGAATAATAAATAACATGAATATTATATATATTAAAAATGAATATTAGCCTCATTTAGTGGCTAATCATCACATTTATGGGTTTTAACATTATTATCAAGATTTTTATGGAAAATATTATTTTGGAAAAAGGTCTTGTAAAAAAAGTCCTTGTGGGAAAAGGTCTTGTGGATAATAGTATCGAGGAAAAAGGTATTGTGTACATTCCTTTAAATAAACCTAGACTGTATTAGTAATAAAAAACAAAACACAACAAGGAACTATAAAATAAATGTAATAAAGGAAAGAAACAATATACCATGGTTCCAAACAATCTAATCAAACTAGGTAATTTGATAAAATGAATGATGTTAATCCCCTATAATTTCATTAACCATTACTAAGTATTATGGGAAACTAAATATAACCTAAGGAGTGATTTTCCTAAAAAATAAATATACAATAGAATTTTTGTTTGGTTATTTTGTTTATGAACTGAAACAAAAACGATCCATCTAGTCCACACTAGCATAATCCCCCCAACCCTGGTATCACATAACTAGGGGCACTAGAACTTTTCTACACTCAACTACTATAGAATAAATATGGACTTCTATCTTAGTACCTAGGGTTCTAATGAATGTAAGAAAAATGGATATGTACAAATAATAAATCATTAGATTATCATATCAACTAAAAATAATTTCATATACATAATTATCATATCATTACTAATGATCTTTTTAACCCCTTTTCATATCAACCATGTCATAATTTCAAATAAACTATTCCTCCCTTAGGGACCACAATTTATATCAAGTATAAAAAAATTAGGAGGGCCAGCTAAGGGTCTCATATTAAATATGAAAACTATCTTATAAAGTTTGAAATGATCCTTTACCGAAATGAACTCATAATTTCAATTCATTCCCACCATTTAAGATCCCAAATTTAAATTTTCCACTAAAATGAAGCCACTATAAACCTCATATGAAACCATTTAAAGTTTAATCCCCATTAATTTTAAATCATTTTTAAAATCCATCCATTTTATTCTTTTAAAAAAATCCATGAAAACTACACATTTTCTTTTCCAATGACCAAAATGAGTTTAAACTATTCAAAACATAAATCTCATTTGGAAAAAACATTTTAATCATTTTTACAAACACTTTTCATTTGAAACATATTTGTAGAAACTAGAAAATAAATGAAATTTGATTATAAAAAGTGATAAAAATAGTAAAAATATGATGAAATGCATTTGGACTATCACATATAGATTTAATTTGACAAACATGTAATTATAATTCATATATAATTAAATTACTTGTATATTAAAAGAATTATTCCAAAACCCTTACCTATATCATATATAAATAAAGATATAGAAAGTCTCCAATAATGGTGAAGCTCAATAAATCAAATAAGATCCCTCTATAATTCTAAAACACCAAAAAAAACCCAAATTAGAACCATACCTAAACATTATTCTCATCTACATAGCCACAATGGTTTATAGGGATATACATAGCAAGAATTAATGGGTTTATGGAAGATTATCAAAGATGAAAAAGAATAAAAGGTATAATAACCATAGGAATCTTCTTGAGAGTTTCAAGTTGAGTATATAGAGGAACTATTGAAAAACTGGATGAAAAAAGATTCCTAAATGATTTTGGAGGTCAAGAGATAGAAGATTTGAATATAGGGTTTCTGCCTGAGAGAGACCGAGTCAGTGTCACCTGAAAGAAAAATAGTTGAACAACATGAAACAAGACTTCATAAATTTTTTAAAAGATCTATGATGTTGGTTATATAATAACTGACGTGATAAAAAGTTTTTTTACATTTATCATGTCATTTATTTTATAACTAATGTGAGAAATCATTTTAATGTCTATTATATAATAACTGATATCATAAATTGTATTTATCACATCAGTTATAAAATATCTGATGTTATAAAGTTAGATACTATTTTTATCATGTCTGTTATAAAATAACTGACGTGATAAATCATGAAAATTCATTCTTTACATTTCTTATAGTATAACCGATGTGATAAATCAATTTTTTCGGCTTTGCACGTCGGTTATTTATAAATGGCGTAATAAATGTCAATGTGGTAAATACTTTTTGTACTAGTGTGACTGCTCAACTTGAATGAGAATGACTATTGATGATGATCTGCATATGATTTATAATGAATCTGAGACATTTTCAACCGTTTCTTAATCAACTAAATATTCTCTATTGTCTCTTGGACAAGGCTCGACCCAAATAGTGAAGTCTCACCTATTTTTACCTAAAAAAGTGGAGAACGACAAGGATGACCATAACATGATTCAAAACAGCTGTATGTATTGAGTCCTGGTAACTATTATTATATGTGGACTACACTAATAGTACATGATCCTCCCATGATCCACAAAAATCCATTACACAATCCCCCAACATGTCTTCTAATGTTTGTATTTCCCTTTCATATTTTCCATCTGTCTGAGAATAATACTTTGTACTAATTATCAAATGATTCCCCAAGAAAATTCTATAAGTATTTCTAGAAACAAGGCGTACACCTTAGATCTCAATCCGATACTATTGAAACTAGTATGCCATTCCTCTTTACCACTTCTCACATATAGATTTTTGACAAGTCCTCCACTATACAAGCTTTGCGAATAGGGATGAAATGGGCTGACTCTATGAGCCAATCCACTATCACCCATATAGAATAATGTTTCCAAATTGTTTTTGGGAGACCTGTTACAAAATCCATGGCTATCTACTCCCATTTTCAAATAGTAATAGGTAAATACTACAACATATCCATTGGTCTCGGATGCTCTACCTTAACTTGATGAAAATTTAAGCATATCAACAAAAAAACTCAACCAAGTTATTCTTCATGTTGACCCACTAAAAATATTATTTCAATGACTTATAAATATTATATATTACTAGATGAAAAAACCATGTATAATGGTGGTAATAATTATGAATTTTCTCTTGACAAACCATAGGAACGACCATCTGATCTCAAAACCACAAAAACTAATTCCCATCCAGCTTTCATCCCTCAATAGTCTCCTACCATTGAGTTTTTACCTTATAGGAAGACATTAAAAATAAGATGTATGTGTCTCTTTAAAAATCTTCACTAAATTAAGAAGAGATTAAACTAGAAAGAAAACTGCAACATTACCTCGATCTTTACATTCCAAGTTCATGTCGGTTATCACTAACATCAACTGCCACTGATCTAAACCCTCTTTTTCCAACTGATCATATAACTTTCTTCTTAATGCACCAGCCACCAAATTTCCCTTACCCAATGTATACATCAAGTCAAAGTAAAACATTTGGAGATACTCTATGCATATTCTTTGTCTTAGATTCAAATCCATTTGTGGGAAAAATATGTTTTAACCTATTTTGATCTGTAAAGACTATAAATTTCTCACCAAAGAGGTAATGATGCCAAGTATCCAATGCATGGACTACAATATCTAACTACAAATCATGTGTTGGGTGGTTATTTTCATGAAAATATAACTTACTTGAGACATAAGCAACAACATGATATCCCTGCATGATAATCCATCCCAAACTAGATCCTAAAGCATCACAATACACCACATACCCTTGTCATAATTCCAGTAATATCAAGATCAGTACTAATATAAGGAGAACTTTAATCTCTTTAAAAGACTTATAATATTTGTATATCCATTGGAATGGAACATTTTTCCCTGTCAAAGCTATCATAGGTGAAGCTATTCATGAGAAATTGTGAACAAAATGTCGGTAATAACCAACTAAGACCAAGGAAACTACGATTCCCAAAGACATTGTTTAGTGGATCGAAAAATATAACAACCACTATATTTTATGAATTCACTAAACACCTCTTTTAGAGATTACATGTCAATGGAAACACACCCATTGTATCCAAAAATTACTATTTAAAAATATGTTATACAATAGATTATCCAACAAGATTCGCAAAACTGTCACCAAGTGTTTCTCATGCTCATCTCATGTCCATGAATACACCAATATGTCATCCTCAAACACAACCATAAAATTATCCAGATATATTTGAAATATTTGATTCATCAATTCCTTAAATACTTCTTGTCCTAATCACAAGTCAAATATAAAGAACCACTGGGCTCCACTCAATTTATAAAAAAGATCATAAATTCATCGAATTGGATACCCGTTATTTATCATAACTTTTTTATGCTTACGATAATCCACACACAACCGAAGAGTTCCATCCACATTTTTCACAAACAAGACTGGTGCTGCCCACAGATATGTGCACATCTAAATGAACCATTTTCATTCAATCTCTTTCAATTTCCATTTAAATTACCTTAATTCTATTGGTGCCATCTGGTAATATGGAAGTGAGATGGGAACGATCCCTAGGATAAGATCAATCGTAAAATTCACTTCTCTTATGTGTGAAAAACCTGCTAAATTTTCAAGAAAAACATCTATAATTTGATTTGAAATCATTGGAAAACTATTATTCTCGATCTCTTCCATCGATGAAAAATTCAATGATGCCAAATGGTATGAGATAATTCCAACTACTAGTTCCAATAATCCCATTGCACCTAAGTTACATTTTGATCTCCTTTAAGGAGATTCTCGATTCCATTATCAGTCGTAAAACTAACCCACCAGGAATAAAAATTGATGTGATCCTTGAACATTGTTAAGAAATCCATTCCCAGGATTATTTCATAGAAATCCATTCCAAGCCTAAATAAATCCCATATCAAATAAACTCTATAATAGTTATAGAACATGATCTACACAAAAAATGATTTCCATTCTCATTGACCAAGAAGAGTTTTATGTTTTAAAATAGAAGGCATTATCTCAACATTTATACCCAGTAAATCAAAATCATGAGAAGTAATAAATGAATGATATGCACCCATATCAAACAAAGCTTGCATAAGGGTGGAATTCCAAAGAATCGTACCTTTCACCATCAATGGTCTAGATTGATCATCCAGGATCACGTACTAATTTCCAATTGTGCATGTTCTAGGTGGTGTTGTACACTCTTTCTTTATGTGGTCGAATGAACCACATTGAAAACATCTAACTTTTATCTTGGGCCTTGGAGGAAGATTCACCAATCCAACTATCTGATTCTGATTCATACTCCCACCATGAAAATAGGTGTCCCTCTTATGCTTATTCCCAAAATTAGAGTTCCCACTGTTTCCCTTATGTATCAACATACTTCCTCCACCTGTATATCCTAAGATGTATTTTTCTTCCATCGTCACTCTACTGAACATCTCTATATAATCTGTTATACAAATCATGATAATCTTTGAGATAATCTCCTACCACAACCCAAATTTTAAAATAAGTGCATTAAAGGACATACCGGTAGAAACTTTGGGTGAAAAGAGGACTAAATTCATAAATTTAACCACATACCCTATTCCTGAGAGTATCTCATTCTTTAATCTAATTTTTTTTTTCATTCTTGTAATTTTAAACATATGAGGATAGAATTGTTTGTTTAACAATTCTTTAAAGTCCTCACATGCAAGGCCTTGGTATAATTGATCCTTAACTGATAAATCCCACCATTGGTGTACAAGATCCTACATTATATACATTGTAAACATGACTTTTATATTTTATGGTGTGACAATGAAATAAAATATTCAATTCATCTTGTTCAGCCATACTTCTTCCTTCTCTGGTTCTGAATCACCCTAAAAAATGAGTGGATTCTACTTCTATAATTGGACAGAATGATCCACTTTCCTTGGTTCATCCCTCTTGTTTCTCTACACATAACCTAAATTTTTTGGAATATACTATAAAACAACTATTAGTTCACCTATGTATTAGGTGGAACCACATTCTCAGCAGCTTTTTCTGGTTTCTTTCTACGAGGCCTATTTGGTTCTATTTTCTAAAAATATAAAAAATTTCATAAGTCTCACTCTCTATAAAATGAAGGATTAATAATTTAAAATTATACCACATCATATATCACAAAATTTATATCGAAAATTCATATTTTCCATGTCCAACCATATTTGAAAATTTTCTTCATGATTTTTAGAATAAAACCATTTCCAAAATACCATAATCATTCACTTATCAAAATATCACATTTGAAAAAAAATCAACATTTTTTTTCAAAAATCAACACATTTTCACCAATTCATAAATCATTACTCAAAATTAAATATTCATTTCTAGTGGTAATTCATTTCTAACAATACATATCATGCTCGTCTCATTGGTTAAACCCATTACATTGAGATTACAAGTCCTATATGTGTCTCCAAAACACTTTTGAAACCATCTCCATGGAAGATTGAAGTTAAGCATAAAAAAGTTTAGCTATGTACTTTTATGATCTATATTTCATGCTCCAAAAATCCTAATATTTTTTTAATATCCCAACTCAAGGACTAAAACAAAATGAATTTTCAACTCTAAGACTAACACAATTGATACCCAAGTATCGGCCAAACTGATACCACTTTTTGCAAAGGACCAACCGAGACTGATAACATTTGAAAGTCAAGGATAGAAAAATATAGTTCCATTTCAGACATCCCACCCCTACTCATTGTCTTGAGTCAAGATGGAATTTATACTAGGCCTTAAGCAACATTCCCAAGCTACCAAAGGCTGACAATAATTTCCAAGGGCTTCAATACAATTGGTGGATGATTTTTCCTTTGAAAATAAAACAACCACCAAAAAAATACAATAACCAAAACCACTATATGATGAATGATAACACTATAAGACAACTCAATGTATAAAAAAATTGGACCAACTATATCAGAGTACCAAGAGAAAACCAGTATCAATATCATCTACAAAGTGGAAGAAAAAACCATTAAAACTCAAAGACTCCAAGATAACAACTCTTCCACTCTAACAAACTCCATGATCTAACTCCACCATCCACATCCAACTATCATTAAGTATCACTAATGAAATTTGGTACCTTCCTTTTACCTATATCCTGATAGAAAATATTTTTTAAAGCACCAAAGTTATAAAGTAGGGGTGAGTAATGAAACTCAGTAGACTTTCCTCAAAGGACTTCCATACTCATGCCACTAAGATTGAACATGTTATCACATTTATATAAAAAAATATATAAAACACTTTAAAACATTTTAACAATATATATCAAAATATAAAACAATTTTCATTGAAAAAAAAATTCTAAGGAAAACCGCCAAAAAATTATTTAAACCATTTCACATTACTTTTTAGCATATCCAATCTGTGATTTATACACCCACACATGCATGCTTCACTGATAGTTTCACACTAATGAGCAGTTTCTCTTCCATACACTAACTTTTCAAGATGTGGCCAATCTCCTTGTGCCCCAATAGTATATCCCCCTTATCCAGGGTTAGTCTCTTTGTATCCCAATGGTACAAACCCATTATTCTAGGTTACATTGAAAGCATGGACCCACACCAACCAGTGTCTTCCAAAACAATTACAAAACAACCATTTCAAACCATTTCAAAAAAACATAATTTTTATTGAAAACCTTTCCATAAAACCTTTTTCCATGAATAAAAAAAATCCACATTTGAAAATAGTCATTTTAAAATTTATAAACAAAGAACTTAACACAACAAAAAATTTCCACAAATCCAAAAACCATCACTAAATTATGTTTATACCAATATTTTCACATTAAATTCATAGTAAATTTCATGAAATTCAATCAATTTGAATTTAATACTTAAAGTTCTAATAAGAGGAGTTGATATTGAATCCACATACATAAAAAATTATGGAGAAAACGAAGAACGAGACTAATTCTTCAATAAAACCTTGTTGAATCTCTAAAAAACACACCTTAGATGTTGTTCCATAACATCAACACAACCATATATCATCATGGGTGGCATACACTATCATATATCTATCCCCAGCGGATCATATCTATGAATCCAAGTATACACCCTAATATTTTATGGTATGTTTATTTTTAAATAATTTCAATTCATTTGGTAACTTATAATGCGCACTGAGTCTTTTTGAAACTACCCCTGGTTATAGGAGATAGTTATAACCTAACCATTAAACTTAAATTTTTCACTTATCTGATTTGAAATTCGAAAAATGGACATACATGGTTGTGATAAGGCTAATATTTAGAGTCTGATAGAATTAACTTATTTTTTGGTGAATAGTAACATACCCTTATGAATAGTGACTTACCCTTATGAATAGTAAGGTACCCTTATAAATAGAAATTTTACCCTTATGAATAGTAATATGACCCTTATAAATGATAACCTTACCCATGAGTTTATAAATAAAATTTAGGCACCATATAAATGAAGGTGAATATTTTAATTAAGTGTTGGTATTTTTGTGAGTAATAAATATTTAATTATAATTTTATAGTTAATAAAATGATTTAATAGAAAATTTATTTTCATAAAATGTATTCATAAATCAATATTTTCATTTCCTATGATTTTTAGGATAATTTAATGAGACCTTAGTTAATTTTTCAAAGTGACAAAAAATCGGATAAAATTTATAAATCGGTATTTTTTGATTAAATGATGATTTTAATTAAAAATTAAATTCTAATATTTAGATTTTTTTTTGATTAAATGGAGTTCATTTTTTAATTCTACACGTTGAAAAATGGAAAGGGTGAATTGTTTGGGATTGTTATGAAATACTTGAATATTTGGTGAATATTAAGATACAATAATTTATGATAAATACTAAATACATGATTTATTGAGTCATAGATGATGTCCTGCTAAGGTAACCACCCTTGGTTCTAGTTCACATACACTAATTAATATATTTAGTCACAGGAATCCATAATATTCATAGTCTTGAGGAAAAATAATAAACTAATGATAAAAATAATGAAAAAACCCTCCTCTCCTCTACTATATAAACAACCCCTCCTCAAATCCCTTTTTTTTATTTTTCTGAATAAACCACTTTAAGGGTAAGTGGGAACCTCACAATAAAAGAGCCAAATTTCAAACATCAAAAGACCAAATTTCAAACATTACAAACAGCCTCCAAAATCCACCCCAAAACATCAAAACACAAATTCGGATTTCAAATCCTCCTCCTCAAGGAACGCTCCTGGATTCGCGGTCCACCCCACGTCGCCATCGCATCCGGTAAATTAGAAGCCCTCTAGAAGGACAAATTTCCATTGTAAAAAAAAAAGTAAATCATCACAAAAGGCATCAAACCACTACCATAATTAAGATGATGTTCAGAATACATTCATGCTTAAGGTTAGGGGTTTGTAATCTAACTTTTATTTCTATGAGATTTCCATTGTTGGACACTTATTTCTTGTATGTAGTGTATGTGTACTTCCATTTGATAAATAATATCATGATTCTATTTATATTCATAGTATTAAATGATTCATTTGATGATTATTAATTTATGGTCATAATATTCAATTGATTACAATGTGGTAAGGGACTTTGACTCAATTTTCATTTCATTGAGATTTACTTTGTATTGTGCACATAATAATTCTCATGTGATGTATCTAATGCCCCTTTGAGATCATTTTTCATTGGAAATTATAATTATATTATATATCTATATTCTTGTTGCATGAATATTATTGGCCCATAGATATTGTTGGCCATTATCTCTAACTCCAATGGTTTTAATTATCACAAATCATGTCATATGTGAACATATATCTTAACTTATGTCAAAGATAATAAACTATGCCAAATAATTATCTTGAATATTAGATCATTTAAATCATATAACTATTTATGTATTTTTAAGACCAAAAAAATTATAACTGATTATCTATGTGTGTTTATGTGTATTAAAACTCTCTAACTTTACTGAACTATGATACAAACAGAACATCTAAAATTATCTAAGTATAAGTCACTATCACTGATAGACATATGAATCATTGAAAGACAGTTCAAACAGGCATATTTTCTAAATATGTAATGTTGACACTGTGGAAAGGACTCACCATTTCATATGACTCACTGTTTCATATGACTCACTATTGAATATGTCTCGCCGATGGAGATGACCTACCGTCAATCCAAGTGACATACCGTTGCATGGTGCTACTAAAAACCATTAGTTGAAATGATTCCCTGATAAATCAATTGCATCACTAACATAAGGAAGGACTCACCGTTGATATGAGTCACGGATAGATCAACTGTCTCACCAACAGAAGGAATGACTCACTATTGAAACCAGTCACTGATGTAATGAGTCAACGACGTATGACAAGACTGATAGAATGACATACTGATGGGTTGAGACACTGAAAGATTGAGACACTGATAGAAGGATACACCGACAGATGAGTCACTAATAAACTGTTTAAATCTACACTTATTAATATTATTTTTAACAGTCATATTTGTGTCATTTAATGATATTGACATTTTTATATTCCTTTTTTTAACTTTTAGAAGACAATACAAGGTACGATGAACCTATGCACATGTAAAGAACATTCTCTTTGTCGGTCCTCAGAAATAAGAAGCATCTTTTAAAGAAAGAAGATAGACAGAATGTGTGGGGTGGTGCACGCTTGTACGAGTGAGACATACTGAAGAACATCTACAACTCTCATGAAACTACTATAAATTTCAGAACAAAAAGAAGAAAACACGAGGTGATATCAACCAAGATGGAAATTGATTTGAAAAACTACTTTGACATATCCAGGAAGGAGAAGAATATACCTGCAGAACCATACTCACTCCTGGAAGCCAGAATACAGAGGCCACGACACTCTATTTTGGATTCAAATTCTAGAAGAGGACTAGAACTTCATATCCACTTCATCAAACGAGTCTAGAACCTCACCACATAACACAGAGAGCCTTCTAAATATACATCACATATTTAGCTCTGTTGTGTTCATTTCAGTTACATTTCTGACCAGTTTGTTTATCTGTCTGTTAAACACACACTGACTCCTATGTATAACTAGAGGATATATGATATCCTTAATCTCACACTCTATTTATCCATTTATTTCCCACGTAGAACTGTGGAAGAGGTCGTGTGTGACCTATTTTTTGTATTTCCCACAAAAGCACTATTGTAGAGGTGAAGGGTGACGTGGACTACCTTGTATTCTACTGTGAACCCCGGTCCAGGGTATGGATCAAACTGTTTATTAATTTAAACATCTTAGTGGAAGGTGATCACCAAGTGGAGAGGATTAAGTATCTACATGAGACTTAACCTCTTGTTTTATTTATGCTGTGTTTTCAACTTTTAGTTTTACTTAGTTTTATCACATATTTCATAAAACTAAATTTAACTTTGATAGTTAGTACTCTACTCCGACCAACATTGGGTATCAATGGTTTAGAATTTTTAGTTTTCAATGGTTTTTCAAACCTTTTCAAATGTTATTTTAGTTATATTTCAAATATCTTAAAATTTCAATTAATACTAAATTTTTATCTCTTTCAAATATTGTTCTAAAATTTTTATTATGGATAATAGGTAGGAAGGTGATACTACTAATAGACCTCCATTCTTTAATGGAACAAATTATTCTCAATAGAAAATTAAAATGAAAATTCACTTATAAAGTATGGGTTTTGAAATTTGGTCTTCAATTATAGATGAATATAAGATTCCTACTACTGCTTTAACTATGTGAGATGATCCTACTAAGACTAATTATAAAAATAATTAAAAATACATGAATTCCTTATACTTTTCTTTAGGAGATGAGAAATTTAATATAATTTCTACATGTAAAACAACCAATGAAATTTGGGATACTTTGTCTTTTTCACATGAAAGAACTGCTGGTGTTAAGGAAATGAGACTTAACATATGTAATATTAAATATGACAATTTTAAGATGAAGCCTAATGATCCTATTTCTGACATGTATCTCAGGTTTAATGAAATTGTGAACACGATGTTCTCTATAGGAAGAGATGTTACTGCCAAAGAAAAAATTATGAGGATTCTTAGATTCTTACCTAATATATCAAGAGTAAATTATGTCTCAATTAGAGAATCATGTGACATTAGTAGAATACCTATCAAAGAACTCATTGAAAATTTGATGTTGTATGAGCAAGAGGTCAAAGTCAACAAAGAAGAAGAGGATGAACCTAAGAGAAAATATGTAGCCTTCAAGACTACTACCTCTAAGAATATGAAAAAAGAGAAGGTTATAGCCTCTATTGAAAGCTCCAGTATTGATGAATCAATGTCAAATAGTGATAAAGAGATGGCACAAATTGCTAGAAGATTCAAAAAATTCTATAGTAAGAATAAGTTATTTAGGATGTCCAATTACAAAGGAAGGTATGATAACAAAGGTACCTAGAAAAAGGACTAGTAAAGAAATGAAAAATCAGAAGTGATTGTCTACTATGAATGAAAGAGGAGGAGTTATGTCAAATATGACTGTCCAAATTTAAAACATAAAAAGAAGTATGAAAATAAAGACAAGAAGTATAAGGAAGATATGAATGCCACTTGGAGTTCCTCTGAGGATAGCTCCAGTGAACCAGTATCATCTCATGATTAGAAAGATGACATTAAAAATACGTGTTTTATGACAAACATATCTGAGGTAAACTTAGAATCTCCTGTACACAATTCTTATTATTATGAAAATGAGAGTGATTCTGAAATTATGACAAGTGATGAACTATTTGAATATTGTAACATTCTATAAGACACTTTCAATGAACTAAAATATAAATATAAATTTTTAAAGAAACAACTTTCACTTACTATAACTATTAAGTTTGTACATAAGGCTAAAAAGGAAAGGAATGTTGAACTGCTCATAGAAAACAATAAATTAAAATTTTCTAATGAGCAATTGAAGAAAGATCTAGAAAATTTTACAAATGGGAAAAACACTCTCACCCAAATTCTTGGTAAATAGATAACTTTTAAATATACTTCCGATATTGGATATCAGCTTTGACAGAGAAACTTATTTGAAACAAATTTTGTAACTAAATCTTGAAAATATTTTTTTCTACCTAAAAATCAAAATTATGATGCTACTTAAATTTTTGAAAAATCCTTTACTACATCTAGTTTTTCGGGACTAAATAGAGTATATTTTTCAAAAATGTTATGTAATGATTATAGGAAACCCATAAAGAAAATTTGGGTACATAAAGCATTGATTACTAATGTCACTGGACCCAAACAAGTTTGGGTACCAAAATCTGTTTTTGTTTGATTATTTTTTAGGAAAGAAGTTTGGAGAGATCCTATAAGAGCTTATGGTACTTGGAAAGTGGATGTTCAAGACACATGATAATATATTATTCATGTTTTAAGATCCTAACCAAGATTGATGGTGGATATGTCACCTTTAGTGATAATGCTAAAGGAAAAATAATTGTCCAAGGACAGATTGGTTACTCTAACTCAATTTTAATTTCTAAAGTACTTTTTGTTGATGGATTGAAGTATAATTTGCTTAGTATTTAAAAATTGTGTGATGATGGATTTCTTGTGAATTTTAAAAATGATGCTTACAATGTTTTGAACTCTAATAATGAATTAGTATTTTCTGCTTTTAGAAATTAAAATGTTAATTTTGTTAATTTAGATTCTTTAGTTTCTCAAAAAATTTCTTTTTTAAGTGCATTTTATAAAGAGTCTTGGAGTTTAGATAGGATATTAAGAAACTTTAATGTACACTCTCTTAGAAAGATTACCAAAAAAAGTTCTTGTCAAGGATCTACCCAAACATGAGTTTTCAAGTGACAAAGTCTATAATCCTTATCAAAAAGGTAAACATCACAATATATATTTCAAATTAAATAAAGAAGTTTCAAATTCTCATCCTTTATAGTTGGTTCACATGGATTTGTTTGTACCCTCTAAAGTTTCTAGTTTAAATGGGAATCACTATGTATATGTTCTTGAAGATGACTATTCAAGGTATACTTGTGGCTTATTTCATAACTCACAAAATTGAAGCATGTACTTACTTCACCAAGTATGATAAAATAGTGGAAAATATAAGTGGAATTAGAATAAAATCCTTAAGAATTGATTGTGGTAGTGAGTTGGAAAATCAAGACTTTGAATCATTTTTCTCACATAATTGCCATAGTCATAACTTCTCTTCCCCTGGGACACCTCAACAAAAAAGAGTTGTGGAAAGAAGAAATAGAACCTTACAAGAGATAGCTAGAACAATGCTTAATAAATATGATCTACCTATTTACTTTTGGGATGAGGCTCTGAATATTGCTTGCTACATAATTAATAGAGTCTTAATAATATCTATCCTCAAAAATACACCTTATGAGTTGTGGAATAATAGAAAACCCAAAGATACTTTGACGTTTTTGGTTGAAAAGTCTATATATTTAATACTAAGGAAAATATTGAAAAATTTGAATCCATGGGTGATGAATGAATCTTCCTAGGTTACTCAACATCTAGTAAATCCTATAGAGTCTTTAATAAAATAACCAAGTGTGTGGAAGAATCTGTGCATATCAAATTTGATGAAATAGATCCACAAGAAGGAAAGATATCCCTTGAAAACCTTGAAGATGATAAGTCAAAACTGGACATAAATGAAAAATCCTCTAATCCTCTTGTCAAGTAATCTATCAAATCAAACAGTTCTATAAATTCTTCATAATCTGAACATGATGAACCCAAACCTATAGATGAACCTGAAGTTATTATCACCTCTTTTTCTAGACCAAATAAAAATATTAAGAACCATCCTTTAGATGTTTTTGTTGGGGACTTAGATAAAGGGACATAAACTAGAGATTCTCTTAGAAATCAGGTTGAACATAAAGCCTTTTTGTCACAACTTGAACCTAAAACATCAATGATACAATTAAAGATGATTTTTGGGGGATGGATATGCAAGAAAAACTTAACCAATTTGAAAGAAATAAATATTGGAAACTTGGGGATAGACCCAAATACACCTTTACCATAGGAACTAAGTGGGTGTTTAGGAAAAAATTAGATGAATATAGTAATATTGTTAGAAAAAAAGATAGATTGGTTGAAAAATGTTAAAATCAAGAAGAAGGCATTGATTATGAAGAAACTTTTGCACCTGTTTCTAGACTTGAGGCCATCATAATTTTTCTTGCTTATGTTGCCCATCTTAATTTCAAACTTTATCAAATGGATGTAAAAAGTTAATTCCTAAATGGGTATGTAGTTGAGAATGTTTTTGTTGTAAAACCCCTAGTTTTACAAGCCCTGAATTTCAAAATCATGTTTTCAAATTATTGAAATATTTATATGGTTTAAAACAAGCTCCATGATCTTAGTATGATAGATTAAGTAGTTTTATTATTTCCAATGATTTTACAAATGGAATTTCTGATCCTAAAATTTTTATAAAATGAATTTCTAAAGATTTTTTAGCTATTAAAATATGTGTTAATGATATTATTTTTGGATCTTCAAGAAATTATTTATGTATTGAGTTTTCAAGAATGATACAAAATGAATTTGAAATGATTTTAATGGGTGAACTAAAATTCTTTCTTGGATTTTAGATTTTTCAAAATAAAAAAGGCATCATTTTAAATCAATGTAAATACACAAAATATATTTTAAAAGTATTTGTCTTTGATAGCATTTAAATTAGTGACACTCCAATGAGTAATACTTGTAAGTTGGATCATGATAAAGATGCTGAATCTGTTGATCAGACAAATTATAAAGGAATGATTGGAAGTTTTCTCCACTTGACTACTAGTAGTCTAGATATAATGTTTGGTGTGTGTATATGTGCATGTTTTTAAGATAATCCCAAATAATCTCACCTAAATGTTGTTAAAATAATTATCAAGTACCTTAAACATACTATTAATTTAGGTTTTTTTTACTCCAAACGACAATAATTTGATATAGTAAGTTATTATGATGCTAATTTTGGTGGATGAAAGTTATATAGAAAAAGAACCTCTATAATATGGAACTTTTTGGGAAAGTCATTGGTTTCATGGTGTAGTATGAAACAAAATTTTGTTGCATTATCTAATTCCAAAGCAGAATAAATAGATGCTGGCAGATGTTCTGCACAAAATTTGTTGATGAAACACACTCTTCTAGACTATGGATATCAATTTATACATGTACCTATAAATTTTAAAAATTCAAGTTCTATTAAAATTTCTAATAACCTAGTTTCTTATTCTAGAACAAAACAAATCGATGTAAGACATCACTTTTTGAGAGATCATTATCAAAAGGGTGATATCACTTTAGAATTTATTGGAACAGAATATCATCTTACTGACATATTCACTAATCCATTGAAATATAAAAGAATTAATTACATCATACATGAGTAAGTAATGATAAATCAACAATACCTTGTGTTTCCTTTCCTTTAATCTTTTTTTGTGAAGTTGTCACACTGACACCATTGTCATGCCGAAATTTTTGTCATTGTGACATTGTTGTCATGCCAACACTGTTTTCATGTTGAAACCACTATCATGTTGACACTGTTAGTGTCATGAAAAATATTTCATGTTGACACCAATGAATTTATATTTCTATATGTTTTATGTTTTTATCAAAACAACATTGTTTCATTAATTTTGTTGAACCTAATTCACAATTTCGCGATTGTGTAATTTCAAAATATCTAAATGATATAAATTTGAATCGATCTACTCTACTCCTTTACTAATACTCTCTCTATCAACTGCCAATCTCTTTATTTACCCCTGAACATTCACCTTATAACCTTCAGAATGAACTGATTATAATGGCGCATGTGAAGCGGGCTCTTGAAGATGGTGAGTCTCGTGCTTCTAAGAAACAGAAAGATGAATTGATCAAATATTCATCTCCCGTAAATCCTGGTATGGAAAACTGTGTTGTAACCTCAGAGAAAGAAGTACTGGTGGAATGTATCTTAGAGAGAAAGTCTTTTTTGTTGAAGGTTCTACAAGATCAAGTATGGATTGATTGGTTTGAAAGCAATGACATAATTTTCAATATGAAGCCGGTACATGAATTTTACATGAATATGGATCTTCTTTTGGAAGGAAGCGATGTTTCTTGGGTGAAGTTGATTGTAAAAGAGAAGAGAATCTCTTTCTCTTCAAGACATTAGGCTGAATGTCTTAAAGTTCATCATGAAGTAATGTTTGATGATTACCAAGGTACTTGTCCACCTGAAAGCGAATTCTTTGGTTATGATACATCTCTGAATGAGCTAACTAGAAATGAGGAACATAGGTGTCCCATTACTTTAGAATTAAATGGTGAGTACATAATTTTATTTAAGTTTATTCAGCACAATATTTTCCCCAGAAAATGGGACATTGCTTCTCCTAAGTATCAAGATGTATACATGGTGTATTTTCTACAGAAAGGAGTTAAATGGAATCTGTGAAGATATCTGATTGTTCACATAAATGTGATGATAAAATATGGTTGTAATTAAAATTCTCTTTTCTACTCCAAAATCATTTTAGCAATGCTAAAGGAGAAAATTTTTGTATGTGAAGTTGATGATGTTGTAGTTAATGAATGTAGTGGAATCTTTTTAACTTCTGACATCTGTAAGAAAATGAAAATTAATTGGAATCCATGGAGGAAGGAATGGGTTGGTGATGAAGATAGAATTTATGAAAATTTCAATCTTATAGATCATCCAGTTAGACCGAGGAATCTAGTGGATCCTAGCCTCGGTCCAAACGATCAAGTAATCTATTCCTCAAATGAGGATGAGGAGCTTGCTGCTTCTGTTAGAGATGTGGGTCACCAGTTGGTGATAAAAGTGACCCAGATACAACTGGACCAACAAATAGAGTTTCTATTGGACCTCCAAGTCCACCTTTGGTATTACCTTTTCATGAACTTGTTCTCAAATCTACTGGAAGTTATGAAATAAAAGTTGAAGGAAGTGTAGAATAAGTCAGTGAATCCAGTGAAGAAGGATATGAGAAACTTGATGATGAAAATGGTGGTGAAAAGGATGAAGATGATGATAATGAAGAAAGTAGTGAAAGTGGTAGTGATAGTGAGCCTGATCATCTTGATAAGAATACAGATCCTATTAGTATAGAGATTTTTGAAGCTAATGATGATGTATCTATTGAGGGTGTTGTTCAATATGAAAATGTTTCTCTAGGAGAACTTGTTTCTCAAGTTGTATATACTAGAAAAATAACTCTAGATAAGGAGAAGAAACCAATAAAGGAAGCATTAAGTGAGGAGGAGCAATATACCAAGAAAGATGAAACTGAGGGGGAGCCTCAAGAAAAAATAGCTGAAGCTGATTAAGAGCATCAAATTGGTAGAGTAAGGCTTGATACTCTTACTTCTTTGGATTCTGATATTTTGACTAAATGGGTGAGGAATCTTGGACATGTGTCCCTGGGATTAGATTATGGCGATTTGTATGGTGAAGTCTTTGCACTTACTGTAAGGGGACTAGCGAATGAGACCTCTTCTATTGACTATGTCACTAAAGACAATTTTGAAAACTTCAAGCAAGACATATGTGTCTCCATAAGACACTATATACAATATCAAATGAGGTATGGGATTGATGAATCCAATAGAGATAATATTGAGTTGACTAAAAATTTGATAGGAGTTCGTTCTATGGTTAATGGTGTAAAGCAACCTAGAGCTTCTAGTTCTACTCTTTCCTCATCCGGTGTATCTCAAGCTAATGCTGCTTCAGTTTCCAATATGGTGATAAAACAAATTCATACAAATTTGATTACAACTATAGAAACAATTGTGACAAGAAACACTAAGCATGGGAACGAGATGAAGAATTTAACCACTGGAATCAATGCCTTGACCACAGAGTATAGAAATACAATGGAAATTTTCATGAAAGGAATTAATAATAATGTTTATCATTTTAAAGATCTTGATTTTTTAAAAATGAAAATATAAGTTAAGAAACTTTCCTCCTCTTCTCTTTCATCAAACTCTACTCCACCTATTCTGCCTTCACAATCTATGGATCTTTCTACTATCAGTTCAGTTTTGAAAGAAGAGTCGCAAGCTTTAATTGCCAGTATGGTCAAAGTTGAGGACACTTTGGATAAGGTGCACGACTATGTGAAGTATTATACAAGAAGTGATTCACACCCTCACGAAGAGATAAACAAAAATATTAATAAGTTTTTCTCCAAACTCATAAAAAAGCATCAAACGAACAATATGTTTAAGTATTTGGCTGCCAATATTACTCTTCCTCTAGTGAAAAAGGATTTTAAGGATCATATTCAAAAGATGAGATAATTCACTCCTTTTTTGGATAAGTTCATAGAAAACAAAGATGACTTTGAAAATGAAATGAAATATGGTGGAGAGATAATATCACAGTTCATCAAGCTGTTAAAACCATATCTCCATGTTCAAAGTGAAGGTATTGTGGTGCCTCCTATTGCACCACATGGACCTGATGGTTAAGTGCATGTTCAAGCTCCGATGTTAGTTTCTTGGGCTTTATCTCAGATCAAACCCATCATTATAGATCTTTTTCTACCTCATCTTATTTCTCAGCACAAATTTTACCTAGATTCTATAGTTCTTGAAGGAGTTCCACTACCTCCTTTGAAAATCCAATCAATACTTCCTTCTTATCAACCTAACCCTTCGGCTGAACCATCCATTGATCCTTATGATAGTGGGAAAGAACCCCCTGACCCTATCCACTAGTGCAGAGTGATATTTTTTTGATAGGGATGAGTGCTTGTACTTTTGGTAATTTAATATCGTTTTCTAATGAATGAAATTTCACTATTTCTACTTTTATACTTTTAGTGATGTTTCCACCTTCCAATTTTTTATAATCTGAAAATGGGTAGAACTTTATTAAGAATTATTAAAAGGGGGAGAACAATATTAAGCATTATCATGTGTTTATGCATTATTATCTCTGATACTTTATTTTATCTTTATGGGAACAAAAAATCGGAATGTTTACGTTAATCCTTCTCTAATGGTACTTAATAATGCCAAGATTTTTTATCATAAAAAAGGGGTAGATTGTGGGACCATAGATATTATTGGACACTATCTCTGAATCTATTTTTTTTAATTATCACAAATCAAATCATATATTAACATATATCTTAACTTATGTTAATGATCCTAAAAATGTCAAAGCATTATCTTGAGTATCAGATCATTTGAATCATATAAATATTTATGTATGTTTAAGACCAAAAATGCTTATAACTGATTATCTATGTGTGTTTATGTGTATTAACAGTCTCTGAATTTTCTAAACTATGAGACAGACAGAACATCTAAAATTATCTAAGTATGAGTCATTGTCACCGAAAGACATATAACTCACTCGTAGACGGTTCAAACAGGCATATTTTCTAAATATGTGAAGCTAACACTATTGAAAGGACTCACCGTTGCATATCACCCACTGTTACTTATGACTCACCATTGCATATGTCCTACCAAGATAGACAAATCACCATTTCATATGACTCACCAACATATATGACCTACTCTCAGTCCAAGTGACCTACCATTACATGGTGCTACTGAACACCATCAGTTGAAATGAGTCACCAATAAATCAACAATCTCACTGATAGAAGGAAGGACTCAATGTTGAAACAAGTCACCAACGTAATGAGACAATGATGTATTGAAAGACTGACAGAATGACATAACGATGGGTTGAGACACTGACATATTGAGAAACTGACAGAAGGAGACATCGAAAGACGATTCACTGATAGACTGTTTAAATATTCATTTACTAATATTATTTCTAATGGTTATATTTGTGTCATTTAATGATGTTGAGCTATTTTATAAAACTTTTTAGGACTTTTAGCAGATAGTACGAGGTATGATGAACCTATTCACATGGAAATAACATGCTCATTGTTGGATCTCAGGAATAAGAAGCATTTTTTAAATAATGAATATAGACAGAATGTGTGGGGTGGTGCATGCTTGTGTGAGAGAGACATACTGAAGAACATCTACAACTCTCATGAAGCTACTGTAAATTCAAGAACAAAAATAAGAATGCACGAGGTGATCTCAACCGAGTTGAAAATTGATTTGAAAAAACTACTTCGGCATATCAAGGAAAGAGAATAATATAACTACAGAACCATACTCACTCCTGGAAGCTAAATATAGAGTCTACGATACTCTGTTTTGGAGTCAACTACCAGAAAAGGACTCGAACTTCAAATCCACTTCATCAAACGAGTCCAAAGCTGCACCACATAACACACAGAGCCTTCTAAGCTTAACCCCATTTCTTTAGCTCTATTGTGTTCATTTCAGTTAAATTTCTGAGCAGTGTGTGTATCTATCTGTTACACACACACTGACTCCTATGCATAACTAGAGGATACTTGATATCCTCTATCTCACACTCTATTTATCCATTTTTATCCCATTTAGAACTGTGGAAGAGGTTGCGTGTGACATGTTAGTTGTTTTTCCCATGAAGAACTATGGTAGAGGTGAATGGTGAACTAGAAAACCATATGTTCTATTGTGAACCCTGATCCAGGGCGTGGATCAAACTGTTTATTAATTTAAACTGCTTGGTGGTAGGTGATCACCAAGTGGAGAGGATTAAGTCTCTGATTGAGACTGAACCTCTTGTTTTATTTATACTATTTTTTTACCTTTTAGTTTTACTCTATTTTATCACATCTTTCATAAAACTAAATTTAAATCTGGTAGTTAGTCTGAGAAAGTGTTTTTAAAAATAATTGACTTATTAGGTTAGTTTCAAAAGTTGTATTAATTATCAAATTGATGCAACTGATAACTAATCAATCTTTTGAGAAATTAATTGAATAGTCAAGATCTTATAAATTCACTACTAGATAACTTGGTAATTAAATTTTAAATATCAGGGAACATTAAATTATACCTTTTTAAGATAGTTTTTTATAGATACTCAATTCACCCCCCCCCCCCTCTTGAGTACTCTACTCTGACCAATATATATGATTATTGTCTAAGTCGTATACCATTTTACATATAGTGGTTATTTTAAATCCTATGATGAATCGGTATCTTATACTCAATATGGATATTGAAAAGGCATATTTTTATTGTATTAAATCCTTGTATAAAGAATTATTTGGACTCGAAGTGACAGGTGGGGCCTTCTATATCCCCTTGATGCATCGACAGGTCTCATGAGACAAAAAAGTTGGCGAAAAATCCTTCGAGTTTGTTTCTAAAACATTGTTAAACAGGTATCTACCCATATAAATAAATTGTTCTAATGGTATTAGGGTTCATGTGCTAGATACATGACGTCCAAATAATAATCATTATTTTTCTTCATTATACAGTTATTATCTTTCATGAGGTTTTCACTATGACAAAATCTATAGATGTATTATCATTATCAATTTATTAATGGTGTGTATTTTTAATTTATTCACCATTTCATATTGATTATGTCAAATTTATTATGATTCCCTTATTATTAATCCAAGATTCCACTATATGTAACCCATACTGGTCATTTAATCGCACCCCTATCATTTTTTTTCCTTCCATAGGTTATGAAGAAGGGATCATTTATTGAGTTTTCATGGATTCAGTTTATTAGTTTTGTTATGTTATATGTTTTGTTTCTATTTCCCAATGTAAAATGGGTTCAATTTCTGTATCTAGTTCTTTCAAGTCTACTAAACTAATCATTCCTTTGGGATTTGATTAATTGAAATCATGAAAAAGTAATAAATTAATGCACAGGATCTGGGCTATAGTTGTCTGGGCGTTATAGTTGGTATCATAGGAAGTTTAGTAGAATCCTTTGAAACTATATTAAAAAATCATATATTAGGGAGCACAACCCTGAAGATAGAAATTAAGGATAAGCATATAAGAAAATCCTAGAATTTTGGTAAGGTAGATACAATGTGGGTATTCATAAAAATACTTCCATGTCTAAATACTATAAGTGGACATGGTTCTGGAACTAATGTACCTAGAAGTAAAAACTCCAAAAATGTGTTCTAGGCCTGACTTGAGGTAACCTGGTACACGAAAATGGGCTTTACTATGCACCTAGTTTGACACTCCTAAGGGATATGCTTAGGATAATTCACATTTTCTTAACAAATCATTATAAAGGATTTAAATGTAAATAAAACAATATTTTTTATTATGAAATTAATTGTGCATAAAATTTCAAATTATATTAAGTGTTTGTTAGTTATATATTATTCATTATGACCTAATTTAGTGTATTACATTATTTAGTGATGGGGATTAATGTAATAATGGGAATCAATACCCCCAGACAATATAGGGATTTACCCACTGAGAAAGTCTACATAGTCACTGTTGGTATGGATTAGATTCTGACCATATTTGGAAAACTTACTCAAGCTATAAAAAATAACCATGATACACCTGTTTTGGATCGTTTAATGCGATAGAATCCCCCATATTATAGCGGAACTACTAATCCATTGGTAGCCGATCAATGGATCAAGTCCCATGAAAAGATATTTCTGACATTAAGATGCAATGAAAATGAAAAGGTAGTACTAGAATTATATTGCCTCAAGGGTGATATTGATTAATGGTGGTCCTTGATCTAGAATACCACAGAGGAATAAGTAATAGAAAACATGGAATGGAGAAATTTTAAGGAAATATTCTTTGAAAAATATTTTCTTTATGAAAAACGGACTGAAATGAAGAGGAAATTCCTTAGCTTAAAGAAAACGGAAAAAGAGAGTGTTGTAGAGTATGAAACTACCTTCAAAATAATATCCAAGTATACCATAGATTATGTACGTGACTCAAAAGACAAGATTGATCATTTTGTTGAAGGTATTAATCCATGTATTCAAAGGGAACTGGATTCCCAAACATTTTCATCATATGATGAAATTGTATTAAGTTCCATCAAAATAGAGAAAGAAATTTATAGATCAAATTTGTTCAAGGGAAACCAAGATAAGAATGAGTATTCTGATAACCATGGAAAATGTTGAAGCACCAAAGAATAATTAGGGTACAAATAAATTCCCATTATATGAGAATTGTGGAAAGAATCATCTTGGGAAATATTTGAAAGGCACAGCATTTTGCAATAAGTGTGGATAAAAGGGTCATCAATATAGTTAATGCAAGGGGAAGAAACAAGTTAATGACATTCAGTGCTATAATTGTAGAGAGATGGGACACTATACAAATAATTGTCCTAAGTGCTAAGGAAACTTGTCTCATAAAAGGACATGGGAGAAATGGAAATCTTATGTGATCACAACTGCAGAGGGTGAAGTTCCTAATGATATGGTGGTATGTACATTAATTATTTCCTCAAACCTAGCCAATGATTTATTTAATTATGGATCATTGCATTCCTTTATAGCTTCCAATTTTTCTATGAAAATTATATATTTCCAATTTGATTTAATAAATGAGTTATCAGTCAAAACTCCTATGGAAATTATCATTACAAAAAAGATGTGTCAGGAAGTTCCCATTGGTGAATATAAACATTCCTTATCTACTGATTTTATTATCATACCCATGATTTACTTTGATATAATCCTCATTATGGATTGGATTTCATATCATGAAGCAAAAATATTTTGTAAGAAGAATTAAGTTACAATTTTTTAGGATGATGTAGAATCCATTATCTTTAGAGCAGAAACCTCACCATCCGATTCTTACCAAGATCTACCCCCAGTAGCTCTACTGAATGCAATTATAGGGGAGTATGAAAACTTGATATCTATGAGTGAGGAAAGAAATATTCAAATTGAGGATGTGCCTATTGTGAAAGAATATGTGGGTGTGTTTCCAGAGGATTTACCAGGACATACTCTAGAGTAGGAAGTTGATTTCACTATTGATTTAATTTCTAGTTCAAGACCTATATCAAAGACTCCTTATAGAATGGCCACTATGGAATGGGTATAAATCAAGAAACAACTAGAGGAATTGAATGATAATGGATTTATCCACCATAGTATTTCTCTATGAGGATACCTTGTCCACTTTGTCAAGAATAAATATGGATCTATGAGGATGTGAATTGACTATTGGGAGATAAGTGGTATTATGATAAAGAACTAGTACCCTCTTCCTCACATTGATGATTTATTTGATCAACATCATGGAGCCCAATATTTTTTCAAAGATTAACCTATGATCTGTATATCATCATTTGTGTGTGAGGAAGGAAGATATTCCAAAGAAATAACTTCAAACTAGGTATGGGAATTATGAGATTATAGTATTGCCTTTTGGATTGACTAATTTATCCTCTATTTTCATGGATCTAATGAATAGGGTTTTAAAGGAATATATTGATAACTTTGTTTTGGTATTTATTGATGATATCATGGTATACTACAAAATATATGAAGACCATGAAAATCACTTAAGGATCATTCTGAAAACTTTTAGAAGAAATGAGTTATATGGGAAGTTTAGAAAGTGTGAATTTTGGATTCAATCAGTTTCTTTTCTTGGCCATATTGTCTCTATGGATGGAATCTTAGTTGATCCTGTGAAGACAAAGGCAATCCAAGAATGACCCATGCCAATGAACATAACTGAGGTACATAGTTTTTATTGTCTTAGTAGGTTATTATCGGTATTTAATTAATAATTTTGTCTGATTGGATAACCTTCTAACTAAGATTACATGTAAATGGGTTAAGTTTGTATAGAAAAACTAATGTACAGAATGATTTGAAGAATTGAAAATAAAATTGATCAATTCTCCGATTTTTACTCTTCTATTTGGAAATGATGGATCTGTGATATACAATGATTCATCAAAGAATGGACTAGGTTGTGTCCTTATGAAAAATTATAAAGTTATTTCTTATACATCAAGGCAGTTCAAGACTCACGATAAAAATTATCCAACTCATGATCTTGAGTTAGAATCTATAATATTTTCTCTAAAAATATGGATACATTATCTCTATAGTGAAAGATGTGAGATATATATGGATCAGAGGAGTTTGAAATACATTTTTACACAGAAAGAACTCTACATGAGGCTAAGGAGATGGATCGAGTTACTCAAATATTATGATTGTTGAAAACACTACCACCTAAGAAAAGAAAATAAGACAGCAGATGCATTAAGTAGGAAAGCTCATGGACTTAGGACCCAAATTAGGATTGAGAGAGATCCTATATTCATGGATCTGGAAAATATGGATATGAGAATTGTTAAGGAAGGGGAAACATTTTTATGTTTTCAAATGATTATTAAACTATATTTACTATAGAAGATAAAAATATCTCAATATGATGATGAGAATCTACAAAAGAAAATTAAAGCTATTAAGAATGAAAGATTGGAATACTTCATTTATGAGGATAGAGTTCTAAAATTTGGAAATAGGTTATGTGTCCCATCAGAACCTGAGCTAAAAATGAAACTATTAAATGATGCTCATAGCTCATATTTCTCTATAAACCCTGGTAGCACAAAGATGTATAGATATCTGAAGGAATATTTTTGGTGGGATAACATGAAGCAGGAAATTGCTATCTATGTGTCAAGGTATCTAGTTTGTCAACACGTGATGGCTAAAAGACAATATCCAAGAGGAATCATGAAATATCTACCTATTAAAATGTGGAAGTATGAAGAAATTATAATAGAATTTATCACAAGAATACTAAGGACACCTTTAAGGAATGATGAAATATAGGTAATTGTTGATCGTCTTAAAAAACATCACATTTCCATACTAAAAGAGAGGATTTACCACTTTACCACCTAGAAATACTTTATATTAATGATGCTGTAAGACTTAATGGTGAACCACTATCGATTGTTTCAGATCGGTATCCCTTATTTGCATCAAAATTTTGGAACAGTCACCAGAAGGCTTTGGATATTGATCTTCATATGAGTACTGCTTATCACCCCAAAACTGATGGAATATCTAAAAGAACTATTCAAATACTATAAGTCATGTTGGGGTCATGATATCTTTACTTTCAAGGTATGTAGGATCTATACTTAACTTTGGTGGAATTTTCCTATAATAATAGTTTCCATTCTATCTTTCAAATGGAACCATATGAAGCACTATATGGAAAGAGGTGTCGAAGTCCAGCTTGTTGGGATGAAGTTGGAGAGAGGAAACTTATAGGCCTAGAAATTATTGAAGGGGAAACAAAAAAGTTAAAAACAATTCAATCCCATATTAAAGTAACCCAAAGTTGAAAAAAGAGCTATAATGACAACCATAAAAAGAATTTGGAATTTCAAGTGGGAGATCATGTCTTTCTGAAAGTATCTCTTTGAAAGGGTGTCCTAAGGTTAGGTAAGAAAGGGAAATTGAGCTCTAGGTACATCGAACCATTTGAAATTTTGGATAGAATTAGGTTTGTAGATTACCATTTAGTGGTACTTCGAAACCTCTCTAAGGTTCTAGATGTGTTCCACATGTCATTGTTAAAAAAGTACATGATAGACCCAATGTGTGTACTCAATTTTGAGGAAATAGAATTGGAACCTAACTTGTCATACTGTGAAGATCCTATTAAAATTCTTGACACTAGAGAGAAAGTATTAGGAAATTGAATGACTCGACTAGTAAAGGTTCTTTAGAGAAACCATAAAATAAAGGAAGCAACATGGGAACCTGAGGATGTTATGAAGAAAAACCACCAACATATTTTTATAGGGCATTATACATGAAAAAAAAATTAGGATTAAATTTATAGATGGAATAATATAACACCGTAATATCTTAAGGTATGTTTCTTCTTAAAAAATTACAATTCATTAGATAGATTATAATGCATACAACACTGAGTCTCTATGAAACAACGCCTGGTTATAGGAGATAGTTATATACTAGCCATTAACTTACATTTTTCACTTCTATGATTTGAATTTCAAAAAGCAGACATACATGGTTGTGATCATGGTGATATTTGGAGTTTGATAGAATTAACTTAATTTTTAGTGAATAGTAACATACCCTAATGAATAGTAACTTACCCTTATGAACAGTAACTTACCTTTATGAATAGAAATGTTACCATTATGAATAGTAATATGAACCTTATGAATGTTAACCTTACCCATGAGTGTATAAATAAAATTTAGGCACCTTATAAATGAAGTTGAATATTTCAATTATGTTGTGGTATTTTTGTGAGTAATAAATATTAAATTAAAATTTTATAATTAATAAAATGATTTAAAATATAATTAATTTTCTTAAAATTTATTCATAAATCAATATTTTCTTTCCCTATGTTTTTTATTATAATTTAATGAGACCTTAGTTAATTTTTCAAAGTGACATAAAATCGGTTATAATTTGTAAATTGGTATTTTTTTGATTAAATGATGATTTTAATTAAAAATTAAATTTCTCATATTTAGAAAATTGTTTTGATAAAATGTAGTTCATTTTTTAATTCTACATGTTGATAAATGGTAAGGGTGAATTTTTGGAATTTTTCGGAAATACTTGAATTTTTTGTGAATAATAAGATACAATAATTTATGGTAAATACTAAATATATGATTCATTGAATCATGGATGATGTCTTTCTGAATTAATCACCCTTTTTTAATGTTCACATGTACTAATTACTATTATTATTCACAATAATCAAGAATATTCATTGTCCTGAGGTAAAATAATAAACTAATGATTAAAATAATGCAAAAACCCTCCTCTCCTCTACTATATAAACCACCCCTCACCCCTCTGCCTATCACACCTATCAAGCAATCAAAATTGCCTAACTTTTACCAAATACTCTTTCTAATCCCTCCTACCACGTCCAATACCTTCTAGTATCACCAAAAGGCTAAAAACAAAGGCCTTAAGGAGATTCTCAAGGAGGATTACTTAATAGGAAAACATCTCCTCCTTTTCATTTTAACTTCTTTTACCTGTTCATTATTTTGTTTCTCTCTACTCACCTACCCTAATCCAAATGATGTGATAATTCCATTAACTTACATGTACTGAAATTATATTATTCTAATGGAATATTTAATCATCATCTCTCTTTCCCCCTCCTCTTATACTAAAAATGAAAACACCGTCTGAGATGTGTTAATTTATCACATTCAAGGATGACGGGTTTTCAATTTCTATTACCATCTTCAATTCTAGTCATGAAACCATTTTTATTGTTGAAATAAATCATAATTTATGTAATATATCATATTTAATGTTTTGGAACCATTTTTTACACATGGTATTTAATTATGAATCAAAATGAGTTCGTGGTTATCGAAAAACCATCAAAATAATCCAAGCGTTTCTCATTAAAATTTTATACAATGATTCATTCTCTACCAAAATAAACAAATAATTTATACGATCATTTATCCTTTTTTATGATCATTAAAAAATCATAACTTCAACTTTGGTTTTCAATTTCCATTTAACGTGAACATCCATACTCTTATACAAGCAAAACAATCAAGAAAACTAAGAAAACGTGCACTCCCAAAAAATGAAATTGATTCTATTAACCCATATAAAAGGTAATAAATGAACTTAATAAAGATATAATAAATAAATTACATGTATATAAGTTTATTTAATTATTAATTAATTAATATAATTTGATTATTTAAGACATTAAGATAAAGTATAGAATACATTTGGGCTTAAGGTAAGGGGTTTGTCATCTGACTTTTATTTCCGTGAGATTTCCATTGTTCGCCACTTATTTCATGTATGTGGTGTATGTATACTTATATTTGATATATAA
This sequence comes from Viscum album, assembly GCA_963277665.1. NCBI lineage: Eukaryota > Viridiplantae > Streptophyta > Magnoliopsida > Santalales > Viscaceae > Viscum > Viscum album. The sequence goes on from OY728151.1 coordinate 464,311,023, forward strand.
TTTCAAGATTCTATTTATATTCATAGTATTCAATGATTCATTTGATTATTATTATTTTTTGGACATACAATTCGATTGATTACAATTTCGTAAGGGTCTTTGTCTCAATTTCCATTTCATTTCGATTTACATTGCCTTGTGAACCTAATCATTATTTAGTGGTGTATCTACTACCCCTTTGAGATCATTTTTCTTTTGAAATTTTAATTATATTATATATCCATATTCTTTTTTCATTGATATTATTATTTCTAATGTTGTATAACATTTTACACACAGTGGTTATATTGAATGCTATGATGAATCTGTGCCGTCTACTCAATATGGATATTAAAAAGGTATATTGTACTTGTATTAAATCCATTTATAAAGAATTATTTGGACTTGAAGTGATGGGAGGGCACTCTATAGTCTCTCAGTGCATCGACAGGTCTCATGAGACAAAACAATTGGAAACAAACCCTTCAGGTTTGTTTCCAAAACATTATCAAATGTGTATATACCCACAGACTTAAACCATCTTGATGATATTATGGTTCATGTTCCAGATAGATGATTTAAAAATAATTATAATTATCTTTATTCATTATATAGTTATTATTTTACATGATATTTTCACTATGAAAAACTCTATGGAAGCATTATTATTCTCCGTTTATTAATGGTGTGTGTTTTTCATTTATTCACCATGCTATATTGATTATGTCAATTGATTATGATTCACTCATTATTGATTCAGGCTTCCACTATAAGTAACCCTTACTGAGTATTTGAGATCACCCCTTTCATTTTTTCCTTCTACAGGTTATGAAGAAGAGATCATTTATTGAGTTTTCATGGATGCAGTTTATTATATTTTGTTATGTAATATGTTTTATTTTCATTTCCCAATGTAAAATTGGATCCATGTATGTATCTAGTTCCTTAAAGACTACTAAACTGATCAGTCCTTTGGGATTTAATTCCTTATAATCATGCAATTTTAATAATGTTTTTCACATGATCCTGGCTATAGGGGACGAAGAATTACACCAAAGGAGATAAGATAAGTAGATCTAAGTAAAACGACCAACAACAGAGACTTACCAAGGAATCCAACCTTTAACACACCAAGAGTTTTCAAAATATCACTCCTGAATCGAAGGGTAAATTCTCCACAGCCATTAAGAGGATAAAAAATATGAGTTAGGGTCGAAAATAGTGCAAAACAAGGGGATTTGGGGTAAAAAAAAGCTAGATCCACTTTTTTAGGATCCAACTTTTAACCATGAACGGTTGGGTTGCACAATTAGGAAAAATATGTGCTAATTATGCGCCATCCACTGCCTCCCAACACCCTTCGCTTAGCTTGGATCACATGGTTAAACAAATAATTCACTAACCATGTTTTCTCCTCTTTTCCACTTTGCACGGTTACTTCTAAATAGCCCCATGGTTTGGAAAACCCACGTGCTTTCCCAGAAGCCTCCATCTCACCGTTCACTGTTTTCTATAGGAATTGCATAATTTCTACTAACCATGATCAAACTATGCAGCTCCAAAAAAGCCCCAAAACATTCCATAATTATTCCAAACCCAACCAAACTTTACCCAATTACTTTACATACTTAAAAGGCATAAATAAAGGGTTACTTACTTGAAACCATGGGTACTACAAGCCACATCTTGGGTGTTCCTCCCTATATTAGGGTTTCCAAACTTCCAGTAATATTGGATCACATCTTCATGTTCTTTATATTTTGCCAAAAATATTTGAAATCTAAAATTTTATCATATTTAGGTCTCCACATATCATGTTTAGTATCAATAAGAATGGAGAAATGATTCGAGGTGATGAGATTCATGTGAGAAAAATAGAAGGACCTAAATAATTGAGTCCACTCACTCAAACCAAAAAACTAGTCCAACTGCTCTGCGATGCAGGTGCTAGTAAAATTCCCTTGAAACCAAGTTAAGGTAAAATCTGTATGCCCCATATCAGAAATTCAAACCCTCATCACTGCTTTATGGAACTCTAGTATAGAGGAATGAGACTTGCTGATTCCCCTTTATTTTTCATACTAGAATATAATTTCATTGAAGTTCCCTCTGAATAGTACTAGTCTAGGAATCCTTTCATACAGAGAACGATTAATTTCCCATGTAATCCATTTGTATATTTGAGAAGGACAATTGTAAATGAAAATAAAGGCCCATGTAAGAGTGATTTGATGGTGAATAGAGGTGGTAATGTGTTTAAAAGAGAATCATAAGACAATAACATCCATTCCCTCCCTCCACAAGAGACATAATCCACACGAATTCCCTTGGATAGGGACCAAGAAACATCCATGTAAGCCTAATTTTTTTCAATTCCAACCAATTCCTTTCATTCTAATATGGTTTTAGACAAAAAAATATTAGAGTGACTTAAAGTGAAGCAGCACTTCAAAGTTACAACATGGGTTTTTCATTATGTTGGGTGGGATGGCTTAGTCCATCCTATGCCTCTAGTAATTACAACACAAATCCTTCTTCAGTTCCATGTTTTTTGTAAATTATCATATGCCCATGGGGCTTCAACAATGAATTTGTAATCAGATGTGTCCACCATATGTGGTTCATTACGAGAGTCTCCTCTTACTTTCCACCTCCATGTACTATAACACCCTGAGATTTTGTGAATTATTATTTTTGTAATTAATTCAAATTTTTTATATTTTTCATTTCTCATAACACTAAAAAAGTTTATTTTATATTAAATCACTATGTTTGGCTTGTGTTATACGCAACATCAAGTTAATCATGCACTACACAAAACATAAATTTTAGATTTATCTACATAGAACACTAAGGTTAACCTGTAAATTATCGTACATTACACTCAACACCAACTTCTCATAAGAAACACATGACATCAACTCGGTGTATGTTACATACAACACCGATGTTTCTATAAAAGACGTCATTTTATTGTTATAATTATTTAAATGAAATAATTATAACATAACAGTTAAACATAGTTATATGAAGAGTAAGAAATATTTTTCAAATATTTTTTATAATGTTTTTATATAAATAGAACATATCTATAATGAATGATATTATTTTTGGTAAAGTGATTTTATGTTTAAAAATACCATTTTCTTGAATGAACTCCTATTAATGACCATCTATGAAAAATAATAAAAATAATTTTAAACACATTCAGAAATAAAATTTGATAAAATAAAATTAATTTTTTAATTTAGAATTTTGAAATTAGATTAGGGTGAATTTTTGGGATTTTTTCAGAGAAACTTCATTTTTTTGATGAGCAGAGAAAATATCGAATTTTAATTCAAAACTCCCTTATCATATAATTTATTTATAAGGTTAAATTATATTTTAATTTGGTTTAAAAGTTTAATTAGATCATATTTTTATCAATTAATCCAATTTAGGTAATTTTAATCTATTTCACATTTAAATTGGATATAAAAACTTAGCAAATTTTGACCATTTTTACTTTAAAAACATGCATTGTCGACCCGACTGCAAGATTAATTTTAAATTAATTTCTGCCACATTTTTTATTTTAATTTTGATTTTTTTTTTAAATATTATTAATTATTATAATTTATAATGTATAATTAGGTCAAATTATTTTTTTAATGAAAATATTAGTAAAGGTGATTAAAATTAATTACATCGATTATGGTTGAATTAAGCGTAATAAGGTAATAAACCATAACCTTAAGGCCCAAAAAACCTATAAACTCGTAAAAAATCCATTTTATGGACATGTTTATATTCTATACTCCCTTTTATAGACTTTGTATCATTATTGGATCCACTTGAAACATGAAAAATGTGGGTGGAATTCTCTCTTCAAATATTTACAAGAGTGCCACTACTCCTTCCCTATAAAAGGCCACCACCTCTCCCTCTTCTTCACACCTCTAAGAACAATTAGTATTGTAAAATATCTACCCAATAAAATTCAAAAAATACCTAACTTCCTCATTAAAGACTCCATTTGGTAAGAAATCATTCCAAGTAAGCCTTTTGGCACAAACCAAAAGGAGTTACTCGGTTAAGAGGTAACACATTCTCTGAAGATCCTTTATTTTATTTTACTTATCCTCCCCTCCACTCTCTTTTTTACATGAAAATATATAACAAAATAGAATCCTAAATATACTAGGATGCTTATATCCTATTTTTTATACTAACACTTACACACACCTCCATCTAATGGGTAACAAACATAATGTTTATGTGTTTGACAAACTATCGCCTCACTAAACAATGATTGTTCATTTTTTATTTTACCGCATCTCATGGTGGAAATTATTATGGACAATATGTTTATATATGTTATATATTATATTTATTATATATTTAATCTTCTATATTCCTTTTAAAACACTTATCTTTTTTACTTTCCATTAGGTGTTAATAATATAATTTCATTCGAGGAATTCTCGACTACCGCCCCCTCAAAGCGATGGGATTCGTTCATACACTACATAGAATTAATTGAGGATGATTTTAGTGAATATATATGATATATATATTATGAAATAAATATACTATAATAATTATTATTTATATACATATATGACTTTATCTTCCTTTCTTTCAACACAACAATTATACGGAAATAACGTTCATGCATACGTATGACTTTCCATCTCCATGAATGATGTATTCAATTTCAAACTTATATATTATATATATTATTATAATACAAATATAATATATATACATGTTATTTATATGATTTTTTACATTCTTTAAATCTTGATATAAGTATAATGACCAAATATATGACAAATGAAAACTCATGTGAAGAATAAAGCAAATATTATCCGAAATGAAACCTTAACATAGGATTGTAAACAAGTGTGTAATATAAGGTCATAATAAAACCATATATTTTATTATATATAAGAATATGGTTCTTTAAAATATTTATAATAAATTTATATTTATTATATAGATGGTTTTTACGAGTATGAAGAGAGTCAAGATGCAAGGTAAGGGGATTTCATCTCACTTTCTATTTTCATGAGATACATGATTTATTGACCACCCATTCCTTTTGTGTGGTATGTATAATGCCCATGTATGTATTAAATTAATATTATACTCAATTTTATGGTTATTTACATATCCATTTCAGTTTCTTTTCTTTTATGGGGTTTATATTTCAAAGGTTACTGAACCGGTAAAAACAGTTTTGTCTCAATTTTCCTTCATTGAGGCTCATGTTTTGTTATGCACCTAAATTTATTTTTAAGGTGTATATACTTCCATTTTAAATGTTATATAATTAATATAATTCTTTTCATGATATTTTAATATTTATTTAATTTCATTTTCTTACACAAAGAGTCTGATCCCAAGTTTCCAAGTGAATTTTATTAAAATAATCTCATTACTTTTTGAGATTGTTGATAATTATGATTCTTGGATGAAATATTATGATCCATATCTCAATAAAACTCATGATTTTCCTTATAATATATTTAATAAATATATATACATGCATTAGAACCATTTTTATACTCTTTGGTACCTAAGATAATTAGGAATTTTTTTAATAAAATCTGATTGTATTTATCTCTTCAATTGAAAATATATTCTATTACAAAAACCGTGTTTTCAAAAAAGGTTTTCAAAAAGGTTTTAAAATGGAAATAAAAGATAATTTTCAAAGAAAAAGGATTTATTTTTATTTATTTTTTGTTTTTTTTTCAAATATTTATTGATAAGTTTTCAAATCTATTTTCAAAGAAAAAGGATTTTAAAATATTTTGAATTTTTTTTATAAGTTTTCAAGGAAAATTATTTTTAAAATGTTTTCATTCTTATTTTGTATGTTTTAAAGGAAAATGGGTTTAAAAATGTTTTCAAGTTTATTTTTATATGTTTTCAAGGAAAATTATTTTCAAAATTTTTATAATATTATTTTATTTGTTTTCAAGGAAAATGGGTTTCAAGATAATTTTATAATTTTTAAAGCAAAATGATTTTCAAAATAATTTCAAGATTAATTAATATGTTCTCAAGGAAATTGGTTTTCAAATTTTTTCAAGGAAAATGGTTTTGAAAAAAGTTTCAAGCTTATTTTATAATTTTTCAAGGAAAAGGGTCTTCAATAAAATTTCAAGATTATTTTGTATGTTTTCAAGGAAAATATTTTTCAAAATGATTTCAAGTCTTCTTTATATGTTTTGAATGTATTTTCTACAAAAATTATTTTCAAATGGTTTTATATATTAAAAATCATTTTTAGAGAATAAAAAGTATATTCCTTAAGAAATTTTTTTGAAAGATATTTCAAAAGTATTTTCTATATAAGATGATATCCATTGATGTTACTCATTCCTTTCTAGGAAATAATCTAAAGTTACATTCATATTCTCTCTATGAATGAGTTATGCTTAATTTCATGGTATTTATGAAACCTATTTCTGTTTCATAGGTTATATGTTTTTGAAATCCATTTATCTTTCACTAGTTATGATTTTGATGAAATTATTATGAAACTTGTATCATTTTCCATAGGTTATAATATGTTTACATGTTTATGATTCCCATTTCATTGCATGGGTTATGATATTATTGTTTATGATTTTAGGTCACATTTATGTGTGATTTCATTATGAGATGGGTGAGACCTATATCTCCCCCCAATTAATTGGGTAAACATTTATATCTCATGAGATAGACATGGATGTAACAAGGAAATGAAGTCAGTTTAGTATTACAGGGCTAGAAGAAGAAATGAAATTGGTTCAGTATTATAGAGATGGAATGGGAAGTGAACTCAGCTTAGTAATACAAGGATGGAAGGGGGTGTAAACCTGGTTCAATAAAGGACTTTGTCTACTAATATGGTCTTGGAATCATTGCCTTCACTACTATGGAAGTAAATATTCTATGATTATGTGTTTTCCACAATTACATGTTTTATTTCTATGTTATGATTTCATGGTTTACGTTCTTTTTTTTCTTAATAACTACCAAGATTTATGTCATGACTCATGTTTATGATCTTTGATTTGTCGGGTATGATCTTTTAATGTTTTGATCATGATATCATACCCCAGTTATCATGTTTATTCTTATATATATCATCTGATATCTCCCATTTTTATGTTTCCTTCCCCATTTTATGAAGATGTGAATTAAGTATGATGTGTCTAAGAAGGCTGTTAGTTGTGAATAACCTAGTAGTAGATAATGTATCTCACTTATGTATAAGTTTTTATGTTTCCATGTTTCCAAAGGCACTAGACTATTATGGTATTTGGGAATTTGTTTGTATAATTTTGTAAGTATTCCCCAAAATTTATGTAATGTTAATGTATGAAAAATGAGGTTCACTATAGTTGGTATCAGAGTAAAGGTTTAGTTAACATTTAGAATCGGGGACTAAAAAACCTTAGTGAGAACCCTAAGGTCATGTTTAAGGATAAGTATATGGATAAGGAAAAACATAGGAAAAGGTCTTGGAATTTTGTTAAAGGATAGAGTGAGTGGTTTCCTAGAAATACATCCCTATCTGGATACTATAAGTGGATGTGGCTCTAGCATATATGTACTTAGAAGTATCAACTATGAAAAGATGTTCCAGGCTTGATTCGGGGTAATCTAGTACATGAAAATGGCCCTTGATAAACACCTAGTTTAACACTCTTTGGGGATATAATTTGGGAATTCACAAAATCTTCAGCAAACATCATGATGGATTTAAATATAATTTGGATATGAATAACATAGTATAAACCTCGGGTGTCATAGATTATGGAATGTTTCATGATTTAGACATCATATAAGTAATTATTTTCTTTAATATCTTCTATGATAAATAATGATTACACTATGATTTTGGTTCTAGTCAATAATGGGAACTATAAGGAATTGAATAAATTTTGAATGTGATGGATGACTTGCTACAGATAAGTAAAGTGGGATGATCAATGGAGTGAAAGATGTTGTGATCATGCCTAATCAGTTTTCCTAGAAGATGATTAATAATGTAGACCTAGACCAACTCTAGGACTCCCCAAGGAAGAGAAAAAAGGAGTGTGCTAAGATTTTGGGTAATGGAGACCATGAAGGAAAGAAGATTCTATTTCTTTTGGGTCAAGAATATGAAATGAATCACTTATGTGAATGTATGAGAGTAACAAGAATATGTTTTGACCGTGGAAAATATGGATACAAAGAAAGTGACTACAAGGAAAAAAAATAAAGAGTTTGGTAAATGAAATGGATGAGAATATTGGCCTCCCTAAGACACCATCAAAGGTTAAGTATTTTAATTGTAGAATAAATGGTTATTATGCAACTCAATTTCCCAAGAGGAAATCTCTTGAAGATAATCAGCAAGGTGGTGCAAGTAATGGTTACATTACTGATCATGAAGAGACTATAGATGAAATATGAAAGGGAAGAGGTATCGTATAATAGGATGAGGTATCCCTGTCAATGTAATATGTATGAAGTGGAATAATAAATGTTATTTTGTATTTGGATTCAAGAATTATGTTATTTTAAAGGTTAAATATATAAGTATTTTTCAGTTTATGTTTTTTACTATAGATTTACAAGAACATGTTGAATGGATCTGATGGAATAGAAAATTGATATAATGGAAAGGTGATGTCTATGTAAAAGACATTATTAAGGGAAATATAAACCTTAATATATTCCTTATGTTATGATAATGTTTTTTAGATAAAGATATGTGGGATATGAATAAGTAAATTGGAAGGTACTGATTACCTTGGAACTAATTAAGGACATGTTGACAAGTAGTTCCTGGTATCATGGATGAAGTTTAAAACTTATTAGATTTATGTAATATATCAATTAATATATGGAATAATGAAGAATTAATGTTTTCCAGAAGGATTTACGGTAATTCTGGTGGTTACCAAGTACCAAGAGAATTTACCATGAGGGTATTCACATGTTTGGAATTTAAAAACCAAGAGTTACTTTGTGATATATGGGGGATCAATGTTAAGCTGATCTCATGACTTTATTTCTAAAATTTTGGATTTTCAAATTTCACAAGAGTTATAAGGTTAACCATTTATGAAAATTTTATGTTAAACTTCAGAGGAAATATTTATGCACTGAGTTTGTATTGAAAACCTTGGTTAAAAGGCTATTTAGTGATTAAACTTTTTTCGAGGATTTCTATCATATTTATTTTGGAAATTATATTAATATGGTTTTAAAAAAAGACATAATTTATGTTGGGTGACAACCAATCAAGTTCATAAAGGATAAGGGTATTGAACCCTTGACCAAAGGATGATAAGGGTTTCACGACTACCACTAGCCTACATAATGTCCTGGTTAATGTATAGTTGTTTTTTATGAATAATTATTTACGATGAAACAATAGTGTCACTTTTTATGTTTAGAGATTAATGTATTAACCATCCTCATTTTTAAGAATAGTTATAGATAAATAGTTATACTTTTCATTCTTTTAGGGGCCTTAATATCTTCTAAAGTGTATTTTAGTGCTTCATGCATCAAAATTAATTTCTGTACATCTATTCCTTGAAGTAATGGATAAATTATAAATAGTTAAAAGTACAACCAAAGAATGAAATTTTGTTTATAGATGCATATCAAGTAAGTATATTTACATATATTCTTGGTAAAAAAAGACTTACTCAAACATAGGATAATGATAAAAAAACATTTTCCTAATACTTTAATTTTTGTTGAATTGATGGCCTTGTAAATCATTATAGATTTATGAATTTCAAGCCATCAACTTTTTTTGATCATTCACTTATTTGTGATTGATAAACTAAATCACTCCCTATAAATATTTATTCTTTTCCTCCATGTACAATATTCACTCCCAACCTATGTTATCCTTTGTGGAAACCGAGTTATATGTTACATTTGGCAACCACTATGATTCCAATTTTCCCTTTTTAAGGGAAGTTTTAGTATCTATTTTTATCATATGGGTTTCTAGGAATGAAAAATTCAAGTATTGAACCTTTTATAGCCCATATGAAATTCAAGGGAGAAATTCATTTTAAGGGGGTAGAATTTAATGCCCTAATTTGTGAAATATTTTTTCAAATTAAATTAATCTTTTGATATTTCTCATTTTTTATAACACTAAAAATTGTTTATTTTATATTAATTCACTATGTTTGGATTGTGTCATACACAACACCAAGTTAATCATACGCTACACACAACATACATTTTATATTTCTATATATGTAATACCGAGGTCATCTAGAGATTTTACTTCTATTACACTCAACACCAACTTGGCAGACGCAACACACAACATCGGCTCGACACACTTTACATGCAACACTGATGTTTCTATGAAACATCATTTTATTATTATAATTATTTAAACAAGATAAGTCTAACCTAGCCATTAATGTTAGTTATATTAATAGTAATAAATACTTTTCAAATATTTTTTATAATTGTTTTATATAAATAAATATATTTATAATGAATGATATGATTTTCAGTAAAGTCCTTTTATGTTTAAAAATATTGTTTTGTCGAATGAACTTCTTTTAATGTACTTTTGTGAAAAATAATAAAATTAATTTTAGAAAAATTTATAAATTTAATTTGATAAAACAAACTTCATTTTTGAATTTAAAATGTTGAAATTATCTTAGGGATGATTTTTGATATTTTTCTAAGAAACTTCAATTTTGGATGAATAGTGAAAAATACCAGATTTTAATTCAAAAATGCTTTTCCATCTAATTTATTTACAAGGTTAAATTATATTTTAATTTTTTTTAAAGTTAAATTATATTTTATTTTTACAAATAATCCAATTTTTGTAATTGGAATCAATTTCACATTGAAATTGGATATAAAAACTTATCAAACTTTTAATCATTTTTTACTTCAAAAATCCAAATTATCGACCCGACTGCAGGATTAATTTTAAATTAATTTACACCACTTATTTTTTTGGAATTTGAATAAAAGTAATCCATATTTGGAATATGAATAATTTATAATGTATATTTAGGATAATTTAGTTTTTTAACAAAAACATTAGTGAAAGTTATTAAAATTAATTACATCGATTAAGGTTAAATTAAACTTAATAATGGACCAAACCCTAACCTTAAGGCCAAAAATGACCAATAAACTTGTCAAAAATCCATTTTATGGAAATATTTTGACCCTATACTCCCTTTTATTTACTTTTTATCAATATTGTATCCATATGCAACATTAAAAACATGGGTGGAATTCTCCCTTTAAATATTTACAAGTGTGCCACTCCTCCATCACTATAAAAGGCCACTAACTCTCCATCTTATTTATATCTCTCAAACCACTTAGGTTTGACCAATATCAAAAAAATAAACTTTTAAACATACCTCTATTCCTCCTTGAATCCTCCCTATGTGTATAATGTAATCCAAGGAATCCTTTTTGTGGAAACCAAAAGGACTTACCCGATTAAGAGCTCTCAAGCTCCTTTCTCTTATTTTCCTTCTCCACCCCTCCACTCTATTTATTATATGATTGTATAAAAACAAAAGTATCATAAATATACTATCATATTTTTATGTTATTAGTTCGACCTACACTTACACACACCTACATATAATGGGTATCAAACATATTTTTTACATGTACGACGAACTACAACCTCACTAAATGATGGTTGTTAATTTTTTCCTTTACTGTCTCTCATGGTAGAAATTATGATAGAAAATATATTTATATTTGTTATATATTATATTTATTATTAATTTAATCTTATTTATTTTATAAAAAAAATATCTGTTTTTATTTTCTACTTGGTGTTAATATGATAATTCCATTTGATGAAGTGTGGACTACCGCCCCCTCAAAGCGATGTGATTCGTTTATACACTGCATGGAATGTATTAAGGATGTTTTTTGTGAATATATATTATATATATATGATATAATTAAACTAATATAATAATGAAACATATATACATATATATACTTATATTTCATTTATATTATTTCTTTCAACAAGACAATTAAACTTAAACAACGTTCATGCGTACATACGACTAACCATCTCTATGAACAATGCATTCCATTCAAAACTTATATATTTTATATATTATTATAATAAAAATATAATGTATATACATGATATTTATATCATGTTTTACATTATTTAAATCATGATATAAGTATAAGGACCAAAAATATAACAAATGAAGACACATGTGAAGAATAAAGCGAATATTACCCGAAGTGAAACCTTAACATAGGATTGTTAACAAGCAGGTAATAAAAGGTCATAATAAAATCATATATTGTATTATATATAATAATATGGTTATTTAAAATATATATAATAAATTTATATTTATTATACAGTTGGTTTTTACAAGTATGAAGAGAGTCAAGACACAAGGTAGGGGGATTTCATCTCTCTTTTTATTTCTGTGAGATACATGCTTTATTCACCACCCATTACTTTTGTGTGGTGTGTATACATCCCATGGATGTATTAAATTATTATCATACATAAATTTATGGGTATTTAAATATCCATTTTATTATATTTATTTCATGGGTTTTAAGTTTCAAAAGTTACCAAATTGGTAAAATAGTCTTATCTCAATTTACCTTCTTTGAGACTTATGTTTTGTTATGAACCTATATTCATTTTTGAGGTGTATATAATTCCATTATATATGATATATAATGAATATAATTATTTTCATGATATTTTAAGAATAATTTAATTTAATTTTCTTACTTGGAGAGTATGATCCCATGTTACCAAGTGATAAGAGTTTATTGAAACAATCTCATCACTTTTCGAGATTGTTAATGATTATGCTTATTTGAAGAAATATCATTATCCATATTTCAAGAACACTCATAGTTTCCTTATCCTATATTTATTAAATATATATCCATTTATTAGTACCATTTTCCACTCTTTGATAATTAATATAATTAATAAATATTTTTAAGAAAATCTGACAGTATTTCTCTCTTCGGTTGGAAATCTATTCTATTATGAAAACCATGTTTTCAAAAAAAGGTTTTTAAAAAGGATTTCAAATGACCCTTGAAGATAATTTTCATGAAAAAAAAGATATAATTTTTTTTTGTTTTTAAAGATTCCTTTTTAGGTTTTTAAATCTATTTTCAAATAAAAAGGTTTTTAAAATATTTTGAAGCTTCTTTTATATGTTTTCAAGGAAAATGGTTTTCAAAGTATTTTCAATATTATTTATAAGTTTTCTAGGAAACTAGTTTTACAAATGTTTTCAAGCTTATTTTATAATTTTGTCAAATAAAATTATTTTCAAAATGTTTTAAATCATATTTTATATGTTTTCAGGGAAAATAGTTTCCAAAATGCTTTCAAGCTTATTTTATGTGTTTTTAAGGAAAATGGTTTTCAAAATGTTTTCAAGATTATTTTATAAGCTTTCAAAGGTAATGTTTTTAAAAATGATTTCAATTTAATTTTATATGTTTTCAAGGAAAATGGTTTTCAAAATGTTTTCAAGTTTATTTTATATTTTTTTAAGGAAAATTATTGTCAAAATGTTTTCAAGCATATTTTATAACTTTTCAAGGAAAATGTTTTTCAAAATTTTTTCAATATTATTTTATATGTTTTCAAGGAAAAAGTTTTTCACAATGATTTCAATTATTCTTTATAAATTTTCCAGATATTTTATATGAAAATGATTTTAAAATAGTTTTATGTATTAAAATTAATTTTTCAAAGAAGATAGGATATTTTCCTCAAAAAACATTTTTGAGAGATATTTCAAAATTATTTTTCATATAAGTTGTCATGCGTTGATGTTAATAATTTCCATATAAGGACTGATCTAAAGTTTCCATTCATATTATTTCAATGAATGTGTTATACTTAATGTAATGGTCTTTATGTAACCTATTTCTCTTTCATGGGTTATATGTTTATGAAATCTGTTTCTCTTTCATGGGTTATACTTTTGATAAAATTATTATGAAACTTGAATCGTTTTCTACAGGTTATGATTTGTTTTCATGTTTATGATACACATTTCATTACATGGGTTATGATATGATTGTTTATGATTTTTTGGCACAAGTATGTATGATTTCATTATGAGATGGGTGTGACCTATATCTCCATCCATTGAATTGGTTAAAGATTTATATATCATAATACAGACATGGATGGAATGAGAAAATGAACTCAGTTTAGTATTAAAAGGTAGAAATGAGAAATGAAATTGGTTCAGTATTATAGGGATGAAATAGGGAGTGAACTCGGTTCAGTGATAAATGTCTAGAAGGGGGTGTGAACCCAGTTCAGTAAAGGACTTTGTCCACTAATATGGACTTGGAAACAATGCATTGACTACTATGGAAATCATTATTATATGCTTATGTGCTTTCCACAATTCCATGTTTTATTTCTATGTTATAATTTCATGGCTTATATTATTTATTTTATTATGAACTACCAATATTTATGCCATGATTCAAGTTTATGATCTTTGATACAAATGGTATGATATTTTAAAGTTTTTATCATGATATCATACCCCAATGATCATGTTTATGCTTACATGTCTCCCTTGTTTACCATTACTGATCATCTGAGCTCATCCCTTTTTCTGTTTCTTTCCCCAAGTTATGAAGATATGTATTAAGTATGATGTGTCTAAGAATGGTGCTACTTGTGAAGAATATTGTGAAAGATAATGTAGCTCACTTGTGTACTAGTGTTTATGTTTCCATTTTTACAAAGGCACTAGACTAATATGGTCTTTCAGAGTTTTTTTGTATAATGTTTTAAGTATTTCACAAAAGTTATATAATGTTAATATATGAAAAGTGAGGGTTGCTATAAGTACGGTGTTTTTTAGATCCCAAAAATTTTAATTCATGCATGAAATTGTCTACATGGGATTATAGTGAAAAGGATATGATACCTGTAAGGGGTTCAAGGTCTGTAGGGTTAGGTAAAAAGTGATTTTGATCGGAGGATATTGTTAGGCCGTCTTTGTACACTAGGTGAGGACCCGTTTGCAAGATAAAAATCTCTATAAAGGGTTTTTTACCGTCTCTACCAGAGTACTTCCAGACTTGCGGAAAACTAAAAACTGAGGAATATTCTACAACATAGTTGGTTTCCCCTAAGAATAAGGATTTGTAATAAAGCATGGTGACCCCAGCATAATGATGTTATTTTTTTTGGTTTCATCATGCATACAAAGAGATTTATCCAGCTTCTCCATATCCCAATGTTTTTCTACCTCAATAACATATGGTATTCCATGTTTTTTTTTGCATGGATCCAAGGTAAATATTGCAAGATGACATTGCTATTGTTATATGTTTCTTTGATGGTGCAATCTTTTTTCAAGTTGCTAATGTGACCCCAAAAGAAATTGAAGATAGGAAACTTCTCAAATTCAAATGGGATTTAAATATTTGAATTTTCCATAGAGAGAAAGGTTCCTCTTGGAATCTCGTATCCAATTTTGTATTTAAACCTGATCCTCATGAATGGACCCCAGAGTATGGGATCTGATTAGTCTTATTCAACAAATTCCTCAATACGATTCCCTGCTTCTCTTATGATGCATTCAGATCTTCCATTAAAAGGGATTCTCGATAGTCCAATCAAAAAGGGATATTTTGATAAAGTCATTTTCAAGAAATATTCATCACATTTTAGATCCTTCATAAGTATTATATGTTTGTCTAAAGACTACGGTCTTTTAATAAGGACCTTCTTTTTATTATCTCCATTGATTAATTCTAAAACCAAAATACCCAATCTGATCTCATAAATATTAACTCCATCATTCAGGAGAAAAACATACTATAACATGTTCTTCATGGTGAGTAGGTTGAATGGTCGATCAGATATTAGTTTACCTACCGTGGGAAGATATATCCGATGCTTCAGGAAGAAATATTAATTTTTGACACAACAATGGGTGATTCTTCCTTTTCCATTAGCAATAGGCATCATCACTGGTAGATTAGATCATTCTCTATTGGTCTGATCACCTATAGGTGGGTCATCTAGTATCACTGAGAATATCCATATACAAAACTCATTTTATCAACACCGCCACCAAAAAACCATCGCACCTAAAAAAAACCAAGGAAGAATGAACCCTAGGAAAACCTAGAAGGGGGCTCTCACTGCCGGGAGAGTAGTTATGTTCTATTTGTATTATAATAATTATAAATAAGTAATTATACATAAATATATAATAATATGTACACATATATAAACATATAAATATATATAAGTATGAATAAATATATTATTATATATAAATACATATAAATAGTCACAAATATATAATTAAATATAAATATATAATTATATATAAACATATACAAAGATGTCTGATTGTGTCTGTATACATATGTATATAATTAGGTGTATATATATATATAATAAAAAATCACTATGAAATGATATTTATTCTCACAAGTCAAACCAAATAAGAATTTTCTATTTCTAACAATTAATTATATCTTTGGCTCAACCATTTTTTCATCTTATACTGTGTAAAAAATTAATTATGTATCATATACTCAATCTATTTTTTTGAAAACATGCAATGGGGGAAAAAAGTGTCA
The DNA here is from genome assembly GCA_963277665.1 of Viscum album. Lineage (NCBI taxonomy): Eukaryota > Viridiplantae > Streptophyta > Magnoliopsida > Santalales > Viscaceae > Viscum > Viscum album. Next base: position 464,327,643 of record OY728151.1, read on the forward strand.
CTATAGGTCCATCAAAATTATTATGTTTTTATTATTTTTTGACCATCAGTATTAAATATTAAACAATATATGTAACACCCTGAACCCTCTAGGTTGGAGCCGGTGCATTACTTGTGATATTGGCATGGTTAGAAGGAATGAAAATCCTGAAGGAACGATCAGTTTAGTATTCTTGTTGAAACTAGATACATAGATGTAACTCAAATTACATTGGAAAAGGTTATAAAATACAATACATAACAAAAAAACTCAAAACTGCATCCACAGGAACTCAAAAGAAGACCTTCACTTCATCACCTGTCGAAGGTAGACAATGAAAGGGGTGAGCTCAAATGCTCAGTAAGGGTTACAAATAGCGGAAGCATGAATACAATAATAATTGAATCATAGTCAATCTGACATAATCAATATGGCATAGTGAATAAATGAATAACTAATGCCATTAATAAACTGATAATGAAACTGAATCCATAGATTTTGTCATAGTGAAAACCTCATGGATAATAATAATAACTGATAATGAATAAATAGAATGATTATTAATTGGAAATCATGTATCTGGAACATGAAACCATAATACCATAAAAACGGTTTAGTTCTGTGTGTAGAAACCCATCTGATTTTTGGAAACAAACTCGAAGGGTTTGTCGCCAAACTATTTTGTCTCATGAGACTTACCGATGCATCGAATGTCTATAGCGGGCCCCACCCACCACTGCATGTCCAAATCATTCCATATACATTGATTAAAAACAATATCAATATGCCTTTTCAATATCTGTATAGATTAGAGTATACAGATTCATCAATATTTCCATAATTAAAATAACTTTCCAAATAAACATTGTATGTAAAATGGTATACGGTTTAGAAAAAAACATATCCATGAAATGAGATTATGGATATTTAATATAATTTCAAATGAAAAGTGATCTCAAATGGGTAGTAGGTACACCACATAAGGATTATAAGGTGCATAATACAAATTTAGTCACAACGAAAAGGTAGTTGAGACAAAGTCCCTTACCACAATCTATTTAGTCGAATCATATAACCAGAACTTAATGAACATTGAGTGAATCATTGAATAACATGAATATAAATAGAATAATGCTATTATATATCAAATGGAAGTACACATATACCAAATATAAGGAATAATTTGCGAACAATGGAAATCTCATAGAAATAAAAGTGAGATGAGAAACCCCTTACCTTTTGCTCTAGTGTGTTCTAGATTGTTCTTAACGACCTGAATAATCAAATTTAGATTCATTAATTAATAATTACAGAATCTAATAAATATTTAATTGATATTATATGACCTTATTAAGTTCATTAATTTCTTTTTTGATGGGTTTAAGAGATTAAATCTTATTGTTTTGCAAGCATTTTCTTACTTGGTTTCATGATTTGTTTACTTGTTTTCATGAATGGAAGTTGGTTTGAAATACGGTTAAACATCAAGAATTGTTAATATAAATTATTAGTGAAATTAAAAAGGTATAAATGATCTGATAATGATTCTTGTTATATACCATGAGGATGACTCATTCGATGAGTTAAAAATAAACGCTTGAATTTGGCTTGGCAGTTTTGTGCTCAATAAACTTGTATCGTATTATTATTCAATATTATGTATGTATAAAGATTCCAAAAAATTAATCAATATAAAATACATATTTTATGAACTGGTTAAACCATAAATATGGTTTCATGACCAGTAATGAAATAAATATTGAAGAACAAAACTTCGTTGTCCATGAAGGTTATAAATTGGAACCTTAGGGACGTTGATTTCGTTTATTAAAATAAAAGGGAGGGAGTAAGAATATTGATGATGGTTTTTCCATTCACATGATATAAATACAGTATGTAGATGATAATGGAGTTATCATGATCATTTTGACAGAGTAGGTGAGGAGAGGATAACAAATGAAGATAAATTCAAATGAAAATAAAAGAAATAGAAAGGTGTTTTACCTATTGAAACGACTTCCTCGAGAACCTCTTTAAGGGAAGGGATTTTGGTCTTTTGGCAAGACTAAGAGCTTACTGGTCGTGGGGAGTGACTAGGGAAGGGTAATTGGGCATAAATTTGAGGATATTAAAGGATTAGAGAAGTGAAGAGAAGAGGTAGTGGTGGGAGGTTTTTATAGTGGAGGAGAGGGGTAATTTTTGATTATTTAATTCATTATTTTATTATTTCCCTCAAGAAAACCAATAGTATTGTTTCATGTGACCCCTAATAGAAATAATGGAATGTGACTTCGAACCAAGTAGGCTTTCATCACTTATTATGTCATAAATAGTGTATTTTACTGATAATCTGTATATACGATATTTTATCGTATTTCACTATTCATCAAAAATTTAAAATTTTAGAAAAATCCCAAAAATTTACCCTAACCATTTTTTGACGTGTATAATTTAAAAATGAACTCCATATTTTTAAATTAATTTTCTAAATATTATTAATTTAATTTTTAAATAAAGTCATAGTTAATTCAAAAAATAACAATCTTAAAGGTGCAATTAGTTTTATTTCTCATTGAAAAACTAATTAAGATCTCATTATCTTATTTCCTTAAGAAAATAAAATAATTTTATTATTTACTATTCATAATGGTCATATTAATATTCATATTACTTTTCATAAGGATATGTTACTATTCACCAAAAATCAAGTTTGTTCTATCAGACTCCAAATGACTTACTGATCACAATTCTAGATGACCATTTTTTGAAATTCAAAACATAGAAGTGGAAAATTTATATTTAATGGATAGGTTTTGAATATATTATAAATAACCTAGTGTTGTTTCAAAGGAACATAGTGATGAATAGAATGTATTTAACAAAAACATACAATAAATTTTTGGGGTGCAACATTATTCCCTCCTTTGGAAATTTTGTCCTCGAAATTTTATGTACATAGCCCACCAAAAAGATGTGGGTGGTTATTCTTCATGAAATCCTCTAGTTCCCATTTTCTTCCTCCATATTCAGGTTTCTCCAAAGAACCTTTACTGAACGAGTTGTTCAATTTCTCAATACCTTCTCCCTTGTGTCAAGAATCCTAATGGGCTTTTCATAGTATGACAAATTCGGTTCCAGTTCAATTCCATCATATGTGAGTACATGCGTTGGTTATGGCATGTATTTCTTTAACAATGATACGTGGAACACATCATGAACTCTGGAGAGATTTGGAGACATCTTTAAATGGAAAGATACAGCTCCTATTCTTCCTAGGATTTCAAATGGTCCGATGTACCTGGGGCTCAGTTTCCCTTTCTTACTGAACATTAAGAGTCCCTTCCATCGAGATACTTTCAGAAATACATGATCTCCCACTTGAAATTCCGAGTCCTTTCTCCGGTTTTCAGCATAACTCTTCTGCCTACTTTGGGATGCTTTAATATGGGCTTGCATTTTCTTCACCTTTGTCGTGGTCTCTTCAATAAGTTCTAGGCCTTTAAGTTTCCTTTCACCAACTTCATCCCAACAAGTTGGAGTTTGACATCTCTTTCCATATAATGCTTTATATGGAGCCATTTCAATACTAGAATGAAAACTATTGTTGTAGGAAAATTATACCAAAGGAAAATATTGATCCCACATACCTTGGAAGTCAAGAGAGCATGATCTCAGCATGTCTTCTAGAGATTGAATAGTCCTTTCAGACTGTTCGTCGGTTTGAGGGTGATATGCAGTACTCATATAAAGCTCAGTATTCAAAGCCTTCTGGATACTTTTTCAGAACCTTGATGTAAAACGTGGATCGCGATTAGAAATAATCGATAGGGGGACTCCATGAAGTCTCACAACTTCATTAATATATATTCTTTCTATATGTTCAAGTGGTAGATGTTCTCTTATAGAAAGAAAATGTGCTGACTTGGTAAGACGATCAACAATGACCCATATTGCATCGTTCCTTCTAGGAGTATTTGGTAGTCCCATGACAAAGTCCATCATGATATTATCCCATTTCCACTCAGGTATGGTAAGAGGTTGCAATACTCCTCCAGGCTATTGCCTTCCATCTTTCACATATTGACAAACCATAAATCTTGACACAAAATTAGCAATCTCCCTCTTCATGTTGTCCCACCAGAAATATTCCTTCAAATCTATATAAATCTTAGTGCTACCAGGGGGTGTAGAGAAGTTGTAACTATGAGCATCATCCAACAATTCCATTTTTAGATCAGGAATATCAGGAACACAAAGTCTCTTCCCAAATTTCAAAATTCCATCTTCATATACGAAGTCACTCAATCTCCCATCATTCACAGCTTTAATCTTCTTTTGAAACTCCTCATCATCAGCTTGAGAAATTTTTATCCTTTCTAATAAAGATGGTTTGGAAACCATTTGAAAAATCATTGATGTTTCACCTTCGATGGTTATTCACATATCCATCTTTAATAGATCCATGAAAATTGGATCCCTTTCAACTATCATCTTGTTTAAAACTCCGTGATCATTTATTCTCAAAGCATCTACCACCTTATTTTCCTTCCACGGGTGGTAGTTTATCATGAAATCATAATCCTTGAGTAGATCAAGCCATCTCCTTTTCCTCATGTTGAGTTCTTTCTGTGAGAAAATATACTTCAAACTATTGTGATCAGTATAAATCTCACATTTTTCACCATAGAGATAATGTCTCGATATCTTCAAAGCAAATATTACATCAGCTAACTCAAGATCATGAGTAGGATAGTTTTTCTCATGAACTTTTAGCTGTTGTAATGCATAAGCAATAACCCTATCATTTTTCATAAGGACATAACCAAGTCCTTTCTTTGAAGCATCACTATAAATAACAAACCCGTCATTCCCCAATGGTAGAGTAAATATAAGAGAATTGACTAATATTTTCTTTAGTTATTCTAAACAATCTTCACAATCTTTTGTCCAAACAAATTTAACCCCTTTTCGTGTGAGCTTCATTAGCGGGTTAGCTAGTCGGGCAAAATTCTGCACGAAACGCCGATAATAACCTACTAAGCCAATAAAACTGCGTACCTTAGTTATGTTTATTGGTGTGGGCCAATCTTGGATTGCCTTTGTCTTCACAGGATCAACTAGGATTCCATCCTTCGAGACAATATGGCCAAGAAAAGAAACTGACTGAAGCCAGAATTTTCACTTGCTAAACTTCTCATATAATTTATTTCTTCTAAGAGTTCCCAGAATAACTCTCAAGTGACTCTCATAGTCTTCATATCTTTTTGAGTATACGAGGATATCATTGATTAATATCACAACAAAGTTATCAAGATATTCCTTGAAAACTCTATTCATTTAATCCATGAAAACATATGGTGCATTCGTCAGTCCAAAAGGCATCACTGTAAACTCATAATGCCCATACCTAGTTCGAAATGCTCTCTTCGGAATATCTTCCTTCCTCACATTGAGTTGATGATATCTTGATTGAAGGTCAATCTTTGAAAAGTATTGATATCCATGAAGTTGGTCAAATAAATCATCAATCCAGGGTAGAGGACACTTATTCTTTATTGTAATAGCATTGATTTCTCTGTAATCAATGCATAGCCTCATGGATCCATCTTTCTTCTATACAAAAAAGACCAAGGATCCCCATGGAGAAACACTAGGTCGAATAAATCCTTTGTCACTCAAATATTCTAGTTGTTTCTTCAGCTCCACTAATTCCACAGTGGCCATTCTATAGGGAGTCTTTGATATAGGTCTTGCATTAGGAATTAAATCAATAGAGAACTCAACTTCCCGCTCTGGAGGATGTCCAGGTAAATCCTCTAGAAATACATCAATATACACTTTCACTATGTGCACATCTTAAATTTGAATATTTCTTTACTCTCCCATAGATATTTTTTTATATTCCTCTCCCGTTATTGTATTCAATAGAGCTACTAAGGGTGTTTCTAGATAAGAATCATGTGGCGAAGTTTCTTCCCTAAAGACAAGGGATTCTGCACTATTTTCAAACATAGTAACTTCCTTTTTATTGCAATAAATCCTCGCATAATAATTTGATAGCCAATCTATACTGAGAATTATATCAAATTCATTCATGGGTATGATGAAAAGTCTAGCAACTAAAGCACATTTTGGTGCTTGGAGGGGAACTAGTCGACATTCCTTTGTTGCAATGATACATCCTATGGGAGTTTTTACTGACAAATCCTTTCTTAAATAAAATTTGACATATCTAATTTTATTGGAAAACTGAGAGGATATAAATGAATGCGATGATCCAGAATCAAATAAAGTGTCGGTTAAGTTTGAGGAAACATTTAAAGTACCTGCCACCACGTCACTAGGAACATCAACCTCCGTGGTTGTAATCGCATAGGCTCTCCCTTGCTCTCTTTTCTTTTTCTGAGGCATGTTTCTTTGGTGCTTAGGACACTCATTTGCATAGTGTCCCATCTCTCTGAAATTTTAGCATTGAACATCATTGAATTAATTCTTTCCCTTGCATTCATCATATCGATAGCCCTTTTCTCCGCAGTTATAGAATACTCCCATGCCTTTCAAGCATTTCCCAGGATGATTCTTTCCACAATTCTCACATAATGGGAAACTATTTGTTCCCTTTATCTTCTTTGGGGCTTCTCCTTTTCCTTTGTTATCAAAGTATAGCTTCTTATCTTGGTTTCCTTTGAAAAAATTTGATATAGAAAATTCCTTCTTTGTTTTGATGGCACTTGATACAATTTCATCATATGATGAAAATGATTGAGAATCCAGTTCCCTTCGAAGACTTGGCTTAAGACCTTCAAAGAAATGATCAATCTTGTCTGCTGAGTCACGAACGTAATCCATGGCATACCTGGCTAGCCTTGTGAAGGTAGCGTCATACTCTGCAACACTGTCTTCTTCCCTTTGTTTCAAGCCAAGGAATTTCCTCTTCATTTCAGTTCGTTGCTCACGACGTAAATATTTTTCGAAGAATATTTCCTTAAAAGTATTCCATTCCATATCCTCTATCTCTTCTTCCTCCGTGGTATTTTGAATCAAGTTCCACCCTTGATCAGCATCGCCCTTGAGATAATATACTACCAGTACTACCTTTTCAGTTTCATTACATCTTAACACCATGAATATATTTTCAAGGGACTTGATCCATTGCTCAGCAACCACTGGATTAATAATCCCACTAAAATATGGGGGCTTCTGTTGCATGAAACGATCCAACATAGGTGTTGAATCGTTATGTGTTACAACTTGAGTAAGTTGTCCCAATATGGTCATGATCTGATCGGATCCAACGTTGATTGTGTTGACTTACTCAGTAGGGAGATCCCTACCTTTCCCACGAGTATTGATTCCCCTTATTCCATTAGACACCATTTCTAAATAATGGGATACACTAGATTAGTTTATGAATCTAAAATAGAAAATCACTCAACATAGATTGAAATTCTATGCATAGCTAATTTTATAAACATGGTTCCTCTAAGGAAAAATTTACATTAACTCCTTCATAATGGCTTGTAAAGAAAACATGAATTATCCTAAGCATATCCCTCAGTAGTTTCATATCCAAGAGTGCAGTAAGGAATGCTTTCATGCACCAGTTATTGTTCTAGTCTAGCTCAAAGCGGTGTTTTTGGGTTTTACCTCTAGATACATTTATGCCAGAGCTGCTTCTACCTGATCATATTCAAACAGGGACATATTTCTTAAAATATCCACATAATTTATTCCTTACCAAAATTCAGGGATGTTCTTGTAATTTTATCCTCAAATACTACCTTAGGGCTTTATTCCCTAGTATAAATTTCTTAGTTTAGTTTCCAAGTGTTCTATTAAACTTCCTCTGATACCAACTGTAACACCCCGACCCCTCTAGGCTGGAGTCGGTGCATTACTTGTGATATTGGCATGGTTAGAAGGAATGAAAATTCGGAAGTAACGATTAGTTTAGTAGTCTTGAAGAAACTATATACATATATGTAACTCAAATTACATTGGGAAAGGTTACAAAATACAATACATAAAAAAACTCAAAACTGCATCCACAGGAACTCAAAAGAAGACCTTATCTTCATCACATGTCAAAGGTAGACAATGAAAGGGGTGAGATCAAATGCTCAGTAAGGGTTAAAAATTTCAGAAGCATGAATACAATAATAAGTGAATCACAGTCAATCTGACATAATCAATATGGCATAGTGAATAAATGAATAACTAATGCCATTAATAAACTGAGAATGAAATTGCATCAATAGATTTTGTCATATTGAAAACCTCATGGATAATAATAATAACTGATAATGAATAAATAGAATGATTATTAATTGGACTTCATGTATCTGGAACATGAAACCATAATATCGTAAAAACGGTTTAGTTCTGTGGGTAGAAACCCGTCTGATTTTTGGAAACAAACTCGAAGGGTTTGTCACCAAACTGTTTTGTCTGATGAGACCTACCGATGCATCGAGGGGCTATAGAAGGCCCCACCCTAAACTTCATGTCCAATGTATTCCTTATATATTGATTCAATACAAAATCAATATGCCTTTTCAATATCCGTATAGAGTAGAGTATACAGATTCATCAATATTTCCATAATTAAAATAACTTTCCAAATAAACACCGTATGTAAAATGGTATATGGTTTAGATAACAAAAATATCCATGACATGATATTATGGGTATTTAATATCATTTAGGATGAAAAGTGATCTCAAATGGGTAGTAGGTACACCACATAAGGATTATTAGGTGCACAATATGAAGTTAATCACAACGAAAAGGTAGTTGTGACAAAGTCCCTTACCACAATATATTTAGTCGACTCATATGACCAGAACTTAATGAACATCAAGTGAATCATTGAATAACATGAATATAAATAGAATCATGTTATTATATATCAAATTTAAGTACACATATACCAAATATAATTAATAATTTGTGAACAATGGAAATCTCACAGAAATGAAAGAGAGATGAGAAACCCCTTACCATTTGCTCTAGTGTGTTCTTGATTGTTCATAACGACCTGAATAATCAAATTTAGATTCATTAATTAGTAATTAAAGATTATAATAAATAATTTATTGATATGATATAACTTTATTAAGTACATTAATGTCCTTTTGGTGGGTTTAAGATATTAAATCTTATTGTTTTGGAAGCATTTTCTTACTTGGTTTCATGATTTGTTTACTTGTATTCATGAATGGTAGTTGGTTTGAAATATGGTTAAACATACAGAATTGTTAATATACATTATTAGTGAAATTAAAGAGGTATAAATGATCTTATAATTATTATGGTTATATACCATGAGGATGAATCATTCGATGAGTTAAAAATAAATGCTTGAATTTGGCTTGGCTGTTTTGTGCTCAATAAACTTGTTTCGTATTATTATTCCATATTATGTATGTATAAAGATTCCAGAACATTAATAAAGATAAAATACATATTTTATGACCTGGTTCAACCATAAATATGGTTTCATGACCAGTAATGAAATAAATATTGAAGAACAAAACTGCATCGTCCACGAAGGTTATAAATTGGAACCTCAGGGACGTTGATTTCGTTTATAAAAATAAAAGGGAGGGAGTAAGAATATTGATGATGGTTATTCCGTTCACATGATATAAATACAGTATTTAGATGATACTAGAGTTATCATGATCATTTGGACAGATGAGGTGAGGAGATGATAACAAATGAAGATAAATTCAAATGAAACTAAAAGAAATAGAAAGGTGTTTTACCTCTTGAAACAACTTCCTCGATAACCTCCTTAAGGGAAGGTATTTTGGTCTTTTGGAAAGACTAAGAGCTTCCTGGTCGTGGAGAGTTACTAGGGAAAGGTAATTGGGTAGAAATTTGAGGAGATTAAAGGCTTATAGAAGTGAAGAGAAGAGGTAGTGGTGGGGGGTTTTATAGTGGAGGAGAGGGGTAATTTTTGAATATTTAATTCATTATTTTATTATTTCCCTCAAGACAACCAATAGTATTGTTTAATGTGACCCCTAATAGTAATAATGTCATGTGATTTCAAACCAAGTGGGATTTTATCACTTATGATGTCATAAATAGTGTATTTTACTGATAATTTGTATATACGGTATTTTATCATATTTCACTATTCATCAAAAATTCTAGAATTTTAGAAAAATCCCAAAAATTTACCCTAACCATTTTTTGATGTGTAGAATTCAAAAATGAACTCCATTTTTTAAAATTAATTTTCAGAATATTATTAATTTAATTTTTAAATAAAGTCATACTTAATTTGAAAAATAACAATCTTAAATGTGCAATTAGTTTTATTTATCATTGAAAAACTAATTAAGATCTCATTATCTTATTGCCTTAAGAAAATAAAATAATTTTATTATTTACTATTCATAAGTGTCATATTACTATTCATAAGGGTATGTTACTATTCACCAAAAATAAAGTATGTTCTATCAGACTCTAAATGACTTACTAGTCACAATTCTAGATGACCATTTTTCGAAATTCAAAACATAGAAGTGGAAAATTTTTATTTAATGGCTAGGTTTTGACTATCTCATAAATAACCTAGTGTTGTTTCAAAGGAACATTGTGATGAATAGAATGTATTTAACAGAAACATACCATAAAATGTTTGGGGTGCTATAATATATGCAATCACATTGGTCAAAATGAATTCATATCAAAATAATGGTTATAAACACAATTTATGTAAGAAATGAACAGTGTGAAATCCTTTGAGATTTTTTTAATATTTAATTAACCTTACTATTTTAAAGTCAACAATGAAAAATAGTCAATTATGGATTGTGTAAAATAGGATTCAATAATTAAATATTCAAAAAGATGAAAACCACGTAGAATTTTCAACTCATATGTGTCAAAAAAACATAATCATTAATATCATTGATTAGTTGTTCAATTATTAAATAATGACTCGGACAAAAATATTTATTAATATCTATGTTCTAACAAAATATGAGTTTTTCACACATGTTTGGACAATTATAGTATATGGTTTTGGGATTTATGGGAATAATAAATTCTAAAAATTTAGTAAGAAAACAAAGTGAAGATTAATCAAGAGAGGATTTAGATAAATCAATTGAAAAACTTAAACTATATCACATTCATTGAGATTTCAAGGAACTTTTTATTTAATGTTGGATTAAGAATTCAAGAATAAATCAATGGGTTTGTACCAACTCAGGTGATTGATTTGATATTAAATTTCATATATAATATAAAGGATCTCTTTATCACCCATAACATATTAGAACCTTTCAAGGAAAAGTTACAATATAATTGAAGAGTTTTGGCCATGGATTTCCCCAATAAAATCAAATTTTTGAAAAATTTTAACGATGATAGCAATTTTTTATTTATTATTATATAATTAAATTAGATAAAATAAAAGTATTAGTAAAATGTATTAAACATTGATGTGATATTAATAATATATTATATATTTTGTAACTTACTCAATATTCAACTGAGAATTAAATGAATAATTGACTATTCAAAACTCATTACACCAAGTAACCACCATTAAACATCATATGAAGATATTCTATAAAACCTATATACAAATGATGTATTTATGCTATATCATTTGAGATGATATTGTTTCCATAGATATTGAAGCTTAAATAGGGGGGATTGAAGTTTAATTGAACCTAAAAAATTTCCCACACTAAAAAATGTTAATATTACAGAATTTATAAACTCTAAATAGACACTACTAAAAAATAGGCATTTAACAGTGGTAAAAATGGCCTCTATCAGTGTTAGAGAAGTGCTCCCAACCGGAGTAAGACTAAAATCCCTAGGATTTTATCAATGATAAAATAGAACTGATAAAGTGTTCCTTTATTAGTGCTACAAAATAATTGATAAAGGAAAAAAATTATCCTTTCTTATGAAAGTGATGATAAAGGGGCATATTGTAGTGTGCTGTAACAACACACTCCAACACTAGAAACACCATAAAAATCACCAAAATCATGTACCATTAGAAAATTTAAATGAAATAAAATTTACAACACAAATACAAAAAAAATATTATAGACATTTCAAAATTTTTTTGTACAATTACATAAGTACAAATTATTACATACATTAAAAAACATCGATGTTAATTCTTTTGATCATAACCCCAACTCATGCTATTACCAAAAAAACCACCCCTGCTCAAGAAAAAGAACACCTTTTTATAAGAAAAAATCATTATGTTAGTAATAATATAAAGAAATAAATTAATATAAAGTTTTAATTTTAAACTAAACTTTGATTCATACTAGGAAAACTATGTATCAAATTGAGTTGTGGTTGATTCTTGCACGTCACACCATTTCTTGTCCATCTTCATGCATTATCTCTATGAAAATTAACTAAATAATTATAAGATAAAAATGATAAGGAAATTAATTAAGTAATATCATATACAATGATGAGAAAACAATATAGGCTCATTTTCTTGGTTTTGGTGATGTGATGCACATCTTAAACTAAAATGACCCATATATATTGTAAAGACACACTTAGAGTCATATCGGTAACACCATGCATCATATTGAGGTATGGATGATTCCTATATGTCCCAAATAACATATAAATCATTTTACTAAAGTATAAAAACAATATTAATGATTTTTATTGGTTTTCAGTAGGTCATTTATCTTTTTTTACTAAAATTCCATTTTAAACTAGAAACACGCACATTGAGTCATACCGATCACATCGTGTATTGGTTTGACATGAGAAAAATTCATACACATGTAAAATTACTTATGAATTATTTTAATAAATTATCAAGAAAATATTATTTTGCTTAATTGGTTTTAAATGAGTGATAATTTTTAAACTAAAATTCCAATTTGAAATTGATAGCCGGCATTTTGAGTCATACTGGGAACAGAAAGTATCAGATTGAGGTGCGGTTGATTCCTAGACGTCAAAATGAATGATGAATCATTTAATAAATTATAAAACTAACCCAATTGAGTTTTTTCATTTTTTTGTATGTTATTTTTATTTTTTACTAAAATTAATATCAATTTTAAATAAAAAGAAGCACTTGAAGTCATACTGGTCACATCATGTGTCAGATTTAGATGTGGATGATTCCTACACATCTCAAATGACATACAGATCATTTTGATAAATTATCAAAACAATATTAATGTAAAAACCCATGTAAAAATATAATAAATTGTTTTCATATTTAGTAGTATTATTGGATTAAATAGTTAAATTAACTTTGTTAAGCATTTTTTTAAATAAATAATTTTATTAAACTAATTTCTTATATAATAAAATTTAAAATATTAATTTTAGGATTATAGAATTTTAATTTGAAAAAATAATTTAATATATCAATTCATCATTTTGAAATTATCTTAGTATTAATTTTTGATAATTCTCTGAAAATTTTAAATTCTTAGTGAAGAGTAAAAATATTATTTTTTATTTATAGTATTTTTTATGACATCTTAAAGACATAAATTATGATATAAAATTCATCAAACTTATGTAATGACTAAATTATGATAATATAATATAAATATTGTACAAAAATAATTCATAACATGTAATTTATAATTTATTTCATGATAAGTATAAAAAAATATTTGTTAGTGCCGACGTAGTGCTTGTGCAGCATTGATAAAGTCAAATTTGGTTCTTTATAGATAATAATTAAGTTATAAAATGTATTTTCTAAACTTTTTTATTAATAATTATGTTTAATTTTTTTCTTATATTTTCTAAATTTATTGTTATATAACATGAATCTTATCCAAATGCATGCGCAATGTTTCCACAAGGCAGGGAAAGTAAAATTAACAAATTAAAGAAGTTGTCTTGAAAAGGATATGATTAAATATAATTATTATAGAAATATAAATGATTATCTTGAACCTAATTAATATATTTTTATTATAGTAAATTTTTTTAATTTATATATATGAAATAATTAACTTTAATGTTTATGAAATGCTGATGCAGTGCTTGTGCAAGCAGAAGAAATATAAATAAAATTATTTCAATTAAAATTATAAGAACCATTAAATGATCTAAAAATTTGAATAAATATTTTATATGATAATATCTCAACCATATTTGTCCAAGGATCTAATTAATGACCATTTGGATCCACCTGGATTTGATTAATACCCTTTATAATATTTTATTTAAAATAAAGTCATGATGTTCACCCTATAGTTTTAATTAATATAATATTTTAATATATATATTAATGAGATATTTTCTACCATAAATATAAATTTTAATGATAATAAATTTATCCTATTCATATAAATTTTTTTTGAATTTTTAGGAAATAAATAATCACCCTAATGTCTAGCACAATGATGATGCGATAAATATTTAATTAATGAAAAAAATAAAATAAATGATATTAAAAATATTAAAGTAAATATAATTTGAGATTTTTACAGTAATAAATGAATTTTATAGATAATTATTATATTTTTATGATATAATAAAAATTTTGGTTTGAATTTTAATATTTTTATGATGTTTTTAAAGTCATAGTTATGAATTGTTTTTAATTGGACAAAAATTATTTTTCATGAAAACAATATTTTATTAAATTATTAAAAAATTAAAAAAATCATGAGTAACTCCAAATATGATAATATTATTTCTAAAATGTGATACCATTTAGATTTATAGGCATTTTGGAAGTATTTACCTCATTATTAGACTTATTATATTTTAATATTTTATGAAATTCCTAATTTTCCCCTCACCCCAATTATAAAAGGGGGATCATTACTTCACTTAATTTCATTACCTTAAGACATATTTCTAAACTATATTATAATAAATTACCTTCTTATAACCCCTTTATAAATTCTAGTGTTTTTGGTCTCACAAAAAAACCAATTTTGGGTGACTGAGGAGGTTCTCAATAAGAAATATTTAAGAGGTAAATGCCTCTTTCTTCTCTTTTAAATTCTTTCTAACTTCTACCTTATCATCAACCCTCTCCAATGTTTTATGATAACTAAAGTATCATATGTATAATTTTTTTTTATTTTTTAATGTAATATCTATCATCAAACTCTTATTTTCTCCTTTTATTCTTAAAAATGAAATCGTTGTCCATGGTGTGTCAATTAACCGCCTTCATGGATGATGAGTTTTAGTTTCTCATTACCATATTCATGGAAATTTTAAATTAAATTAAAATTATTTAAAATGACCTATATATATATTCTCTCTTTTGGAGTATTATTTATATTTGGTAAGAAAATTCATAATGAATCGACCTTGGAACCTCGAAACGAATGCACCCAAAACAATGATAATAATGAAATATTATTATTAAATGGGTGGAAATATGTTTTAAAAAGATCATGAAAGGTATTATAAATAATAATATGGTTTTAAAATAAATTAATAACTCTATTTAAACCATTATACATGAGATTTGAACACATTTTAAGGATGTCAAACTAGAGGTAAAGAACTTTTCTTTAAAAATTCTCTTTTAATTTCCTTTTTTTTACAAAATTTGAAATGAATGTTTTTTGAAATAAATACGGTTTTATAGTGTTTCCCTCATTCATTATGCATTAATTTTTTGATTTTTTATTTATAGGATTACATTTTTATTTCAAAATAAAGAGTTTTCCTCTGTATGGGCACAATATTCCATTAATAAGTTATTTTTCTCAAAGAATGATTTTTATGATGTAGGTATTATTTTTTAATTATTATGTTATGGTTATTGGGAATTTTTTACGATGACGGGTGGTTTTGTTATAAATAAAATATAGGTGAGTCCAAGATATTCCTCCAATTAATTGGGTATGTTTATATTGGAAGTTGATCGTAACTTTTATTCAAAGTGTAACTATGATGGTCACATCATAAGGTAGCCGCAAGTGTTACATTGTAAGGTAGCTGTGAGGGTTACAAATCTTATGGTAACCTCAATGTTTACCATCATTAGTATGTGTGGTAATAAAATGATACCCCATGTTACCTAAATAGTTTATTTATATTTTGTATGTTTTATGGAAATATCATATTTTCACAAAGTACGTATATGATACTTTAAGTGTGAGAAGTATATCTTTGTGAAAATGATTTCATATATTTATAAGTATTCATAGACTAATGGTTTATTTCCTTATTTTTAGGTCCCTTACTGATATTTTGTACTCATCCAATGTTTTAAAATCATTTTTCACAAGGCTTAATGTTGGGTAAGATGAAAGAAGAATCCAAGCTAAATGTTGTAAATATTTTTCATGAAAATAAATAGTGATTTATTTTTTAAAAGAATAATGTATTTTGAAAAAAATGGACACTTTTTTATTAGCTTCTACTTTGTATGCTTATGGTTTGTTATATATGAATTATGACCTAACTATATAAAAATATAAACCAAAAAATTCTTTGGGAATGTAGAAAATTGAATTATAGTTTAATTAACAATATTATTTAATGTTTAAGGCCGAGTCCTTATAATGAACATATTTTCTTGGATTTGTGTATCCCACTTGTCTTTTTTTAATAAAATGTCATTTTAAACCGAAAACATGCATTTTGAGTCATAATTGTCACATAGTGTGTCAGTTTGATGTGATACTGATCCTTATATGTCACAAATTACTTATGAATCATTTTCATAAATTATCAATACAACCAGAGCATGTTTTTTTTCAATTTTCAATGAGTGACATTTCTTGAACTATAATGTCAATTTTATGCTGATAACGGACACTTTGAGTCATAATGGGTAAATCAATTATTTTATTGGGGCACGGTTGATTCCTACATGTCAAAAATGAATTATGGATCATTTTCCTAAAGTATAAAAACAATCAAAATGTGTTTTATCGATTTCGAGTATGTCAGTTGTCTTTTTTACTAAAATTAATGTCAATTTTAAATAAAAAGATGTATTTGGAGTCATACAAGTCATAACACGCATCAAATTGAGGTTAAGATGATTCTTAAAAATCTAAAATTACTTATGGATCGTTTTTATAAAGTATAAAAACTATTTGAATTCATTTTATTAGTTTTGAGTGCATCACTTGTCCTTTTTACTAAAATGTCATTTTAAACTAACAACATGCACTTTGAGTCATTTCGGTCACATAGTGTGTTAGTTTTATTTGAGAATAATTAAAATTCAAAAAAATGACTTATGAATTGTTATACTAAATTATCATGATAATATGAGCGTGTTTGCTCAGTTTTCAGTGAGTTATGATTTTTTAACTAAAATATCAACTTTAAACTAATAATGGATACTCTGAGTCATAATGGGTACATCATATATTAGATTTAGGTAAATATGATTCCTTTACATCAAAAAATGACTTATTAATTTTTTTTCCTAAAGTATAAAAACAATCCAAATATTATTTCTTGGTTTTGAGTATGTCAATTATCTTTTTTACTAAAATTAATATCAATTTTATATAAAAAGACACACTTTGAGTCATACCGGTCACTCCATGAATTGGGTTGAGGTGTGGTTGATTCCTACATGTCCCAAATGACTTATTGATTGTTTTCCTAAAGTATCAAAACAATATGAATCCATTTATTCATTTTGAGTATGTCACTTTTCTTTTTTACTAAAATGTCATTTAAAATTAGAAACACACACTTTGAGTCATACCAATCACATAGTGTGTCATTTTTATATGAGAATAATTCCTAAATTTCAAAAAATAATTATGAATTGTTTTCATAAATTATAAATAGAATCTGATTGTGTTTTATTGGTTTTCAGTGAGTGAGACTTTTTGAAGCAAAATATCAATTTTAAACTGATAACGGACACTTTGAGTCATACCGAGAACATCATGTGTTATATTGAGGTTAGGATGATTCTTATACATAAAAAATGACCTAAGTTTTTTTTCCTAAAGTATAAAAATAATATGAAAACATTTTATCAATTATGAGTATGTACGTCATCTTTTTTATTAAAATTATTGCCAATTTTATAAAAAGGGGGTACTTGGAGTCATTATGATTACAATGTGCATCATATTAAGGTGAAAATGGTTTATAAACATAAAAAATGACTTGTGTATCATTTTATTAAAGTATAATAATAATAAAAATAAATTTTCTATGTTTTGAGTATGTCACTTGTCTTTTTTACTAAAATGTCATTTTAAACTAGAAACACACAGTTTTTATTATACCTATCACATAATATTTTAGTTATAAGTGATATTAATTAATAAATAGAAAAAATAAATTATGAATATTTTTCATAAATTAACAAGACAATCCAAGTGTGATTTCTCAATTTTCAGTGAGTGACACTTTTTGAACTAAAATGTCAATTTTAAACTGATAACGAACACTTTGAGTCATACCTGACATATCGTTTATCAGATTTAGGTATGGATGATTCATACAAATAAAAAATGACTTATATAAAGTTTTACTAATGTAAAAAAAACATTCCAAATGAGTTTTATTGGTTTTGAGTATGTTAGTTTTGTTTTATACTAAAATTACTATCAATTTTAAATAAAAAGGCACACGTGGAGTCCTATCAGTCACACCATGAATCAAATTGAGGTGAAGATAATTCCTAGAAGTCCCAAATGAATTATTAATAATTTTAATAAATTATAAAAATAATACAAATGTGTTTTCATGGTTTTGAGTACTTTACTTATCTTTTTTATAAAAATGTCATTTTATACTAGAAACATGCACTTTGAGTCATACTAGTCACATCGTGTATCAGTGTGATATGTGACTGATTTATACATGTCAAAACTGAATTATAAATCATTTTACTAAATTATCAAGACAATATGGTTGTGTTTTCTTAGTTTTTAGTGAGTGACACTTTTTGAATTAAACTCTAAATTTTAAACTCATAACGGACACTTTGAGTCATACTAGGAACATCGTGTATCAGATTGAGTTGTGGCTGATTCCTATATATCAAAAATAAATTATGGATCATTTTTATAAAGTATAAAAACAATTATAATGTTTTTTATTGGTTTCGAGTATGTATGTTATATTTTTACTACAATTAATGTCAATTTTAAATAAAAAGAAGCACTTGGAGTCATACCGGTCACACTATGTGTCGGATTGAGGTACAGATATTTCCCACATTTCCCAAATTCTAAAAAAATACATAATGAAAATTTTTACATGATATCCATTGGATTTATTTTTCTATCTTCTAACATTTCATATTGAGTCGATGTTATTAGCTGATGAAGTTTTTTCTACAAAGAACATCATCTCAATATGTAGTGTTTGCAGTTAGATAATGAAATGAAATGGAAAGAATGGTAAAATTTGTAGAAAGGAATATGGTATCTCTTTTTTAGATTTTTTCAGATAGTTTAAATAAAAATATGACTTCCCAGAAGATCTGTGGAAAAAATAAATAAGTAATAGATAAAAATAATAATGAAATTAACTTAAAAATAGTAGAAAAAATGATGACAAAATTAATTAAATAAGTAGTGAGAATTAATCTTTTCACGATGATTATATAAATTCTTGACCCATTTTATTATTTTCATTATCTCAGTTGTAGTCTTGAAGTCCAATCTCTCATGAGAATGATCATCATCGAATAAACCACCCCAAATCCTACAAAATAATCTACCTGTATATAAAAATAATTATTATGTGAGTGATACTAAAAAAATTAAACATAAATATGAAAAATAAATTAATTCCATGGAAAATGATTTTACTATTCAAACATTAATATTACCTCTTTTTTTGGGGAGATACATCTTTGTTTATCTTCCTATAATGGTAGTGGTGGGAACATGAAGGCAAGTGATAAATTCCAACACTACATGGATGAAAAGGTTTTGAGCGAGAAGAATACTATGAATTTTTTTTTGAAGAAAGGAATTAAATATGGACATAAATATTCTAAAATAAACTAACTGTGAAAATATAAATTCCTAAAAGATCTGTGAAAAAAATAAATAATTATTTGATATAAATGATAAGGAAATTAACATACTAATAGTTGATAAAATGATAACAAAATTAATTAAATAAGTAGAATGAATTATCCTTTTCATGATGGTTGTATACATTATTAACCCATTTTATTATTTTCATTATCTCAATTGTATCCTTGAAGTCCAATCTCTCACAAGCATGAGCAGATTCAAATAGACAACCCCAATTTGAACAAAAGAATCCACCTTTATAAGAAAGAAAATCTTATGTGGGTTATACTAAAAATAAATAAATGAAGAATAAATATTATATAATACATTAATTATATGGAAAATTATTTTACTATGTAAACATCAATATTACCTTTGTGATTGAGAAGATGCAGTGTTGTTTCTCTACCTACGAAGACAGTGAAGGGAAATTGAAGGAAAGTGATGAATGCCAACACTGTAGGGGTGAAATGGTTTTGGGGGAGGATAATACTTTGGAAGTTTTGGTTAAAAAAGACATGGAAGATGAACAAAAATCTTCTAAAATAAATGAAATATGCAAGTAATAATGATAATTAAATCAAAGTTTTATTATATAATTTTTTGGTAAAATACAGAAAGTGTATCATAACATTACCTTTACATCTTACCAAAGGGTTTCCTTTATTATAATTTGTTCTTCTATGGTATTGGTAACATCATCAAGTGAAAATAGATTGTCTATATGAGTAGTCAAACATTTTATTTAGATTATGTTAATGCATTAGATAACAAATAACATTATGAGGAAAAACATAGTATATTAACAAACACTTTTAACTTGTCATTGAATTCTCTTTATTATTTTAAAGGTTTTAGGGATTTGGTTCCTCTATAGAGAATATAAATCCCTTATTTATGCTCCCCAATAATGTATAATAAATTTTCTACATTTGACCAACTTTAATTGATTGTAATATCCCAATAAAAGGGCCAGACTCGATGGATTTTTCATCTAATATGACATTTATTTTAGTTTCATGTAGAAAAATCAGCCAATTATTTTTTGATGGATCTAAGATATAAAATACTTTCACTACTTGTGACTCCATTATGAATAAATTTCCGTTTTCCCCTTCTATACTAAAATTCACCTTCACCGATCCCATTTCATCAACTTTCACTTCGTTCATTTTGTCAACACATTAGAAAAGGAAAACTGACACATGAAATGTTGTATAATCCAACTTTTATATCTATTCAATAATGAAAAAAATATGACATATTTTCATAAATTGGACTTCTATCATTAGAACCAGATATTTTCAACACTTTCTCCACAAGCATAACAATACTTTTTTCATCATACTTTAGTCATCATGTTCTTTTTTATAGAACATATAACCATTGATTACAAAAACAGAGTAAGATATAAAATTTTCATTTAGTCCCCTGGATAGCCATCAATGTTTTTCAATAATTGAATTCATATATTAAGATAACTCCTTATAAATATTATTTTAGAACTATCCTATAAAATATTGATTTTGTGTATTTGATATCCATACTTCATCCCTCATTCTATTCAAATATTATTAATTTCTTTTTGGGATTATATATATGCATCAATATATTCACTATTATGTAAAAATATAAAGGTGAACTTTCTCTTGTTTTTTCAGGGTAATTTTAACTACATCTCTTCCCAAAATTTATTTTCCCATAAGGTTTCCACTATGATGAGACTTTGGGAGATTGATGTTTCCAAAATCTAATGGGTAATTGGTACAAAATTAAATTACTTATTCAATAATATATCATTATTCAATACAACCTTTTGGATGTCTTCAATTCTTGACACACCCTTTAAAAATATTTATATATCATTCAATGTGGTGCATCTATCTAGAATGATAAGGACCATAAATTTGAACCTCTATAACCAAGTGAATCATCAGGTGGACCATTATATGAAATAATTATGGTGGGAAGAACATATCTAATTAACATAATCTAATATCAACCTTTATATTCATGATTTGAAACTTCATCAATTCAATAACTTTACTGTATATGGATTTGAAAATTAAGTAGAGTCTAGTTAAATTATGTCTTACATTTTTAGGTTGAATGCAACGAAATGAAACAAGCATCAAATATTGCATCAAAATATGAAATTTGTGAGATTTTAGTCCTTTCAACTTCAAATTAGTCACTGACATGACATTATTTATACTTCATGAGTACCCCTCTATAACTTTTACACTATTAAGGAAAGTAAACAATTTCAATTTTCCTTGTTTGGATAGAGTGGAAACTGTAGGAGGAAAAAAATTCCTCCCATTACCCTTCAACGATGCCAACTCTTCCCTTATCCCCATGTTAATAATGTCCAACCTATCCTTTATTCCATATTTAATTTCTCTAGGAACATTTATTAATATTCCAATAACACTATCACACACATATTTTTCTATATGCATAACATCAATAAAATATTTCACGTACAAACAATTCAATTATAGTAATTCAAAGAAAATTGATATCTTATTCCATCCTAATTTCATAAGGTTTTGAGAAAATGGTTTACAAAAAACAATGTCTATATATTTTACTTTATCAAATATTTGATCACCCATTAGTGGAGATGGTGTTGTACCTTGCACAATATTCCCATCGAATGCTACTGTATAGGATCCGTATTTATGTCGTTGAGATAAAAATGTATGATTTCCTAAAAACCCAATCATTGAGTAATGTTTCAACCGTATTGAGTATGTGAATTATTCACAAATCGGACACCCCAAAATTACATTAATCTTACATCCTGATAAATTTCTATAATTGGGAATGTCATTTATCATCCCATACTACATGGTCTTTAATTTGAATTCATCACTTTTGTGAGCACCATACATTGTAACACCTGTATCCCATATTAATTTTAGATATTCGATCAATGGATATAAATATACATCAATATAATTACTATGTTACTTTAGTATAGATATAATTAGAGACAACATAATTTATTTGTGCTTCATGCATAACCACGGTGGATAGTTAAAATTTACCAACATGATAGACCATGTACTGTGGGTATTACTCTATACACAAAAAGTATTTTTTCCATCTGTAGATATTGCAAGTGAATGTTTCTCATCTCATTTCCAAATTTATGATACTCATAATCAATTTTATTCCACTAAAAAGAATATTTTGGGTGATGTAGGCTCCCATAGTTAATTCTTGTATTAGTATGGAATATCAATTGTATCCCAGTTTCCTGACATCCATATAGTAGTCTAAACAGTAAAATTATAGGAAAGTACCAAAAAAATTAAGGACTTGATTAATTTTTATTTTATCAATCTATTCCAAACATAGGGAATTTTATGATTGATTCATGGTACTTATGAAACAATATGCAATCATTTGGAAAATCATGATTCTTTGAAGATCATTCTCATTAAAAGTAGCATTTGTTTAACATCATATGTTCAAAAGGTTAGTTTATTTTCTTCTAGTAACAAATCATTAATGATAATAAGTTGTTCTATAATGATGGTTTCACTCCATAGGATACTGGATTTCAAATTATATAACTTCAATACATCTGAAAATGTTGCGTATTTAGTAAAACCAATATACAATGGCCCATTATCACAACTATTTAACTTCTCAAAAAACTTTGGACAATCATGAAGGTCATATTCAATTTCCATTTTCATTTCTTCCATAAAATCTCTATAATCATTTACACTGTTATTCATATCAAATGATCTATAAACCACAGAATCATAACAATTGGTGTAAACATTAATTTTTTCCCCATGTTTAGTCCAACATTTATAGCTCTGATATATTCTGTGACAAATCAAATTTCACTCCAACTATTTTGGTCTATTTTTTCATGAATAAAAACAACATAAACATATATAAAGGATTTGAGAAGGGTCATATGGATGATCTATTACAAACTTAATGAATTATTTAACTCCATATTCATACTCTTTTGTTAAATGATTATCGTGTGTCCATTTTCGATTCGTATCCATCGTACCAAGTTCATAAAATAGTCATTTTTTACAATAAATAAATAAATACACATAAGATATTTTTTATCAAAGGTGAAAGTTAAAGATAATTAAAATAAGGTAAACCCAACATTTTATTGTTTCAAAGAATTTTTGTATTCTTTGTAGACAATGTGTAATTTAATTTTAGAAAATAATTACTCTACTATGGTATGTTTTATCCTCTGAATTAATACAAAGGAGAAAGTTATATAAAACTTTCATCCTTATCTGCTTTATCTCCTAAAAAGTTATTATTGAATTTTTTTTATATTTGAGACTCATCCTCCATCTCTTGTGGTCAGGAACCTATGTTTCTTGAAATACTCTAAGCAGTAGTTATCCATGTGATAAGTACTTATCAATGTAGTTTAAGAAGTATAAAAGATATGGGGGTGATTATCAAGAAATAAATTACAATAATAACTATTTATGATAGAAATATAATGAGGATGGAATTTTTTCTCCATTGTGTTTTCTA
The DNA here is from genome assembly GCA_963277665.1 of Viscum album. Classification (NCBI taxonomy): domain Eukaryota; kingdom Viridiplantae; phylum Streptophyta; class Magnoliopsida; order Santalales; family Viscaceae; genus Viscum; species Viscum album. Next base: position 464,352,125 of record OY728151.1, read on the forward strand.
AAAGGGTTAATTACTCCCATTTATGAGAATTACACCATTGGAACTAGTTATCAACTTATGGCCTATTGAAGGTGAGATTTGGGGGGTATACACGTTCTTGTCTCTGATTCAAGGGGTCTCAAAGGGGACATGATATGATATATAAATCCATGGGGTCTCTATGAATTCTATATTTATAAGAGAAATAACACTTTTAATACTTTAAATCCTCTAACTAAAACTAGTCCTACCTTTATTAAAATGAGACTTCAAGTCATTCTTAAATACCCTAAACAAATAAAAATAAAATATATAAAATTAAAGAGTTATAAGAAACCCAAATATGATAAACCAGAATAATAAACTATTATTTCATCAACTAGAAGATATAAAAATGTATCGATAAAACATTTTAATAAATAAAGATTTATTTCATACATATGTATGGTAATAAGAGATTCATAGGGGAAGAACCAATACATGTAGACCTAAAATGATGAATGCCTAAAAATATTTTCTAATATTTATTCCAACATATATAGAACTTTATAACATCCATTCTATTTTTTGTAACAAGTGATGTAACAACCTAAGGAATTATTATATTTAATATTAATGGTATATCAAATATCATTAATCTCCATAACTTATGTTAATAAATATTTTCACCTTAATAACTGATATTTTATTGAATGATGATACCCATATACTTTGTAAATATTATAGGGTTCATTAATATTCCTCTTTATAACCATACTTATGAATAATAATATATAATAATAAAATGAAAAAAAATATAAAAATAAATAAATTAATACAACCAAATAAAATAAATAAAAAATTGGTCACATTATAATGGATTCATATTAAATGTGGAGTATGTCAAAAATAATATACATGTAAACAATAGTAAATGAAGCATATGTAAAATTGGGAAATTCTAAAACATCATGTGAGTTGATAATAGACACAGTTGGGTTTGAACCACCTATAATCATGATGATGAGTTCCAATGTTTATAACCTACTAGTGACCCACAACTAGCCTATCTTTTTGGACTCATGTATGGACTTAGATATAAGTGGCGACCTATACAATCTAATCAAGACTACATTTTAACTATCACTCATATCTCACTATGATGCATATAATACCTATTATGATAGCAATGGGGGGTATGATCACCTTTTAAGAAAACATATCAATCAAAAATCAACATAACCCAAACATGTCTATTCAAACATCCTTCCAACATCCATTAATACATTCTTTATATTTAAAATAAAAAAACCTGACCTCATCCAAACTAATCTATAAAGCTTCCATAGATGGTGATAACTTTTTATAAAAACCATTTCAAGGTACCTACAAGGCCATAACACTTGACACTAATACTAATTTTCAACGAAAAACATCTTTCTTTCAATATTATTCAAAATAAAAAAGTGATAAACAATGTAATTTTAAAAATTTCCAAAAATTCCTCAAATTCATAATAAAAAAATGAACATTAATAGTCTCTCATAGAATTAATTTTTTAATCCAAGAAAAAAATTATCATCTTCTTTATTAAATGAATCCTATCTATATTTCATATGAATACATACTTACAAATGTACACAAAATAATGTGTTCATATATATATATATATATATATATATATATATATTTCAAAATGAAAATATATATATGGATGTTGATATAGGATATCAAGAAAAAAGAGAAGAGATAAAATTCAGGACACTTAACATAAAATAAAAATCTTGATGTAATACCACTAAAGATTCAAAATAGAAAAAACCCTGACAAACTGCACCTCAAATTCAAGAAATAGTTACATGAAATCCTCATAGATTAATTAAATAAAGACATGGCTGGAATTTTAACAAAAACCTTTTGTTAATTATTTCTATGGAAGAAAGTTCAAACCATTTACACTTGACATGATACAAGGATGAAATCGATGTTTGGAATTATTAATATGCTACAAGGCAGCAAGAAAATCCCTTAAAGGGTCAATATAAACCCAAAATCTGAGAAACCACCAATTATAAATTCATTATAGAAGTTAAATAATTTATGGATAATGAATAGAAAGAGATAATGAACAAAAATGTAAATAGATATGGCCAAACAAGTAATCAATGAGTGGGGAGGAGGAGAAAATAACATATCGTAGATTGAAGCTTTGAATCATCTAAAATAAATTAGATATATCACCAAACCTGTAAATCGTTCGAACAATGGATTCATTAAACCATTGAATCATTCAATCCTTGGATTCAAGCCCTGTAATGGTTCAATCCTTGATTTGAGTATTGATTCAAGCTTGGATTCGGATAGGAGGAGCACTAAAAACAAGTGGCTTCCGTGAAAAGCTTCAGAAATCACGATTGGTTATGGTTCTTTAAATAGATCGGGACACTTTTATCAGTGCTTATAAATAAGGGTAGATAAAGACCCCTTTTATCAGTGCTAAATTAATAAGTGTTGATAAAATGAATCTTTGTCAATGTTAAAAAAGCACTGACAAAGGATTTATAATTATAATTATAAATAATTTTTTTGTAAATATATTTATAATATTATATATATATTTAATAAATATATATAAATATAAATATAGTAAACATATTCATTATTTAAATATATCTATTATAATTTCATAATTATTTAAATATATAATTATTTACTTATAATTATATAAATACTTTTAAAAAAATAATAATTATATATTTATATCATTATATTTATTTATATAATTATATATATATATATATATTAAATAAATATAAATATAGTAAATATATTCATTATTTAAATTAATTTATCACAATTTTATAATTATTTAAATATATATAATTATTTATTTATAATTATATAAATAATATTTATTTATTTATAAATATAAATATATAAATGTATAAATATATTTAATATAAATTTATAAATATATTTATTTATAAATATTTATTTAAAAATATATTATTAACATTATTAATGAATGTTTAATCTTAAGTTCATGCATGTTTAAAATGATTTAAATTGAACAATTAAAAAGGAGTAAAATTTAACAATATTGAAAAAATAGATAAGTTTTATTAATTAAATATAAATTATTAAAAAAATATGGATACATATTGAATACATATTGAAATTATTAAAACATAGTAAATAAATATATATATATATATATATAATAGAAAATGATTAAATAACCAAAAAAATAAAAAATAAAAAATAAAAAACAAGAAATAAAAAAATATTAAAAATGAAGTAATATCTGACTACAATAAAATAAAAAACTAATAAATAAAATTTATCAACTACATAAATATTAGGTGTATGTTTTTCTATATAATATTTCTTTAATTACGTAAATATCTCTGTGTATGTGTTGTATATAAAAATGCATTAATTATGTATGTATACGAAATCAATATAAAACACATTTGATTTATATGTTAAATTGAAAAATAAAATGACATTAAATTATGTCCATTACTCGATGCAATAAGTTAGTATTTTTAATTCATATTAATTTTTAATTATAAACCATTCTTCATTAATATATGACTTATTTAATGTAAAACATAAATATTTTGTATTATATAAATCATAAATTTTTATGCATATTCATATATATATTTATATAATATACTATTTATTAATATTATCAATAATTATTTAATTAAAAAAATGTTTAATATTTTTCTTAATTTACTTATTTTTAATTTTTATTTGTTTAGTTAATTAATTTGATATATAACTATATATTTAATATATATTATTTATTAGTATTCATAATTTATATATAGTATATTATATTTATTCATTTTAATCAATAATTATTTAATTAATAAAAAATTTAATTTTTTTAATAAACTCGTTTTTATTTTTTATTTATTTTATTATTTTATTTTATTCGGGGCCTTTATCAGTGCTAAAAATAAAGTGCAGATAAAGGGTACCCTATATCAGCGCTAAAAATAAAGTGTTGGTAAAGGGTACTGTTTATCAGTGCTAAAGAAAAGGGCTGATAAAGGTCACCTTTTATCAGCTTAAAAAGAAATATGCTGATAAATGTAGCTTTTATCAGCTCTAAAAAATGCCGATAAAATATACCATTTATCAGCACTTATTTTATCACTGATAAAGTGGACCTTTATCAATGCTTTTTTCTAGTGTTGATAAAATCCATCACTGTTAAAGACCAACTTTTTAGTAGTCATATCATAGCACAACGACAAATAATTATAGCATAAATTTAAAATCATAGAAGTTATAAAATTAACCAAGATAAACAGACACTAGTTTAAGAAAATACAAAAAAGAGACAATTCAATGGAGCTTAAGATAACAATCCTTAAAATCATTTAATGAATATTATCAAGGATATAAACCAATTCCACTCAAAGGAACTTTTCAAATTTACTTTAAAGTGGAAATAGGATCAGTGCCCAGATCCAAGGGATACAAGTTATGATTCCTAAAACTTCATTGATCAACCTAAATAGAAGGTACAATTTTTGAAACCTAAAACTTTTTTGACAAACATTATTTGTATCATTTCTATCCATGAGTTCCTTTTGGATCAAATGAATTGATAGAATTTACTTCCCCAAAATTTTCCAAACTCAATGTTCGAAAGATGTGGATTCTTAGCCCCAAAGTCTCATCGATCACCAAGGATTAGAAGAAAATTAATTACAAAAGTAAAAATTAGAGATTTTACAAAAATCACATCAAACACAGAAGCTCTAAGTATCACACTGCCAAAGATTACAAATAGAATATCTCAAAATTGAGGTAGTGTATAGCTCGATGTAATGTGATTCAATATCTTCCATTCCTTAAAGCTCGATCCCAATTTATAAATACCAATGCAATAAACTTAACTGATTTTTTCAGGTATGGTTCTAAAAAAACCTAAATTTGTTCTATAATATACTGTATGTTGTTCATTATGACTTCAAAAATCTAAAAAACTTACATGGATCAAATCCATCTCAGAATAACATGTGAATTGAAAGTTAAATATATATAAAAAATTTAACTAACAAAAAATCAATTAAGTGAATGTAAAGAAAAGAGTGTGTTGCGATTCATCAAAATGATGGATCCATAAATTTTTATTTTTGGAAAATAACTCAAGAGTCTCCCCCTTTTTATAATTCCTAAACATGATAAAAAATATAAATCAAAAAAATAGAAAAATGATAATTCCAAATTAAGTTGAACAAATTATAAAAATTCTTGTAACTTATATAAAATTTACTGTAACACACTAACCCAACTCACTATGTATAGTAGTCAGATAGGTGGTGCTATATGGCCTCAAACATGCATTCCCATACACCAGAGGCCATTTAATAGAAACGAGGGTCTATAACAATATTATAGGGAGACTATACCATCTAGTCCAATTATCCAAAGAAGTAAAAATATTTGAAAAAATATAAACCATGACAAATGACCATTGAAATCCAAACGGGAAAGTTCCATTAAATATGTACAACATCACATGATATAATAAGAATGGATGTACCACACAATACCAAGACCCCCTTGGTAGATCATATACAATGAGGAGTAAAAATACCCAATAATAAATCGAAACAAAGGACTCATCCCAAACTAGTCTCAGATCGTACTCAGTCCCATCATCCATGCTACACTCTAGCATGCTAAGAAAAACATCAATCAATGATCCATTGTCATAAAAATATAACCTACAAATAGATGGTCTTTTTCTCGGGTGCCCAATTGCCATGGAGGCCCGAGCAAGGTGTGAGTACAAATCATTATGCCACCCCCAACAACATCCCTAAAATAAATATTTCAGATAAAAATTTCAGGAAGAAATGTTGTTGATAAAAAATTAATTTACTACATAACTAAAATAAATAAATAACTAAATAAATAAAAAACACATCCTTTGATATCAGGCTCCATGGTGACACCTAAAGTTGGAACTACCATATTTTTCCATTGCCAATGTATCTCTATCCATGAAGTGAAATATGGACCATCTAGTTCCAAGGCATGCCACCAAGGAAACTAAAATCACAATAAATCTTGGGAATCCTAGTGGCTCATCCATAAAATCCCTTCCAATAAATCCTATAGGGAATCTAAAGGGGGAGTCCCTTGGAATTCCACTAATCATAACTTCCAGTTAAAGCTTAAAGAACTATAATTGACATTCAAAAGCACTACCTGATGGGAACCCTCAACTTACACTCAAGGAATTCCAACTAAAAGTAATCAAGATGAATATGGGGATCTTATCACATAACATTCACCCGATTATCCTATAATGATCCAAAACATTAATCCATGGAATTTGATAAATATAGGCATTACTTAAATCCATGGGTGATCTGCAAAAATACATTCATGATAATAAATCAAAGCATAATCCAACATATTTCTCAAGGCATATCATTATATCGCAACTCCATGAATCCAAGGGTGTCATCACACCATGAAATGCATAAGAGTCCCCTAGTGGAATCCAAGTCTCTCTCATAGTATTCCCCATAAGTCTTAGTCTATATAGCATCCAAGGAGTCCTTCCAATGAGTCCCATCCTATCATCATATCTAGAGAAACTTAATAAACAACCTTTAATTACCAAGCATGCAATTTCTATTAAGAAAAACATAAATCAAGAGAAAAAATACAAGGTCCTATTCATGGAACTTTTCTTACAATTATCAACAATTAAAAAACCCTATCCCATCACATAAATGATTTATCATTTTCCCATTTAAAAAATTATAAAACTTATTACCATAGTCTAAGTCATTTTTAAAACCAACTTATTATTTAATAAAAAATTATTTTTTATTTACTGACACATTTAGCTCTATAAAGCTCCAATTCCATTTACAACATTAATGGTTGTGAAATTCCATTTCAAAACCATCAATTTAATTCCCAAAACCCTTTTTAACCATTTAAAATATATTCAACCTCTTAATATTATTCAATTACCTTTATATATATAATATTTTCATTTAATTAGAAAATTCCAAGATTAAACTCATTTTCAATGTGTTCCACTAGGAAACCTTTTCTTCTAAGGCTCAAGGAATGAAAAAGGATGTTTAATGTTGGTAAAAAACATTTTATAACATTCCATTTTAATTAGGTCAATGCATAAAAATATAGTTTGATTTCTCAACCTAATAACTTGAACATATAAGAGAGACTATAGGTTAGGATTGGGGACCACCAAACTCATTTTTTGAAAATCCCACTCATTTAGTATCTTCCGATAGTTCGACCTAAGTTGAGAGAAAATGAGAAACCAAAAAAAATTGCTAAAAATAGGGTATATTATCGTAAAACAACAAAAAAACACTTAATAATGAAAGATATGAGGATTAGAAGAAAGATGATGTGTATTATTACCTCTTTAATTCCAAAACATTAGACAAGACATAAATGAAATAAGGAACCAATGAGACCCATCAATGGAAGAATTGTAGGAGCATGAGAGATTATGGGGGATGCTACTTGTTCAAATGGGGAGAAAAATTAGGGTGGGGAGATCCTAAAAGAAAAGGGGCAAAGTGAATTTTTATCCTATTTTAAAAAAACTACCCAAGATCTCATCTATTAACCACTAAAATTCTACCAGCTAGTCAGTGATCCCAATATCCAAAAAAGGTTACTGGTTTGTCCATTGGCCAGCTACTGGGAGTGCAACAAAATGCTGGAATCCCAAATCATGCTATGAGGACCTAGTCCACTCCTGCAATTCCTATGGTCACACTTTGAGATTCATTACAAGCCTAAATTAACCTATTTAAGGAGACCAAACCCTCAAAACATTATCTTGAATCCTGGTTGAAAGGTTAAACCCTCCAACAATTCAAAATTAAAGATCCTCTTAAAATTTAAAATTCCCTTATGGAAAAGGGAATTAAAATCTTCCCACTATAACACTTTTCTCACCCAATAAGTCCTGGTGTCCATCCAATGACATCACCTGACCTATGTTAGTTGTTAATTTGATGGAAAATGACCATGGTCTATTCTCAAAAACCTAATGTACTTCCAAAACATATCTCCCTAAATCAAAGTGCTTTCTTTACTAAAACATGATCCATTCTATTCATTTAATATCAAAACATTAAGATGAAACATGTCAATCCCAACCACCTCGATACATGAAGACATTATTGTTCAATTGATCATCCAACCTATGGTACTTCCCACCATAGGAATTTTCTCATATAATCAAATTTTGATGTATGGAGCCTCCCACCAATAGAATTGCTCACCAAAACACCATTTTCATGTTTAAAACCACAACTGGTGCCTTTTAAAAAGTGTTACACCCAACTTCACATGAGGATTCCATCCTTACATTGGTTCTCATCTTCAATTCCAAACTTTGAACCCAAATAGATGTGCTTCAATCGCCCTATAAAAACCTGAACATGATAGATTTTGATCAAAAATACCATTCTAACTCCAAAAATTTCACCTCCATATCAATATGACATTCCCAATTCATTTTTAACTCATCATATCCAATTATTCATAAGAAAAATAGTCAAACCACATATGGAATATCTATCTAAATAATTTCTAACTTTCACTATCAATGAACATTTAAATTACTAGAGCACGGTGCCATAATAACCGAAGGCATATCATGTCCATATTGATACATTGATGCCTAACCCAAACCTATACTGCAGTCCCATGGTCAAGTAACCAACTACATTATATATTCCCTGTGGTGTAACCTGATCCCCAACATACCACAAAACCTAACCATGCTTGGAGCACACCACTTTTTCTTGAGCCCAAAACAACCACTTAAACTCCCAAAATAATGACATAGAAACTTAACTATGGAATTCCCTAAGTAATATAGATGGGATTAGATCTATAGAGATGCCTATAGGTTCTTGGTACAATAGAATCACCTCAGTGCGTGATGAACCAAGAAGGTTTTGTTGATTCGGTAGATCATTTGTAATATTTTACATGATGTTAATGCTACAACCAACCAAATTTTTCCTCTGAATATTGACATAAAGTAACCTGAAACCCCAAAGAAGATATTTTCATGTTAAAGTTATAAGGAATTTATTTATGATTGAAGACTAATTACCTCATATTAGGATATTTATCCGATGTAGATGTTGATATTCCTATATAATATAATTCATATTACCATCGTTGTGTAAGGAAAAATCCATGTGTAGAATATTTCATTCATCAATAAAATAACTATTTTAATCACAATCCAACAAATAAATATTTATTTAATATTTACGTAATTAAATAAATTATGTATTAATGAATAAATAATTATTTATTACCTTGTGAATATAAGTGATATTCCCTAATTTTCTGAATAATACTTATTCCAATAATTAAATTCCAATATAATTTAATTGTGATTTACAGAAAGACTTAGTGTGTGACCCTCTAGGATTCTTTTTTATTGGAATTATACGGGATTTACTCAAGTCTAGGATCACATCCATTTCATTAACATGTATGTTTGATACATCTTTCTTTGACTATCTGAAATAAACATGTCATTACACAATGACCATGAAATTTATTGTGATGGTTCTATTCTAATCAATGTAACAAGATACCAAATTCTATAAATATGGAAGGGAGAAATACTTTCTCAACTTATTCATTAATAACACATCACTCAGGATGCACCCGTTGTGTCCAAATTCTCCATGAATTATATCAACATGGTTTATGAAATAAATCTAAGTGAACAAGTTGTAATATGCATTAATAACAATCTTAATATCTAAGTACCATCACACACATTCATCAATAGGAATATTTGATGAAACCAAAACATGAAAAACTATTACTTTCAAGTCGGTACTCATAATACCTCATATTGAAGATTTCCAAGTGTGAAAATCATGAGAAGAAACCTAATCCACATACTATTATTCACAGCATATAGTCATATTCTATGTTCCCCATCATAGAATTTTATCCAACCATATAATTATATTTAAGAATATCATCATATTATTTCAAGGTTCTCATCATAATAGGGAACATACAAGACTTTATCAATGTTATAGATACTCTAGGACATTTTTATATTAAATTAATGTAGAATAATGAATATTATGTAACAATATATTTTATTAATATTAAAATCATCGAATATATATGAAATAAAACTAAAAAAAGTTTGTCATAGGATACTAACTCTAAAAAACTCTAACTTGGACTAGATCCAATTTCTAATGACTTTCATTATGCAAGACCTCACATGATAATCATGTTTTGGATGATTCAATACTTTATTCAAGGGGTCTGAAACATTGTCTTCATTATAAATACTTCTCACTGTGACTTCAACCGTTTGAGAAAAATATCTCAAAAGATGATACTTCTGAAGTATTATCTTCATACACGGATGTTCCCCTAGCTCTTTTGTGAGATACACCTCTATATTATTATCACAATATAGTGTGACAAGATATTTATTACTAGGTACCACATCAAGAACTTGGACTAAGTTTTACATCCAAACATCTTATTTAACTACCTCAAAATCTGAAATATACTCATACTCTGGTGTAGAATCTATGAACATAGGCTTCTTTAAGCTCCTCCATCTCAAAAACACCTCCATTTAAAGTGAATATGTATCCCATCTATGACTTCAGATCATATTGATCTGTTTTGAGAGTAGAATCCGTATATCCTGTGATGACTCATTCCTCATATATTCCATATACTAGGAACATATAATTCTTACACTTTATATGCTTAAGGATAGTCTTGACTACCATCCAATGGAGGTCACCCAGTCCATATTGATATCTTCATACCCTACTCAATGTGTAGGAAACATCTATCCTAGTACATAGCATAACATACATGACTGTCCCAATCACCAACATGTATGTAATCTTTTCAATTATTTTCCTTTACTAATGTTTCTGAGGAAACATTTTCTTGGAAAGATGAATCAATGTGACATTGGAAATAATTTCCTCTTTGATTGTTCTACACTGAACCTTTTTAGTATCTTTTCAATATATATTCCTTCACTTAGGTCGATTAGCCTCCTGGATCTATCATGATGGAACTTGGTTAGAAGAATGTATACTGCCTCACCTAATACCTTCATGGAGAATTATTTATTAAACTAGGATTTAATAGACTGTAATATTGGTATTTCATTTTTGATAAGTAACATGTCATTGACATAAAATATTATAAAAATTACCACACTCCAATTAAACTATTTATAGACACAAGGATCAGATTCATTATTTATGAAACCAAATTCTATTATGGCCTCATGAAAATGAATATTGTATGAAATAGATGCTCGATTTAATCCATGAATGGATATTTAAAATTTTAAAACTTTTTTGGAATTCTTTGGATTCACAAACCATTCAAGTTGTGTCATATGTACATTTTCATAAAGGTTATTATTGATGAAATCTATTTTAAATCCATTTTAAAATTCATATAGTCATGGAAGGTCACAATAATAAGTAGAATTCTGATTTATTTCAACATAGAAACTGGTGAAAATGTTTCATCATAGTTGATGCCTTAATGATGTTTAAACTGTCTTCTAACGAGTCATGATTTATAGGTACTGAATTGCCCATCCATGTCTAGTTTCTTCTTGAATACCCATTTAAAGACAATAGGCATTACATCCACTATAGGATCTACTAAAATCCAAAATTACTTTTGGTACATGGAATCCATTTTAGAATTCACAGATTCTCACCACTTGGAAACATTTGTGCCACTTAATAATTCCTTTTAGGTTAGAGGATCATTATTATTAACTAATAATGATTCACCATCTGCGACAACTAAAAATCCATACTATTCTGGTTCTCTAAAATCTCTTATAATCATATACAATACTCATGTCTTTAGAACCTATTCTTCCATAGATTTTTGTCTAATATTTTCCTGCAAAAACTCTTGTGTATCTTGAGCTTGGCCTTTATAGAAGTCTATCCCACCCCCACTATCACTTTTAGAGATATTATTCTTCAAAAGGAATGTGGGTCACCTATCAACGACCACCTTTTATCTTATGGATTAAATAGATTGTATCCCCTTATTTTATTGGGATATCCTATGCCTTAGGGTGATATTTTTTTAGCTGAATAGCCTTAAAAACACTTCACAACCCCACACATGTATGTATGACAACACAAGTTTCTTTCTACTCCACAATTGGTATGGAATACCATCTTTTGCTTTAGTTGGAACTTAGTTTTGTATATATGGTACTGTTTTTAATGTGAATACCAAAAAGGATTATAAAATACCCACATGACTTATCATTAATCTCACAATGTCCAATAGGGCGTGATTCCTCCTTTCTCATACACCATTCCATTGAGGTGTATAAGGAGGAGTTAGTTGGGATAGGATCACACACTCCTATAAATAACCATTGAAGTGTTGATTAAGATAATATCCACCATGGTATGAGTGTATTTTATTAATCTTATTACCAATATGGATCTCAACTTCATAATTGCTTTCCTTAAATTTTTTAAAGGAATATGAATTGTACCTCATTATGTATACATATTCATATCTACTAAAATTGTCTGTAAAATTTATTAAATATGATTACCTACCCCTTGCTTCAATAATAAATAGTCCAAACACACTAATATGAACAAATTAAAGAATCTCTTTGACCTTTCACCTTTCCAACTAAATGGGGATTTAGTCATTTTTCCTTGTAAACATGCATGTTATACACCAAGTGGGTTTAGTTAAAAATAATCTAAATATCCTTATTGTTTAAATTTTGTTAAACATTTTTCATTTAGATGACCCTGTTGGTGATACTAAAGTTGGGTGTGGTATGATTCATTTGAATTATTTTCATTATCCTTTTCCATTACTTGGTTCATGTATTCCAACACATAAAGGTAGTTATTTAAATGTGCCTTACCCTAAAAATGATATCCTTATAAAAGAATAAAAATTTATTCCCAAATTTGAAAATAAACCCATCTATATCAAGGCTGGATAAAAAAATGTTTTTGGTAATGGATGACACATAATAAAAATATTTCAAAAACATGATCATTTGCAATGGAAACATGAGGTGATAGTCACTGATATCTACAACAGTAGGTTTAGCTTCGTTGGATTCTCTTAGATTTACCCCCCTCAGTCAATATTTTTAAATCTATTTGGTTACTATATTTGAATAAATATGTGATCAACATAAGATATATTTAAAACCCAACTTGTATAAATAGACAGGTTGCACTCCATAATAAATTCACCTAAAGCTTCCCCTTTGTTATTTGAATGGTTGTAGTTTTTCTTCCATTGTTCCTTATTGAAACATGCCAAACCTATAGCATCATATTCCCTCGATTTCCTCTTGATCTTTATCTTCTTAGAAGATAATTGAAAAGAGTATTTTTTATTAGAGATCTTCTCTAGGACTTTTTGTTTATTCACTGTAAGGATAGAAGGCTTTTCACACTTCATCTCCTTATCTAATTGGATAAGAGGTGTAATCAAATTTATAAGAGACTTCTCAATGTTTTTCATATTAAAATTAATAAAAAAATTGTAGAATATATGAGGGAGTGATGCAATAGTGATCAGATCAATAGGTATTTTAAACCATGGAACCTATAGGTTCCCAATGTATCCAATAAGAATTACTACATGAGGCCCAACTATCTCACCCTTCACAAGCTTACTCTGTAATAGATATTTGGGTATTTCAAACTTGTCTAATCTAGATCTCTCTTGGTCTAAACCATGGGGATGTTTGAGCATGATATAAGAATATATGTTTTCATGAGATTTCATGAGATTACAAGACATAGTTGAAATCATAAAAAAATAAACGTCGGTCACGTCATTCAAGTGTTTTTCATTGGCAAGGAACTTTTCATTACTCACCTCATTTTTAGGTAGATCTGGTAGTGAGGATTCTAGAACGTTAGATTTTTTGTTTGTGGCATAATACAACATGAAGGCATCTGAACCATTCATGAAAGTTTATGCTAGTGAGGAGATTATCTTTATATAATATTGATCATATAGATAATGTGGATTATAAACTTTCCATTTATTCTTAAATTATTAAATAGTAGATTAGTATTACTTTTCTTGATTAGAAATTATATGAGAAATAATAATAATCAATTTTATTAAGTCTTCCATAATTTTATCAAGTATTAGAACCCCTCACCATTAAACTCAAAATGTTTTGTTAGTTAAGACATTATAGTTGTAATGATCTATATTTCCTTTCAAATAATCAAGATGCATGCCATGAAAATTAAAGGAAAGAATCCAGGTATGCAGTCTTTCCAGTTGTGGGATTACAATTTCTTAATCCATTGAGTGGAATCCCCAGTCAATAAATAATAACTATGATTTCCTCAACACCTGCATTTAAATTATCATTAGATAGACATAGGCCATTCAACCCAATACAGAAATAGTTAAGTTGAACCATTATCTTAGTTAAGAATTCCTAATAATTAAAATTCCCCCGATGTATGTTGAACCGACACTTTAAATATGGGGTTTTCTTAATTCATATGATGGAAGGCTTAGTGACTTAATATTAACCTGATGGATTTTATTTCATTATTCTTAAATTTTATCTTATCTTAGTATTTACATGTCTTTTTAATATGAAGTGGATCTTATTTTAGTGATTAACCATTTTTTATAAAACATTTATGCATAGTCCATTTATTTAAATTCTAACTTTTCATATTAATTTATTTATTTATGTGATCTCGGTATTGAATCTATAAAATAAATAATTCACATGATAAAAAAATAAATAACCTAATCACTAGATCATAAAATGGTTGATTTATCAAGTTTAAAACAAATCAACCTATGACCTAGGTGAAAACTCATTGTAGCGGTCTTGGCATGAGTTGAAACATTTCCCCTATCCTTATATATATCAACTAGGTTGGAATCATCTTATTTTCTTCTGGAATTACCTCTACGTGCCTTGGGATACTCCATTTATTGGAAGTATTTATAACTCACACGTAGGTTAAGAGAGCCAAAGGATTGTTTAAGGAGGATTACATAAATAACCTTGGACACATAGGTCCTACATAATAATGAAGGGAGGGATGGCTCATAGTTCATCATATTTAATTTAATAATTATTAATTTCAAACCCATGCAGTAAATAAAATCAAATAAAACCAACACATACAAAGATCTCAACCAAACTTCGGAACTGTCATACATATGAAACAAATATAAAAAAGTAAAATAGGTTAAAATTAATTCCTATTCACTATTTTTTATTAAAATAAGTATTATTGAATTAATTATATTTTATCTTAATGACCATATGAATTATCTTAGATATAATCATCATAAATGCATTCATATAAAATAAATGGAATAACCAATAATTAAATATAATTATAATAAATTAATTGAATATTTAATAATTCTTAAAATAATTATTAAATTATCAATAAAAATAGGTACCAATCAATATAATAAGGTTTTAATGCTGAAATGAATAATTTAATCTAATTTAATTTGGTCGTTTATTAGGAGACTACATGATATGTACTTACGAGTTACACGCCATGTACTTCGATTTCTAGGTCTCTAGGATACATGTTTGGGGTTTTGGTGTTTACCTAGAATGGAATACATGATGTGTACAAGCCAACTACACACCATCTATCACTCTTACCAAGTGTCGATGCAATCCACAAAAAAGGCTCATCATTTTCATCAGACACGGGACTACATGATGTGTACAATCTGGCTATACTATGTACATCACACATTCCATGTGTCTTCTTCACTCATTGAGTGGCTCAACATATAATTAGAATGTGGTAAATAATGAACTAAACACCATGTATGTTTTTTACATTTTGCTTATCTTATTATTTATCTAGGTTTTCAGTATCATGTGGTTTTATAATGTATTTGACCACATGGCTTGTGCAATTTTTTCTGCTAAACTATGTGGACTACACGATGTGTATGCCAGCTACACACCGTGTAATACAACAACTCGTTTTATAGATTGTCCCAGTATACACAAAGTCTGTAATAAATTCACCACATATAGTTACTTTTTGACATGTCATGTATCTCATGGAACTTCTAGGCACAATACAATTGGGTATATAGCGTGCACTCTAGCTAGTAACCCAGTGTCACCGATAATTTGTTTGGCACTTCTCGATGGTATCTCTGACCATTTTTTAATATGTTCTTAGTCCTTTATGAAAATGAAATACTGAGTGATGATAATTAAATTATGAAATAATGTTAAATAAAGGTCATACTAAATAATAAATATTCTTGAAATGAAATATCTTTCCACCATTACACATATAGAACAAAAGTAAAATAAATAATTATAAATTTAAAACATGATCACTCTAATACCACTTGTATGTTCCATGTGAAACAGAAGTGCCTCATTTGGTGATAAATGAAGAGGTTTTTTTATTCATTGGATAATTTTTAATATTGTATATGATGTGAATTCCATGATCAATGATTTTGTTTTTCACAGAATATTAACATAATGAAACTCAAAACCCCAAAGCGGATCTTTGAACATTAAATTTATAATTAAATTATTTATGATAAAAATAATAATTAAATTAACTTAGGATATTTTTTCATTTTTAAATAGGGAATCCCCAGGAGTGGCCTTTTCAAACCCAGCACACCTAAGAACCCCCGCTCCCCATGAAGAGTTCATTTGGAGAAGCCTCAGCTAGGAAGGAACTATTGCAAGCTGAAATAGATAAGTGTCCCGAGAGGTAATGTCCCGATCAGTGCTGGGTCGACACACAAATCAATCATCTAGGTGGTATGCACCCATTAACCCACCTAGTCAGAACCGGGTGACCCGAAAAAGCAAGCATATCAGGGGAAGGAGAAATACTCCCCAGAGAAAGCTCCTAGGAATCAAACCCTACACCTCCAAAGGCATATGTTGGTGTGACCACCACCCTTAACCATTGCACCATCACCTTAGTATCTTTCTCTAATGTAGATTTTGATCTTCCTAAATAACCATATTCAGATAACCTTCATTTTTTATAGAGTATCCAAGTGTAGAATTCATATAATGGTGATCTACACATTATCCTTTGATCTCTGAGTGATGCCAATTGATTTTTGGGTTCTAGCATGATGAATCAATTGCCTTTCATTTTTCATATTGATCATATATTGTTCCTTCGATCTTGAAGGAATCTATCTAGTGTTTCTCATTCTTGAGAGGAAGAGAATAGGATGAATAAAGATAGTTAGGGTTTAGGTTAAAATATTACTTAATTGAATACCAATCCTTAAATAATATAGTAATCATTATTATACCCCATTTCATATAATAATAATAATAATATTATTATTATTATTATTATATGATTTTTTCTAACTCATGAAATGATAAAAGTTATTTATGAGCTTGAAAATAAATATTCATAATTAGACATGATCTTGGTCTACTCAAATTACTCAACATTTATTGAATAATAAAATAAATATTTCATTCATCAATAAAATAAATATTTTATTCACAATATAGTGAATAAATATTTATTTAATATTCATGTAATAAAATAAATTATTTATTAATGAATAAATAATTATTTATTACCTTGTGAATATCAACAATAAATAAAACATGAATAAAATTATTCCTCAGTCTTGAGGATAATATTTATTATAATAATTATATTCAAATGGAATTTAATTGAGATCAACATAAATACATAGTGTGTGACCTTATAAGATTTTTTCTCTTTGGAATTATATGGGTTTTCCTAAATTCCAAGATTACTATCTAGGAACGGATCAAGGAACCTAAGAGAAAGAACTTAATGTGGAAAAAATGTCAACAATATAAAAATTCTCACTGTGTAATATGATCTCATTGTGTTAATATCTCATCAAGAAGGTTTCACATTTGTGTTATTAAAATATATTCTTGATACATTTTTCTTCGACTATCTGAAATAAACACGTAGTTACATCATGGCTATAGAATTTAATGTGATGGTTTTACAACTATCAAAGTTTCAAGATATCAACTTCCATAAAGATATTAGGGAAAAATTCTTCCTCAACTTATTCATTAATAACACATCACTCATGAAGTACCCAAAATATCCAACTTATCCATGAACTATATCATCATGGTTTAAAAAAATATCTAAGTGCATAAGTTATCATATGAATTAATAATAGTATTAAAGTCTAAGGACCATCACCCATGTTTATAGATAGGACTATCTGATGAAACCAAAACATGAAAAATTATAACCGGTGGGTTTTTTTCTCATAATCTCTCATCTTGAAGATTATCAAGTGTGAATTTCAATAGAATAATCATCATCCACATACGAGTACTCGCACCTAATAGTCACATTATATGTGTCCAATAATATAACATTATCTAAATTTTGAACTATATTTAAGAATATATTCATAGAATTTCATGGTTCTCATCATCATGGAGAACTATTGTGACCATATCAATGTGAAAAATACTATTTGAAATTATTAAATTAAAGTTATAAAGAACAATGAATAATATGTAACAATATATTTCATTAATATTCAAATCAACGAATATACATGTAATCAAAGTAAAAAACGTTGGTCTTAGGACACCAAATCCAACATCCCTATTATTTAATTACTGTCACGATTGTCTAAAGACCAGTCCCACATGTTAATAACCTTTCTAACCTGATGGTCACATTCCCATGAATGTCATGACACTTCCTACCATAGGAATGTCCTTTTGTTCATTTTACTAGGTCAAAACCCTAATCTCATGAACCATGTCCTATTCTTCACTAAACACAATAGTTAGATGTGGCCAAACCTCTCACCCAAGAGTGTTTATTTGAAACATCTACATCATCCCACTCATGGATTTTAGGAATATCATCATTGATATTTGAAAAACTCATCTCATAAAGAGGTTCAAAACATCACTCATCCAATGGTTCCTACCCCACCATATGGATTTACCTTGTACCTATCCTAGAGTGAAACATAAGAATGTCCCACCACTATGGAACACATGCTTCTCCTTATAAGTCACACTCACGCACTAAATCCTCAACACCTGTATTACAGGTTAAGCTCAGATCGATCATGTTAACACACATTGATCCATCAACCAACATATTCCCTCATCATTAAGACTTATGAGACCGACCAAAGTCTCAGTGTCTTCCTACCCATAATCATATGAAAAAAACTAGTCACCTCACCCCAATAAGGGCCTCAAAATCAGAACCGGACAGGGCTCCATGGCCCTTTAATAATAAATTGTGACCTAAATCCCTTCAGGATGCTACTTCTATTGTTTTGATTGATTGTTTGAAATATCTAAATGATCCTCAATATAATTGTACACAACCCATTCCACTGATCCAAGACCAATAGGATCATCACACACTAGCTTGATTCCATAGCAAAATAATAGGTTCTTAATCCCACATCACCAAATATTATCGAAACCCAGGGGTTTCATGCCTTATTAAGACCCATTTAAATAACCCGAATCATTATATCATGAGTTGAGAGTCATTGATCCTAGAATTTTATTCCCAATAAATAAACATACCAAACTCTTATCATGTATCATGACAAACTAGATGCATTCTAGATTCTTTCTTATAAAAAAATCTCGACATCGTAGACATGTTAAGACTAAGCGCATGACTACCCATCACCCTAGGTTCCATTTCAGGAACCAAAATAATTTCCCTATTCCACCAAATCATAATGAAATAATGTCTATAGATATTGGTTCACATGTTTTAATGATCCATCCCTATGTATCCAGCCTAGGCACAAGTCACTAGCTCTCTGGGATCTAAACAAAGCCACACAAAAACTAGAATGCACTAAACTTGCACATATTACTTAAGAAAAATCATCTACCAACACCTTAAATCTATAAATAAATTCTATAAGATCGGGTAATCTCTCTCTTTGTCACCATCACTCAAATAAACACCATTGAGGAATTTCTACATGTCTAAGATATACGCCCCAAGGCACTTCCCTAACTCAGAACATAATGTAAGCAATCAATCATGGTTCCTAAATCGAGGGAACCCACAAAGACGAGATAACCCCTATCAAGAGTTACCCTAAAAACACATGGCACTAGATCACTAAACCTATGTTTATTTCAAGGGTCATTAGGCTCTCCCTCCTAACCTCACATCTCACATTATGATGATGACCACTCACGAGTAATATTCTCATTCCTATTTCACAACACATGACACTTAGCCAACCCAAAAATCCACCTCTAGGGTCCTCAATTTCATAATGGTATCACATGAAAATACACCATCTAACAAGGCTCTAATAACCACAACACTTCACGATCCATACGATAATAGGTCAAAGAAATGTCTCAAGTCAACATGTAGTTGCGGTAGGGGCATAAATCAAGTGGGAAAACACAACAGGTGTAGCATTCAATTTGTAATACACCGCATGTCATGAAATACTTCAAAAATAAGGCTCTCACTTATCCCAACCTACCATTACTAGGGTAATCACTATATATTATAAAGGTCTATGGAATTAGAACCCCATAACTCAAGCACTCACAGTGGATCCACTACCCATACACTAGGTTAAACCAATCACATAAGAACTATAATCCACTTCATTATTTTAAGGGTCAACAATTTACAAACTTACATTATTAATCCTTTATAATTTCATAAGGTTCAAATTATTGAGTTGGTTAGATATATTTACATTCACATTTTATGAGAGAAAACACATGATAAGTTTCTTACTGGTATTTAATTTAACCCAACTATCATTTTCCATATAACTCACATTTCTGTGGTATTTCCATTACCATAAATTCATACAAAAAATCTTTTAACCCGATTTAAATTTACTTCTATATAAAAACTGAAATTTTAAGACATTATATGGGTTATCAATATTTTCACATTCCTAAGGATTGATTAAATAGGGTTACTTTCACAATATATAAAGGAAAAAAACTTATAGGATTCTTAATGGAACTCTATTTAATCAATACTATAAATTAAAAATTCATTTATACCTTTCCAAAAGTGAAACTTTGATTATGTCTAGGATCTAGCATGTTTTCAAGTTTCAAAATCTTGATTAAATAAAGTTTCATTCATAAGATATTAGGGAAAACCCGTATAGGTTTCTTAATATAACTTTATTTAATTAATTCCATCATTAATCCATTTATATATTCCTCTATATCAGTAATCATCCTTGAAATTGGTGAAGTAAGATTCCACTATAATCTTATATAGGAAAAGACCATATAAAATTCTATTGACACTTTAAATCACCAACCACCTTTTACCAATAAGAAACAGAAATCATAGCAAGATATAAATCAAAAAAATAAATCAATGGCTAATATAAATCCAAGTAAATAGACATATCATTCAAAGGAAACATATGAATTATATACAAATACCATGTTCCAAATATGATTCATCAATGCACTCACCCTCACTTTTCGTACCGGGCTAAGAAAAAAAGTACCATAAGACAATAACATCATCAAACCAAGGAATCATTCAAGGTGAAATAACATCAATTGCAATAATTAAATTCCTAGAACAACTAATCCCATCCCAAAAAACTTGGTTTTTTCCAGTCTATGGGTTGATCAATCATAGGTACAAGTTTATTTTCAATCCTTGACACATCCTATCCTCTATTGTACCATTTCTAAAAAATAAGAAAAATAAAAATAAAAATACCTATGGTATAATTTTTTAATTCCTCGAAACAAGTCACTATGAATTGTATCTAGAACAGTGATGTTATATGGCCTCAAGAGTGCCTCCTCGTATGCTAGAGGTTGTTGATAAGTTGAGAGGGTGTATAAGGATATATTGGGGAGACTATACCCTCTGGCCAGAGTATCAAAATAAATGTAAATATTATAAAACTTATAAACTAGGACAAATAACCATCATAGACAAAGAAGGTAAGTGCCAATAAATAAGTACAACATTACATGTTATAACAATAATGGGTGTGTCACACAGTACCAAGACCCCCTTGGTGGATCATATATGAGGAGTAAAAATAATAAAAAATAAATGAAAAATAAGATTCATCCAAAAATGTTTCTGAGTCTTACCCGGTCCCATCATCCATACTATAATCTAGCATACCAATAAAAACATCAATCAATGGGCCCCTACCCATAACATATATAACATATAATAAAATAGTATTCTACTTAGGTATCTAAGTGTCATGATGGCCTGAATAGAGTGTGAGTAAAACTTAGTAGGCCACCACCGATGGTGTCTCTAAAATAACTCGTACATAAAACAATTTCATTAAAAAGTTATACTAATAACAAATTAACTTACTACATAATAAATAAATTAATTAATTAATTAATTAAAACACAACCTCTGATATTGGGATCCATGGTGACACCCGAGGTCAGACATACCCACTTCAGCCAATTCCTATGTATCTCCATCCATGATGTATGATATGTATCATCTGGTTTCAAGTTATACCACCCCAATAACCATAATAACAATTACTCAGGGTAATCCATATGGATCAACCCACAATTAACTTCTAATAAATATCATAGGAAATCCTAGGGGGTTACCCTTGGAATACCACTGATATGAATTACCAGTTTGAACTTAAGGAACCATCCTTGATGTATATAATCATGGACTTATAAGAATACTCAACTTACACCCAGGATATTCCATGAAAAAATTAATCAACATGAATTAGGTGAGATCATACCGCAACATCCACCATGGTAAAATGCAAGAATACATGATATTAATTCATGGAATTTGATAAATATAGACATTACCTAAATCCAAGGGGGATTTTTTCCAATGAATTAATGATAATTAATCTAAGTGGAATACAAAGGATTTCTCATGGAATTATATAAAATTATACCTCTATAAATCCAAGGGTGTTATCACAACATGGAATTAATGCAAGTCCCTTAGTAGAATCCAAGTCTCGCTCACAATATTACACACATGTCTTAGTCTATAAAAACTCTAGGGAATCCTTATAAGAAATTAAAACCCATAATCATGTCATGATAAACTGAATTAACAATCTTTAATTACTAAGTAATCACTTTCTATCAAGAAAAACATCAATCCAGAATAAAAACCCCATATTCCTCTTCATGGACCATTTCTACCAATTATTAACAAAAAAAATACATTCACTAAACTCCATCCCATTACATAAGTGTTCTATCATTTTCCTATTTAAACAATTAAAATATTTATTACCATCATCCAAGTCATTTTTAAAACTAACATCTAATTTCCTTAAAATGCCTTTTCATTTACCAACATAATTATCCATATAAAGTTAAAATTCCATTTACAACATAGATGATTATAAAATTATATTTTATAAACGTTAATTTAATTCAAAACACCTTTTTAATCATTTTAAACATAATCATACCTTTAATATTAATCACATAATTTTACATAGAAAACCTTACCATTTTATTAGCTAATTCCAAGTTCAAACTCATTTCCATTGGGTTCCACTAGGAATAACCCTCTTATAAGGATCAATGAATGAAAAATTGAATTGAATTTTATCAGATATTATTTTACAACATTACATTTAAATTACATTAATTTATGGAAATCCCACATGTCCAATCAACTTAATAACAAGAAAAAATAATCAAGACTATGGGTAAGGATTTGGGAACACAAACCTTATTATTAGATAATTCCACTCATTTAGTATCAACCATAGGTTTGGACTCAGTTGAGATAAAATTATAAACTAGAGAAACTCCTAAAAAATAGTGTATTTTAGGTAAAACTAATGTAACACCACTTGAAAGTGAAAGAGAAGAAAATTTAAAGGAAGATGATGTGTTGACATTCCTTTGGAATTCCAACACATCAGATGGAAGATAAACCAAACAAGGTACCAAGTAAATATATCTATGTAATAATAATAGGATAATGAGAGATTATAGGGGATTCTAATGGTTCAAATGGGGATAAAAATTGGGTGGGGAGATCTTAAGGGAATGGGGAGACCATTTTTCCCCCATTTAAAAAAATTGTTCAATAAATCACTAGCTAGCCACTGGGATTCCACCAATTACTCAGTGGACCTATAATAAATTTACCTAAGTAAAACACAAAATAATTAATATAATAATTTCATGATTTAAATAATAAATATCACAACAGTCGCCTAATCCCAAGGATGAAATATTTAGTGTCTTGGAAATTATCTTCATAAAAATATTATTTTACTACACTTATAAATATTTACCTATAATCATAATATCGTAGAAATTTTATAGATACCTCACATTAAATAATCATCTTCATAACCTATGGATTGGAACAATTAGAAAGGGGTGAGATCAAACGCTCATTAAGGGAAAAAATATCACAAGTATCACATCATAAATATGAAGGAGAACATTAGGAATAAAAAAAATATCTTATTAAAAGATTATAAGATCGCAAATGATAATAATAAAATATATTAGAGCAATATATGATAATAAAATTATCATTAAGGAATCATAAATGATAAAATATATATCATGTGAAAATGAAATTAAGTGTGGAATACTTAAAAATGAATAATTATGAAAACATGGAATTGATTTGAAATAAAATGAATCATGAAACTATGGAATAACTTTATAAATAACATGGATATGTTTAACAACCATAATAATAGGAAAAACTGTGTGAGAGAACCCATTATTCATATTATTATGTGAACAAACTCATTATATCCCCGCCTGAAAATATCGAAAAACCCATCATGCCCATTCATGTGTCAAAAAACTCATTAAGTCTATTTGTGAATATCTGAGGAGATATAATCATAACCCAATTAATTATAGGTTGTTATAGGACCCACCTATCATCATCCATATATAAGTTTTCAATTTAAAATCAATCATAAACATATCTTAATGAACCCATGGAAAAATAATGGGTTTCTTAAACATTCCAAAAAAACCACATAACATAAAATTTAAATATCCTGGGATATCAAAAATATCATTTTATATAAGTTATCATATCATAATAAATTATATAGGATGATCAAAACTCAACTTCATGAAATATAAACCTTAGAGGAAAAAAATAAGATAAAATACAAAACCTTTCATACATTGTTATAAAAAATGAAGAGAAAATTATATTTAAAAAGATTTTTGGTGAGGGAAGGGGAAGAGTTATGAAAACATTATTAGAAATAGTTTTGAATAAAATATACTTTTAAATACATAAAGGTTGTGAATTTTTTTTAGTGAAAGGTAAAAATTTTTTTTTAAAGGTTGGAAACCCTTTTCTTTAATATTTTGAAATACCTTTACCCAAATCAAAAAAAAGTGTATTAAAATTTAATTTAAAAAAAGGTAAACATAATATTGAGAATAATATAAAATAATCTATATTATATTTCCCTAAAATATAGGGTAACACTGGTGGTAATTAAAATGTGTTCATGGATGAAAATATCCATTGGTAAGAATGGGAATTATTCTTACAAATGGTACACTTTTATTTTGGAAAATATTTTATCAAAGAATTGGTTATTGATAATGATATGTAATTTCCTCATATAAAAAAGAAAATAAAAAATAAAATATTTGAATTTTAGGATAAAATAAATCTTTAAAATTATATTCATGTAAAAAATTCTATGACCCAATGAATCAGAAATTGAGTTAATAAAACTCTAACCTTGAATTATCACTTTGTAGGACGCACTCTAACAACCTATATAACAAAAACAAATTTTTTAATCACCTATTTCAGATCATTTTTCACATCCATAACATTTTATAAACTTAATTTATATGGAAACCCTAGAATGATATTAGTGTCGAGTATTCACAACATGAAGATGGATAATCAAGGAATGATTTTGGCAGCATAAATTCTATAGAAAAGTGACTTTGAAAGAGATTAATGATGGATAAATAGAGTATCTTACCAAAAGTTAGTCATTATAATTTTAAATTATTGAATATATAAAAGCATAACCCCATATAAATCAAAGGAAGTTCTTTAATTTAAAATAAGAGGGATATAATCAAAGAGTTATTTTATTATCATAACAACTATAAAAAGAGTTTTATAAAATGTTTTTAATAAGAGGTAAGGGTAGTCTCTCATAAATAAGGAGTAATTTATATATTTAAGTGATGATTATGAATACATTAAAGAAAAATAAATTTAAAATTAATGGTATATC
Organism: Viscum album; assembly: GCA_963277665.1. Classification (NCBI taxonomy): domain Eukaryota; kingdom Viridiplantae; phylum Streptophyta; class Magnoliopsida; order Santalales; family Viscaceae; genus Viscum; species Viscum album. The sequence goes on from OY728151.1 coordinate 464,378,432, forward strand.
ATAAATTATGTACTTGTATAAAAATGAGGAGGATGAGAACCCTTACCTTGCTAAGTGTCTTATTAAAGCTTGGTAGGAATCCTTAGAACCTTAGTAACTCACTTGGACATATTTTTCGAGGTATGGGAAGGTTAAGTCATAATCAAGGAATTTGGGTTGAAAATTAATTATATAATGGGTGGGAGTGAGAGACATTTATAGTTGAGAAAGAGATATTCTTTCATTGAAAACTAGAGTTAGGTAAAGGGTGAAGATGGAATCACATGGGTGTTAGGTGGGTTTGGAGAGTTTGGTGAATTAGGTAAAAAAATGGTAAGTGAGACATGTTAGTATGAATTTAATACCTATTTTTTTCTAAAAGGTGTAAGTTACCTTTTAATTATTAAAAATTCAGGATACTTTATATCCCCATTTTACCCTTATTAATCTTGATTAAAAAAATAATCATGATAATTATTTTATTACTAAAAATATAATAAGACCCTTAATACCCAATTTTAATGTGAAGAATCTGAATTTTGGATCCATTTAACCTAATAAAATTTACATATATTATAAAAATATGTTTTAAATTAAAATATAAAATGTGTTGAAAAAATATTTTAATTTGTTTGTTTTAATCATCAAGTGTTCTTAGTCATATTTAACATTGATTAATAATTAAATGAGTGTTAATTAATATGTAAATATGTTTAAACATAATATTATATTCTTAATATAAAATAGATTCATTTAATTGCCACTTCGGTGGTGGTGCAGTGGTGAAGGTGATTTTCCAAATCAGGTTGCTCTTTGGGATGTTCAGGGTTCAAATCTTGGGAGTCCACTTTCGAGGCGAACCTATCCCCTGAGATCCACCTGCCATTCTAGGTCTCTCAGACTCCTATGGGTGGGAAAAATGAGGCACGACCCAATTGATGATGGATCTGTGTGATGGACCATCACTGCCGGGACGTAACCCTCCGGGACGCTCTGCCATCTCGGCTGGCAATGAATCCTTCCCCGACTGGGGAGCTTCCTTCAGGTGCTACCCCTTCGTGGGGGAGGAGGTTTTCTTTGTGTGGAGGGTTTAAAAAGGCCACACTGGGTAATTACCTTAAAAAAGGAATATATTCATTTAATTTTTAAAAATACACAATATTTTAAAAAAGTATTATTCTTTTGAAAAATGATTGTTTTTATGGGGTAACTAATATATACCCAAGCTAATTTAATCTTTATGCCTAAAAATATATTGACTACATTTATTAATTTAATCATGATAACTAGAAATATGTAAATCATTTTATCTGATTCAATTTCTAAAACTGATAAGAATTAATTTTAATATAATTTCACATAAAAATAATTTTAATAAACATATATTTTCTAAGAATAAAATATCCTCTATTTTATTATACCCATTTTATATATTTTTTATAAAGTGGTTACTTTTGGTTATGCCTTATAATTTAATACATATAATAAAATTGTAATATTTAATAATTTTATTAATGTAAAATGGTTTTTCATTTTAGTATAGTATTGCATGAAAGAAAATCCACTTACACAATATTTAATTAAGGAAAAGTAATTATAAAAATCATGGTTCGTTACATGTACCAACTAGAAGGTGGGGCTGAAGTAACATGATGTAGTCTAAACTCCTGTATCAAGCCTCTGGTCTACTCCCATGACTCTTCTGGTCACCATTCGAGCTTCATTCCAAGCCTAAAATCACCTATTTGAGGTGTCTAACCTCTCAAAACCTTATCTTGAAGCCCAATTCCAAATCTCCCCACTACCAATTCAATGTTCATCCGCCTCCTAATATTTCAAGTGATTATATAGAAAAGGAAGTTATAACTAACCCTAAATACATGCAACAAAAGTCTAAATAAAATTCAGTAAAAATTTTTCCAAAAAAACTATGTTTAAACTTCTCTTAATATTATTCCCCTTATTGAATCAATAGAAACAAATAGTTTCCAATCCTTAAATACAGACTTCTTCTACTCAAAATATTTATCTAAATTCTCATGCAAAATGAAACAACATAAACTCACAACCTTTCTCAATATTTGATATTATAAAAAATAATAATAAGAGAATGAAAAGTAGTGAAGGAAAAAAGCAATAAGTAAAACTAAAAAGACCATACCTAAGAGTGAATAAAAATATATAAAGCATACATAAGAGTGTCAATAAGAGGGTTTCTTCATAGGAAAATGTAATATAAAAACCATTGAGTAAAAAAGGTATCATCTCAAAGATAATCATTTATTAGTAAATTGATAAAAATAACTTCGATAAAGTGTAGTTTTGAAACATGTTTAATATTAATCATGAAATTTCAATTCAATTTTATTTTTGAATATATGAATAACTTTAAAAAAGAGTTATCACTATTCTATATAAACAAGAAATTCCCCACTTTATTGAAGAGTTTTTTAATGCTAAGAGATCAAAAAATAATAATCCTAAAGTGATCACTTAACACTAATAATACACATAATATATTTAATGTATATAATTCCTTATATATATATACACGTTTTTTAGCCATGAGTGATGTGTGGGGTTCATTGAAAATGAAATAACACTTGTATTATCACAAAATTTAGGGTCTATGTGAAACTCATTCTAAAATCATCGAGTGTGTGTTGTATCCACAATAATTGTGAACACCAAATTATAACAACAATATATTTAACTTCAAAATTATAAATTTAAATGGAATACTTCTTCTTGTTATAAAAATAAACCAAATATTCAATAAAAAAATGAAAAGTTTTAGAATTACTCTACTTATCCATTCTAAAACCTCTGAAATTAGTATCAAAATAAATGTTAAGTATAGACTTGGACCTTAAAAATAAAATAGTCCAAGTTCTAAAGTTCCTTAATGGTAATGGATGATTCAATTAACTTCTTTAATATGGGTGTAACATCACATATTTCCAATGAGTATTTTTATAATTTTTATTTCTTAAAATATAAATCTAAATTCTAAATGAATTTATTTCTTTTAGATAATATAGACCAAATATTTATACAGATATTTATCACTTAATAGTGATTGAAAATCCATGGATTTCTCATTAATTAGTGATGGAAAATCGTTTCAGCTAGCTATCTGTTTTAGTTAGAATAACCTCGGTTAAAAGGTAAGATAAGGTGGAATGATATTTTTGGGGCCCCATATTTTAAAGAAACAATATTGTTATTTATCCCTGATTTTTTATGGCTATATTGTAATGAAAATGGGATGATTTCATGGAAGGTCAGAAACAATGGTTACATGGTCATTTGAGATATATAATTTGTATTATATTTTTTTATAGTCCCAATTGTGGTCATTTTCTTATGATGTGGTAAAAAAATTTGACTTAGTAATTATAGGTGATGCCTGTGAAAGTGGTGTTTGTGTTATATTTGGATATGTTTGGTTAGCATTATTATTATTTTCCATATTTTTATTACTTATTAGTTTTACCCTTAACTATCCTAACACATTGATTTCACACGTATATTTATTTTATTTTGAAATAAGACCCTATTATGTCCTTCTAAAGTGATCACCACTCTGTATTATTTGTGAGCTATTTTGCAGAATAATTCAAGGGAGAATAGGATAACTACTGTTCAGGTAACTAAGATGGAGTGTATGAGATGGAGTAGATCCTAGGAGCTTGGTTTTTCTTTTGGTGGGTTGTTTTGTTTTATGTATCATGTAGTAACATCTGGGAATTGGGTAATGTTAAGTAATTTTTTTATGTTTATTGGATATGATTGATGGTTCTTATCTCTCTTTATAGATTCCACTTAAGTGATTAAAGCCTCTCAAAATTTTATGAGATACAATCGGTGCTAGTCACCAACCTAGGGCTTACTGGAGGTGAGTTTCAGTGGTAATCCTCGTCTTCACTACTGAACTCGGAGGGGTATTGGTGGATGGGGGTGGTGGGGTCATGATGTTTGATATGGTTTTAAAAATAAAGAAACACTTGAAAGAAATTTCATGTGATTCATCTATATATATTTTAAAAAATTAAATGTGCACATTCTCTATTACAACTTTTATTCTTCTTTTAAACCCTAGAAAACTAGAGATATATTCTTGAAGGTTTTTGAGTTTCTTACCCCTCGAATTATAAATATATGCAAATATTCCTCTCCCTTACAGTCCTTGTACGGTGAATCATGGAAGCTTCATAATGAGGTATGGTAATCAAGACTACTCATTTAATTTGTGTAAATTGTGTAATTATTATTATTATTCCTTTAACTAGGTAGATGGTATGAATTGACCTAAGAAATAAATAACTGGAATGACGAAATTGAAAGGGTAAGTTCATCACATGTTTTTATATATATTTTTGTGTTATTTTATAAGATAAATTCCTACTGTTTTTTATTGTTAAGAATTTTCTTATTCTTGTGAAATATGATTTTACTATTCTGATTAATTATTGTAATATCCTTCTAAAATGGTTAAATATTTAAAGATATTAATGGAATGACTGTATGGAAATTTGGAAAGCTAAAAGGATTATTATTTTTTCCATGAATTAATTATATGAAAATAATTATTTAAAATTGATCAATTGTTATGTAATGTTATGGGTTCCACTATGGTTCATTTTTTATGTTTGATATCATTTTTTTGATCTGTATGAGCATGGTCTGGGATTTTTGTTACTGATTTTGGGTGTTAGATATTATAATAGTGGGTTCCCTAGAACTAACTTGAACAATACTTTTGATTTTCATCACATGTATACTATTTCATATATGCATGTGTTTATTATTCACATAATAGTGTTGATATTTATTCATCCAATATTTACATGATAATATCCTTCTATTATGTGTTGTATCAAAGGGTTATTTCAGTTCCCAACTATAATGAGAAACTTGAGATACTATGATAATAATATTAAATATATATAAGTATTATGGTCTTGATAAATCATACTAATGGGACACATATGATGTTTGAATATTAGGTGTTTCGGGCTTATAAGCATTTAGACTTCTTATCGTGAAGTTTTAATCTGGGGATCTCTAGTAGTAATATCATTAGGAAAGACCTTATAATAGGAACACCACATGTTTTAGGTGTTATTAGTTGTTTCCATCTACAAACATGTGTATTGGTCTCCGAATTTGAGATCATTATCAGTGTGTTCTCTTTGATTTCATACTTTGATGCAAGGTGAAAACCATGATAATGAAATAATGGCGAGATAGTTTGTGTTGGGTGGATCATTGGTGGAAAGGAATTGGTTAAATGATCAAGAAATAATTTTCCTCTTCTGAGTTGAGGAAGAGATATATCATGGGCCCATGTTGACCAGGATGGTAATACCTTCATAAATCCTTGGCCACGGTATAATAAGGAAAGTCCATCCAGTCATGTATTGAAATATATAAAGCAAAAAAGGATAAAGACACAATTCTTCATCCTTTTTTATGAGATATCTCTAGAAAAATAGATTAGATTACATGGTAAGTGTTCGTAGGAGGAATTCATAGCTATGACATTCCTTATCTGCTTAGAGGCCATGATTGGTTGCTAGACTTCACTCTTGACATGTGGTTTGGACTCACTACTATTGAGATAAGGACCTAGAGGTTCACACACTAAGTATATCCATAATTTCCACCTATTCTAATGAATAGGAGTTTAGGATGAAGTGGGACCCATGTATTAGGGTCGATGAACTTCTGAGTATGATCAATCATAATTCAAATTAATTCAATTATACTATTGAAGTTTAGAGTAATGATGATTGAATTTTTTTCTAACAGTATTCACAAGTTTTTCTATCATAAATGTGAATATGATAGAAATATAATTTTCCAAATGAAAATTAGATGTTAAATATTCCTTAAATTATTTGTAGAGAATATGGGCTAAGTTAATGGTTCATATTTTATCACGTAACATTTTATAGTGTTACAAGGGAGTGATAAAATATTTGTGACATTTATAAAAATAATATTATGTTATACATGTGTATAAAGGTTTAAAATAAAGGTTATTACTTTACAAGGACCAAAGTGAAATTTTGGAAAGTATAACCTAAGTATAAAAGCTCATTTAGGCCTCTTGGATTATAATATCCACAATTTTCATGATTTTTTTTAGATAATTTCTCATCTCCTCTCATTTAAAATTCTTAGATAGATATTACGAAGTAAAAACATAGTCAGATCGATCTTGATTTCTCGATTGAGTCTGCATTCTTCAAGAGATCGAAGGTACATTATAAACCTCTTTAATTCCCCATGATAACAATTGGGAAACATCGATCAAAGTTTCCAAAATTTTGGATCATATGTGAATGATTTATAGGAAGTCTAGTTTGGTGTCTTACAACCACAAAACATCAACAGTGAGTGAATCAAACCAACTACTACAGATGAACGAGGTACTAATTAAGATTTCATTTGATTTTATTTTTTTCTCAAATTTAATTACTCCTGATCCTTTTTAGAAATCATAGAAGTGGGTTAAGTGGGTTATATGTTTTTCTAAAATGAATCCAAACCCAAAATATTAAATTGCAACTCTTTAACGCTTCTGTTGCGCCCCAGGTTCCTTCAATTTTTATCAGAGGGACATGTAATTATTTAAGTCAATAAAATTAAAATTTCAATTAAATATTATATGATTTAGGAAGATAATTTTAATGCAGTCCCATTGAAACTAACAACACATCGATCTGAGTTCATATCGCCAAGATATAGCCGATCTAAGATCGGTATGTTTTGTAAAAAAGGTTGATATAAAAAATAAAGTTTTTATTTTTTATTTATTTTAATGGAAACCATTGTGATAGATATTTAAAGATAGAATGATATAAGTACATTTCATGTTAAATAGATATAATAGAATCTGGTTGGGGTAGTCCATTATATAAAAAATATTTCCTTGGAATCTTGTTTAATTAAATGCATAAATCTTCCCTTGAAAGCTAGTTTAAAGCTTCTCATAGAAGCATATTTAATTAAAATTTCAAAGTTTCCCGTGGAAGTTAATTTAAATATTCCCATAGAATATTTTTTAATTAAAAGTTTAAATCTTCCCTTGGAAGTTACTTTAATGATTCTCATGTAATATTGTTTAATTAAAAGGTAAAAGCTTCTTATAGAAGATTGTTTAATTAATGAAAGCTAGTTTAAATATTCTCATGGAAGCTTGTTTAATTTAAAGTTTATATATTCCCATGGAATATTGTTTAATTAAATAAATATATCTTCTCACGGAAGCTAGTTTAAATATTCGCATGGAATATTATTTAATTAAAAGGATAAATCTTCCCACGGAAGCCAGTTTAAAGCTTTTCATGGAATCTTGTTTCATTAAAAGAATAAAGATTCCCTTATAATCTAGATAAAACCTTCCCCTATAAGCTTGTTTAATTAAATAGACAAATATTCCATTAGAAGCTTATTAAAAGCTTCCCTTGGAATCTTATTAGAAGCTTCCCATGGAAGTTTTATATATATATATATAAGGTACAAAGATTCTATTGAATGTTTGCTATAATTTTATATTATTATATATATATTTATATGTCTATAGATATGCCATCGTGAACCAAACCATTCAGTCTTTGTTCGACCGACCCTACCCATTTAACCCATCACTAGTTATAAATTAATTTTTGAGGATGTGATTTAGGTCCAAATAGACCGAAAATTTTTATAAAGTTTAAAAAATTAAATTTAATTGTCTTATATTTAATAATATTATTTCGGGTGATTTGAGACATATTGATAATTAATTAAAATTATTTCAATGCAAGTTAACACATTAAAAATACCCTATAATCAAATTTTAGCATATTTAATTTTTCTTATGCAATATTATTGTATGTTGACTAACCAAGAGCTGAGGCTGACCCATTTATATTTGGATTATCATTTATTTGATTTAATTATTGCATTTAGGTTTTATATAATCTAATAATTATTTTATTTTGGGGATATATGATCATCCCTCCACATTTAATTTGTATAAGGGTCTATGTTTCCACATTTAAGTGTTAAAAATTTAATTTTTTACCCTGATTTCCGCCCACCTATATGTGAGTATACATTGTAAAGATCATAGGAGTTCACGGAGACACATTTCGAGTTAAGAGCCAACATAGACCAAACAAGTGGAATGCATGGGACTTGCGGGCGCTGCAATTCAAGTCAGGTATTGAATTAAGGAATTAGCCTAGGGTCTCGGTTAATCTACTATTCACATAGTGGATAAACCAATAGTTAACATCTCAAGATCTTGTCATTATTTATTTATTTTATCATGCACACAATTTATTATTTTGTGAATGTGTATTTATTATGCGTGGTCAAATAGTATAATAATAAACAAGAATGAAAGTATAAAATGAACTTGTGTGGTGAATATTTTCTATTTAAAATCATGGTTAAGTTATGAGTGAGATCACATAGAACAAGAATGTTAAATATAAAAGGATTTTATTTCCCGGTATTAACTTACCAAATCCCTTAAATAAAATATTAAGTTACAAACTTCTTTTTTCATTTGAATTTGAACAAAACCGGGTGTATGTGGTGCACGGTCATCAAAAGTTGAGGGTACCACCTACTACTGGGGAGTTCTTATGAGATAAGTGGTTTGACATAACTGAATTTGGCAGCAAAGGGGTATCCAAATCTAGCTTGTTGCAACTTTAGAGGCAAAAATTTGAGTAATTAAAAGTAATTATTTGTAGGAGATGAGACCCCACTCAACAGATCAAGGAGCCGTGAATTGATGTGATTGAATAGTTTAGTCCCTACTTTGGACTCTCTAAGTAGTGGAATAGAAAAATATTATAGACTATAAGGAGGGGTTTCAAGGATCCTTTCTACTAGAATAGTTAAGTGATACAGTGTTCCAATTATAGTACAGAGGGTTCCTATAATTTCATAAAATAGTGGGATACATTTAAAATTAATAAATTTAAAATGTATAATAGTAATCAAGAAAAAATTTAAATCATCTAGATTTTATTTTTGTAGAAAATGAAAAGAAATACCACAAGTACACTATGATAATATTGTTCCAAGAAAAGGTCTAAACTAGCATAGTTTTCTAAAGAGTAGTGCAGGGGCTTGTGTAATGAACTACAACATCAAAAATTCAAGGTGCTAGTGTACCCAATACCTGTTAATATACCACAGGAAGTGAGGGTGTAAAAATTCTTACACTAGATTCATATATGATACACATGATGGTTATGTCATAATTCTATCATCAATTTCCTGAGATAGTTGTGGATAAAACATTGGGACATGATTTATTCTACATGTTGTATCATATCTAATAGATTGGGAGGAGAAATAAAAGCAAAGATATGAATAGGTTATGTTTACACTAGATATGTGTAAATTGAAAGATGGATCATGTTGTTTCAATGGATCCCATTATCATATAATTTTAACCCATTTAATCTAGTTTCATTCAAGATTTCAAAAAAACAGTATTGAGAAAATGATTCGATACCTTCAATGTAAGGTTTTCTAAGTAAATAGGGACACAAAAGAAAGTTTAATATTTAATTCTTATAGATAAAAATATGACAGACAAGTCAGAAAGTCTAATGTAAAGTGTCACCCGAAAATCACATTTTCAATGTACTTCAATTAAATAGGTATTAAATAGAAAGCTATTTTCTTCCCATATTAAGAAATATATCTATGGAAGTTTAAATGCAATGAACTAAATTGAAGGAGAAAGTAATCACTTCTTCTTTAGTAATATTCCTCAAATACAATTAATGGTTCAGTTTTACTTCTTGGGTATTAAATAAAATATTATTTTCACATATATGTATTTATATACAGTAACCAAATATGGAAATAAATATTATTATAAGTAAGTTTTATTCTCCAAGTAGTTGAGAAAAGGTGGTTCCTAAACTAGCAGTGAGAATTTCACCCCTTCTATATTTCCAGGTTTATTGATTCTAGTTGAACATTTATAGTATCAACAAAAAATTAATCTCGTTTTTCCATTGGATATAAGGTGAAATTATTATGATTTTGGAATGAAAGTTTTTTATGGTGTCTAATAATCAAGTCACAATTTAGTGATACTTGAATCATTAACAATACTTGATGACTATAAAATGTAAGACCAACATACCCAGTTATGGCAAGAAAATAAAATTTCTAGAAAAACCAAATAGTTTTCGAGGATATATTTAGTATGGTTTTAGAATATTTAGAGTTAAATACCTTAGTTATTATTGAAATAATTATGTACTAAGCTTTTTAATAATAAACATATATAAATAAATGTAATTCACAAATCATTTGGAATTAGTTCAGCTATAGAGCATGAACTATTCCAAGGTTAAGATAATGGTAAGTATACTTCATAATATTCTTTTAAGTGTTTAAGGAATATTAAATTGAAGTATGAAATATTCCTGTTCAAAATATATGAGAGGCTTTAGACTAGTCTACCAAATAATATCTTGACCAAGCATTCATCGATCTATATAATGTAGCGTTGAGTTATTCCTAAATACATATCAACTTATACACATCAAAGATATGATGATAATAAGGATGATTGATGATGAGTATTACATATAAGCATTGATCAATAAAATTTATCATGGAGCAATTTCTAAATGAACATTTCTTGATACACATTAGAGTCATGATGCAAGTAATAGGAGAATCAATGTTAAAACTCATGCATTACATATACTTACATTTTTTAAATACATGATTCAAAATAATGATGTTATCCCAAGACCATATGTCAAATATCATGAAAAATGGATATCATATGAGTTATAGTATGATGGAAATCCATTATATAATAAGAAAATGTATTTATATTCCAAGAGTTTTTAAGATATAAACAAACTTACATCAAGAAAAAACACAACGTGCATCTATAGTAATCATCTGAAAGTTTTCTAATGATGTTACTAAAATCCCTATGATAGAAAAGATATAGTAAAATTATAGACTATATTTATATATAAGGTTGCACATATCTATTTGAGAAATTGGGAGCAAGATTGACTTGGGTTTGGTTAATTACAAAGATGCACAAATAGTTAACATGGGAACAAGTTCCACAAACCTTATGGAAAAGGAATGTTCTAGAGACACATATTTCATAGGAGGGATAAAACCATAGTGATGGAGTTATATTCACCATAGTCGGTGATGCATTATTCATTGACAATAGTGATTACTACAAGTAAGTAGTATATGTAAATTAGATAAAATTGAAAATATCAATTAAAATTCAATAATGGATTCCATGTATCATAGTACAGGTGGCTTATTAATTTTAATACTACTGTGGTTATTCAAATGATACTATACATGTATTGTACAAGTGTGGTACCAATAAGCCTCAATTGGTTATACAAAGTTTTTATGCCTAAATCCATTATAATTTTACTTGGATAATTTCTATGATCATTTTATTGAGAATTGGATGTTATGATGAGCAATCATGGAAGATGTCTATACGATGCAACCCTAAACGGACAGTAACATCATAAAATTCCAATAAGGGTGAATGTAAATAAAATCTAGTTCTGGATTAAGGAAAGCATATAGATCATAGAATATTCATTTGGAATGAATATTCTCCTTGTGTATATTAGGGGCTTTTGGGATTTCCATCATTTACTGGGTAAAATATGTTTTTCAACATATAGAAAACAACTATTAGTTTTAAAGTTAGTTAAGACAAGGATAAAAATAACTCTCCAGAGATTGACTTAAAGTAGTAATCAAAGTTTTAGGGAATGAGATTTACTAAGTTAAATCTAATGATTTATTAGACCTAGTCAATCATACATATACTGACATAGTATTGAAATATAAATATTGGAACAATTCGAGAGATAATTGTTACCAATTTCACATGGAATAAATCTATCCATGTAGACATTTAAAGGAAATAAGAGGAAATTAACATGGAGATTTTATTTCCATATTCCTTAGTGATTAATCAATAACATATTCCATGATGTTTAAAAGAATTTATATTTCAAATATATACTTTATAGTAAGAAAATATCAATTGTTACCAAGAGAATTACAGGGGATGTAATCAGAACTGTCCAATTGCACTTGAAAATGTAAAAAGTATGTGTACCTGGTATATGGATTGGAATAAATACTAGTTATTAGCAAACACAAACTAGTCTTACTTGGATTAGTGTGATATAATATAACATTTAGGTAGAGAAAATGATCCATACAAGCTCATTCAAGCCTATGGTATGCATATCTAGAAATATTGAGTACATTGTGGCTTATGAGGTAGCTAAGAAGCAGTGTAAAATATGTAATGTTTTGTTCCGGTTCTTGGAATCCAACCTAGTAAGTAAATTATCACCATAATGTAAAATATGGTACTTCTACTAGCCAAGATGTCAATTTAAGAAAATGGAAAAATGGAATATAGTCGGTGATATCATCTCTTATGAATTCTTACTGAAAGAGGTAAAGTCACAGATAGTAGAATATCCAGGTAGTGGAAATGAAACAGGCACCGGACTTAATCCATATCTAAGTAGAAACATGATCTTATCATGTGGGATCTAACAATTATGGTTATCAAGTTGGCTCTAGTGAATGTGGGAGTCTTGTAATAGTGGGTTCCCTAGACCCAACTTGAACATTACATTTTTATTACCATTACATGTATATAGTTTGATATATACATGTGTTTAGTCTTCCATAATAGTATTAATATTTATAAATACACTATTTACATTGTAATTTCCTTAGATTATGTGTCATAACCAAAGTTTATAGTAGTTCCCAGCTATAATGGGAACCTATAGATACTATAACATTAATCTTAAATATATATACATCTTATGGTCTAGATAAATCATACTGATAGGACACATATGATATCTGACTGTCAGGTGTTGGGGGATCATAATCATTAAGATTTCTTATCATAAAGTTTACACTTGGTGATCTCAAGTAGTGAGTTCATGAGGACAGACCCACCAATAGTAACACCACATGTTTTGGGTGTCATTGGTTGTTCCTATGTAAGAACATGTGTATTGGTATATGTAATTGAGATCATTATTAGTGTATTTTATTTGATCATGTACTTTGATGCAAGGAAAAAACCATGATATTGAAATTGGGGTGAGTTAGTTAATTTTGGGTGTGTCATTGGTGGTATGGAATTAGTTGAATGATCAATATAGAATTTGTCGCTTCCGAGTTGATGAAGAGATATATCATGGGCCCAGGTTGACCATGATGATAATAACTTCATAAATCCATGGCCATGGTATAAGAAGGTAAGTCCATCAAGAAATTTCATGAAATATATAAATCAAAAAAGGATGTTGAAATAAGTATGTATCTATGTTTTTGATATATCTCCAGAAAAATATATTATATTACACAATATGTGTTCATAGGAGGAATTTGTAGCTATGAAATTCCTTATCTCCTTAGGGTCCATGACGGGTTTCTAGAATCTAATCTTGGTATATGGGTTAGACTCACTACTATTGAGATAATGTCCTAGAGTGTCACACCCTAAATGTATCCACAAGTTCCACTTATTCTAATGAATATGAGTTTAGGATGAAGTGGGCCCCATGTGAGGGATCTAGTGTGTAACGACCTGAACTACTATAAATAAAATTTCCCTTACGGTTTTATTTAATATCTTATTATGTATTATGGTTATATAAAACATATAAACTCCCTTGGTTTTGTCATATTTAATTTAAAATACTGTTTATTATCATTACTATAGATAATGTATCCATTGAAAAGTGATCGCATGATTAGTATAAATATAGGGTTTTAACAAATCCGATTGACACAGACAAAGAAAGTGATGGTCTCAACCAATAGGATTGTACCATATAAAGCCCATTTATCAAAGCTTCCAATGGATTTATCATCATTGGGATTTTACCTTGACTAGGCCTAGGCTAATATCCAATAACATAATCGTGAGAGAAACCATTTATGGAATAAGTTCAAGCTCATTGAGATCATGACCCAAACCATGTATGCTGAACCACAACAAGAAATCCTCACTATCACACACATTAATCTTAAGGAGTGTTCTAATGTATTAGGGGATATGAATGAAGACCCTATAATTATGAGTTTTTACATTATTTATTATAGAATTAGGAATATATTTCCATCATATTATGTTTACTTTATAATTGATTTTTATTTTAATATAATAAATCATAAATAATATTTTGGGTAATATTAAAATTCAATTAAGGAATTTGTTTTTATGAATTAATGGATTTTTGAAATAAATAATTTTTTAATAAAATATTATTATTAAATAATTCTTATTAAATATAAATTATTATAAGTTTTTTATGAAGTCCAATGAAATTTTTATAAGTGTTTAAAAACCATTATTTTCAAAAAAAACCCAAAATTTCTCAATAAATGTTGATTACTATTTTAAAAGTTAAAATCAACATATTTAAGAAATTATTTATATAAAATTAATATAATTTTTAGAACCATAAATTAAAATTATCTAATAGTGCATTTTTCAAAATTTTCTAAGATAGTCAAAATTTTAGGTAAAGATTAAATACTATATGAATATAATTTGTGTATTATGACATCAAAATGACCCAAAAGTGATGTAATAAATACTATAAATGGTATCCATGACCAAATATATGTTTTACCTTTAACATAATTCAATATTATGTTTATTTGATTAATTTTATAAATCCTTTATGAATCCTCCAAAACGATTATCATATTTTAAGGTTTTAAAACCATTTCTTTAAGAGTATGACTCACCTCCACATAAGAAAAAGTATTATTTTATTAATTTAGGATATTGTACTTATAAAATAATTATAACCACTACCATTTTTCATAAACCATGGCCAAAAACTATGGAATGGTTTGTGGTTTTGGTTATTTTATTATGTAGATTTGAAAACCTAAATAATAAAAAAATCTCCCTCCTTTCCTATATAAACCCAACCAAGATCCCATTTTTATTCAATAAAACTCCTTGGATAACATACATACTATTCCCTCTACTATATAGAGTCCTATAAATGTTCCCCAATATCTCAATAATCCCCTTCCTAGCATTTGGAGTCCCACACTCAGGTAAGGGATTTTTTCCTTTCTCCTCTTTATTCAAGTATCTTTTTTTCCTTATGTATTTTATCTTAATTTACTTATAATGGGATATGTTATTACCTATTCCCATTACTATGAAATTAGTTTACAAATTATGAGAGAGACCTTTCTCTCTCATCAACCCATTTTATAAATTTTTATGTGATGTTGTTATGCTGCCGAAATTTCACCACAATTTTCCATGTCAAAAAAATGTGTAGTGAATACCATACTCATTTCCTATCAAGGGTATTAAAATTTATACACTTATACATATTTTATTTGGTAATTACATGTATTTATTTCTCACTCCATTATCGTATCATAAAATATGATGATGAATGAATCCACTTTGTATGATATATGTGGCACACTTAAGCTTGAGAATGAAATAAAAGTGAGAGGTGGACCCATAATTATATAGACTTCCAATGGATTAGGTAATTTTTAGTCTCATGAGATGTCGTGTTGTGATAGGGAGTAAACATGATTCCTTTATGGTACTTTTTACACCATGATTTCTTAGAAGTTTAGCCTTGAGCTATGTTTGTGATGCGTTGTTTTAAGTCATTTCTACATTTCCTATGTTATGATTATCATTATATATCATGCATTATTATTCATTTTTATGATTCTAACAACTTTTATTCCCCGTTAATATACATATTTTCTATATTATATCACATTATTATATATATTATTTCCTTACCAGGCTATGTAGCTCAACCATTTCTTATGTTTGTCCCCAAGTTATCCCATGAGGTTTTAAAATCCATGGAATTTAGGAAGCATTTTTAAGAAGTTTTAAATAATTTTTTTATATCCCATGTTTAAGATGGTAGGGTATATACCTAATTCAAAAATAAAATTCACTTCTCAATCTACCGGATTGTATTATGTGTATTTTTTTAATAAATCAAGAATTAATTTTTAATAAATAACGAGGTTGTTAGAGTTGGTATGAGAGGAAAAGTTTAGTTATTTTTAGGATTAGGATAATAAAACTCTAGGGAAATACTTAGTTATAAGACTAAGTATAAGAAAAATCCCTAAATTTTGGTAAGTATATAGTAAGTGGTTTATCAATAAATTACATTCATGTATGGATACTATAAGTGGACGTGGTTTTGGTATAGATGTACCTAGGGGTAACAACTTCGACAAGGTGTGTCAGGCCTAACTCGGTGTAACATGGTACATTAAAATAGTCCTTACTATGCACCTAGTTTGACACTCTTGGGGGATATTCTTTGGTAAATTCATAATCTAATAATAAACCTTTATTAAGGGAATAAAAAATTCCCATAAGAATATATTTTAGAAAATAGATCATGGATAACATTGATTAAATCCTATAAATTCATAAGTTAAGGAAATAAATGTAAGTTATAAGTTATATCCATTAATGTAATTAAATTACCATTTATTTGTTTAATTTAAAAAAACACATCCCTAATTTTACTTTTATTCTCAACAAGGGTCATAAATAGGAGGAATTGGGTAAACAATCAATCTGAAGGAAAATGTGATGACTTCCCCAATGAGATACCCAACCTGATGGGATCATGAATCATGAACTTCATAATGATAATCTATCAGTTGAATTAGGTAATGAATAGAAAACAAGATCAAGAGGAGTGAACAAATCCTCTTAAGAGAGAACAAGCTGCAATTGAGTCCTTTACATGACAAAGGAATCCTACTTTAAATGGATCATTTGATCCCTTAATCATGGAATAATAGATCAAATCTATTGATAAGATTTTCTCCATCCTTAAATGTTATAAAAATAGAAGGTTATAATGGTTTTTTATCATATGGAGGGTGAAGATGATAAATGCTTGACATTGATCAAGAATAAAAAGCCTGAGGAATAGATTGAAGTGATAGGGTTGAAGGAATTATGGAAAATGTTTTTTGATAAATATTTTATGCACACACTCTGAATTAAAATAGAATGGGATTTCATTTCCCTCAAGAAAAAATATGTCGAATCTATCATGAAGTATGATGAAAACTTCACAATACTTTCATGATACACCTCTGACTTTTTTATTACCCCTAAATTCTAAGTTGACCACTTATCAGGTGGGATGAAACCTAGTCTATGCAAATCCATGGTGATCGGAAATTTTGATAGCTATGAGGAAATTATATGATGTTCCCTCGAAGTAAAAATGGATGTCAGCCAATATCAAGGGTGTCACAGGGATAAGAAGTATAAAGTGGATTTTAATTCTAGTGGTCTAATGAATAAATCTAACGGTGCCAAGAAATTTCAACATCCCACTTATTAAAGGTGAAAAAAGAAGCACCTTGGAAATTACCTATGGGGATATGGAAATTATTTAGGTTCCAGAAGGAAGGGAAATTTCTAGATATTACTGACAAGAGAAACCTACCAATAAAATGGAGAAAATGAATTCTCTATTCATCCCTCATTTCATTATTCATTACTTCAACTACAAGGATCCATGGTACTTTGAAAACAAATGCACTATGATAAGGGTTTTCGAATATTACCAACAACCTACAAGGTAGAAAGGGGGTCTTTTTCCATTATAACAACTGAGGTGTACTTGATAATGAATTGGTGACAGGTATGCTGGTTATTAATTCAATAAAAGTGAATATACTTTTTTATTCTTGTTCTACACATTCCTTCGTATCATGAAATTTTGGTATAACTATTTAAACACCACCACAAATCATGGAAGTAGAGCTATCATTGAAAGTATAAAATAGGGAAATTATTGCATCCCAAGTATATAAATCCTCCCCTTTAAAATTTATGGGATGAAAATCCCAGAAAACGTTCTCATACCACCTTTTCTGGAATTTGATGCAATTTTGGGCATGGATTGACTTTACCTATATAGATCCAACATAAATTTCCATGAGAAGGAAATCACTCTATGTATTGTGAATCGTCCTACAATTCTATACAGGTGTAAGGAGGAGGATTAATATTCTTTAGCACCAACATATAAATAATTCATATTGTGTCCCTATGAGAAAGTTTATCTAGCTCACATGATTGATTCTAGGGAAATAATAATCCTCAAAGACATGTCCATTATGAAGGAATATGCTGATGTGTTTCCCAAGGAATTTCCCGGTCTTTCTCCTAGTAGAGAGGGTGAATTTTCAATCAATCTTATACCTGGGGAGTTTCTATTATCAAATAATCTATATATAATGTATGTTATGAAACTTTAGAAGCTAAAGAAAAAACTACAAGAGAATCTAGATAAAGGATTCATATACCCAAGTGATTTACCATGAGGTTCACCATCTCTCTTCATTAAGAAGATGGATGGGTCAACATGAATTTGCATAGACTATTAAAATATCAACAAGATAATGATAAAGAAAAAGTATCACTTTCCATAGATTGATGACTTGTTCAATCATCTAGGTGGAGCACAATAATTCTTTAAGGTGGATCTTCAGTCGGGATATTATCATGTAAGGGTGAATAAGTAAGATATCCACAGGACCACTTTTCGTACAAGGTATGGGCACTTTGATTTCATAGTGATTCCATTCAAACTCACTAATTCTCTAAAAATAATCATGGAATTGATGAATAGATTCTTTAGATATTACCTTGACAAATTTATGGCAGTCTTTATTAATGATTTTATAATATACTTCAAAAGTAAGGAGTAGAATGAGAAGAATTTTATCCCTATTTTAAAGATCCTACAAAAGTTAAAGCTTTATGACAAGTACATAAAATGTGAATTATGGTTGAATGAGTTCTATTTATTAGGGAATATTATCAAAATAAATGAGATATCTATGGACCCTTCAAAAACCAAATCAATTGAAGGATGGCCAAGGCTAACATTTTTGATAGATATCTGTAGTTTCCTTGGGTTAGTTGGGTATTATCTCCAATTTTTGTGAGATTTATTATAGTTTTCAAACCATTTTACCAAGATAACATGAAATGGAATAAAATTTTCTTGGAATGATTAATGTGATGAGATTATCAAGGAGTTTAAAAGGAGACTTATCACTGCACCCATTCTTAGACTGCCCATAAGTGGAAATATTTTCATGGTATTTAGCGACACTTCAAAGAAGGGATTGGAAGATGTGTTAATACAAAATTACAAAGTCATATCATATGCACTACTAGAATACATGCCTTTAGTGACTTTTAAAAGTGTCCACTAAAGGTCTTTAGAGGCCACCTTGTGACTGCTTTTGGTAGTCACAATTTCTCCATCGGTAAAGACCAACAACAACTACCTTAGGTGGACCCTAAAATTACTCTATGAAAACCCCCTCATTCTGGTGGTATTTGGTGTTACCGACACTATGATACATCAAGGGTGATGATAAGGGAACCCAAAGCTTCTATGGTTTCCATGGTGGATACATGGTGGCCAGAGGAAAGCGGGTACACCAACAGAGGTTGATGGGTGGCAGGAGAATGTCATGAGAATTGTAGAGGACCACTCGGAGTTGTTTAGGGGAGTTCGTTTATGATTGGTGGGCATGAGGGGTAATCATGGGTGTTGTCATAGCGACTATGCAGCGCTAGGGGTGGAAGGGGAGATGTTGTAGTGAACTGTTGAGGAAGAAAATGCTAGAGGTGGGAGAAATCCTACACAAATTTATTTTAGCATTAGTGACCGCTTTTTGCGGTCGCTATTGCTAGCTTTAGAAACTGCCAATGGCGGTCACTCACTCCACACAGCGCAAAAGGAAAAGTTTGTGGTTTTGATTATTCAAGACAGTTGAAATTTCATGAACACAATTACCCAACACATGATTTGGATTTGTCTCTAGTGATATTAAATTAGGAAATATGGTAGCATTATCCCTTTGGGAGAAGTGTGAAATATATACGAATCAAAAAATACTCAAGTATATATTCAAACAGAAAGAGTTGAACATGCACCAACAAAGATGATTAGAGATAATAAAGGACTATACTTGCTCAATTCACTACCATCCTATGAAATAGAATAAAGTGGAAGATGCTATAAGTAGAAAGGATCCAACAAATTTATCATTGATGATAATTGATAAGTATATGATCTTATTAGACTTGAATATGATGGATATGGAATCATAAAGAAAGAAACATCATCAATCCTTTAACAAATGATTGGTTAACAATATATTTTAGAAAATATAAAGGATTATCAAAGGGATGATGTGGGAAATCATAAAATGTGGAAACTATAAGAAAAGGGAAATCCTTGGTGTTCAATGTTAATGAAGAAGGAGTTGTGAGATTTGGTCCATGACTATGTGTACCATCAAATCCCAGTTTAAATAGGGAACTATTAGATGATATACGTAGTTAAAATTTCCATATTCACCCTGGAAGCAGAAAGATGTTTTGAGATCTCCAAGAGCACTATTGGAAGGACAATATGAATAAAAAGATTATTGAATATACATCAAAGTGTCTGGTATGTCAAAAAATGAAGGATGAAAGGTATAAGTATAAGGGGATGATGAAACCATTACCCATAAAAACATGAATATGGGAAAACATCACCATTGAATTTGTCACCAGAATTCTAAATACATCTTGGGGAAACAATGTTATATAGGTTTTTGTGGATCATATTACAAAGACAAATCACTTTATTGAGATTTGAGATTATTTCTCACTCAATAAAAATACACATATATACATTAGAGAAGTTTTAACGATTCATAGAGTAACAATATCGATTGTATCCGATTGATCTCTAAGATTTATCTATAAGTTGTGGAAAATTCTTCAACATGATATAAACACTGAGTTGAACATCATTATGTTTTATCACCCTCAAAATATACGGCCAATCTAAGTGGACTATTCAGAGTCTGGAAGACATGTTGCGAACATGTTCTATGGACTTAAAAGGAAGATGAGATCAACATCTACCTCTGGTAGAGTTATATTACAACAACAATTTCAACTCAAGCATCTAAATAACCCTACATAGTTCTTTATGGGAAGAGGTGTGAACACTTTCTTGCTGGGATAAATTTGGGGAACAAAAATTATTAGGTCTTGAAATATTTGAGGAAGTGGTGGAAAAGGTTAAGACCATTCAACAACACATCAAGGATACTCAAAGTCTAAAAAAGAGATATGCTAACAATCATCGATGGGACCTAGAGTTTGATTTTAGAGATATGGTATTCCTCCACATATCTCTATGGAAGAAAGTGATGAGATTTGGGAGGAATGGAAATCTTAGTCTAAAATAAATCAACCTATTTGAGATCCTTTATTGCATCAGAGTGGTGTCCTATTGACTTGAACTCCTACCTAACCTATCTCAAGTACATGAAGCATTCAATGTATCCCTTTTGAGAAATAACATACTAGACCCCTCACATGTACTCAATTCGGAGGTGTTACCATTGGATAATTGTCTTTCCTATGAAGAGTATTCTGTAAAGATATTATATTATAGAGAAAAATTTCAATGAAATAAGACAATGAACCTTTTCAAAGTGCTATAGAGAAACCAAAAGTTTGAAGAAGTGACATGGTAATTGGAGGAGGTGACGAAACAGAGTTACCCTCATATGTTTTAGTTTGGGAAAAGAAAATTTTGAGGGTGAATTTTCTAAATGGGGGAATATTTTAATGACCTAAACTATTATAAATAAAATTTTCCTTATGATTTAATTTAATGTCTTATTATGTAATATGGTTATAGAAAATACATAAACTTCCTTGGTTTTATCCTTTTTAATTTAAAATATCATTAAGTATAATTACTTTTGATAATATTTCCATTGTAAAATGATCACATGATTAGTGTAAATATAGACTTTTAACAAATTCAATTGACATAGACAAAGGAAGTGATGACCTCAACCATTCGGATCGTACCATATGAAGCCAATTTATCGGAGCTTATGAGGGAGATATCATCACTGATATTTTCCTTTTACTAATCCCAATCTGAGATGAAAAAACTTAATAATGATCAAAACCATTTATAGAATAAGATCAAGCTCATCGAGATCTCAACTCAAACCATGCATGCCAAACCACCACATGAAAGTATCAATGTCACACACCTTAATCTTAGGGTGTTTTCTAGTGTACTAATGGTATGTGTATCAAAACCCTAGAATTATGAGTATGTACATTTTTTTATATAATGACTAATATATTTTAATCCCATGATGGTTATTTTATAAATGATATTTATTTCAATATAATAAAACACAAAAAGTATTTTTGGGTAATATTAAAATTCAATTAAGGAATTTATTTTGAGGAATTAATAAATTTTTTAAATAAATAATATTTTAAAATTATAATTTTATCAAATAATTTTTCTTAAATATAAATTATCATATAATTTTTATGAAATAAAATGTAATTATTACATGAGTTCAAAAACTGTTATTGTCAAAAACCCAACATTTCTCAATAAATGTTGATTACTATTTTAAAAGTAAACATGAACATATTTTGAGAATTATTCAGAAAAAATGGATATTATTCTGGGAATCAAAACTTCAAAATTTTCCAATGTTTAATTTTTGAAAATTTTCTGTGACAGTAGAATTTTTGGGTAAAAATTAAATATTATATAAATATACTATTTGTATTATGACATCATAATGACAAAAAAGTGATTTAATAAATAATATAAAGGGTATCCACAAAGAAATATATGTTTTAAATTTAAAATAATTTTATTTTATGTTTATTTGGTTAATTTTATAATGCCCTTATGAATCCTCCAAAACCATCATTATATTTTATGGTATTAAAACCATTTCTTTAAGAGTATGACTCACCGCCACACAATCAAGGGCATTATTTTATTAAGTTCGGAACTTGGACTAATTAAATAATTATATCCACTCCCATTTGGTAGAAACTATTATAAAAAAACAATGTATGGTTTTTGGTTTTGGTAATTTTATTATGTAGAGTGCAAAACATGAATAATAAATAAATCCCACTATTTTATTATATAATCACACTAAATCTCCCATTTCTCTTCAATAAAAATAATTGGAAAACATCCATAATAATCCATAAATTTTCTAGTGTCATCCTAAGGCATCCCAATCTCTCAAGAATCCCCTACCAATCTTTTGGAGTCACACACTCAAGTAAGGATTCTTTTCCTTTCTTCTATTTATTCAAGTATATTCTTTACCTTGTGTATTTTATCTTTATTTCATCATAATGGGATATGTTATTACATATCCTCATTAATATCCAATTGATTTACAAATTATTATAGGCCCCTTTCACTCTTATAAACCCATTTTATGAATTTTTATGTGATGTCGTTATGCTGTCAAAATTTCACCATGATTTTCAATGCCAAAACAATTGTGTAGTGCATACCATACCCATTTCCTATCAAGGGTATTCACCATTATAAGCTTATACCTCTTTGAATTGGTACTTACATGTATTTATTCTACTCTCATTTATTTTGGAATAAATTATGATGATGAATGAATCCATGTTGTATGATCTATGTGGCACACTTAAGCATGAGAATGAAATGAAAGTGACGGGTGAACCCAAAATTATATAGTGCTTCAATACATTGGGTAATGTTTAGTCTCATGAGATGTCATTTTTTAAAAGGGAGTGAACCTAATTTCTTTATGGTAATTTTTACACCATGATATCTTGGTGATTTAGATTTGACATTTTTTTATGATGCAGTGTTTTAAGTTATTGGAACATTTCCCATGTTATGATTATCAGCCTATATCATGCCTTATTATTCATATTTATGATTATAACACCTTTTATTCTCCATTTATATGAATATTTTCTATAATTTATCACCTTATTCCATATTTATTCCCTTACAAGTCTTTATAACTCACCCCTTTCTTATATTTGTCCCCAGGTTATCCGGTGTAGTTTTAAAAGCCATGGAATTTTAGAAGTATGTTAAGGAAGTTATAAATAATGTTGTTGTATTCCATGTTAAAAATGTTATACTATGTACCTAACTCCAAAATACAATATATTTATTGATCTAATTCATTTTATTATGTGAGATATTATGTAATAAATATTGAATTAGTGTGTAATGAAGAACATTGTTGTTATACGATGAACATCCGAGTATGATAGATTGCAAGTAAAACTAATTCAATTATACTACAGAAGTTTAAAATAATGATTATTTCATTTATTTCTCAATTTATTCACAAGTTGAATGTGAGAAAAGTCTAATTTTTCAAATGGACATTAGATGTTAAAGGTTCGTTGAATTATTTGGAGAGATTATAAGCTGAGTTAATGGTTCATATTTTATCATGTAACATTTTATAGTGTTACAAGTGAGTGATAAAATATTTGTGACATTAATGAAAAGTTTATTAAGTCATACATGTTCCCAAAGGTCTAAAATGAAGGTTTTTACTTTCTAGGGACCAAAGTGAAATTTTGGAAAGTATACCCTAAGTATAAAAGATCATTTTATCCTCTTGAATTATAAGCTCCACTATTTTAAATAATTTAGAGAGAGAATTTCTCTAAAAACATATCATGTTCTTAGATATAGATTTGGAGGGAAGAAAAAGGTTAGACTGATGAAACTTTCTCAACTAAGTCCGCATTCTTCAGGCAATATAAGGGGTATCATAAATATCTTTAATTTCCCATACTATCAGC
Source organism: Viscum album (assembly GCA_963277665.1). Lineage (NCBI taxonomy): Eukaryota > Viridiplantae > Streptophyta > Magnoliopsida > Santalales > Viscaceae > Viscum > Viscum album. The sequence goes on from OY728151.1 coordinate 464,403,219, forward strand.
TAGTAAACATAGATAGATGATCCTAGAATTGTGGAGCATGTCTGTAAGATCTATAGGATTTATATTTTGTCATCTTAATACCACTAAACATTGATTGTGAGTGAATCAAACTGAAGACTACAAATAAATAGTCTACTATTTAAGCTTTCGTTTGATTTTTTTTGTGTGCTTAAATTGAATTACACACAATACTTTCTAGAAATCCGGGAAAGGGGTTAAGTGGATTATATGTTTTTAACATGAATACAAACTGAAACTTTTAAATTTCATATATTTTATGCTTCTTCTGTGCTCTGGGTTCCTTTATTAGCTTCGGTTGTTTGGTGGATGGAGTGGTTGTTTATTTTCAGTGACATGGGGAATCTGGTTGTAGTTGTGTGATGATTAAGATGTTATAATGGCATAGAAGGTAGTGTGGAAAGGGATGAATTTTAGTAGGTGTTGTCATAGATGTTTGGTTATATAGGGATGTGATATAGTTCCATGGTGGAGTGGAATCTTGGTTATAAATAAACAATATAGTAATGGAAATGGATTTTAATTCAATGGGAAGTGGTTGCTAATAGTTTTATATGATTGGAAAGCATAGTTAAAGGCTGGAAAGAATGCATAAGTTAACAATAAAATGGTTTATCATTAAATATGGATAATTAATGGAATAATGAATATGATATGGATGGTAAAATGATACACCTAGAAATGACTGGTTATATAATTATATCGAGGTTCCTTAAACTTATTGTGGATATTTCATTGGGAATGTGGGATGGTTTGTGTTGTAGAGGTAGTAGTGGTTTTTTATGGATGACGATGATGTTGAAGTGATGAATATGGTTACTAGTAGTATTATTTTATCATGAAAACTTAGGTTGGGCTTATTTATGTGGATACTTATATAATGTATCTTCCTGTTGATTTTATATGCAACCCATCCAAATCATATAACCTTATTAATTTACAAATTATTTGGGTTTCAAGTGTCTTTCACAAACTTCCATATTGGTGAGGGAACAAATGTCAGACTACCCCATTTTCCCCACTTTCCATTCCTGACATGGAATTTTAATGGGGTTCAGAGTTTTTATACATTATTTGTGATGGCCAGAAGTTAAATGTTTTCTTATTATGATGATGATGAGATGATGATGTGTTATTTAGTGGTGGTCGTGCATGGTTGATTGAGGTCCCCGGGTTTTTGTACTTCATGTCTATGATACCCTACTATAATGGAAAGTTAATGTGTAATTCAGATATGGATATGGGCAATGTGGTTATCGATACATGATTATGGTATTATGATGTGTCTATGTGTTATAAGGGTGTGTGAATATGGTTATGATGATCGAAAAGTGATGAGATATGCATAGCGTTTGTTGTTGGGGTGTGAGAGTGAAAAATCCATGTGGAAGTGGTATAGGGTACCCCCCTTGTTATATTCTTTGATATTATGTTATTATACGTGGATGTGATATTGGAGGAGTAGTTTTTGGTAAGATTGGGTATTATTTGACCTGTTAGGTACTTGTTAGGTCTGCTATTTTCTTCATTGAAGCTATAGTATACTACTTCCACCATTTCATGATTAATCTTAAGTAGGATCGTACGGGGTATATATGTATTCTAACCTAAATATATATAAATATATTTTATAGTTTTCAATTATCGATTTGGCAATCGATCTAGATAGAACTAACTTGGATCTTGGGGTTGGTTTTAGAGTTGCTTCAAGAAGAATTTCTTTTGGTATTTCATTTTGGAGACTATGTTTCCTATACAAAATTCATGTATTATGAGTTATCAATTTTATTTTATATAATGGAGTCATATTTATGTTTTCCTTTTATCTATGTTACTGGGAATGATGTATATAATTTCACTCATTTATATGTTTATATACACAGTGACAATCGCCAAATCATGGCCTATTTGTGGTGGGTTTTGGGGGTCTCTCTCAACTTCACTATAGGCCCAAGAGGGGTTCCTAGTAGGGGAGACTAGTGGAAAAATCTACATGATAAATCTTTATTTATAAATGAAATATATTTTATCAATCAAGTGGGATAAACTATATACAAAAATGAATATATATATATATATATATATATATATTAAAATACATGCTATTGTAGATGAAATTAATTTCACTTGATCATTTTTAATTTTTTGATTTATTTGGTCAAGGTTTGGTTACTGGGTTAGATCAAACTCATATTCATGTTGTGAGGGAGAATATACAGATCCATCTAGGATTTTCTTTGTCTTCTATTCTACAGTATTGAAAAATTCAAATGTTTGTTTTGATACATATGAATGGTATGATGGTCATGATCTATGGATGAACTCTTTAAAAATATAATTATTACGAGATTAAGAAATTAATTTATATCAATTTAAAAATAAAAATTCTATTCGTGAGAAATTAAAACTACTAAATACAACATATGAGATAAAAAATATTTTAAAAAAATACAACATCAAAAAATAAAATGTCTATTTTTGTTGTTGCAGATGTTTCACTCTTAGTGAAATTTGTCTCAACTCCTAAATGTGATATATTTTTTTATTTTATAAAAGATATAAAATTTCACACAAGATTTATTTCATTTTTTTACATGAGATGAATTTAATTTTTTAAATATTACATCATTCCTTGTAAGTGAAATTAATCTAAGCTCATACATGAGATATATTTAATTTTATAAAAGTTGTATCATTTTACGTTAAATTTATCACATCTCACTCATGAGATAAATTACATACATTAAAATATGTAAAAAATAAATGAAATTTATCTCATCGCATATGTGAGATATATATTTTTAAATATATGTTATTGTAGATGAAATTTATCTCATATGAGATAAATTTAATTTTTTAAATGTTGTTTCATTTTTCATGAAATTTTTTTCAAATCATATAAGAGATTAATTATATTCATTAAAAGTTATAAAATAGTATATGAAATTTATCTCATTCATATGATGAGATAAATTTTATTTTTCAATATACGTATAAATCTATGGAAAATGTATCACATCCCATACATGAAATAAATTTTATTTTCTAACATATGTTTCATTATAGGTAAAATTAATCTCATATTATACATGAGATAATTTTCATTTTTTAAATGATGTAGCATTCAGTATAGATGAAATTTATGTCATCTTATAAATGAGATAAAATTTAATTTAATAAAATATTAATCAATAATTAAAATCTATCTCATTTAATACGTGAAATAATTTACTTTTTTTAGAGATACATCATTATAGGATTTTTTTTAGAAGAGAAAATATATTACTAATAAATTGAACTAGACTCGCAAATCCAATCAAGATAAGAATAAACCAACAATGGTCACCCTAAGGTTTCCCATAGAACACCAACTGATGAGATTCAATATTACCACCTCTCTTTATGGATGAAAAATTGAAAGAGTTGAATTCTTTAACCAAGGACAAAATATTTATAAGAATAAGACCAAAAGGATATGAGTCCTCTCCCTTATTAGAAAGTCATTAATCGCATCAAGGAAATTAGACTCGACCAAAACATTTTTATAACCTTTTGAGTGAGAAAGAAGGGTCCCATGGAGGATAATAGATGCCTCCACCACAGTGGGACTCTAAGAGGATTAAACAACAATGAAATGAGATCCCACCGCCTGACCTTCTCTTTGATGAGTAATAAACCTAATAACCACCCTTGAACCAACAGAGACGACCACATCTATATTAATTTTTAAAAATTCATATGGGAGAGGGATCTATCTATTGGAACCAATGATTTTCATAGCTATAAATGGAGTGTATTTTTTGTTTGTTTCCACTCCACACTATGGTTGATCAAGGAGTTTGCAACTAAAGTGATCATACAGTGCAAGTTGGATTCAGTGTTAAAGGTGGGGAATATTTCTAGTGTTTTTAAAATTTTTGGGCTCAAAATCATTAGGAAGGATAAATATTAATGAAGGGTAGTTTTCTAGGATTGAATCTTCCCAAATATGGTAAAGGAATGAGTTTCGAGAGGATTGGTTTTCACTAATTTTAGGATTCCCGAAGATGTGAAGCATCGAAAATTCATGATAGAAATATGGTGTTCTTTTTGTTTATAATAATTTTCATGAATTGATGATGGGATAAATATAAATCTTTATGATTATGAGATTATTTGCAAATGGGTTAATTTTCACGATTTATTTGCAAATGAATGAGCTTTGCAAGCATGTTTTTTGAGGTTTGTGAAAAGGATGTTGGGAGAGAGGGATATTTATGAAGGGATGATCCTATAAATAGGTGTCTACCTCGACATCATTTGACATGTAAAGAATTATAGAAAAGATGAATTGCTCTAATTTTCTAAAGGTCAGGAGATTTGGAAATTTTGATTTCTTTGTGTTCTTGAGCATCGTAAAAATAATGATTAATTCTTATAACCAATTCCAATTCTTTTGAGTTGTGGTAGGTTTGAAAAGACTAGGAGTTTTACTAAGGATTAGTGTTACTCGAAGGTAGTGTGCTTCGAGAAGGTAGTTTGTTTCCACAAAGGTTGTGATATTCTCAAAGGCAGGGAGCTTCGTGAAGGTGTGTAGGTTCACTAGAACTAGAATTTATTTGAAACATAATGAGAGCTTTGTGAAGGCTTGGAACTCCACAAACAATAGTGTTGAACATACAGTTTAAGTGAAAAATGATTTCATGTTCATCTACTTATGAAATTAGTGCAAGTAGAGTATTTTTATAGTCAAGTAAAAAGACTTAAATGTAAATCTACTAAAGTGACCTTCAAGTCATTAAACTAAGTGAGTATTTAAGGCATTGAGCAAGGGGAATTTTATGTAAGTGTTTTGAAGGAGGAAATGTGATTTACCTAAAATATTTTATAGGTAGTGTTCTTTATGGGAGAAATTATGTCAAGAATTTTTTATTCCATAATAACTAATGAAGCTTAGTGGATTTAGGTATGACCAACACAATACCGGTGTATTCTCCTTGGACTATCCCTTAGTAGTGAACTAAGTAAAAAAGATTTATTATCTATCTCCATGTGAATGCTTAATTTATAAAAAAATCTATCATATAGGTTTAACAAGTTCCTTCCAAAATGGGAACAAGATCAATTGCTTTAAATAAAAAAGTTGAAACCATGATTCACCCTTCCCCTCTCAGGGGGTTCTGTGGTCCAACACCAACTAGATGAGTCTTGTTGAAGGTAAACCATATAGGAATCAATGTCATTTTTTCCAACAATTCATCCATTTTAAGGCCCTATATAACCATATGTGATCTTGGGTAGCCTTTTTGGAATATCCACTCATTTCTTCTAGACCAAACTAACCAAGTGATCATGAAAATCAACCCCACTACTCTCGGTTCCAAGGAAAACATTGGTTTGTAGAGATTATGGGACAAATCAAAATATATATCAAAGAAATTACCAAATTATGAGGTACATTCCTTCCACGCCCCCTCCACCCATGAAAAAAGTGAATTTCATGCAAATTATATTCCACCACTTCAAGACACATGGGATAAACTTCATCCTCAGCAGGTGTCACCTCACCAGAAATTCATATATTTGTTGGATACTAGAACATGCCTTACACAAATTTTTTTTACCTTGGGTGGTGTAATGAATGAACAAATATTATTCCACAGATTACATGGGTGAACCTAAGTTAATCCAGAAAACAACTGTTTGTAACCCGATTGAACTGAGAACACACCAGAAGATTCCTTGTTCCAGAAAAGATAATATTTACCCATTTTTTGTGTGATAGGAATATTGAATATGAGATGAAAATATCTATAATTAAACAAAATACAAATCTTACCATGATCCCACTCCTTTAATGAGTCATTAATTAGGTCTCAAAACCTTTCATCATTATAACTTGAGACAAAATGTGATGAATCTATCATATTGACATAATTTTCCCACCACAGATCATTCCACACAATTACATCATTCTCATCAGCAATTTTCTACACACGTCCTCTATCAAGAAGATATTTAGCACCCCACATGTTTCTCCACATAAAACTGGGATACGGAACCAGATGGGGATGTACAAAATCAGAGTGGGGAAATTATTTTTCACTCATAATATTTGATAATAGCACTTTTGGATAGGATATATAGTTCCATCCTTTCTTCACCAAAAGAGACTTGTTAAATAATTTAATATCCTGATATCTGATACCTCTAAAAAACTTATAAACACACAGTTTATCCCTAGACACCCAATGGAATTTGTGTTTACCATCATTATCCCCATAAAAAATAATCCAAGCAAGAATGGATCTAATCAACAAAAGTTTGAGAAAATTTGAATAACGACATAACATAAGATGGAGTTGACTAGGCCACTAATTTCACAAGGACTTCCTTCTAAGCCTTATAAATCTTATTACTATACCATAAAAAACATATTATCCAACCTTTACAAAATATAATAAAATAATAATTTGTTCAATATTTTGATAAGGGTCACGAGGCTCGGGTATTTATGATGTTTTACAAGAAGAGGAAACCCATACACCCACTGTAGTTGCTCTATCTTCACTTATAGGGCACAATTACTAAATGATAATTCTAACTTCAGTGGATTAATATGTTTCCCATAAGCCCTTTCATATAGATTGGTGATATTAAAAACTAAACAATATTATTGTAGAGTGACATGCGCAAAGAGGCGACTATCATCTTGAAAGAAGTGGTGATATATAGGGGGGCCATTTCAACTTTCCTTTTCACCATGGATGAATCCTTGCTCTATCGAGCTCAAGAGTATATGAAAAAAACATCATCCATAAAAATTAAAATATAAGGATAGAGAGGATCCCCTTAACTTAATCCCCTTGAGGGTTTAAATATCACAGAGGGGGCCCATTAATAATTATTATGAAGTAAATTGGAGTAATACAATTCATGATATTAAAAATCCATTTAGCCCCAAATCCCATATTAGAAAGAAAATGTTCCAGAAAAGGCAATTCAACCCTGTCATAATATTTCATCATATCTAATTTTATTTCCATAATTAATTTATTTAAATATTAATGGGTATTTATAGAATTGGATATTTTATAAGTAATGGATTCATTGTTAGTAATGGATCTCATTGAAGCAAAATCACTTTGATTTTTAGTAACAAGAAGGGGGAGGAATCCCAATATCCTAGCCACCAAGATCTTGGAATAGATTTTGTATACAATGTTACAAAAACTAATTGGATGAAACTATGTTATTTTTTAGGGATAATGAGTTTTTGGAATGTGAGTAATAAGTATTTCATTCAGAGAGTCTAGTGAGGATATTATTGCCCAAAAATCCATCAGTAAAATCCCATCATGTCCCATAATGTGCCCAAAGTGTTTGAAAAACGTGTATGGAAACCATTTTTACCAAGAGACTTATTAGAATGAATATGATAAAGAGACCCAATAAATTCATCATTCGAGATATCCCTATATAACTATCAGTTCACATCCTCCATGATGATTTTCAGAATATAACTTGTTAGACATGAATGAGTGTCAATACTTTCCACCTCATAGAGGTTTCCAAAAAAAATCAAAATAATGGAGTGAATTTAATTAATATCATGAGAAACCCTTCCGTCCGGATACTTAAGATGGTAAATATGGGGTTTCCTCCTTCAAATGGATGCCTTTTAGTGAAAAAAGGTAGTATCATGATCACCATCCCTTATATGGGATTTTGTTTCCCTCAAAAACCAAAATCCATCCCTTCCTCTAAACACCGCATTCAAATACTTATCAATAAAAGAGATATCCCTAATAATGGTATCACTGCATAGAATAGATAGGATATTCTTCAAGCGATTATCCACACCATTTATATATCGGCCAACATCCCTGAACCTAACCAAACTAAACTTCTATAAATAGTATGCAATATTATAGATATTAGAGTAAAAACATTGATTTGGACCCTCCTATGTTGTGTGAACCACCTCCTCACAATTCCTATCATGGATCCACATAATTTCAAATAGAAATTCATGAAATATCCACCTCATTTCCCCTTGTGAAACTATAGATATGATTAGTGGGCAGTGGTCAGATGAAACCAGGGGTAGGTGAATAATAATGAAGGCGCATAAAATATATTTCCAATCATCTGACCCCACAAATATATCCAACCATTCAGCAATACAACTCTCTATTGATCTACCTCTATAGTAGGTAAATAGAGAACAAAAACCTAAGATCATAAAGTGAGTTAAAAAAAGATAAATCTTAATTTCTTCTATAGCCGCGCTACTCCTCAAGCATCCATGTTTTTTTTATGGTGTAAAAGGACCTCATTGAAATATTCCCCAATTGGTAGAGGACTAGGGAGGGAGTTTTACAGTTTCCACAATAGGTTCCAATATTTTTATTTATCTTGAACACTAGGCAACCCATATAATCCAATGAAATACTATGATGGAGATCATGGAACAAAAACTATCACAACAATGTGATTACTTGAAAAAATAGTAATCTTAAAACCAAGTTCCTCCTTATAGAAGAGTCAAAGACCCCTTGAGTTCCCCTATCTCCCAATAGGAAATATGTGATTGAAACAAATATTCAAACCCAAGAGTCTAACATCCTTATTTTCAAACATATTTGTGGACAAAAAACTATGTCAGGGAGGTATATTGAGCTCCAAAATCAGATTGTACAAATGGTTTGAGGGTTTTCATGCCCCCAACAGTTACAACATAATATTTTCATCATTATATGTGGGTTTGGGACACACCTATCTACACCTCTGAAATATCAAGATATAATCCATCACCCGCTACTTTCTACCTCTTTGGAAGGCCCTTAGTCATCTGTTAAGTCTCTAAGATTTATTTTTTATCATAGGAATCTGTAATGATAGGATCAACACCCAAGTCCCCTCTAACTATCATTTTCCATGTTTGATGTTTTTTATGACCGGATGAAATTAACCCATGCATGTCTTATCCAACCTATAATATGATCACTGGAGCCTCATAACTAGGCGGAGGATAGGGAATTAGTGGTTCAAAACATATTTTCATTATACTAGGACATACATCTAGAGGTTCATTATTTATTTTCTTCATCCTAGGAGGTGGTTTAAGGGTTTCCACCAACGTTCAAGGCAGGTAAACCACTAATAACATCTTTTAAAATGTTCATTATTCAGACCATCAGAAGAATTTTCAGAGGCTCAAGGGAAATATTGGTAAGCCATTTTCATGGTATCTTTTAGCTGTATATCATTGTCGAAAACAAAGGTAAACCATGGTGGCCACAAGACAATAATATTATTATGCTCAGTTGCATCATTAGAAAAGAGGGATTTAGAGAGATTCTTCCTATCCTTATATTTTTCTGCCTCCTAAACATAGAATATTCCATGGATTTTTGCACAAATCCAAGGAAAAAATTTCATTAAAATATTCCCACTACTATCTATTTCATTGAAGCTATAATCTTCTTTAGAGTGTCCAATGAGCCCGTAGAAAAAAATACGATGGGAAGATTTTAAAACTCAAATGGAATCCAAATCTTTAATTCTTCCATGGAGATAATGGTTCCTCCAAGAAGTGGGGTTTTGATATCAATAATGGCCCTGATCTATGTGAAAGGCCCACAATGTATTGGATATGATCGGCCTCATTCTACAAATTCACTAATAAGATCCCCAACTTATTTAATGATGTGTTTAGATCTTCCCGTGAAAGGGATACCTTCCACTCTTACATAGAAAGGAGATTTAGCAAAAGTTATATGTGATATATCTCTATTGTCTCAAAGTTTTCCATAATTATCATATGTTTTTCTAATAACCATGGTTTTCCTAGAAGAAAATTTTTTCTGTCATCTCCATTGAAGAATACAGACATGAGAAGTCAAGATCTGATCTTGCGAATAGATACTCTGTCCTTCGGGCACCATAAATACTACAATGTATTCTTTATAGCAAGTGGATTCAAAGGCTGGCCAATGATTAGTTTTTATACCATGAGAATAGATATTTGGTGCTTCAGAAAAACATCTTCAGTTTTCATGCAATAATAATTTATTCTTCCTTCCCTAAAAGAGCAAGGAATCACCACTTATTGATCAGATCATTTTCCATTACTTCAATAACTTGTTGGTTTTTTGGCCAAAATCAAATAGAAGATCCACAAACACTACTCTGATGATCAACAACGCCAAAATAAAGGAAACTATCACTACACGAGTGTCAGGACAACACCCAGACAAGGAAATGGGGTAGCATTAATAGAGGGGGATCAACAACTTTAGCCCAAGAAGGAAGTACATCGGCGATCCATCATCGCAATAAGGAAACCCAAGAAACTATGAACCCTAGGATGGAATTTAAGGATGCTCTCTCATGATGGGAGAGAAAAGTTCTAAAAATCACTAAACTTACTGTTGGATAAAATAATTTCTCATATATTTTATAATTTTCATTTAATAAAAAGTGTACAATGTCAACTCAAGAAATAAATTTCATTTTTTAAATGATATAATATTTCATTAAAAATTCATCTCACTTTGTACATGTGATTAGTTCCTTTTTATAAAAAATGTATTATTGTAAATAAAATTTGTCTCATGTTATAAGTGATATAATTTTTTCTTTTTATACAGTATTATGTGAAATTTTTTTAATCTCATATATTGGGAAAAAAATATTTTAAAATATGTAATATTATAGATGAAAATTAACTCATATTTTATGTGAGATAATTTTTTTCTTGAATGCATCATTTTTTTTAGAATTTATCTCATCTCGTATACAAAATAATGTTCATTTTTAAAATATATAGAAGAATAAGTGGATTTTATTTTACCTAATACATGTAATAAATTAAACAATTTAAAGGGTATACCATCATACATGAAATTTATCTCATATCATATGTTATATAACTTTAATTAAAAAAGAATCATTTTATATGAAATTTATATCATCATGTATATGAGATAAATTTAATTTTTAAAATATATAATATGATAAATAAAATTTGTTCCTTATCATTCATGGGATGAATTTTAATTTTTAAGTGGAATAATAGTAGTTGGAATTTATATCATCATATATGAGATAAATTTAATTTTACAAAAGGGTTATGTACATTAAATTTTTATAATTTAATATATGATATAACATTTTTTTTAACATACATAACATTGTACGTGAAATTTATTGCATCTTGAGCATAGGATAAAGATAATTTTATAAAAAAAATCACCACTTTAGATGATATTTATTTTATCTCATACATGAAAAAATTATTTTAGAGGAGATATATTTTTATTTGTGGAATTATCTCATAGGATATTTGTTTTTTATAAATATAATATAACATCTAGAATTGAAGTAAAAACTTGAAAACATGTTGATTTTTTATAGCCAGTGAATAATTTTTTCTCATAAAATAGAATAATAATTATTTATTTATCCAATGAATATATAGAAATAAAATTTATTATTCATTTTTATAACACTTTTATTCTATTACATAAAAATAAAATTGATCCCACTAACCATGTGATATAAATTTATTATAAAAAATAAAAAATTATAAATATTTGTTTTGATGACATACTATTATATATAAAATTAATCTCACCAACTCGATGTGATAAAAATTTAGAAATTTTATTTTTCAATTCAATAATATGTGAAATGTAGCTTACCTCGATGATGATTTTGTTTTAGTGAAAAACTGAGAAATAAAATAATAATTATCTCGCTCATAATTTTTTTAAATTTTTTTGAATTTTTCTATAATAAATAATTTTTGAGACAATTATATAAATATATATGTATGTATGTATCTATATATATAAATGTATCTACAATTTGATAGATTTTTTATAGATGTTTCTACATGAACAATTTTATATTAAAAATTGTAAAAAATTACATGTAAAAGGTGGAATAAATTTAATCAATCAATCATACATACATATATATATATATATTATTTTTAATAATATATTTTTTTCAAATATAAAGACACATATAAAATTAGAAAATTTTAATTACTAAAAATATTAATTCTTTACATATAATTATTTAAATTAATTTTAATGATAGAATAAATAAATTATAAATAGTAATGAAATACAAACACTTCATGCAAATTTTATAGTCAATAAAATTTATATCATTTTTTCAAAAAAAATAATGTATGTTCATCCCACATAATTCGTGAAAAAAACAATTTAATCATTATATCAAAATAGATGGTGTGGGGATATAAAAATCATTTTATGGGTAGAGAGATGGTCTTGAAAGAGGGAAAAATTAATGATTAAAGGATATAAAAATATGGTATATTTATACAATCTAAATATAGATGTAAAAATTACTGAGTAAAATAAACATTAATAGTTTTTTTAGAAATAGAATCCCTATGTGTGGCCTTTTCGAACCCTCCACACAAGGGAACCCCCTCCCCATGAAGAGATCACTCCAGAGAGATCCCTACATATGAAGTATATGTTGCCAGCAAAAATGGAATAGCATCCTAGAGTGTGATATCCTGATTGGCTATGGTTCTACACATCAATCCATCATCATGGGTGGGTTGCGCCTCATTTCACCCACTCAGTAAGGAACTAGGTGACCCGACATAGTGAGCGTATCATGAGAGAAGTAGAAATTCACCCAATAGAGGTATTTCGGGGATTAAACCATGAACCTCCCAAAAAACATCATTTTTATGACCCTAACCTTCACCACTGGGCCACCTCCAAAGAGGAAAAGATAAATTTCAAATAAACATTAATTTAAATACATGAAGACCAAACATGGTATATCAATCCATGGATTGTTGTGACTAGCTTCCACCCTCTAGGGATTTATCTAACTATTCTTTTATTTATAATTGAAGAACTTTATTTTTATATGCTAGTGGAATGAACCTCCTCTATGGGATGAGATTAGGGGTGGGTGAAAATTATTTTGGTTTAGTTTTGACTAAAAATCCAACAAAACCATAATTTTTTTGTTCGGTTTTTATATATAAAAAACAAAACCATTTAATAATGGTTTGGTTCAGATTAAAAAAAATCTAAACCATTAGTTTTTTGATTTGGTTGGGTTTGGATTTTGGATGAACCTATTTTTTTTTACAATATTCAATATATGGTTTCATGTGGGCTGTCCCTTTATTTCTAGATGCATTTCCCTCAAGGATCTAGGGTTTCCTCACATCTCTCATTTCTAGAGATGAACTTTCATAATTGTTTCCTCCCTATTTGTGAGGGGAGAGGCTGATTTGAACACAAAAAAAAAGTCAAACCCCAAAAGGCCTAATTGGATCTTTACAAGTAGAAGTTGAAAAAACACAGTTTCAAACAAGATAAAAGAGGAAAGTAAAAAAAGAAGGAACAATAACACATGATTTAACGTGATTTGGTCTTGCGAAGATCTAAGTGAATGAAAAGAAAACCACCAAGTGTCCATGCATTTTATTAAGCTTAATAAATGAAAATTCATATAATGTATACAAAGATGAAGAAACGTCAACAAAATCACAAAAAACAACTACTAAAACTAGAATTTATTAAAGAAAGAAACCATAACAAACTTTTAGTGTCAAATGATAATAGGTCCGACCATATTTATCTTTTCAAATATTTGCATGAATATTTTGAATCTTCAAAGCTCACTGAAGATCCAAAGGATTGCAAGAGGTACCTCCTTGGACTGGATCGACTTCACTTGGGGACTCTCCCTGAAATAAAAATACTATTGTCGAAGATCCACTTGGAGTGGTACACCAATAGTTTATTGTAGAGTTTGGAAAGCATATAGATTCACCACTGGAGATTGGAAGGCATCCAAATAGGGTTTGATTACCATATATGAGATCTCAAGAGAACTAGTTAAGGGATAAAACCAAAATGAAATCTCATCAAATCCAAAATGCATAAGGGGTTATCAATTCCCCTTGACACAAATGAAAATCATAACTGCACACCTGACTATAGAGTTTCATGAGACACAACCAAACCAAAAAAATAAGAAACAAAATTAGATGAGATAAAACATGTTGACGATCCACATTACATAGGAAATGGTTTTAATCAACAGTCAGTAAAAAAAGAAACCCCTAGATTTCCAGGGTATATTAAAATAGGTGAGTAGCAGATCGACCAAAGGACATGCCCCACATAAAGAGGCCCATGCAGGGGAATATGGACCCAACATAAAAGGGACCAACAATATAAATTAATTTTAGAATTTAAAATAAAACTAACATTTTTCATGCATGTATCAAAATTAAAATTGGAAGAATAAACATGGAGTATTTCAATATAAAAACAAAAATATAATTCCATTATTCATATATATTTAACCTTTTAAATTGAAACAAATGATGTTCTTTTTCCCAGGCTTATAGAAATCATAACTAAATTCAATTTATCTAAACAAAACTTGAATTTAGACAAGACCATGTCTTTAGTGAAACTACCTGCTGGGTTTATGTCAATGTGTATATTTTTGACACACATGGTTTCAAAATATACAAAATCTCTAATAAAATGTAGCCTAATATCAATGTGTTTTGATTTACCCTCAAAAAAAATTTCTAGAAAAATGAAGTTTTATTTGACTACTATAATAGAGATTAATAACATAATTAAATAGGTTCAGTTCAGAAGAAAAAACCTTCATCCATAAGGATTTTTTCATTGCCTCAACCAAGAAAATATATTTAGATTGTGTGGTTGATAGTGTGACAATGGAATTCATGTTGTACTTCCATGAAATGGGACCACCACAGGTAGTGAACACATAATCAATCATGGATTTTCTAGTATCTATGTTACCTGCATAACCAAGATCTACATATTCAATAATAAATTTAGTAGTATCCACATATTTACCATTACACAAAGATAAATTATACCTACATGAGAGATATATAAGAATCCACTTAAGGTAATACCAATGTGGCTTCTCAGGTGTGGCCATAAATCTGTTAAGAGTGAATATTGAAAAATCTATACCGGTAAAGGTTTATATAATAGAGTACATAATTATACCAAAAATATTATCATAATAAATTTGATACATAAACTATACATCATCAGCAGTTGTGGGTGCCTGTCTTAAATAGAGTTTGAAGTGTTGTCCAAGGGGTATATTAACTAGTTTTAGAGATTCAAACATATATATCTCAAGAATATTTAAAACATAATCATGATGAGAAATATAAAACAATTTATCAGGTCTATCTTTAATGATTTAAACTCCTAAAATTTTCTTAGATGCACTTACGTCTTTCATTTCAAACTTTACTTTTAATTGTAATTTTACAGCAATGATAAGACTCGTATTTTTATAAATGATACGAATTTTATCAGCATAAAATATCAGACATAACATAAAATTATTTATTGATTCAAAATACACATATGCATCATATTTACTCCTATTAAATTGGTTATTTAACATAAATAAATCAAATTTCATATACCATTTTCTAAAATCTTCATTCAATCCATACAATTACTTATTTAATAGGAATAATTGATTCATTTTAAATTACATAGAATAACTATCATGAGGTTTTATAAAGATATTTTCATTTAAATCCCCACATAAAAAAATCAATTTTAACATATAATTGTTCAATGTGTATATCTCTATAGGAAGAAAAATCAAGCAAAATCCAAATATCAAAATTCTTAACAAAAAGGGGAAATATTTAAGAATAATCAATAACTTCTCTTGGAATAAAACTTTTAGAAACTAACCTTTATTTTAATTTTATTTTATTTCCCTCAGTGTGGTCTTTTTTTGTTATAAACCCACTTACAACCAATAAATTTCTGATTGGGTGATTTATTAACAATAGACCAACTGTGATTCTTTTTTAGAGAGTGCATTTTTTTATTTAGGGAAAAGAACCACTTATTTGAGTCTTTTTCATTTAATTATTTCCTATAGTATTGAGGATCATCATCTATAAGATCTTGGGACACATGAAAGACATAAGATGCCATATCATATTTTCTAAATAGAGTAGGAGGGCTAGGCACCCTCCTTTCTCTATCCCGAGTCAGTTAATAGTCCCTATTATCCATAGGAGGTTCTTGTTCATAATCTAAACCATTATTAGACTTAGAATCATACTAAATAGTCAGTTGAGGGGTATGTGTATTAGGTTGAACCACAACCTCAAAATGAACTAAGAACTCATCCTCATCAGCCTATACTAAGGCTGGTTCTAGGATTCCAGATGTGGTAGATTTGGAAGATGACTCATAGAACACTACATACTAACTAAAAATACAATTTTGGTAATCAGGTTTATCAACCTAGATTTTATACTCATTAACACCCTGAGGATACCCAATAAAGATTCATTTTAGAGATCTTGGTTCTAGTTTATCAGTTTGAATATGAGCATAAGTTGTACAAGCGAGGACTCTTAAGTAGGTGTTAGAAACAGGCTTACCATTCCATACTTATTTAGTTGTTTTAAGGTAATTTTCAGAATATGTAAACCTATTAATTAGGTAAAAAAATGCTAAAAACCTATACCTATAAGGATTTATGGAGGCTTGTGCATGCAATCATGCTACAGACTCTTTCATGGATTTTCCTATTCATTCTTTTAATTGAAAAATTTTGTTGGGGATTTTCTATAATAGTTATATGTCTTTTAATTTATAGAGATTCAAAATTTTAAATGATTTCAGTGGATAGGTTTTCTATCCCATTTTCTTTTCTCATGGTTTTTATTTTCTTCCCAATTTGGTTTTTAACCAAAGATTTCTAGTTTTTAATACTTTGTAAAACGTCTTATTTTTTTAGAATGTAAATCCAAAATTTTAGTGGAAATTCATCTATGAAGGTGAAAAAATAAGTGCCTCCACCCTAAGAGGTACTCCAAGATTCCCCCATAGGTCATAATGAATGTAATCCATAGGTCTGTAAGATTTAAAATAGGACCTATTAAAGGTAACACTCTTTGAAATTCCCATCACACAATCTTCAGAAAATAGAAGATTACTTGGTGTTATGTCACTCAAAATGTCTTTATTGTTGAGTTCTTCTAGGCCCTTTGAGCTTACATGCTAAAATCACCTATGCCAAAGCATAATGTTTTATGTTTTATGGAGTAGACACTAACCAACTTCCTTGAATTGGTATTTCTATTCAAGACATATAGACTATTGAACAGAGACCAATTTATGATGGTTCTAGACCTTTTAGACATTTTAAGACAACCTGTTTTAGATCTAAAATTGGGCCCCTTTTGATCTATAAATACTACGGAAACTAGGTTTCTTGAAGGTTGGGAACCCACCTTACATCAAGTAAGGTGATAATGAAATTATCGTCTAGTTTAACAGAACTGAACATTTTTTCTCAAATTTACACCTCTTGTTATTACATAAGTGGAAATATCCTTCTACCCTTTCAACCAGTTCATATAATTAATCTCTAAATGGAAACATGTGAAAGGAATAGACAGAGTATAAGACCCACTATTTATTGAGTGCCCGGTTGGACACATTAAGGAATTCAGTAGTGTCATAACTTGATTCAACTTCAAGTGACTAGTTAGTGGGTTTTTTGGACTCCAAGTCATGTTTGAGTTTCCTACATTCATCCTTAAAATGACCTGGTTTACCATGACAAAATTATTTGATTTTTTTTCCTTAGAATCAAATCTAGGTTTAGGGTACTCAATGTTCTTGATTTTATCTTTAGTAAAACTTTTATTCTTATTTTTAGATTATGGTATTCCCTTAGAGAATAATATCTCTACCTCACCTTTGATTCTAGATTTAGAGTGTAGTTATTTATAAATAAGGGATGACTTTAATTCTTCAAGAGTCAATGAGTCTCAACCATAAATCATGGTCTCAACTAAAAAACAGTAAGTATTATCTTGAGAAATTGGGTAGATAATTGCTTGATCTTCATCATTAATAGTGACATAAATATTGACTAAATCTAATATAAATTTTTAAAATTCCTCAAGGATGGATTTAATAGAACTATCAAGTTTCATTTTAAATGTAAGCATGTGATGTTTTTTTATAAATCCTACTAACCAATGAAGTAGTCATGTAAAAATTCTCCAGTTTAAGCCAAATACCAGTAAAATTATACTCATAAGACACTTCTCTTATAACTTTATCACCTAATGAAAGCTGTAAATTGATATGTTCTTAAACTAACACATCAGGGGATACACATATGTATTCAATAGTGGTATTACCAGTTTTATTTATAGTTATAACAGGTTTCTTAGGTCTATAGAGGGCATCAATTAGGCAATACTGTACAATAATTTCTCTCATCTTAATTAATCATAGGTTAAAGTCGTTATCAGCATCAAATTTCCCGATTTAATATCTCATTTTTGACATGTTTACCCACATAGTAGATTAAACGTTCTTGAGGAAAACATTAAGCGTATTCCCCCATCCACTGACCAATATTTTGGGTAAATGGTTCTTACCCAAGGGGATGAAAAATTAAGAGGAATTAAAGATGTGATAGAGACTTTGATAAATTGAAGTGGTGAAACAATGGCAATTTAAGAAGAGAATAAGGTACCAAAATGAAAATAGAAACCAAAAATGTAAAGTAAGAAATAATTATAGAAGAAATAGGAATAGAAAACTTGTAAAGGCTTTGATACCACTTTGTGAGGGGAGTAGCTGATTCAAACAAAAATAGAAATCCAAACCCCAACAAGGACCAAACCGTATCTTTTCTAGATGAAGTTGAAAAAAATTATAACCAAACAAGAAGAATACAAAAAAGAAAAAAATAAAGAACAAGAATGCGAGATTTAATGTTCTTAAGTTCTATGGGGACCTACATTCATGGAAATAACACCACAAAATATACAATCATTTTATTAAGATCAAGAAAAAAATAGATTGATATTATAAAAAGATGAAGAAACATCAACAGAATTATGAAAACCAATAGCTACAACTTAGATTTAGAAAATAAAGAAACCACAATGAAATTACCGAGATGGATGCTAATAGGTTTATCCATCCTAATCTCTTCAAATATTTTCCTAACTATTCCAAATTATCAAAGCTTAGTAAATATCCAAAGCCTCTCAAGTGGTATCCCCTTAGAACGTATCGTCTTTACTCAATCAGTTGTCCAAGCATTGGAAAATTTTAGTTAAATATCTACTATGAATGGTACACTAGAAGTTTATAGAAGAGTTTAACAGGCATGTAGATTCACCACTGGATATTAGAAGGCATCTGACTAGGGTTTGATAACCAAAGAAAATAGCTTGAGAGAACTAGATAAGGGAGAAAAACAGAATGAAATCTCACTGAACCCAACATGAGCAGGGGTGATCAATTCCATCTGACACAACTGAAAATTATAACTATACACCTAACTAACAAATTCCATGAGACACAACCGAACAGAAAAAACATCAGCAAAACCAGATGAGATAAAATAGGTTGATGGTCTAGATTACACAGAAATTGATTCTAATCAATATTCATCAAACTAAGAAACATGAAGATTTCCATGGTGGGCATGCACATGTGAGAAATAGGCTAGTGGAATTCCATGACCCACACAAAAAATTCCCACATAGGGGAACATGACCGAAACAAAAAAGGTCCAATCAGTATAAAGTAATATGAGCATTCAAAATAAAGATAAATTTTTTCATTCATGTAAAAAAGTTATATTTGGAAGAATAAATATGGCATATTTTAATATGAAATCAATAATATAATTCCATAATTCACATTATCTCTTGATAGTGAGTGGGTTTTTTCTCTTGATTCAACTTTGTGGATGATGTGTTTCCCTTCCATATTTTAAATGGTTTATTCTATGGTGTCTTATTTAAGAGACATAAACATTATTATTTTACTTAGAACTCATTTTCCTCTCTTTATGGTTTATCTCTTATAGTATTATTTCTTTTTAGAACCTTGTTCCATTTTCCTATCCTCATGGTTATTGAATTTGATCTATCATTGGACTCCATAGGTGGTTCTTCCATGGACTAGTCCAATTTGGATCCATGCCCATAGTAGTGCTTCCAGTCTTGACCATCTTGGATCCCCTATCTAGTGACGTCTCTTGATGTTTTTTTTAGTCTCCCAATACAAAGTGGGACCAACTATATTCCCCCTTCCAAGACATATGAATCTGTAGATTTTTTCTTGATAGTGACAACGATTTAAGGTTGGTGATGTTGGTGGGTATGGAGTCCGTTCATCCTTCGATCAATGCTTCATCTTTATGGTTGGATGCATTATGGTATGAATTTCTTCATGGAGGTCTCAAATATCATAATATATTAGCATGTGTTCCACCACAAAAAGGAACTAAAAGGATTATTTATATAATTACACTTTTATTTATTTGAAAAGTGCAGTGGTGATATGGTTCGATTGGTGACTGAAAATAAAATTTTAAATAGGGCTTGAATCTTGAAATAGATTTATGGGGTGATATGATATAAAGATATAATATTTTATTTTATTTTAAAGTAATGTAATTCGGTTTTAAATGTGCACATTGGTTTTACACCTGAACTAAACCAAAATAAAAAAGAGTTTATTCAATCCACACTACAAACCATACCATAAAAAACCCACTATTTCAATTCAATTTGGTTTTATGATCACGATGTCATATGGTTTTAAATTCATTATGGGAGTGGTTGTCCATGGTGGGATGAGACAATTGAAAAAGTGATAAATTAAAATAAATTATCATGATAGGCTTTGCATGCATAGTTCTTGATGAAGATGAGTAGGCTGTTCAGGATAAATGGATAGTGTTATGGGGCCCACTATTTGATAAAAAGAGTCCATGTGATTTTTCTCCATATTCCCTGGAATATTTAATTTTAAAATTGATGCATGAAAAAAAATCAAACTTAAATAAATAATAATCTCTTAGTAAAGTCATGACCAAATTATCATTTAGTCTAGTTCATATAAATTATGTTAGTACTAATTACGAAGAGTCAAAATCATTGAAAATGAAGTTCATTTAAAATTTAATCATGATATTAAATTCATTTAGTTGAGTGTGGGACAACTACTTCTAGATTATCTTTCTAGTATAGGAATCCATAAATAATTTTCAATTTATTAATTTATCTAGTTATAACCTCTTCAAACTCTTCACATTCACTAATTGATGACTTACATTTGATATTTAAGTGAATTTAGAAGTTAATACTAGATGATAAGCCTAAATACTCCCACATTTTAACTACTAATTTTTCACTTTTACTATACGAAACATCATTTACTGATGGATTTAAAAACTGATGTTAAATATTATGTTTTAAAAATTAAAATTAATTAATTAATATATATTAATTATTAATTAAAATGTAGGAACTAATCAATAGTAATTAATAATTACTAATTACTAAATACTTGATAATTAAAAATTAAAAATTAATACTTAATTATTATTATTAAGTAATTAAAATCCATTAATTAACTAAAACTATTATATTGCCTCAGTGGTAGTCGATCACCTCATAAATTTTCAAATGACTAGTGTTTAAATCATACCAGCCTTCCTTAGGGAGGATTTATAGGGCTATTTATGACCGTTGATACAAACAACAACGCAAACAGAAGCACAAACCTAAGTTCATGCTGATGAAAAGAATGATGTAACACAGAGTATGAGGTATTTGTGCCTCGAGGAAAGGGGTCTTCAAGCCATGTAATGATTTTCAAGAACATATCCTTTATGCTTTTAAATTATAAGGGTTGTTCTGTCCATGAGCCTATTCTTGGGGGGTGAGGTTTGATCCATGTTAACCAAGAGTTTTCTGTGTTGTTTCATTTATTATAACATCCAATACCTTAAATAAATATCTATTAATTCATAATTTATAGTTAATATTTTCTATTAACTGGTAATATATATGTTTTAATTAATATTTGATATTTAATAATTACTAATAATTAATTATTAAATATAATTAATAATTTTTAGTTCATAACTATTAATTAATAGTTTTGGTTTAATTATTAATATATGATAATTATTAACCATTTCTTATTAATTATTTTTCACTTGTGATCAAAATGAATTAATAATTCAAAATTAATAACTATTTATTACATATATATTTTTAAATACACACAAACATTCACACAAATATACATATGTAAATGTATTCATACAATTATATGTGTGTTTAAATATATACAAGTGTGTGTGTAAACTTATACCAATGTATTAATAAATATATTGCTTAAATAGCCTCTCTGCGAGTGGTCCAGTGGAAAGTGTTGGAGCCTTTTCCTTTTGTTTCGAAGAGGTGGGAATTATAATCATGTTGTGATTTTCCCTCAAGATTTTATTCTTGTTGATTTAACTCCTTTTATTATCATGGAAAAGGTGAGGATTCACAATTTTAGCCTATTCAAGTCAATGATGAAGTATGAGACTCCACTCTTTAACCACTTTGGTGGGGGTAAGCTAAACTAATAATTTTAAAACATGCAATGGGTGTTGAGGTTTCTATTTTAAAAAATGTAATATGTTAATATATGAAAATATGTATAAATATATAATTATACATAAATATATAATTATATAATTATATGTACCCATATATAAACATATAAATATATATAACTATGCATAAATATATAATTATATATAAATATATAAATACATACAGATATATATAAATATATAACTAAATATAAATATATAATTTTTTATAAATATATAAGATGATGTGTGAGTGTGTGTATATCCGTATGTATATAAGTAGGTATATATATATATATGAAATAAACAAAATCATTATCAAGTGATATTTATTCTCATATGTCAAACCAAATAGAACTTTTCTACTTCCAACAATTAATTAAATCTTAGACTCAACCATTTTTTGCATCTTATACTTTGAAATAAATTAATTGTGTCTCATATCCTTAAGCATGTTTTTGAAAACGTAAAATGGGGGAAAAGTGTCATTATAGGTCAATAAAAATTATTATGTTCTTCCACTTCTTTGGCCACCGGTATGAAATTCCATACATCATATGCCATAAAATTGGTCAAATTGAATTCATATCAAAATAATGGTTATGAACACAATCTATGTAAGAAATGAACAGTGTGAAAACATTCGAGATATTTGAAATATTTAATTAACATTACTATATTTTCAAGTCTGCAATGAAAACTAATCAATTATGGATTGTGTAAAATAGGATTCAACAATTAAATATTCTAAAATATGAAAACCACATGGAATCTTCAACTCACATGTTTCAAAAAAAACATAATCAATAATATCATAGACTAGTTTCTCGATTATTAAAAAATACCACAAAGAAAAATATTTATTCATATTTATGTTTCAAAAAAATTTAAAGTTTTCACTCATGTTTGAAAAATTACTGTATATATTTTTGTGATTTATGGTCATTATAAATTCCTAAAATGCAGTGAAAAAACAAAGTGAGGATTAATTGAGAGAGGATTTGGATAAATCAATTGAAAAACATATACCATAACACATTCATTGAGATTTTATGGAACTTTTTCTTTTATATTTGATTAATAATTAAATAATCAATCAATGGGTTCATACCCACTTAGGTAATTGATTGGTTGTGAAATTTTATATATAATATTAAGGATCAATTTATCACTCATGATGTGTTAGAACCTATCGAGAAAAAGACACTAGGTAATGGAATATTTTTGGCCCTATATTTCCCCAATCAAATTAACTTTTCATAAATTTTTAATGATGACAGTTATTTGTTATTTATTATCCTCTAATTAAATTAGATAAAATATAGGGATTCATAACATTTATTGAACATTGATGTGATATTAATCATATATTATATATTTTGTAACTTACTTATTATTAAATTGAGTGTTGAATAGACAATGAACTATTCAAAACTCATTACCTCATATTCATAACTCATATTAAACATTATATGGAGATATTTTATAAATACGATATACATATGATTCATTTATGATATATCATTTGAGATGATATTTTTTCCTCAGATATGACAACACGAAGAGGGGGGTGGGGGTGAATTTAAGTTTAATCAAAATTAAAAAATTTCACCCACTCAAAAATATATATTATCGAGAATTTATAAACTCTAAATAAATAATAGTACAAAAAAATAATTTTACCATAAATTAAAAATCTTTGAAGTTATGAACTTAACCGAGATAAACAACCACTAGTATAAGAAAATAAAAAAAAATTAACAGAGTTTAGGATAACCATCCTTAAAATTATTTAAATAATATTAGTAGGTATATAAAATAATTTCACTTGAAGGAAATTTTAAATTTTACTCCAACGAAAGAGAATCATTTCCCATATCCAAGGGATACAAGTTATGATAGCAGGTTATTCATTAATGAACCTGACTAGAAGATACATGTTTTGAAACCTGAAAATTCGTTGACAAATATTAGTAATAACATCTCTATCCCAGAGCTCCTTTTTGATCAACAAAATGGACCGAAATTCCATCCCCATAATTCTTCAAACTCAATTTTAAAAGAGATATATTCTTAGAACTAAAATATCATCGGTCACTAATGATTGAAAGAAAAATAAATACAACAGTAAAAGTGAGATATTTTATAATTAATACATCAAACACATAAGCTATAAGTATCACAATGAAAAAATTTAAAATAAAATCTCTAAACATTGAGGTAGGTAATATCTTGATGTAATGTGATTCAACATCTTCTATTCATAGAAGATGAATATCAATTTATAGATTCTAATGCAACAAAATTCTTCGATTTTTTTTGGTATGGTTATAAAAAAACTAAAAAATGCACTATATTCTAATGAATGTTATTCAATGTGACTTCACAAAATATCAAAAAATTAAATGGATAAAACCCATCTCACTAGAAATTGTGAAACTAAAGTTAAGTATGTATATAAAATAGAACTGACAAAACTTTTAGTAAGTGCATGTAAAAAAAGTTTTTTTTGTGATTCTCAAGATGGGGGATCTAGAAGTTGTTATTTTAGTAAAATAACTCAACATTCATACCCATTTAAATAATACCAAAACATGATAAAAATTTAAATAAAAAATAGTTAAAGTGATAAATCAAAATGAAATTAAACAAATTATAAAACTATTTGTAACTTATGTAAAACTTACCGAAACACCCCAACCTATATCTCTCTGAACAATAGTTAGACTGGTGGTGCTACATGGACTCTAAAATTCCTTGTGATATACCAGAGGTAACCAAATAATGGAGAGTATATATAATTATATAGTTGGGAGACAATAACCTTTGTTCAATGTTACACCCCAATAGTTTTAGAATTATTTTTTTTTAATTAATTGATCTTTTCAATATTTTTCATTTCAGTTGGCACTTTAAATAGTTCTATATATATATATATATATATTTTAAAAAAATAATTGAAACATTCCTTGTGCATGTAATATTAAATTGTCTTGAACTACAAGAAACACCGACTTGACATACGATGCACACAACATTGAGTTTCTATGAAACATATTTATATATATATATAACTAATTGAGGTAATTATAACCTAAAAATTAAACATAGTTATAGGAATAGTAATAAATTCTTTCCAAATATTGGTTATAGTTTTTCTATATAAATAAAACACATTTATAATGAATGATAAGATTTTTGGTAAAGTTTATTTATGTTAAAAATACTATTTTCTTGAATAAACTCACTTTAATTATAAAATTAATTTTATATAAATTTAGAAATTGAATATTATAGAATAAAAATCATTTTTGAATTAATAATGTCAAAATTATCCTAAGGTAAGTTTTTGGGATTTTTATAAGAATCGTTACTTTTTGATGAATAGTGAAAAAATACTATTTTTTATTTAAAAACTACCTTTTTTGTCTAATTATTTATTAATGATAAATGATATTATAAATATGTTTTAAGTTCACACTAGATAAATATTACATCTATTAAACCAATTTAATTCTTTATAATCAATTCCACTTTGAAATTGATTATTAAAACTTAACAAACTTTTGAACATTTTTCTACTATAAAACCCATTATTTCGCCCCATCTCCAGGATTAGCGTTAAACTTAATCTTTCCACTTCTATGATTAGAATTTTTAAAATATTAAATAAATGAAATGATCTAATGGTTCCATTCAAATCCTTTATATGAATGAGTTGTGATTAATGTCAGGGTCTTTATGAAACCCATTTCTCATTCATGGGTAATATGTTTATGAAACCCATTTCTCTTTCACGGGTTATATGATTTTGAAACTTGCTTATTTTCACGAGTTATGTTTATGATGAAATGATTAAGAAAACTATATCTTTCTACATGTTATGATATGTTTAAATTTTTATGATACCCATTTCATTTCATGGGTAATGTTATGATTATTTATGATCTTGTGGAACATGTATGTATGATTTCATTTTGTGAAAGGTGGGACCTATATCTACCTATAATTAATTGGGTAAAGATTTATATCTTATGATATAGACAGGGATGGAACAAGCGTTTACTCGGTTCAGTAATACATGGCTGGAATGAGGGTTTTCTTTGTTTAGTAATACAAGGCTGGAACAAGGGTTTACTCGGTTCAGTAATACAGGGTTAGAATGAGGGTTTATGTGGTTCATTAATACAGGGTTGAAGCAAGGGTTTACTCATTTTAATAATAAAAATATGGAATGGGGGTTCACATGGTTCAGTAAAGGACTTTTTCTACTAATATGATCTTGGAATTTATTCCTTGGGTACTATAGAAATCATTATATGCTTATGTGTTTCCACAATTCTATGTCTTATTCCTAGGTTATTCTTTCATGGAATATGATCTTTATTTCATTATGATTCATGTCTTATGAACTGCCAATATTTGTTCCGTGATCTTGGATATTAAGGGTATGATCTTATATTTTCATGATCACATTCTCATACCCTTATGATTATGTTTATGATTACATGTCTCCCATGTTTACCCTTATTGAGAATTTGAGATCACCCATTTTTATGTTTCATTTCCACCAATTTATGATGATATATACTATATTTGATATGTTTAAGAAGAGTTATAGTCAAGAAGAACCTAGTGGATATGATTTAGCTCACAAATGCATCAGTGTTTATGTTTCCATGTTTCCAAATGAGCTATACTAACTACGGTCTTTAGGCATCTTTTTGTATATTTTTAAGTATGCTGAACAATTTATGTAATGTTTATGTTTGTAAAGAGAGGGTTTCTATAGTTGGTATCAGAGAAAAGGTATAGTTAAACTTTTGAAACTAGTATGATAAAACCTTAGTGATATCCCTAGGTATATTTCTAAGGATATTTTTAGGGATGTCTTTAAGGATTAGTATAAGGATGAGTTAACATTTGGGAAAATTTCCTGGAATTTTGGTAAAGGATAGAGTGAGTGGTTTTAGAGAAATAAATCCATGTCTGAATACTAAAAGTGGATGTGGATTTTTAAAAAATGTACCTAGGGGTAACAACTCTGAAAAGATGTTGTGATCTTGACTCGGGGTCATCCGGTACATGACAATGATCCTTACTACACACCTAGTTTGATACTCATGGGGGATATGCTTTTGGAATTTAAAAAATATTTATGATCCATCATGACAGATTTTGATATAATTTTTCTATGAATAACCTTGGATAAACCCAATGTGTCATAGATTATGGAATGTTTCATGATTTAGATATCCAATTAGTAATTATTTTAATGACTATGTGTTTTTTTACTATGATAAGTAATGCTCACACTATTCTTCTAGTCTTAGTCAATAGCGGGAATTGGAAGGAATTGGATTAATATTTAATATGATGGAATATTTTCTAATGATCAATCAAGTTGGATGATCACTTGAGTGAAATATGTTGTGATCATGCCTAATTAGTTTTCACGGAACATGATTAATAATGTTTACTTTAACAAACTCTCAGACTCACCGAGGAAGATAAAGAAGGAGTTAGTTGTGTGTTTTGGTAATGGAGACCATGGAGTAATGAATATTTGGTTTCCTCTATGTCAAGAATGTGGAAAGAATCACCTGAGTGAATGTCTTAGTGAAACAAGAAGGTGTTTTTATTCTGTAAAAGAAGGGAAAAAATCAAGTGACTATAAGAATAAAATGAAGAGTTCGGTTAATGAAATGGATGGGAATTTTGGTCTCCCTAATTCATCATTGAAGCTTAAGTGTTTTAAGTCTGGAATAAATGGTCATTACGCAGCTCAATGTACTAAGAGGAAAGTTCCTAAAGATAATCAACAAGGCATTGTGAGTAATGGTAACATTTCTAATGATGAAGAGACTACAGATGAAATTTCAAGGAAAAAAATTATTATGTAATAGGATGAGGTAGCATTGTTAATGAATTTAGGATGAAGTAATCAAATTATTTATGTATTTGGATTACAGAATTAAGAGTGGTGAATTATGTATGGATTGTTCATTTTATGTTTTAAGGATTTACAAGAATATGTTGAATGGTCATAATGGACTAGAAATGTTATCTCATGAAAGTTAACATTTTGACTAAGGGAAGGTAGCCCTTAACATATTCTTTATATTAAGATAATGTTGTATGGATAAATATATGCAGAATATGAAAAAGAAAATCGAACAGTAATGATTTCCTTGTAACTAAGTAAGGAACTGTTTATAGGTGGTTCATTCTACCACTAATGAAGTTTACCACATTTTTTTATTTAAGTAGTAAATCCAACACACTTTGGAATGCATAAGCATGCATGTTTTCCAAAATGAATTTTGGAAATTTAAGTTGTTACCATGTTTCAAGGGAATATACAACAATGGTATTCAAATTTTTGGAATGTTACAACCAAGAGATAATTTGTGATATAGGGGAATCAATGTTAATATGATTTCATGACTCTCTATCTAAGGTTTTATATTTTCATCTTTCTGAAGGGTTATAAGGTTATCCATTCATGAAAAGTTTAAGTTAATATTTGGAGGAAGTATTTTTGCAGTGATTTTTTGTTGAAAACCTTGGTTAAAAGGATAATAAGTTATTAACCTTATTTAAAGGATGTTTATCTTTTATATTTTTTAAAAAAGGACATCATGTATGTTGGGTGACAACCAATCATGTTTGGAAAGGTCGTGGGTCTTGAACCCATGACAGAAGGACGATAAGGGTTTCTCTCTTACTACTGGCCTACGTGATGTCCTGGTTAATTTGTATTTATTTTTAATGAATAAATATTTTTGATGAACTATTCGTGTTACTTTTTATTTTTATAGATTAATGGATGTTGTTTTTTAGAGACAAATGGTTAGACTTTTAATTATTTATGGGCCTTAATATCCATTGATAGTTTATTTTAGTAATTTATTCATCAAATTTAATTTATAGACATTCATTCCATGAGGTAGTGGATGTATTAGAATTTTTTCAAAGAAAAACCTAAGAATGAAATTTTGTTTATATACATTTATTAATAATCACTCAACATTATGAAAGTGATCAAAAAAATTATTGTCCAAATTTCGTAATTCTTGTTGAGCTGATGGCCTTTTAAATCATCATAAATTTATGAATTTGAGGCCCTAAAATTTCCTTTGATCATTCACTTGTTTGTGATTTATTACCTAAATCACTTCCTATAAATATCTATGATTTTCCTCTATTTTTAATCTTTACTCACAACCTATGTTCTCCTATGTGGAAACCCAGTTATATGTTACTTTGGGTAACCGTTATGGTTCCAAATTTCCATTTTTAAGGGAATTTTTAGAATCCAATTTTATTATTGGGGTTTCTATGAATGAAACTTTTAAATATTAAACCTTTGATAACCCATATGAATTTCGAGGGAGAAATTCATTTTAATGGGGGTAAAATTTAACACCTTGAGATTTTTTAGAATTATTTTTTTTCAAATTAATTTATCTTTTCAATAATTTTCATTTCTCATGGAACTGGAAATAGTTTTATATATATATATATATATTAAAACACCGAGTCAGAAATTCCTTTCTCATGCAATACCAACTTGTATTTCACTACAAGAAAAACCGACATGGTGTATAATGCACACAACATGAAGTTTCTATTAAACATATTTTTATATGTATATAATTAATTAAATGAGATAATTATAACCAAACCATTAAAAATAGTTATAGGAATAGTAATAACTTATTTCCAAAAGTTGGATATAATTTTTTTTATATAAATAAAACATATTGATAATGAATGATAATATTTTTTGTAAAGTCCATTTATGTTAAAAATAATATTTTCTTGAATGAACCGCCTTAAATAATAAAATTAATTTTAGAAAAATTTAAAATTTTAATTTGATAAAATAAAAATCATTTTTGAAATAACAATGTCTAAATTAGCCTGGGGTGAATTTTGGGGATTTTTCTGAGAAACGTTATTCTTTTATGAATAGTGAAAAATACTGCTTTTTAGTTAAAAACTGTCTTTTTGTCTAATTATTTATTTATGGTAAATGATATTATAAATATTTTTTAAGGTAAAATTAGATAAATATTACATCTATTAAAACAATTTAATCCATTATAATCAATTCTACTTTGAAATTGAATATACAATTTGACAAACTTTTGAACATTTTTCTTCTATAAAAACCTGTTATTTCGCCCCGTCTACGGGATTAGCATTAATCTTAATTTTCCCACTTCTGTGATTAGAATTTTGAAATTATAGCATACAAGAATGTAATTAGTATTATATTTTTGGTCTAATAAGATCAAATTAATTTTTTTTTCAAAATGATTAGTGAATGTGATTAAAATTAATTGCGTTGATTAAGGTACGATTAAGCTTAATAAGGGACTAAACCTTAATATTAAGGACAAAAATGACTTGTAAACTTGTAAAAATCCATTTGTTTCAAAAAATTGAACATTTTCCCAATTATTTAGAAATATATCTATTTTTGGG
The DNA here is from genome assembly GCA_963277665.1 of Viscum album. Lineage (NCBI taxonomy): Eukaryota > Viridiplantae > Streptophyta > Magnoliopsida > Santalales > Viscaceae > Viscum > Viscum album. Next base: position 464,434,233 of record OY728151.1, read on the forward strand.
ATATTATTAAATGGAAGTTCCCTATAAAAAGGCTAAGTAAGGAAAAGGATAAAAAACGAACTTTCCTTATCTTTGACATTTATAAAACTTTGATATATATAAAAAAACATCATATTTTAGGTTATATATATCATTTTGAAATATATTTGAGTTATTTATATCATAATAAATTATCAATAATTTTTAGATATGTTTTAGGTTCTTAAAATGCTTAAGAAACATCAATATAATGATTATTTAGTTAATAATTAACTAAAATAAATGATACTATAAATATTAAAAGTGAAGTTAATTGATTAAATTATTAACTTTATTTATTTTCATATATTAATATATCATGTTACACACCTTTAAACCTAGTATATATGAATTCCAATATAATATTGATATTTTAGAATTAACAATAAATAAATAATGTCAAAATTGACATTATTGTTATTTTAATATAAATGAATCTTATAAAATGATTTAAACCCAATAAAATAATAAGTGACCTGTAAGTGTTAATATATATTAAATTTTTTATATTAATGAAATAATAAATTTCTTATAATTAACATATTGACCCACATTATTTAAATATGTTGTTAAGATGGTTCGGGTTCAAGTAGTGTTTTAACACGTCATATGCGATTGTTTTAAAAATAATTTTCAAAAAAATGGTATATTTATTTTATAAATTAGATATAATGTTAATAAATTAGTAGATATATATTTTATAATAAATATAACTTTAATTTAGTCTCAATGGTTAATTTAATTAGATTAGAAAACTAGATGCTTTAATAAAAACCAAAATGATAAAATTGGGGAATCGTAGAAGTTACGGAACAAAATAATTAAAATGCACATATTTTGGTGTGTATATGGTTTTTAGAGACCATGATTCTCCTTTAATCCATTATTTATCAATTTTTAAGGATCTTTATGTAAGATAGATCACCCATTATTCAATACCTTTTGGTATTTACAAAAGTGTCACTCCCCCTCCACTATAAAAAGGCAAGCACTCTACCCCTTCCTCACACATCTCAAGCCTCTTAAGTTCGGACAAGAACCACCCAAATTACCTAAAAAAAATCCTCCCTTAGACCGTGAAGCCAACCTTTGGGCATAAACCCTCTTAATAAAGCCTTTTGGAACAAGCCCAAAGGAGTTACTCGATTAATAGGTAACGTCTTCTCTCAAGATCCTTTCCGTTATTTTCCTTCTTCACCCATCAACTATCTTTATTATATTATTGGGTGACAAAACCAGTATACTACGTACAATAGGATTTTTTTATTCAAATTTTCTAACCTAAAATTACACACACCTCTATCTAATGTATTTTGAACATACTGTATATGTGTACGATGAACTACTGGCTCACTAAACAATGATTGTTCATTTCTCTTTTACCACCAATTATGGTGGCCATTATGATGGAAAATATATTTATGTATGTAATATATTATATTTATTATTTATTTAATCTTCTGTTTTACTTTTACAATACACATATTTTTACCTTTCATATGGTGTTAATACGATAATCTCATTTGAGGAAGTGTGGACTACCACCCCTCAAAGCGATGTGATTCATTCACACACCACATAGATTGTATTAAGGATTGGTTTAATGAACTTATATGATATATATGATATATTCATGATAATATAATAATTATATATAAAAATACACATAAACTTAAATACATATGACATTTACATACTATCATTCAATACGACAATAAAAACGGAAATCAACGTTCATGCATACGTACGACTTACCATCTCCTTGAACGATGTATTCCATTATGTAATTCATTATGATATATATTATTATAATATACTTATAATTTATATACCTGATATTTATATCATGTTATATATTTGTGAATCATGATATAAGTATAAGGATCAATGATATAAAAAATTAAGACACGTGCAAAGAAGAGAGAGAATATTACACGAAGTGAAACCTTAATGTTGGATCATTAACAAGAGGTTATTATAAAGTAATAATAAAAGAATATATGGTAATAGATATAAGAATATTATTCTTTAAAATATTTATAATAAACATATATTTATTATACATGAATCTTGTACGGGTATGATGAGAGTCAAGACACAAGCTAAGGAGACTTCATCTCCCTTTTTATTTCTCTGAGATACAAGATATGTTCACCACTCTTTCTTTTTGTGTGGTGTATGTACTGCACAAGATTGTATTGTATGTATATTTTACTTAAATTTATGGGTATTAACCCTCCCATTTTATTATCTTTATTTCATTGGGTTTATGTTTCAAAAGTTACCAATTTGAAAAAAATATTTTTGTCTCGATTTGTCTTCTTTGAGGCTCATGTTTTATTATGCACCTAAACTATTTTTCAGGGTGAATATACATCCATTTTAAATTCCATATCATGGATATCAAACTTTTAATTATATTATATTATTAATTTAATTACCTTTCTTTACATGGATAACATGATCCCAAGATACCAAGTTATAAGAGTTTATTAAGACAATCTCATTACTTTTCGATATTGTTTATGTTTATGCTCACTTTGATAAAATATTATGATACATATCTCAAGTATAATCATTATTTTCCTTATCCTATGTTATTTCATTATATAATTCATGTATTATTACCATTTTCTAATCTTTGGTACATTATTTAGTTAAGAAAGTGTTTTTAGGAAAACTCGACCTTACCCTCTCTTCGGTTGGAAATATATGTTTTCTAAAAAGGGTTTCCAAGAATATTATACCATTATTTATAATATCTAAAATAAAATTTTACCCTTTTTTCTTTTTCCAATATCTTATAAGGAATATTCATTTTTATTTCTGAACAAGGAACTCTTCTATCCTTTTTCCTATGTAAAAGGAATGTTTTTTTGACCTCATATGACATGTACGGATTTACCCATCGTCATTTCTTCGAAGACACCTTTGCATTGTTAAAAATGTTAATCTTTAAGAAAATGTTTTTAAACAGTAATTTTCAAGGAATTTTTTTCAAAATGGTTTAAAACTACTATTATATGTTTTTAGGGAGAAATGTTTTCAAGTCTGATGCATAATTTTTCAAGGTGCCTTCAAAGACATGGTTTTCAAAACGTTTTCAAGCCTCTTTATAAATTTTCAAGTAAAATAATTGTCAAAATGCTTTCAAGATTTCTATATAAGTTTTCAAAGTATTTTCAAAGAAATGGTTTTCAAAACATTTTCAAGTGTTCTTTAAAAGTTTTAAATTATTTTCAAATAAAATGGTTTTTAAAATATTTTGAAGCTTATTTTAAATTTTTTTAAGGAAAAAGGTTTTCAAAATGATTTCATGTCTTATTTATAAGTTTTAAATGTATTTTATATGAAAATTATTTTTTAATGGTTTTATGTATTAAAAAAATTCATAAAAGAAAGGATATTTTCCTCAAGAAAGTTTTTAGAGTATATTTCAAAATTATTTTCCATCTAAGATGAAATATACTGATGTTACTCATGGATTTCTTGGAAATTTTCTAAAGGTTACATTAATATTATTTCTATGAATTATTTATGATTAATTCCATGGTATTTATGAAACCCATTTCTCCTTAATGAGTAATTTTTTTATGAATCCTTTTTCTCTTTCATGGGTTATATGCTTTTGTAACCTAATTCTTTTCACGGGTTATGTTTGTGATGAAATGATTATAAAACCTGTATTTTTTCACATGTTATGATATGTTTACATGTTTATGATACCCATTTCATTTGATGGGTAATAATAGGATTATTTAAGATCTTTTGGAACATGTTTTTATGATTTCATTTTGTGATGGGTGGGTCCTATATCTCCCTCCAATGCATTGGGTAAATATTTATATCTCATAAGATAGATAGGGCTGGAACAAGGGTTTACTCAATTTAGTAATGCAAGGTAGGAATGAGGGTTTACTTGGTTCAATAATACTAGGATGGAACAATGGTTTATTTAGTTCAGTAATATAGGGCTAGAATAATGGTTTACTCAGTTCAATAATACAAGGATGGAATGAGGGTTTAATCAGTTCAGTAATACAGGGCTGGAATGGGGGTTCACCCGGTTTATTAAAGGACTTTATCCAATAATATGGTCTTAGATTTAATTCCCTGGATACTATGGAAATCATTATATGCTTATGTTTTGCCACAATTCCATGTCTTATTCCTATGTTATTATTTCATGACTTATGCTCTTTATTTAATTATGATTCAAGTCTTATGAACTACCAATATTTATTCCATGATATTTGATATACAGGGTATGATCTTATATTTTCATGATCACATTCTCATACCCTTGTGATTGTGTTTATTCTTACATATCTCTCTTGTTTACCCTTACAGATCATTTCAGATCTCCCTTTTTTATGTTTACTTTCCCCCAAGTTCTGAAGATATGTACCATATTTGATATGTTAAAGAAGGGTTTTAGTCAATAAGAACCTGGTGTGAGATGGTGTAGCTCACATATGGACCATTGTTTATGTTTCCATGTTTCCAAATAAAATATACCAACTATGGTCTTTGGAAATATTTTTGTATAATTTTTATGTATTCTGTAAAAGTTATGTAATGTTTATGTTTATAAAGCGAGGGTCTCTACAGTTGTTATTAGATAAATGGTATAGTTAACTTTTAGAAACTAGGATGATAAAATAGTAGTTATATCCTTAAGTTTATTTATAAGTATATGTCTAGGGATTTCTCTTAGGATAATTATAAGGATGAGTTAACATTTAGGATAATTTCATGGAATTTTGGTAAAGGATGAGTGAGTGGTTTGTTAGAAATACATCCCTATCTGAATACTACAAGTGGATGTGGCTCTGGAACATATATACCTAGGGGTTACAACTCCAACAATATGTTTTGGGTTTGACTTAGGGTAATATGGTAAATGAAAATGGGCCTTGATGAACACCTGGTTTGACACTCTCTGGGGATATGCTTTTGGAATTTATAAACTCTTCATGAACCATCATGAAGGTTTCAGATATATGTTAGCTATGAATGACCTAGGATAACCCAAGTTGTCATAGATTATGGAAGTTTTCATGATTTAGACATCTAATAAGTAATTATTTTCATGACTATGTGGTTTTCTATTATGATAAATAATGATCACACTATGGTTCTGGTCTTAGTCCAAGGTGGGAAATGGAAGGAACTGGATTAATATAGAATGTGATGGATGATTTTCTGATGAGTTGTCAAGTGGGATGATCACTAAAGTGAAAGATATCATGATCATTCCTAATCAGTTTTCATGGAACATGATTAATAATGTTTACCTTAACTAACTCTTGGACTCAGCAAGTAAGAGAAATAAGGAGTTCGATGAGAGTTCGGTTAATGGAGACCATGGAGGAAAGAAGATTTGGTTTCTTTTGTGTCAAGAATGTGGAAATAATCACCTGAGTGATTGTCTTAGAGGAACAAGAAGTTTTTTTGACTGTGGAAAAGAAGTATAAAAAGAATGTGACTGTAAGAAAAAATGAAGTGTTTGGTTAACGAAATGGATGGGAATTTTGGCCATCCCAAGTCGTCATCAGAGTTTAAGTATTTTTAGTGTGGAATAAATGGACATTAAGCATATCAATGTCCCAAGATGAACATTCCTAAATAGAATCAATTAGGTGGTGTGAGAAATGGTTACATTACTGATGATGAAGAGACTAGTGATAAAATTTGAAGGAAAAAAAGTATTTTTAATAGGATGAGGTTTCATTATTAATGAATTAAGGATGAATTAATCAAAGTATTTATTTATTTGGATTCCAGAATTAAGAATGGTAAATTATGTATGGATTTTCAGTTTATGTTTTTATAATGATTTAAAAGAACATGTTGAATAGTCACAATGGACTAGAAATTTTATATCATGAAAGATAACATTTTGACTAAGGGAAGGTAACCCTTAACATATTATTTGTGTTAAGATAATGTTTATGGATAAAGATATGTGGGATATGAATAATTATATCAGAAGATACTGATTACCTTGGAAATAAGTAAGGACTTTTTTGTAGGTGGTTTATGCTACCACTAATGAAGTTTACTACTTTTTTGGATTTAAGGAGTAAATCCAATCTACTTTGGAATAAGGAAACATGCATGTTTTCCAAAAGGATTTATGGTAATTCAGGTTGTTACTATGTTTCAAGGGAATATACAATAACGGTTTTGGAATGTTACAACCAAGAGATGCTTTGTAATATAGGGTAATCAATGTTAATCCGATTGCATCCCTCTACTTCTAATGTTTTGGATTATCATCTTTCTGAATTTCTATAAGGGTATCCGCTCATGAAATATTTAAGTTAATCTTTGGAGGAAGTATTTTTTCACTGAGTTTGCGTTGAAAACCTTAGTTAAAATGATAATCAGTGATTAATATTATTTCAAGGATGTCTATATTTTTTATTTTTTTGAAAAGGACATCATGTTTTTTGGGTGACAACCAATCAAGTTTGGAAAGGTCGTGGGTCTTGAACCCATGACCGAAGGATGATAAGGGTTTCACACCTACCATTGGCCTACATGATGTCATGGTTAATATGTATTAATTTTTACTGAATAAATATTTATAATGAACTATTAGTGTTACTTTTTATTTTTATAGATTAATGCATGTTGTTTTTTTAGAGACAAATAGTTATAATTTTTATTCTTTATGGGCCTTAATATCCCTTAAAAGTTTATTTTAGTGCTTTATTCATCAAAATTAACTTCTAGACATTAATTCCATGAGGAAATAGATGTATTATAAATTTTTAAATCACAACCCAAGAATGAAATTTTTTTATAGAATTTATCAAGAATTACTAAATGTTCTAAAAGGGGTAGAAAAAAATTATTGTCCTAATATCGTAAATTTTTTTGAGCTGATGGAATTTTAAATCATCATAGATTTATAAATTTGAGGCCCTAAAATTTCCTTTGGTCACTCAATTTTCTATTATTGATTACCTCAATCATTCATTATAAATATTTACACTTTTCCACCATGTCCAATCTTCTCACCGAACCTCTGTTCGTCTATGTGGAAACTAAGTTATATGCTACTTTGTGTAACCGTTATAGTTCCAAATTTCAATTTTTAAGGAATGTTTTAGTATCCATTTTTATGATGTGGGTTTCTATGAATGAAAATTTCAAGTATTAAACCTTTGATAACCCTAAGGGTGAAATTCATTTTAAGGTGGGTAGAATGTAACACCCTGAGATTTTGAGAATTATTATTTTTGAATTAATTTATCTTTTTAATATTTTTCATTTCACATGAAAATGGTAATAGTTATTTACATACATACATATATATATATATATATTAAAACACAAAGTGAAACATTCATTTCACATGAAATACCAACTTGTCTTGCACTATAAGCAACACTGACTTGGTGTACGATGCACGCGACACTGAGTTTCTATTTAATATATTCTTATATATATATATATATAAAATTAAATGAGATAATTATAACCTAACTATTAGAAATATTTATAGTAATAGTAATTAATTATTTCCAAATATAGGTTATAATTGTTTTATATAAATAAAACATATTGATAATGAAAGATTAGATTTTTGGTAAAGTCTTTTTATGTTAAAAATACTATTTTCTTGAAAGAATTGCCTTTAATAATAAAATTAATCTTAGAAAATGTTAAAAAATTAATTTGATAAAATAATAATATTTTTTGAAATTAGAATGTTGAAATTATCCTAGGGTGATTTTTTGGGATTTTTTTGAGAAAATTTATTTTTTGATGAATAGTGAAATATACTGCTTTTTAGTTAAAAGTTGTATTTTTTCTAATTATTTATTAATGATAAATGATATTATAAATATTTTTTTAGGTCACATTAGATAAATATTACATATATTAAAATAATTTAATTCATTATAATCAATTAAACATTGAAATTTAATATAAAAACTTGACAAACTTTTGAACGTGTTTCTACTGTAAAAACTCGTTATTTCACCCAGTATGCAGGATTAGCGTTAATCTTAATTTTCCCACATCCATGATTAGAATTTGGAAAATATAACATACAATAATGTAATTAGTATAATATTTTTGTTCTAATAAGATCAACTTAATTTTTTGACCAAAATGATTAGTGAATGTGATTAAAATTATTTGTAGTGATTAAGGTACAATTAAGATTCATAAGGGACTAAACATTAATATTAAGGACCAAAATGACTTTGGTACTTGTATAAAATACAATGGTTACTAAAATTTCATCATTTCCCCGCTTGTTTTGAAATATATGTGTTTTGGGATATTATTAAATGGAAGTTCCCTATAAAAAAGGGTAAGGAAAAAGACAAAAAGGGGATTTTCCTTACTTTTAACATTTATAAAACTTTGAGATATTTAAAAAACATAATATTTTTTGTTATATATATCCTTTTTAAATATATAAGAGTAATTATTATCATAATAAATTATCAATAATTTTTATAGATGGTTTAGGTACTTAAAATTCTTAAGAAACATCAATACAATGATTATATAGTTAATAAATAACTAAAATAAATCATATTATAAATATTAAAAGTGAAGTTAATTGATTGAATTATTGAATTTATTTTTTAGATTAATATATCATGTTATACACCTGTACACCTAATATACTTTAATTTCAATATACGATTGATATTTTAGAATTAACATTAAATAAATAATGTCAAAATAGACATTATTTTTATTTTAATATAAATGAATCTTATAAAATGAATTAAACCCTATATTCTGCCAAGTGACTTTTAAGTTTTAATATATTTTAAATGTGTAATATTAATGGAATAATTAACTTTTATAATTAAAATATTGACCTATATTATTTAAATATGTTTTCAAGATAGTATGGGTTCCAGAAGTGTTTTAAAATGCACATATTTTTGTGTGGATATGGTTTTTATAGAACATCCTTCTCCTTTAATCCATTAGTTGTCCGTTTTTTAGGAACTTTAGGTAAGATAGACCATCCATTATTGAATACCTTTTGGTATTTATAAAATTTCCACTCCCCCTCCACTATAAAAAAGCTAGCACTCTACCCCTTCCTAACACCTCTCAAGCCTCTTAAATTTAGCCAATACCGACCCAAATTTCCTACCAAAAATCCTAAATTCAACCTTGAAGCCTTACTTTGGGCATAAACTCTCTCAAGGAAGGATTTTGGAACAACCCAAAAGGAGTTACCCGATTAAGATCTAACATCATCTATCAAGCTCCATTCCTTTATTTTCCTTCTCCACCCACTCAAATCTATTTATTATATTATTGTGTGAAAACATAAGTATCCTTCCTATACTAGGATGTTGTTATTAAAAGGTTCTGACCTACACTTACACACACCTGCATCTAATGGATGTTGAACATACTGTTTCTGTGTACGGTGAACTACTGCCTTAGGAATCGATGATTGTTCATTTCTACATTACCACAACCATGGTGGCCATTATGATGGAAACTATATTTATATATGTAATATATTATATTTATTATTTATTTAATCTTCTATATTCCTTTTACAATTCACATATTTTTTCCTTCCATATGGTGTTAATGTGATAATCTCATTTGAGGAAGTGTGGACAACCGCCCCCTCAAAGCGATGGGACTCGTTCACACACCGTATATAATGTATTAAGGATGGGCTTAATGAACTCATATGATATATATGAAATGTTAATGATACTTTAATAATGATATATATATATATACATATTTTATTTACATTTTTCTTTCAATATGATAATAAAAACGGAAAACAACGTTCATGCATACGTACAACTTATCATCTCCATGAACGGTGTATACCATTAATACATCATTATTCTATAGATTATTATTATATAATTATACTGAATATAACTGATATTTATATCATGTTATAGATTCTGGAATCATGATATAAGTATAATGATCAACTATATAACAAATTGAGACACATGCAAAGAACCAAGAGAATATTACATGAAGTGAAACCTTAACGTAGGATCATTAAAAACATGTAATATAAATTCATAATAAAATTATATATGGTGAAATATATAAGGATATTATTATATAAAAGATGTATAATAAACTTATATTTTTTATACTAGAAGCTTATATGAGTACAGAGAGATTCAAGACACAAGGTAAGGGGATTTCATCTCACTTTTAATTTCTATGAGATACACTACGAAAAAATGCGTATTTAGCGGTGGTTTTTTTTCATTTCGCGGTGGTTTAAACCGCTGCTAAATCGATTGGCGGCGGTTTTGAAAAACCGTCGCTAAATTGTGCGTCGGGAAACTATTCGCGGTGGTTTTCAAAACCGTCGTAGAACATTTCGCGGCGGTTTAAACCGCCACTAAATGATTTAGAGGTATTTTATTTTATTTATTTATTTATTTATTTATTTATTTATTTTATTTAATTTTTTATTTTATTTTTTATTTTATTTATTTAATTATTTATTTTATTTATTTAATTATTTATTTTATTTATTTCGTATTTATTTTATTTATTTCGTATTTATTTTATTTATTTCATATGCACATGCCCATGCAATATAAAGAAATACTGCGTTTGGTGAGATTTGAACCTCTGGCCTTTTGCATATTTTTCAAAGACTTTACCACTCCACCAAGCTCGTCATGTGGTTAATAAACAGAATTTAATATACTTATATATACTAATTAAAAAAACAAATAAAACATAACTAATAGATATAAACTCAATAATAATTAAACAATAAGCAATAACTAATAGTCAATAATTAATAATTAATAATTATTGATTTATTAGTAATTTATTGAGTTATTTATTTATTATTATTTACTGTTTATGATAATAAATAACAAATAAATTATAATAATATTTAAATAAATTATAAAATTATGAAAATAAAATAATAAAATAATAAAATTATGAAATTAAAATAATAATATAATAATATAATAATACAATAAATAATAAACAAAAAAAGTAAACAATAAACAATAAATAATAAATAATAAATAATAAATAATAAATAATAAATAATAAAACAATAAATAAAAAACAATAAACAATAAACAATTAAAAATAAATAATAAATAATAATAAACAAATAATAAATAATTAATATTAAATAATAAATAATAAATAATAAATAATAATAAAAAATAATAAACAATAATAAACAATAAACAATAAACAATAAATAATAAATAATAAATAATAATAAATAATAATAAACAAATATTAAATATTAAATATTAAAGAATAAATAATAAATAAAAAATAAAAAACAATAAACAATAAACAATAAACAATAAACAATAAACAATAAACAATAAATAATAAATAATAAATAATATTAAATAATAATAAACAAATTATAAATAATAAATAATATATAATATATAATATATAATAATAAATAATAAATAATAAATAATAAACAAGAAATAATAATAAATGATAACAAATAATAAACAATAAACAATAAATAATAATAAATAACCAGTAATAATAAAGAATAAATAATAAATAATAAATAATTATAAATAATAAATAATAAATAATAAATAATAAATAATAAATAATAAATAATAAATAATAATAAACAATAAATAATAATAAATAACAAATAATAAATAATAAATAATAATAAATAATAATTAAAAATAAATAATAAATAATAAATAATAAATAATAAATAACACATAATAAATAAATTATAATAAATAAATATAAATAATAAATAATAAATAATAAATAATAATAATAATAAATAACACATAATTATAAATTATAAATAAATTAATAATAAATAATAAATAATAAATAAAAAAAATTAATAATAGATAATAATAAATATATAATAAATAATAAATAATAAATAATAATAATAATAAATAATAATAAATAAATAATAATAAATAATAATAAATAATAATAAATAATAAATAATAAATAATAAATAATAAATAATAAACAATAAATAATATATAATATATAATATATAATATATAATATATAATATATAATATATAATATATAATATATAATAAATAAAATATTATTATTATTAATAATAAATAATATATAATAAAAAATAAAAAATAAATAATATATATAATAAATAATAAATAATCAATAATAAATAAATATAAATAATCAATAATAAATAACCAGTAAAAAATATTATTATTAATAATAATATTTTATTAATAATAATAATAAATAATAAATAATAAATAATAAATAATAAATAAATATAAATAATAAATAATAAATAACCAGTAACAAATAATAGATAATAAATAAATTAATGTTTATTATAAATAATAAATAATAAATAATAAATAATAAATGAAAAAATGAAACGCATGGAAAAGTATGAAAAGGCGTGATAAGGGATGAAAAATCATGAAAAATCATGAAAACAGATGGAGAAGCATGAAGAATGAAGCATTAGAAAGCATGAGAACGCATGAAAACTCATGACAACTCTGGAAAACCCCTTAAGAAATTGTTAGGTCCACAAGGCTGAATACCCTGAGAGGGGGGGTGAATCAGGGTATGACTAATTTAAAATTAATGTTCGTTATGATCTTGTTTTGCAGTTAAGCAAAACACTCTTCTCTCTCTTTCATGTTGCACAAAGTAAACAGAAAGTAAAGCATGCATAGGACACACCAATTTTACTTGGTTCACCGCAAAGGGCTACGTCCAAGGAGCATACGCCGAGAAGTTACCGGTCGTACCAATTTCACTAAACTTCACTAGTTGTGGATTACAATGTTCGGGCTAGATCACTTATATGCCCAGGATCACTGCCTTTACAAAGTTTAGGGTCAGCTCACTGTTTCCCAAGGGTCACTCCCTGTTTCTCTCTCTCTGGCTCACTGCCGATGGAGAGGATCACCTTCTTCCTATTCCTAAGCTCACTGCTCTGTGAATGGATTCACTCACAGTTTATAGACCTGTAGGTCTCTTCATTTGCATGAAATAATGCATCTTCAACTCCTGATAGATGCTATGTTGAAGTCCAACTTTCATCCACTGATGAATACCACTTTTCCTCTGACCACTGGGCAATTCACTTTGGAAACACCTTCGCAAAGCACCCTACTTCGCGAGGCTCCCAATTTCGTGAAGCGTAAACAATCCTTCGCGAAACTCCTGCCTTTTCGCGAAGCACTTTCGCGAAGCACTTTCACGAAGCACTTTCGCGAAGCTCAATCCATCGCAAAGCAACATCCCTCGCGAAGCTTATTAAGCCAACGCGGAGCTCGTAGGTTTCGCGGAGCTACAATAGCCGCCGTGAAGCTCCTCTTTCGCGAAGCACACTGGCTCTGCGAACCTCCTTTGCAAATCGAGAGCAAATGATCTTCTCTGAAAATTCTCTCTACTTCTCTCGAGGGGGTCGGCCTCTATTTATAAGCGATTCCACCGACCCTCGAACTTTCTGCGCGAAGTCCATGCCACATCATCTCAAATCGCGAAGCTCCGAAGTTTCCGCCGGAATTCTATCCAAATCACGAAGCACCATGGTAATTTTCCGTTCGCGGAGCTCGTCGTAATCGCGGAGCATCCCGTCAATTCCTTCGCGCCTTCGCCGTGAATCTCTCTCTCAATGCCCTTCATCGCCGCGAAGCTCCCTTGCAAAGCCCTTCACCGCCGCGATGTGCTTCAGCCTCTGCCGTTCGTGAAGCTCATCGTAATCACGAAGAATCACTGCCTCCATTCTTCTGGTCTTCGTGATTTCCAAACCTTGCATCCTATCTTCGCGAAATTCATGCCTTTTCCATATAAAAATATGATCTTCAAAGATATCCACTTTTCGCAATGCTCACCAAACTTCCAAATTTTGGACCCCAAAAATTTGGCAAACACTAGGAAACGGCGCCACCTTGTACTGCTCTTTTGTACCACCTCCAGATCGTCTTTTCCTTTGTCATCATTCTTTGTCAACAAGGATTGTCAAAAAATTCTCGGGAACTCGACAATTCTCCATGGAAACCTGCTTTGTCAACAAACACGATCAACCCCAAAAATACTGCAATGTTACCTTGAGGGATTTTTGCCCAATAGAATTCAACATAATCATCATAATAACCCAAAAAACCATTGATAAATATACCAAGTCATGGAAACCCAAATAAACAGTAATAAATGAGCTACCGTTAAAACCCATCAAAACGGTCATAAAGTGAAAAAAAACATTGGACTCACATTAACGGAGAAAACTTATGATCCGAGAGTCCATTCCAGATCCGCGACCAGTCAAATAAAAGATCCTAAAATGATCTTCGACCTGATAGGTCAATGTTACCAAATGGACCGGCGGATTGGAAGTTAAGACCATTTTAAAAAAAAAGATTATGGGGAAAGAGTGATAGAAACGAGGCATCGAAAAACACAACAAACCTAATACCCACTAAAAAGGCCATAACTTATGATCCAAGAGTCCATGTGGTAACCACGACTACTCAAACTGAATATCATGGAACGAGCTATGATATGGCAGGTGGAGGAGTCCGAACTGACACGTGGATCGAAAGTTAGGTCCGTTTGAAGACAAGTTCGACGGGACACTGGTGACGGAAACAGGGTTTCGGCGGCCTTCAGAGGGGTTTTTGGGGTTTAAAAACACCACATAATATTTCTCGTGTCAAATCAGTGTGTATATATCTTTTCTGGATTCGATTTGATATGTGGTAGAGCCCAAACTGACACCCGGAGCAAAAGTTATGGTCGTTTGAAGTTGGAGAACTTTTTTCAACTTTCTTATAAATCTTATATATTCCGCACCTTAGACCGTCTCACAATTTTGATTACACGTGCCTCTAGATATCTTCATGATATTTGATTTTACTGGTCGTGGCACTCCAACAGATTCCCGGATCAAAAGTTATTGTTGTTTTAGTGATTTCGGGGTTTCTCATGTTTTTTTATTTTATTCTTTTCATTTCGCGGAGGTTTTACCCAAACCGCCGCTATTTCGTGGAGGTTTTTTAAAAAACCGCCACTAATCCTCAAAAAAATAAAAAAAATTAACACATTTCTTGGCGGTTTTAAAAACCGCCGCGAAATACCGGCCCGAAATCTATTTCGCGGCGATTTTTAAAACCACCGTGAAACGCCCGTTTCCCTATAGTGATACAAGCTATGTTCTTCACTCTTTAATTTTGTGTGGTGTATGTATGGACCATTCTTTTATTGTATATATATTGTACATAAATTTATGGGTATTCACATTCCCATTTTTGATCCTTATTTCATGGGGTTTATGTTTCAAAGGTTACCAAATTGGTAAAAATGTTTTTGTCTCAATTTTCCTTCTTTGAGGCTCATGTTTTGTTATGCACCTAAACTCTTTGTTAGGGGGAATATACTTCCATTTTTCATGACATATCATGAATCTAAATCTTTTCATGATATTATATTCTTCATGTAATTATATTTCCCTGCATGGATAGCATGATCCCAAGATACCAAGTTATAAGAGTTTATGGAGACAATCTCATTGTTTTTTGAGATTGTTTATGTTTATATTTCCTTTGATAAAATCTTATATTCCATTTCTCAAGAATAGTCATGAGTTTCCATATCCTCTATTATTTAAATATATACTCATTTATTATTACAATTTTTTACTCTTTGGTACAAAAGTTAGATATGAAATTGTTTTTAGGAAAACCCGACCATACCCTCTCTTCAGTCGAAAATCTATGTTTTCTAAAAAGGGTTTCCATGAATATTAATCCTTTACCCTATAATATATAAAAGAAATTTTTACCCATTTTTTATTTTACCAATTTATTCATGTGAATATTCTTATCACTTTCCAAACAAGGTACTTTTCTATCTCTTTTACCATGCAAAAGGAATATTCTTTTGACCTCATACAACTTGTACAGAATTACCCACCGACATCTATTCTCGGTGCTCCCTTTGCATTGTTAAAAAGGTTAATATTTAAGAAAATATTTTTAAAAATTAATTTTCAAGGAAATTTTTTTTCAAAATGGTTTCAAACTTAATTTAGATGCTTTCATGGAAAAATGTTTGTAAAATAATTTTAAGTCTTATTTTCATGTTTTCAATTTGATTTCAAAGAAATGTTTTTCAAAACGTTTTCAATCCTCTTTATATGTTTTCAAGAAAAATGATTTTCAAAATATTTTCAATATTTATTAATAATTTTTCAAAGTATTTTCAAAGAAATGGGATTCAAAACATTTTCAAGTTTTCTTTAAATGTTTTTAAGTGTTTATGAAGAATTTTTTTAAAATGTTTGAATATTATTTTCAATATTTTCAAAGAAAAATGTTTTCAAAATGATTTCATGTATTCTTTATAAGTTTTCAGTGAATTTTATTTAAAAATTATTTTCAAATGGTTTAATGTATTAAAAAACGTTTTTCAAATAAGAAAGGATATTTTCCTCAAGAAATGATTTTAGATTATATTTCAAAATTATTTTCCATATAAGATGACATCTTTTAATGTTACTCATGTCTTTCTAGGAAATGATCTAATCATTACATTCATATCCTTTCTATGAATGAGTTATGATTAATGCCATGGTCTTTATGGAAACCATTTCTCCTTCAGGGATAATATGTTTATGAAACTCGTTTCTATTTCACTGGTTATATGCTTTTGAAACCCGCTTCTTTTCATGAGTTATGTTTATAATGAAATGATTATCGAACTGATATATTTGGAGAGGTTATGATATGTTTACATGTTTATGACACACATTTCATTTCATGGGTAATGATATGATTATTTAAGATCTTATGGCCCATATATGTATGATTTTATTATATGACCAGTGGGACATATATCCTCCTCTAATGCATTGGGTAAAGATTTTTATATCATGAGATAGATAGGACTGGAACGAGGGTTTAATCAGTTATTTAATATAGGGATGGAACAATGGTTTACTCGGTTCAGTAATACATAGTTGCAACGAGGGTCTACTCGGTTCAGTAATATAGGGATGGAACGAGGGTTTATTCGGTTTAGTAATACGGGGCTGGAACAGGGGTTCGCTTAGTTTAGTAATACCAGGATAGAACGGGGGTTCACCCAGTTTTGTAAAGGACTTTTTTCACTATGATGGTCTTGGAATTGATGTCTTGGCTACTATGGAAATCGTTATATGCTTATGTGTTTCCAAAATTCCATATCTTATTCATATGTTATGATTTCATGGCTTATTCTCTTTATTTCATTATGATTCGTGTCTTATGAACTGCCAATATTTGTGCCATGATATTTGATATGAAGGGTATGATCTTATGTTTTCATGATCGCATTCTCATACCATTATGATCGTGTTTATGCTTACATGTCTCCCTTGTTTACCCTTACCGAGCATTTGTGCTAACCCCTTTTTATGTTTCTTTTCCCCAGGTTATGATGATACATACTATATTTGATATGTCTAAGAAGGGTTACAGTCAAGAAGAACCTAGTTGTAGATGTTGTTTCTTAAATATGTACCTATGTTTATGATTCCATGTTTCCAAGGGAACTATAACAACTAAGGTCTTTGGGAATCTTTTTGAATTATTTTAAATTATTCCGTAAAAGTTATGTAATGTTTATGTTTTGTAAAGTGATGGTCTCTATAGTTGATATCAGAGAAATGGTATAGTTAAACATTGGAACTGGGATGAGAAAACCTTACGGACATCTCTAGGTTTATTTCTAAGGATATGTCTAGGGATGTCTCTAAGGATAACTATAAGGATGAGTTAACGTTTAGGAAAATGTCTTGAAATTTTTGTAAAGGATAAAGTGAGTGGTTTCCTAGAAATACATCCCTGTCTGGATACTACAAGTGAATGTGGCTCTGGAAGAGATGTATTTAGGGGTAATAACTTCGACAAGATGTTCAGGGCTTGAATCGGGGTAATCTTGTACACAAAAACAGGCCTTACTACACACCCAGTTTGACAGTTCTAGGGAATATGCTTTTGGAATTCACGAAATCTTTGATGTGGATGTATTTTATTACTTTTTTCTACATCCACTCTATTTTTTCTCCTTTTATGATTAAAATAATGTGTTTTTATAGTAAATAGCAATGGTTGTATTTTCTAGATTAAAGTGTAAAAAATGTGTTTTTCTATAAAATTGTGTTTTTAGTGTCTACTTTTGTTGTTTTTGAATAACACAATTTATCTACTGTTTTTCTTTAATTGCATTTTTTATTTATTCTTTTATTTAATTCATTATTCACTGTTTTAATTTTTTTCCAAAATAAAAATTTCATTTAATTAATTAATGTTTTTTGTAATTTATTTTCAATTTAATAAAGTTTGATTCATTAGCTTAATTATTTAATTCAATTTATTTGTAAATAAATAAACTTAGTCCCTTTAGTTTTAATTATTTAATTAATTAAGTTGATGTTAACAATTTAATTTAATTCTTTAAGTATTATAATACTTAATTTTAATTATTTTATTTTATTTTATTGATTCTTTATTTTTCTTTGATTTACTAGTTAATTAAATAAGGAAAGAAGATTTAATTAATGTTTTTGTTATTATGAATAAATTGTTAGTTATAGGCGACACTTAAATTTATTTTGGTGTTAAATGTTCTCCACATTTTTTTGATTTAGTTAGTTAATTTATTTATTTAGTGTTAGTTTTATTAACGTATTAATTTAGTTTTTGTAATTTATTTGTTTAACCTGGTTTGTGTGTTGTGAAGGTCACACCAACAGCTTCTTTCTGTGACTCAAATGAGTCACTGACGCGAGTTTTTTTTTACATTTTAAAAAAAATCCAGAAAATGGTTAGGGAAAAAATATTTTAAAAAATGCACCCGAAAGGCGGCATCCTCAATGCCGCCTTTCCCCTAATTTTTTTTTAAGTATTTTTATTTTTATTTTTTTGATTTTTTTTGTTTATATATATATATATAAACAAAACAAAAAATTTCAGCAGAATTTATCTGCTATTAAAGATACAGCGCTACAGCCATTACAGTAGTCTGGATTCTGATAGAAACTCTTACCCAGGCTTCCCTTTTATAAGAGGGCTTCCCTGAAAATCATTCTGCATTTTTGATGTTGGATTCAGGTTCTCCATTTCCCGCGTAGTACATTCTGCATTTCCAATGTGGGATTCTATTTCAAGTACGTGACTTTGAAATACAATAAAATATAAACTATAAAGCCAATATAAATGAAATTTTAAACATTGATTAAACATATAATAAATAGTTGAAAACAAAAAGTATTTCCTCAAAAATGTTGATGAAAAATAATCTATAACCTTTCAAAACCGCCTACTTGAAACTTAAAAATGTTTCAAGTACGTGAATTTGAAAGACTATAAAATATAAACTATAAAACGAATATAATTGAAACTTTAAACATTGATTAAACATGTAATAAATAGTTGAAAACAAAATAAATTTCCAAAAAAATGTTGATGAAAAGTAATTTATAAGCTTTCAAAACCACCTACTTGAAGCTTAAAATTTTTCAAGTACATGAATTGGAAAGACCATAAAACATAAAATAGAAGACCAATATAAGTGAAACGTTAAACATTGATTACACATATAAGAAATAGTTGAAAACAAAAGTAATTTCCAAAAAAATGTTAATGAAAAATAATTTATAAGCTTTCAAAACCACCTACTTGAAACTTAAAAATGTTTCAAGTACATGACTTTGAAAGATTATAATTATATTACTAATTAACTGATTAATTATTATATAATTAATAGTTTTATTAATAATTAACTAAATAATAATTATATTAGTAATAATTAATGAGTAATAATTAATAATTAATTATTAATTATTAATAATTTAATGAATAGTTATAATTAATATTTATATTACTAATTAACTAATTAATAATTACTAATTACTTATTAATAATTATTAATTACTAATTACTATTTATAATGAATAATTATAATTAATATTTATATTACTAATTAACTAATTAATAATTAATAATTTATAATTAATTAGTTATAATTATTAATTATATTTCTAATTAACTAAATAATTATTATATATGTAATAATTAAATTACTAATTAAATATTATATAATTAATGATAATATTACTAATTAACTAATTAATTATGACATACTTAATTATTAATAATTACTAATTAAAAATTATAGTAATTGTATTTAATAATAATATTAATAATTAACTAATTAACTATTATATATTTAATAATTATATTACTAATTAACTAATTAATTATTATATAATTAATAGTTATATTAATAATTAACTAAATAATTACTGTATAAGTAATAATTAATAAGTAATAATTAATAATTATAATTAATATTTATAATTAATATTTATATTACTAATTAATAATTAATAATTAATAATTAATAATTAATAATTACTAATTACTAATTAATAATTATAATGAATAAATGTAATTAAAAATTATATTAATAATTTACTAATTAATTGTTATATAATTAATAATTATATAACTAATGAACTAACTAACTATTATATAATTAATTATTAATAATTACTAATTAATAATTGTAAAGAATAATTATAATTAATATTTATAATACTAATTAACTAATTAATAATTACTAATTACTAATTACTAATTACTAATTAATAATTAATAATTATAATGAATAAATGTAATTAAAAATTATATTACTATTTTAGTAATTTATTATTATATAATTAATAATAATGTTACAAATTAACTAACTAATTTGTATATAATTAATTATTAATAATTACTAATTAATAATTATAATGAATAATTATGATTAATAATTATATTACTATTTACTAATTACTAATTATGATAAATAATTATAATTAAAAATCATATTACAAATTTAATAATTAATTATTATATAATTAAACATAATATTACTAATTAACTAATTAATTTTTACATAATTAATTATTAATAATTACTAATTAATAATTATAATTACTTATTATAATTAATTATCATAATTATAATTAACTAATTAATTATTATATAATTAATAATGATATTACTAATTAAATAATTATTTATTATATAGTTAATAATTATATAATTAATCATTATATTACTAATTAAGTATTATATAATTAATAATTAATAGTTATAATGAATAATTATAATGAATAATTATATTACTAATTAACTACTTAATTATTATATAATAAATTTTAATAATTACTAATTAATAATTATAATGAATAATTATATTACTAATTAACTAATTAACTATTATATAATTAATAATTAAATTACCAATTAACTAATTAATTATTATATAATAATTTTTAATAAATACTAATTAATAATTACAATGAATAATTATAATTTATAATTATATTACTAATTAACTAATTATAAAAAGGGCCTGGGCCCTATCTTTCTCAAAAAATTAACTAATTAACTATTATATAATTAATAATTATATTACTAATTAACTAATTAGTTATTATATAATTAATGATTAATAAACACTAATTAACAAATTACAAATTATATAGTTAATAATTATATTACTAATCAACTAATTAATTATTATATAACTAATAATTATATTTCTAAGTAACTAATTAATTATTAAATAATTAATAATTATATTACTAATTTACTAATTATATTAGTAATTAACTAATTATTTATTATATAGTTTATTATTAATAATTACTAATTAACTAACTAATTATTATACAATTAATACTTTTATAATTAATAATTATATTATTAATTAACAAATTCATATTTAATTATTAATAATTAATGATTATAATTAGTAATTATAATGAATAATTATAATTAGTAATTATAATAAATAATTATAATTAATAATTTTAATTAATAATTTTAATTTATAATTATATTACTAATTAAATAATTTACTATTATATAATTAATAATTATATTACCAATTAACTAATTAATTATTATATAATAATTTTGAATAATTACTAATTATTAATTATAATGGATAAATATAATTTATAATTATATTACTAATTAACTAATTAACTATTATATACTGAATAATTATATTACTAATTAATTTGTTAATTATTATATACTTAATTATTAATAATTTCTAATTAACTAATTAATTATTATATAATTAATTATTAATAATATTAATTTAATAATTAAATAAATTATTATATGTTTAATCCGTGTTTTAACTTTAAATTATATCGGTCTTATAGTTTATATTTTATAGTCTTTCAAAACCACATACTTTAATCATTTTTAAGTTTCAAGTAGGTGGTTTTGAAAGCTTATAAATTATTTTTCATGAACATTTTTTACAAAATTCTTTTCATTTTCGACTATTTGTTATATGTTTAATCTGTGTTTTATGTTTCATTTATATCGGTCTTATAGTTTATATTTTATAGGCTTTCAAAGTCACATGCTTGAAACATTTTTAAGTTTCAAGTTAGTCGTTTTGAAAGCTTACACTACAGGAAATATAGGCATTTGCGACGGGTCATTTACGACGGGTCATTTACGACGGGATCCCGTCGCAAATCGCCCGTTGCGGAAAACGCCGTCGCAAATAGATTTGTGGTTTTTTTTAAAAACTTATTTGCGACGGGCCCGTCGCAAATAAGTTTTTGCGACGGGCCTTTTCCCGTCGCAAATAGTTCCTTCGAAGCAACTATTTGCGACGGGCCCGTCGCAAATAATAATAAAAAATTTAAAAAAAAATTAAAAATTATTTATTAATATATAAATCAATAAACCTATTTATATTGATATAAATATAATATTTATTTTTAAAATATGTTTTAGAAATGATGAATAAAAATCAAATATGAATGTATAAGATGTTCAGTAAATGTGGGTTATAAAATATTTTACAAAATATTTTTAATTAATAATTACATAATATTTATCAATTAATAGTCATTTAATAACTCTTTGAATATAAAAAAAATAAAAAAATTAATGAAAGATGGAAAATAAGAAGAAAATGAAACCCAAACTTCAAACGGTCATAACTTTTGATCCGGGACTCCGTTTGAGCTCTACAACATATCAAATCGAAGCTTGCGACGAGCTCTACAGCCCTATGGACCGGTGGAACCCGTCCAAGGTTTTTTAGAGGCCCAAAAAGGCCCCGAAGGCCTCCAAAATTGAGTTTTTAGTCGGGGCACCCCGGTTTTTCACCGTTCAAACAGCTATAACTTCTGATCCCGATGTCCGATAAACCTCTACCATATATCATGTCGAAGATCTTTTAATGTTCTTCGATTTGACTGATTGTGGAGCTGAAACGGACTCCTGGATTAGAAGTTATGGTCCTTTTAACATTCAAATGGCTATAACTTCCGATCCGGATGTCTGTTTGGCCTGTACCGCATATCATATCGAAGATCGTTTCATGTTATTCGATTTGACTGGTTGTGGAGTTGAAACGGACTTACGGATTAAAAGTTATCGTCATTTTAACATTCTCAGAGGATTTTCACCCCCTCATTTCTATGTATTCATTCATAACTATACATATATATATATGTGTGTGTGTGTGTGTGTGTGTGTGTGTGTGTGTGTGTGTATTGTATATATGTATTTATTTATTTATTTATAAATACACATAAAAACACATATTTTATAAATTTATTTAAAACTATGCTTATAAATATATATTAATTAATATACAAATAAATATACGAATAAAAACTTATAACTACATATATATATATATATATGTATATATATATACAAATAGAATAAATATATATTAATATACGAATAAATATATATTAATATACGAATAAATATATATTAATATACGAATAAATATATATTAATATACGAATAAATATATATATTAATATATGAATAAATATATCTATATATATATATATATATATATTCATTCATATAACCAAATATATTTATATTAATATAAATCTATATTAATATATGGCTAAATATAACTATATATATATAACTATAATTATTCCTAATTATGACTAATTACTATTAATTATTCCTATTTATTATTAATTATTTCTAATTATTATTAATTACTCCTAATTACCATTAACTATGAACAATGAATACTAATAATTTAAATTTATTAAATAACAAAACAATCTAAACATAATTAAATTACAACTAATTAAAAAAAATTAAAACTAATAAAAAATTAAAAATAAATATTAAATTAAAAATAAATATTAAATTAAAAATAACATAAATACCTTCAAAATTGATCTGAGGTTGATCTCCGATAATTGTTGAAGACTTCAATATCAAATCTGCAAAAAAAATTAAACTTAAGAAACTGTGAACTCTAAAATTAGAGAAGTTGAGAGTGAATGGAAAAAAAACGGCTGGGTGTATTTATAAGTTAGATTATTTGCGACGGGACTATTTGCGACGGGTTTCCCGTCGCAAATAATACTATTTGCAACGGGACCCGTCGCAAATACTTTAGCCCGCATTTATTACGGTCAACGGTTAAATAGTTATTTGCGACGGGTCCCGTCGCAAATAACAACCTGCCGACATACTATTTGCGACGGGGGTATATTCCCGTCGCAAATAGTTTCTACCGCCGCCGGTTATTTGCGACGGGGGTATATTCCCGTCGCAAATACTTTTTACCACCGCCGGTTATTTGCGACGGGTGGTAACCACCCGTCACAAATAATTTTCCCGCGTTTTGGCGCGCAATGCGCGCCAACCTTTTTGCGACGGGTGGGATTTCCCCGTCGCAAATAAGTAGTTATTTGCGACGGGGAAATCCCACCCGTCGCAAATACGTTTTTAACAGGACTATTTGCGACGGGATTTATTCCCGTCGCAAATAACCCATCGCAAAAAGTCATTTTTCCCGTAGTGTTATAAATTATTTTTCATCAATATTTTTTACGAAATTCTTTTTATTTTCAACTATTTGTTTTATGTTTAATCCATGTATTAAGTTTCATTATTATTGGTCTTATAATTTATATTTTATAAGCTTTCAAAATCACATACTTGAAACTTCTTAAATTTCAATTAAGTGGTTTTGAAAGATTATAAATTATTTTTATCACCATTTTTTATGAAATTCTTTTTGTTTTCAACTATGTTTTATATGTTTAATCCATGTTTTAAGTTTTATTTATATTGGCCTTATAGTTTATATTTTATAGTCTCTCAAAGTCACGTACTTGAAACAGAATCCCACATCGGAAATACAGAATGTTATGTGCAGGAAATGAAGAACCAGAATCCCACATCGGAAATGCAGAATGATTTCCAGGGTAAGCTCTCTTATAAAAATGATTCATAAGTAAGAGCTTCTATCAGAATCCAGACTGTTGTAATGGCAGTACTGCTGTAGCGGCATCGTGGATTCCGCCTTTGTGGCATATTTTCGAAAAAAAAAATTAACCTAGCCTGTTTAAAAAAATAAATTTTAAAAAAAAAAACTTATTTAAAAAAAACTCCACTGACGCACTTTCCTGTGTTAGAGTCACTGACGCCCCCTTGCCGCATCAGTCTCTCAATTCTCAAACTCATTGTTACTCGGTGTCACTGACTCAAAGTGACACTGTTGCACTCCCCCCTACTCCCCCTACTCCCCCTTCTCCATTTATCTACCGACGGTACCTCCTTCCCCTCCTCTAACTTCCACCGACACTGGCGCACTCCCCTATCTTCTCCAACGTCGGTGAGACCGACACTGTCCTTCCCTTCACCTCCCTCATTCACACCGACATAGCTTCCACTGCCTGTCGGTGGCTCCTCCATCTACTGATGCACCGGTCGGTGACCCCTCTTCTCCCTACCTCCATCCCAACTCCAAGAACACACAAAAATCCCCATAGCAATCATGCAACAACATGAAGCATTCAGAAAAGTGGTAGAAGGAAATCGAACCAAATGAGAGAAGTTTTATCAGATCCTGGAAAATCAAGAACCTGATTTCTTCTAAACCCTAACCAGATATGAGAACCTTGTTTCTCACCGGACCACTGCAAATCACCAAACCATCACCGTAAGTAGCCGAAGCCTCTCCGAGCAGACCTGTGGTCTTCCCCTTTGCTCACAATGACTGTTCGCCCAGAACCCATGAACCGCCGCTCTCACTGGTGTTGTGCCGCTGAAACCCTTGTTGAATTGTGAGCTGTTGCGCACACCCGCTTCACCACTCCTTCCTTCCTTCGAACCCAGCCGCCGCATGAACCACCCCCATGCAAATCCGCCACCTCGCCCTCTCCTGCTGGTCGGACCACCGTCGCCCTACCTTCTATGAGCCATGCCCCCTGCTTCTCTCCCTCACCGAACATAACCCTTATTCATTGTTTTTCTTTCTTTTTATTGTTATTATTGATTCTATTATATATAACTAGTACTCACCCATGCATACTCACGGTGATATGTAATAATTATTATTAGTTTTACTAAGAGTACTATTTGGAATAGTTTCATAGAAACAGTAACGTTTAATGTATTTTAATCACAAATAAGTGGTGAATAATTTTGAATTAGAAGTGACTATTAATAAGACAACATTATAATAGTTCAAATAAGATACATTAATTTTAATGTGAAAAGCTTAGGAATAGTCGAGGATGGAAACATCACTTCACTATAAACTGTATTTAGGAAATCAATATTGCATACTATGAAACACATAGTTGAAGAGGATTTACTTAAAGAAGAGTTTTCCTAATAGAAAATATGAGATGTGCTGAGGAATAATTGTAATCATAAAAGAAAGAAACGTTGTCCACAAACAGAGATGTGTTCTGCATCCATAGGAGTTGATTAGAAGATCAAGCTCGAGCTTAGAATGGTCAGCCATGGAGGTATCGAGGTGAAGCAGTGGCCACTGGTGGTTGAGAATGAAGGTGGCAAGCAGTAGAGCATGTCAGTGGGTGGGTCGGTCCGAGGCACGAGCATGCATGATTCAGGGATTTATTTAAAACAAGAACAATATCCCACAAAAAATGTGTCCCACATCAAATCCTATAAGTAGGGTGCACCTACATATAACTTAAGTCGTGGGATGGTCGAACAAATCACCTTCAGCGGGGTGGGATCTCGCATAACACCTGCACACACTGACTTGTGGGCCATGACACACACGACCCATACAAGATTCCAAATTAAATTGTATTTCATTGAAATATAATAGGACAATATTTTACTATTTTTAAATATCCACCTTGTTTACCCTTCAACTAAACCAACATTGTCCACCTGGCTGCATTCGATCCAACCACCAGCTCTGGAAATCCCTACATCCATCATCTACGATATGTACTTCAGCTTCTCCCCTCCAACTCTAATCTCATTGTTTCCACCCACTAGTGAAGCCTTGCGTTCTGCATCTATAGGATTTGGAGATCCTCCATTGCTCTCATTACATCCTCCAACTTCCTCTCAAAAGTACTACTTCACCTCAATCACTCCTGCAAACAATTAGTGGCGCTCTCATTGCATCCTTCATTTCTCTTTTCTTCACCGAAACCAATTTTTCCACTAATCTACAGACAACGATTCACCGATCTCAAGCCAACAGTTCACCAGAACCATTTTTTCCATCGATCTCCAGAAAACGGTTCACCGATGCATTTTTTCCACCCAAACCATAATCATCCATTTAGAATCTATACATAATTGTAAAAAATATATTAAAGATGAAGAAACATAGTTTTATCAACATTCAAAAGTTATTATGTTGCCTAATATGATTCATTGGCATTGTGACTAAAGAACACTAATACATACCTCTTGTTTCAATGAAACTCAGACATAAGTACAGGGAAAAAAATTACTTAATGGTTTTAAAAAACCCTTCATTTAGTTAATATGGATGCATTTTTTGTGGAATGTAAAAATACAATTGAGGGAAAGAATACAGCCACATGAAAATATAGAATCAAGGTACCTATGATTTTTTTTAACAGTGAGAATGAAGGGAAACGGTACAGCCACATCAAATTTGTTAACGTAATATCATGAATCTGTATCAACCCAAAAAATATAGACCAAACCTGTAGATGTATATAGATGCTCACTCGCAATTATTCACCCATGAAAAATACCTCATCTGACATTGTATCCACATCAACTTAAAAATAAAACCCTTTGGCCTAACACGTGTATGTATAATATACAATAATGTTAAAATGGATACTACCTGCTTCATAGAAGTTGTCAATAATGAATGATAGTATGGTAGCAGATACTTTTTTTCACCCCCCCCCCAATGCATTCTCAATTGAAATCAATATGCTTCATCTTATCCATCACTACAAAAAAATGGAAGAGGCACATACATACTGCTTGAGGTCATATAAGAATATAACAATGAAATTAACTTGAATATGCTTCTGTGATTATGCGTACTATTTTTGAATGGTGTAGAGAGTGTATGTACATTAATAATGACCGATTTATTCATACTGATCATCATTTATTCATCACCAATTAGAACATATAAGCACATGATTTACCTCATTTAATAAACCTATGTTCAAAAATAGGTTGTCTGAAGAATATATGGGTGATGGTTAGGTTGTCCTCCAAGTGGTTGTCAATCATCGCAAATAATGGTTGTTACTACAGCTGGTAATGGAAGGGATTACGGGAGGTAAACCAAAGAAAAATCCAAGGGTACTCGTGCGCGGGTTAGATGAGTATGGTTTGTAGAGAAAAACGGAGGATGAGTAGGTGGTCACTGAGCACGAAGGAGTTGAATCCCTAGACTGTGAAGACCGAATGGAGAAGCTAGTTTGGGGAGACCGAATGGAGAAGCTTATAAAACAGTCGATTGGGGAGACCGAAATAGGTGAAGGTGGAGTATCGAGAAGCAGCACAAACCCTATTTTTTGGAGATCGATGAAGGTGAATTTGGTGGACATTGAGGAAGGAAAATTGGTGGAGCTGCACAAATAGGATATTGGGGAGATGGAATTCATGATGGCGAGAGGGCTTTATTTGAAGGAAAAATGAGAGAAGGTTGTGGGATAGAAAAGGGAGGTGAGGAGGTGGTGACACGTGTCCAGAGAAATTCCAACTTTAGTATATATATAGATATGTGTAGTAAAAATTTTAAAAATGACATTGGTGATAGCACTGACCATTTTAACTATTGCATCAAAATTATAATCATAAGGCGAAGCTCAATTTTCTGCATCAAAATCTTGAACTCCTAAGTCTTCCCAAATAAATATATAATAATATGGATCAATGATATTAGGATGCATAAACCTCTTGAAATACCACCTAATAGGGTTCAAAAAATTAATATAAAACACCCGCAATATGGAACAAAGGATTATATATTACTGTTTGAAATTTTCAAATATTAAATATTGCTTACCATTTTATTTGTTTATGTGCACTCAAATGAATATCCCTTTGAGAACACTCAAACTCATCCCATTTAGATGTTCTATTATCATAATGTATAAGCAAAGGATTTAGGTTTTGGAATAAGTAATTAATCTCACCTGATGTGTGAATAGGAGATGTAAGAAGTGAGAAAAGAGGATTTGATCACAGACCTAAAATTTAGCATACTATAAGTTTTTTATTTTAAAACATTACATGAAAAAACAGAAATCTAAATTTGAACCCGAAGTAATATGTGAAATGATATGAGAAATGAAAAATAAATAGTTAGGTTTTGGAATAGGTAATTAATCTTATACCTGAACTACGAAGATGACGCGGGAGGGAATAGGAGATGCAATGTATAGTTGGTGACTAAAAGAGCCAAGAAGAAATAATCACAAACATGAAATTCATCATAATCAGGTACCAAAATCATCAATATTGACACCTAACTAAGCAAACACTCATTATTCAATGTGAAACCACCTACTGAAATTAATTGAATCAATAGAGCGCAAACCATACAAAGAGAAAAATAAATGTAAGTTTACATGAGATAAAAAACCTCTTTATGAGCACTCATATGAATATCCCTTTTAGACCACTCAAACTCCACCCATTCATATGTTTGATTATCATAATGAAACAAAACTATTGTAAGGTTTTATTAGAACTACATGAAAAGTGTCATCAATCATACATACAATATGTGTAGAAAAAAATTTAAAAAATGACATTGGTAATATCACTGTCCTTTTTTACTATCGCATGAAAATATAATCATAAGGCGAGGCTCGATTTTCTACATCAAAATCTTTAACTCCTAATTATTCATCCCAAATAAATATATAATCATATGAAGCAATGATATCAGGATACAAAAACCTCTTGGAATACCACCTAGTAGGGTTCAAAAAATTAATATAAAGCACCAACAATATGGAACAAATGATTATATATTATTGTTTTAAATAGTCAAATATTAAATGTTGCTTACCATTTTATTTGTTTATGTTCACTCACATGAATATCCCTTTGATAACACTCAAACTCATCCCATTTAGATGTTTGATTATCATAATTCAGAATCAAAGGATTTAGGTTTTTGAATATGTAATTAATCTCCTACCTAATGTGTGAATAGGAGATGTAGGAAGTGAGCATAGAGGATATGATCACAGACCTAAAATTAAGCACAGTAGATGTTTGTTATTTTTAAAAATAACATGAAAAATCATAAAACTAAATTTGAACCTAAAGTAATATGTGAAATGATATGAGAAATGAAAAATAAATATTTAGGTTTTGGAATAGGTAATTAATCCCATACTTGAACTATGAAGCTGATGTGGGAGGGAATAAGAGATGCAACACTTAGTCGGACTAAGAAAGCTAAGAAGAAATAATCACAAACCTAAACTTCCTCATAATCAGGTACAAACATCATCAAGATTGACACTTAAACAAGAAAAAAACTTGTTCTTCGATGTGAAACCACATCCTGAAATTAATTGAATCAAAATAGAAAAAACCATACAAAGAGAAAACTAAATATAAGTTTACATGAGAGAAAAAACATGTTTATGTGCACTCGCATGAATAACCCTTTTAGACCACTCAAACTCCTCCCATTCCTATGTTTGATTATCATAATGAAACAAAACTATTTCAATGTTTTATGAGAACTACATGAAAAGTGTCTTCAATCATACATACAATATGTGTATAAAAAAATTTAAAAATGACATTGGTAATAGCACTTACCTTTTTAAATATTGCATCAACATTATAATCATAAGGTGAAACTCGATTTTCTGCATCAAAATCTTTAACTCCTAAGTATTCATCCCAAATTTTTATATAATCATATGAAGCAACGATATCAGGATATAGAAACCTCTTGGAATACCACCTGATAGGGTTCAAAAAAATAATATAAAACACCCACAATATGGAACAAATGATTATATATTATTGTTTGAAATAGTCAAATATTAAATGTTGCTTACCATTTTATTTTATTTTTGCAGTCACATGAATATCCCTTTGAGGACACTCAAACTCATCCCATTTATATGTTCGATTATCATAATATAGAAGCAAAGGATTTAGGTTTTGGAATGGGTAATTAATCTCGTACCTGATGTGTGAATAGGAGATGCAGGAAGCAAGCTGAGAAGATATGATCACAAACCTAAAATTAAGCATAGTATAAGTTTGTTATTTTCAATCATAACATGAAAAATCAGAAAACTAAATTTGAACCTGAAGTAATATGTGAAATGATATAAGAAATTTAAAATCAAGAGTTAGGTTTTGGAATGGGTAATTAATCCCATATGTGAACTACAAAGCTGGTGCAGGAGAGAATAGAAGATGCCACGCATAATCGGAGTAAGAAAGTTGAGAATAAATAATCACAAAACTGAACTGAAAAGAATATGTCAGATGGAATAAGGGTTATGATCCATAGTCGGAGGTAGTGATCCGATAATAAATGACGGCATACCTAATTTTCAAAGTAGATGCGGAATGAAATAGGGGTTGCAATGAATGGAGAAAGCCAGAAATATATATTTATGACTAATAAGGAAACAATTACATATAAAGAAAAAGTTAAAACCCTGAAAATAACAAAAGAAAAAATAGTGTTAAAATAATGTTATGTTTTTTATGTTGAACAAAAAAAGACAAAACTCAATCCATCCTTCATCCTTTATGCTCAGAATGCATGTGTATATAATGAAAAAACCTGAAAAGAAGAATATCAATGCATGAATGATTTATACAGACCACATTTAAAATAATTAAATTCACTAAGATCACATGACACATGTTCATTTAGGATGCCTTCCCCATGAGCATTGGGTTTTCATAGATGAAACACTTATGGGAACACTGACAGAAACATGAGAAACCACAATATGATATGATGGTTGTGATATGAAGGCCTATTTGTGTAAACAAATAATGCCCGCATAAAAGATGAAATCTACACAAAAGATGCATAAATATAATTTCCTAATTCAAACTAAAAAATGATAAAATTCAATAATAATGTGATGGTATGTGCAATGGGTGAGTGATTATGTACTGAGCCGATCGTGTATGGTTGTAGCAGTAAAAAATTCAAGTGGGATTGATGCACTGATGTAGAATACCTGAGTAATTTCACGGATCGTATTCACATAAGTATACAACAACTGGAAGAAGATTGAAATCCACTGAAATCTGTGGTCGCTACTCTAGAATCAAAGGAGGTGGAGGATCCCGACACCGAGCAGATAAAGGAGGAGCCAGAGAAGCTGGAGGCACTGAGGGTTGTTACAGAGGAAGAGGGGGAAGACGATGGAGGTACAACACCTAGGTTTAGAGTAAGGAACTGTGAGCAGTGGTAGATGGAGGAGAAGACATGTTCGAAGATGAATCAAAAAACATAGGCGAGGGGAGGAAATTATTTTCAGTGGTAAATCTGGAATGGACAAATCACAGTTGGAGAGAAGAATCGGGAATGGGAGGAGATGGAGACTGCCAAAGATGGGGAGCAGGCAGAGAAGAAGATGAGGATTTAGGAGTGTGAAGTATGGGTAGCCAAAGGGAGGTGACGGGGTGACTCGGTGCTGAAGGAAGTACCGGAGAACTAAGATCGGGGAAGTCGGAAAGTAGTAGAACTGAAACCCTAAATGGATGGAATGAAATGTCGAGGGAAGTAAGCGCGTGGAATGCTGGGTGGTGGAGGAAAGTTTCACGAAGAGACGTATGTGAGAGATGTGGAAGGCTGTGGAGGTTACACATCATCTTGGAGGAAGCCAAGTTTAGTATAGATAATAGATATACAATAATATATATATATATATATATTGTAATTTATATATTAATATTAACACTTATAACGAATATAATTTTTAACATGATAAATTTATTTGTTTCCATTTAAATAATAATATTTTTTTTAATTTTTAATAACATTTTTGTTGTTGTAAACTTTTATTTTTTGTACATAATTTTTTAATTAAAATAATATTTATATTTATGTAATAGTGATTTAAAACATTAATTTATAAATATATATATATATTAATAATTTATTTTTTGTAAAGTTTATTTATAATAATACTTCTATATATTATATTTAATTTTAAAAAAAATAGTTAGTAATAATTTTTAATTCCTTCATTTTTTTGAAACAATTTATTAAGAAAGTTATTATTTTAATTTACATTTATTATTTCATTTTTTTACATTTGTACATATTTCAACTAATTAATATAATATTTGTAATAAATGTTTTATTTATTTATACTTGTTATTAACTAATTTATTTTCTAATTATTTATATTGTAACATATTATATAATAATAACACATAGTTTAAATTTCTTTATTTAACTCTAATTCTTTTGAATTTTGTAGTTTTCTATTCCAGGGGGAGGTTTGTGGAGCACGTTTTTTCAATTTTTTATGAGGGTCCACTTCAGTAACGTTTGAGGAGAAGGCAACATGGTTAAAGTACTACATGGAGGTTGGGGAAGATTACCAGGAAATTCTAGAGACTTAGATTCATAGATTTGCGGTGACAAGAAGATAATTGAATGGAGGAAGAGGGATTGAAGCACTTCGACTGGGGAACATCTAGGGGGCTTCATCATCCATCAGTCATCCATCGACTCGAGGCTTCACTTACAAGGAGATGATTCCAGAATATCAAAGCAGCAGATCACCAATTCCATTCTAGATTCCCAGGTCAGGAGATCTGATCACAGCCATCAGAGCATCTCATTCACCATCGAGTAGCAATGCAATGATTTGGAGATAACTGGAGATCGAGCAGGGAGAGTGATCTATTACTTTTTCTATTTTTTCACTTTTGTTTCAGCATGACCTTCATTGATTTTCATGCTATTATTATGTTGAATTCATCCATTATTTCTGGCTAATCTCCCTTGGGGGAATAGACTGTTCGGTCAAATCTATTCTCTCTTGTTCATTCACATTTCTCAACTGGACTGCCTCTCTCTCTTTTTTGGAGAGTAATTTTTCTTAGAAAATCAAGAATCAGTGAAAAAAGTTCTTGACCAATTCCAAACTCAATCTATTCTTAATACGAGGTTTTTACTAAAAGGTGAATTTACTCGAAAGAGAGATGCGACACTGAGTGCAACCAGCACTTTGAACTCACTGTCTTGCTGATTAACCCTTTAATGGTGATCAAGTAACTTCTACATTTGAAAAACTATGGAAATCACTTAGTCACAAGTTGACCTGAGGAAAAATATAGCCAACTATTTTAAATCAGATCTTGATAATTTGAATTCTAGTGTATGAATATGGGAGGGCTGTATTGAAGCTATCCAGTGGACTTCCCCTGTTCATCTATTGGTTGTTTTTACCACTTGTTCGTCTTCTTGTTGTCTTCCTGCTTGTCTGGTCACTCTCAAATCCACACAAAAATCATCACACCATCACCATTAGCTTGCATCATTCACAAGTTTTTTTTGTGTGTGTTTTTGTTGTTGTTTTGTTTTATTTTTATTTGATCACTAAGCACAACTTTAGACCTCTCTGTGGTTCGACCCTGTCTTTCCACTATACTAAGTAGTAAGTTGGTTTATAAATTTTAATTTTCTCACTCATGCTCAACAACGCGCGGAGGTCAAATTTTGGTGCTATTTTCGAGGAGGACATGTGTGATGTTAAAAAAAATTAAAAGAAAACAGAAAAACTATAGAAAAACTCAGAAATACAAAAAATGTCAAAAAAAATTTGACACTACTGGAAATCTGACCTTTCCCAACGCTTCTATACCAACGGTTTGTAAAAACCATTGGGAAATACCACTTTGAGGTCACTTTTCCCAACGTTTTCCAAACCCTTTCGGAAAGGGTATGGCTTTCCCAACGGTTTGGCCAAACCGTTGGGATAGGTGCCCTTATTTTTATGAGTACATTTTTCGAATATCGTCAAATAAATCAATATATAAATTACATATAAATAAATAAATATATATATATGTGTATATGTATATATCCAAATATATTCACAACGGATACTCTAGGATAGTGGTAAATTCATTGATATATAACGTGGAGGTTGTGGGTTCAAACCTCCACTGGAACTCTTTTTTATATATTTACCTATCCCAACAGTTTCCTCAAACCATTGGGAAAGACCTATCCCAACGGTTTTCCAAAATCACCCAACGGCTCCCCAAACCGTTGGTATAGGCTATACCAACGGTTTGGGGACCTATACCAACGGTTCCAAACAGTTGGTATAGGTAATTTTTCCATTAGTGTGCAAAAAGAAAATTCAAAAAAAATTCTAAACTACATGCTGTATGCAAACTAGGTATAAGTCTGAAAACTTAGTACCTGGTAATCCTGAAATTGAAAATCACCCCAGGGAGTGTGACAGGATAGGTTTTGTGGAAAGAGGATCATGACTTAGGGTAACTAGAAGTTTTCACTGGAACCTAGGGCACTCACACTTTTTGAAAAAAAAATCCAACCACTTTAGGAAGTCAAGACAAATGATTATTAGTTAAGTCTCTTATAACTAGAGTAAAATGGGAAAATGGGATCCCAAAGTGAGTATCTAAGATAAGGTGCACTGGGTTCATTTCTATGAATAAATAAAATCCAATTTCAATTTTAATAAGTGATACACCCAGTGCACTGCACATGGAATATTACTGAGAAAAATTAATATAAAGTGCCCTTTTAAAAAATGATCTCATTAAGGTGAGGGGAATTTTGAACCCAGATGAAGAAAGGATCAATTGAATTTGTTTAAATTTATTTGAGTTGAATCAAAAAAGTGATGAAATTAATGGACTTTAATTTTTGGAACCTGAGAGAAGTGAGAATTGAAGGTGCCTTTGGTTAAGGTTTTAATTTCACTTGATCTAACGTATTATCACCCCTTAAATTATAAATTGAATTGGAAATTAAAGTAGTACAATTTATGGGTTCATATAGGAGGCATGACATACTTGACAGTTTATGAGTTTGTGAGACCTTTGATGTAAAGACCCGTAAAATTCAAGAGAATTTTTTTTTCTTAATTTTCTTTGGGATTTTACAAGAACGCAGTTTCTGACGGCACCAGATTCCGAGGCCCGGTGTACCCGGAATCAATTTCCGAAGTTTAGCTCAGGTACGTTCAGTGAACGAATGAGCGGGTTTTCCTAACTTTTAAACCGTTGCTCGGAATCGAAATCTAAGGGCACCGATGAAACCGCATCGCCGGTAATTGCTTAGAAACACCTTTTCTGGAGTTGTGTTTGCTCGGGTGTGGTTATTTAGAAATGGGTTAACTAATGAATAAAATAAAAGTTGTGCAACAATTTTTATTTTATGTTCTAAGTAGTTTAAACCTGCGTATGGAAGTTGAGGTGGGACCCACTAAATCCTAACCTCTCTTGATAGGATATTAGTGAGGTGGGCCCCACACGAGCCCCACCTATTCAACTTCCTCTAACCTCCTACTAAGTTGGCAAACCCCCCATTAATTTTGTGTAACACACCCGCACCCCCTTATTAAATGCCAAGTCAACTCTCGCGTTTAATTGGATTATTAAACGCCTCATTAATTGGTCAACGCACGTTAATTAAATCGTGTTTTATTTTTTGAATTTCAAAAAGGGGTGACATGAGTAATAAAATAAGGCAAAGCCTTATTTTATTATTGTTGATGTGTTGTACGAGAAGATTTGGGGAGAAATTACTCTAGTCTTGAAGAACGTTCTTTCTCGTTGAAGAACGCGAAGAACGACGAAGAACGCCGGCCTCCGACGAAAGACGGCAAAGAACGCAAGTTCCTCGGAGATTGACGACGTGACGCCGTGTACCGCGATGCCGACGATCCTCTTCTGCGACGTCGTCTTCTGCGACGTCTTTTCCAGCGACGATCCTCGTTCGACAACTTCTTCGAGGTAGGGGGTTTGGTTTAATTTAATTTATGTGGATTATATCCTCGACATGTGTTTTAATTATTGAAAGTCGTTTGAACCACTAACGCGGTGGGTGCGGACCAACGAACAAGTCTGAACCCACCGATTCTCTGTTCTTGATGCGCGGAACATTGGGCGATGATGAAACGGGACCGTTGAGCGATTGGAGGTCGTCGTAGTAATCCACGGGTCCCGAGACGACCACAGGCGCAGACGGCAGCAAGAACGGACCACCGGAGCGGCTCCGGTGGCCCGCGGACTTCACCGGCGGCGTCTCGGCGCGCCGCCAGGAGGAACCGCTGCGGCGGCAGGTGACCGGGATCCCGCGGCCGCGCGGGATCCGGAGGAGGACGCGACACTCGCCGCGTCCACGGAGCGCAAAGGGAAGGGGGACCGCGTCCCCCCATGCTCGGCCACTGGCCGAGCCAGCGTGCCACTCGGCCGGGCTGGGCCGCGCCCACCGGGCCGGGCCGCGCCCTAATGGGTCGGACCCAGACACGGGTCGGGTCGACCCAGTTCGGGCCGACCTAGGGGGGTTGGGCCGGGTCGGACCGGGCCCAGACCCCCCACTTTCAAACCACTTTCGGTCTTTTGCCCATAACTTGGGCTACAGACCTCCGATCGACGCACCGTCAATTGCATAGCGATCTTTGGAACGAGACGGTCGTTTCGGTATACTACACTCAAGGTTTCAGAAAAATTTGGTTACGTCCGGGTTGGTTCGAACACGAAACCAACCAGGCCCTCGGAGCGGAAACGCTCATAACTTGAGTTCCGGACGTCCGATTGACATGTCGTCGACTTTGTTGGATTCCTCTTAGTGAGACAGACCTTTTGGCTTAATCCGCTCGAGGTTTGGACGCAGTTAGAGTACGGTCGGGTTGGTTTTGACTTAAAAATCAACCGGGCCCTTGGAACAAAAAAGCCAATAACTCTCAGACCGGGCGTCCGATTGACGCGCCGTCTGTCGCGTTGAGTTCCTTTTGTCGAGACGGAACTTTGAGATACATCAACTCTGGACTACGTGTCAGTTGATGTATCGACCCCCCTTGGCTCATGGAGCGGATCCTCTCGGAATCGAGCTTGCTGTGTGCAGAAACCCTAGAGCTGGCTGCGACTGCGACTGCGACGACGAAAACGACTGCACTGAAATCCTCCGTGGGTTCGGCAGCGAAGACGACTACACTGAAATCCTCTGTGGGTTGGGCAGCGAAGACGACTGCACTGAAATCCTCCGTGGGTTCGACAGCAAAGACGACTGCACTGAAATCCTCCTTGGGTTCGGCAGCGAAGACGACTGCACTGAAATCCTCCGTGGGTTCGGCAGCGATAACGACCGTACTGAAATCCTCCGTGGGTTCGACGACGATGACTACTGTTCTTGTATCCTACGTGGGTCTGGCAGAGTAGCTGGTCTGTATCCTATGTGGGTCCGACAACTTAGCTGGTTTTTGTATCGTACGTGGGTCTCAGCTTAGATGAATCAGTGGTTACATCTGATCATCTCTATCACATTACGAAGAAGTATACCTGTGTGAGTTGAGTCTTGACTTTCAATCATTATTTTTGATATGATTGACTTGTTTTCCTGTGTGGATTAGGTTGTACTATCATGTGTGGATGTGATCAAACATAGGCTCGGATGATGGAGCCGAACTGAAATTCATGACTTATGTAGATGTATGGGCATATACCTAAGTAGTGGTGGATGTTACTTCGTGTTTGTATCTTTCTATTGTGGATTATCCTTTGTGGATTCTGGGAGACCTTCGGGGGTTTCGGGGTCCCTATTGAGTAGCGTATAGTCACCCCTGCACGGGCTATGCCCGCACTACGTTGTGTTGGATGGAGACGACGGACAACGCTGATCGTGGTTGAGCCTTGTGGAGCAAGTCAGTACCTGGAGGTGGACCACTGGGCGGGACGTACACGGAACGGACGGCTGGACTCGAGGAGCCGAGGAGACTATCTGTACCCACCCTTCAGGTGGGACTTCTAATGGACGACTCGGCGTTGCTGCTCTACTTTCAGTTGTTGTACCTTCTTTCCATTTGTACTTTACTTTCAGTTTGGATTTGTATTCTGGCCTACTTACTTTTCTGCACTACTATTGTACCCAGTTTTACTTAGTGTTTACTTCTGATTGCTTACTCTGTGGTGTTTGTTTACTTTATAAAGGCAATGTCTTCCCCTTTTTGTCGGGATTTACGCCTTGGTGCTAGTCGCCAGCTCCTGGCCTATGAGAGGCGGGCTTGGGGCAGTCATGGCACGGGTCCCGAGGACGGGTCGTGACATTTGACTTACCAGTGCGCTTTTGAAGCTAGGAAGAACCTTCTTTTTGAACCCATTCAT
This sequence comes from Viscum album, assembly GCA_963277665.1. Classification (NCBI taxonomy): domain Eukaryota; kingdom Viridiplantae; phylum Streptophyta; class Magnoliopsida; order Santalales; family Viscaceae; genus Viscum; species Viscum album. The sequence continues at coordinate 464,473,931 of OY728151.1, forward strand.
GGAAAGTCTGACCCACTGCCCGATCCTATTCCTCTAGGTATTAAAGTTAAATCATGCACTTTTTGAACATAATCTTAAATTATTGTTCTGTTTTAAAGTCAAAGGCATGCATTTGTTTTAGGACAAACAAAGTGTTAAGTGTGGGGGAGTTTGATGTGCCTGTATTTTATTACCTTTTGTCAGATCCTTTTTATCTATTTTTTCTCCTTTTATTATTAAAATATTGTATTTTGTGTAGTAATTAGCAATGGTTGTATTTTCTAGATTAAATTGTAAAAAAATGTTGTGTTTTTATGTTTATTTTTTCTATTATTTATTTCATTATTCATTATTTTACATTTTTCCCAAAATATCAATTTCATTTAATTAATTAATCATTTTTGTAATTTATTTTCAATTTATTAAAGTTCGATTCATTAGTTTAATTATTTAATTTAATTCATTTGTAAATAAATAAACTTAGTCCCTTTAGTTTTAATTATCTATTTAATTAAGTTAATGTTAACAATTTAATTTAATTCTTTAAGTATTCTAATACTTAATTTAAATTTAGTTCTTTTATTTTATTGATTCTTTATTTTTATTTGATTTATTAGTTAATTAAATATAGCGATCAGAATTAATTAATGTTTTTGTTAAAGTTAATTATGAATAAATTGTTCGCTGCAGGTGACACTTAATTTTATTTTTGTGTTTACTGTTCTTCACTTTTATTTTTTATTTAGTTAGTTCATTATTTATTTTGTGTTAGTTTTATTAACTTATTAATTTATTTTGTGTAATCTATTTGTTTAAATTGGTTCGTGTGTCATGTAGATCACACCAACAGGTTCTGTCAGTGAGTCCCGCGTCAGTCTCTCACGTCTCACTGACCCACACACAGACTCACCGTTACATTCTTTTTTTCTGTCTGTCTCACCGACTCAAGGTGACACCGATGCACTCCCCCTTCTTCATTCATCTACCGACGGTGCCTCCTTCCCCTCCTCTGCCTGCCACCGACACCGACGCACTCCCCTATCTTCTCCAGCATCGGTTAGACTGGCATTGTCCTTCCCTTCACACCGACGCACCTTCCAATGCCTGTCGGTGACTCGTCCATCTATCGACGCACCGATTGGTGACCCATCTTCTCCCTACCTCCGTCCCAACTCCAGCAACACAGTACCTTCCAATGCCTGTCGGTGACTCGTCCTACTGGCAGGACCACCGTCGCCCTGCCCACCTAACGGTACCCCCAATCTTCATTCTTTTTCTTTGTTTTTATTTGTTTATTATTATTGATTTTATTATATATAATATACAGTACAATATATATATATATTGTAATATATATATAATAATAAAACTTATAACTAATATAATTATCAACATAAAACATTTATTTGTTTTCTTCTTAATAATAATAATTTTTTTAAATTTTTAATAACATTTATTTGCTGAACACTTTTATAATTTGTACATAATAGTTAATAAATAATATTTGTATTTATATAATAGTGATTTAAAACATTCATTTATATATATATATATATATTAATAATTTATTTACTATTATGTTTATTTCTAATAATACTTGTATATATTATATTTAATTTAACAATTTTTATTAGTTAGTAATAATTTTTAATTCATTCATTTTTTTGAAACAATTTATTAAGAAAATTATTATTTTACTTTACATTTATTATATATTTTTTATATTTGTACATATTTTAACTAATAAATATAATATTTGTAATAAATTTTTTCTCAATTTACACTTGTTATTAATTAATTTCATTGATAATTATTTATATTATAACGTATTATATAGTAATAACAAATAGTTTAAATTTCTGTATTTAACTCTAATTCTTTTGATTTTTTTTGTTTTCTATTTCAGGGGGAGGTTCATGGCGCACCTTTTTTTTAGTTTGTTACGAGGGTCTGCTTCAGTGATGGTTGAGGAGGAGGCAACATGGTGAAAGTACTACATGGAGGCCGGGGAAGACTTTCGTGAGATTCCAAAGACATTGTTTCATGGAGTTGTGGTGACAAGAAGAGCATTGCACATGGGAAGAGGGATTGAAGCACTTCGACTGGGGAATATCCAGGGGAATTCATCATCCATCGACCATCCATCAACTAGAGGCTTCACCACTTCCATGGATTAAATTCCAGTATATCGAAGTTGAAGATCACAATTTCCATTCCAAATTCCCATGGCAGGAGATCCGATTACACCTATCAGAGCATCTCATTCACTATCGAGCAGTAGTGTAGCGATTTGGAGACAACTGGATATTGAGCAAGGAGAGATATTTATTCCTTTTTCTATGTTTTTCTGCATTTTTTTTTCAGCATGAACTTCATTGATTTTCATTCTATTATTATGTTCAATTCATCCATTAGGTCTGACTAATCTCCCTTTGGGGAATAGACTGGCCGATCAGATCAGATCTATCTTATTCAAGCACATTTCACAACTGAACCACCTCTCTCTCTCTTTTCTAGACAATAATTTTTCATAGAATAATAAGAATCCGTGAAAACTAATCTTGAACAGACCCCAAATCAATATTTTACTAATATGAGGTTCTTTCTAAAAGTTGAATTTAATTGAAAGAGAGAGGCGACACTTAGTGAAACTAATACTTTCAACTCGGTGTCTTACTGATTGGACCTTTTCTGATGATCATGTAACTTCTGAATTTGAAAAACTATGGAAGTCACTTAGTCACAAGTTGACCAAGTGACAAATCTGTCCAACAATTTTAAATCAGATATAGATAATTTGAATTATAGTGCATGAATAAGGGAGAGCAGTATTAAATTTGGCCAATGGACTTCCCTTGCTCATATATTGGTTGTTTTCACCACCTGTCTGTCTACATGCTGTCTTCCTACTTGTCTTATCACTCTCACATTCACACACAAATCATCACAACATCACCAACATCATGCATCATTCACTAGTATGTTTTGTGTGTGTTTTTTATTGTTTTTATTTTTTTTTATTTAATCACTAATCACAACTTTAGACCTCCCTATGATTCGACCCTGTCTTTCCACAATACCAAGTAGTAAGTAGGCTTATAAATTTTAATTTACTCGCTCGTGCTCAACGAAACGCATATGTCACTTTTCATGAACCATTATGAAGGATTGATATATTTTTTAGCTATGAATAACCTAGGATAAACCCAAGGTTTCATATATTATGTATGTTGCCATGATTTAGACGTCCTATAAGTAATTCATTTCATGAGTATGTGGTTTTTTGCAATGATAAGTAATTCTCACTCTATATTTATGGTTTTAGTCAGTGGTGGGAACTATGGGAACTAGAAGGAACTATATTAATGTTGAATGTGATGGAAGATTTTCTAATGGGAAGTCAAGTGGGATGATCACTGGAGTGAAAGATGTCGTGATCATGCCTAATCAGTTTTAACAGAACATGATTAACGATGTTTACCCTAACCAACTCCTATACTCGCCTTGGAAAAGAAAGAAGGTGTTTTATGATATTTTGGGTAATAGATCCCCTGGAGTAAAGAAGATTTGATTTCCTTTATGTCAAGAATACGGAAAGAATCACCTGAGTGAATTTCTTAGAGGAATAAGAAGGTATTTTGACTATGGAAAAGAAGGACACAAAGCAAGTGACTGTAAGGAAAAAACGAAGAGTTCATTTAATGAAATGGATTGTAATTTTGTCCTCCCTATGTAATCATCAAAGTTTATGCGTTTTAAGTGTGGAATAAATTGTCATTATTCACCTCAATGTTCTAAGAGGAAAGTTCCTAAAGAGAATCAACATGATTATGTGAGTGGTGGTTACATTACTAATGATGAAGAGACTATAGATGAAATGTGAAGGAAAAAAAGTATTGTGTAATAGGATAAGGTAGCATTGTTAATGAATTAAGGATGACGTAATCTAAGTATTTATGTATTTGGATTCCCGGAATAAGAATGGTGAATTATGTATGGATTGTTCAGTTTTTGTTTTTCTAAGGATTTGCAAGAATATGTTGAATGGTAACGATGGACTAGAAAGGTTATCTCATGAATGTTAAAATTTTGACTAAGGGAATGTAACCCGTAACATATTCTTTATGTTAAGATAATTTTGTATGGATAATGATATATGGGATATGAATAAGTAAATCAGAAAACAATGATTACCTTAGAACTAAGTAAGGACCTGTTTATAGGTGGTTTATGCAACCACTAATGAAGTTTACAACATTTTTGGATTTAAGGAGTAAATCCAATATACTTTTTAATGAGTATGTATGCATGTTTTTCAAAAGGATTTATGGTGATTCAGGTTGTTACCATGTTTCAATTAAATATAAATAAGGGTATTCACTTGTTTGGAATGTTAAAACCAAGAGATACATTGTGATATAATGGAATCATTGTTAATCTTATTTTCTGACTCTATTTCTATGTTTTTTTATTTTCATATTTTTCAAGGGTTATAAGGTTATCCATTCTTGAAAATTTCAAGTTAAACATTATAGGAAGTATTTGTTTCACTGAATTTTTTCTGAAAATCTTTGTTAAATAGCTAATCAGTGATTAACCTGATATCAAGGATGTCCATCTTTTAAATTTTTGTGAAAAGGACATCATGTATGTCAGGTGATAACCAATGAAGTTTGGAAAGTCCATGGGTCTTGAACCCTTAACCAAATGACTATAAGGGTTTCACGCCTACCACTAGCCTACGTGATGTCCTGGGTAATGTGTATTTATTTTTAATGAATAAATATTTATAATGAACTATTTGTGTTACTTTTTATTTTTATAGATTAATGCATGTTATTTTTTAGAGACAAATATTTATAATTTTTATTCTTTATGGACCATAATATCCATTAATATAATACTTTAGTGCTTTATTCATCAATGATAATCTCTAGACATCCATTACATGAGGTAATGGATGTGTTATAAAATTTTCAAATAACAACCCAATAATGAAATTTTGTTTATAGAAATTTATAAAGAATTAATCAACATTTTTAAAGTGATTTCAATAAATTCTTTTCCTAAAACCATAATTTTCATTGAGCTGATGGCCTTTTAAATAATCACAGGTTTATGACTTTGAGGCCCTAAACATTCCTTTGATCATTCATTCATTTTTTATTAATGACCTCAATCATTACCTATATATATCTACTCTATTCTTCCATGTCCAATCTTCACTCCCAACCAATGTTCTCATATGTGGAAACCCAGTTATATGTCACTTTGGGTAACCATTATGGTTCCAAATTTCCCTTTTTAGGGAAGATTTAGTTTCCATTTTTACAATATGTGTTTCTATGAATGAAACTTTCAAGTATTAAACCTTTGATAACCTATACCAATTTCGAGGGTAAAATTTATTGTAAGGGGGTAGAATGTAACACCCTAATATTTTGAGAATTATACTTTTTTCTAATTAATTTATCTTTTCAATATTTTTTATTTCCCATGACATTGGAAATAGATCATTATATATATATATATATATATTAAAAAACTTACTCAAAAATTTCTTTCACATGCAACACCCACTTGGCTTGAACTACAAGCAACACTGACATGGCGTATGATGCACGCAACTCTGAGTTTCAATGCAACATCTTTATATATATATACAATTAATTAAATGAGATTATTATAACCTAACCATTAAAAATAGGCATAGTAATTATAATAAATTCTTTCCAAATATTGTATATATATATTTTTATATAAATAAAACATATTGACAATGAAAGATAAGATTTTTGGTAATGTCATTTTTATTAAAAATACTATTATCTTGAACGAACCACATTTAATAATAAAATTAATTTTAGGAAAATTTATAAATTTAATTTCATAAAATAAATATTAATTTTTGAATTCATAACATCAAAATTATACTAGGGTGAATTTTTGAGATTTTTTTGAGAAACTTTATTTTTTGATGAATAGTGAAAAAATTTGCCTTTTTAGTTAAAAAATAACCTTTTTTATGATTATTTATTATTGATAAATAATATTATAAATATGTTTTAATTTTACATTAAATAAATATTACACATATTAAAACAATTAAATTCATTAAAACCAATTCCACTTTGAAATTGAATATAAAAACATGACATACCATTGAACATTTATTCTACTATAAAAACCCATTATTTCGCTCTGTCTGCATGATTAACATTAATCATAATTTTCCTACTTATTTAATTATAATTTTGAAAACACTACATACACAAATGAAATTAGCATGATATTTTTGGTCTAATAATATCAACATAATTTTTTGACCAAAATTATTAGTGATTGTGATTAAAATTAATTATGGTGATTGAGGTATGATTAATCTTAATAAGGGACACAACCTTAATATTAAAGAAAAAAACGACTTTTACACCTATCTAAAAGCCATTGGTTTCCAAAATTTTACCATTTAAATAATTGGTTCTAAATATATGTGTTTTTGGATATTATTAAATGAATGTTCCCTATAAAAAAGGGTAAGTAATGAAAAAGAAAAAAAAGAAACTTTCCTTACCTTCATCATTTATAAAACTTTTATATATGTAAAAAACATAATATTATCAGTTATATATATACTTTTGAAAGATATATGTTTTATTGTTATCATAATAAATTATCAATAATTTTTTTGAGATGGTTTAGGTACTTAAAATGGTTTATAAACATCAATAGAATGATTATTTAGTTAATAATTAACTAAAATAAAAGATAATATAAATATTAAATTTGAAGTTAATTGATTGAATTATTGAATTTATTTTTTTTAGATTAATATATCATGGTAAACACGAATAAACCTAATATATTTAAAATCCAATAAAATATTGATATTTTAGAATTAACATTAAATAAATAATGAAAACATTTACATTATTGTTATGTTAATATAAATGAATCTTATAAAATTATTTAAACCCCACACTATAAAAAGTGACTTGTTAGTGTTAATATATATTAATTATATTATATTAATGGAATAATTAATCTTTTATAATAAATATAATGACTAATATTATATAAATACATTTCTAAGACGGTCTGGGTTCAAGAAGTGTTTTAGCGTGTCACATGTGATTGTTTTAAAATTCATTAAAAAAAAAAATGGGGTTTTAATTTTATAAATGAGATAAAATTTTAATAATTCATTGGATCTATATTTTCTAATAAATCTCAATTTTATTTAGTATTAATGGTTAAATTAATTAGATTCGGAAACTAGATACATTAATAAAAACCAAAATGATAAAATTGGGAAATCTTTGAAGTTAAGGATCTAAATAATTAAAATTTACATATTAGTGTGTGTATGTAGTTTTTATCAGCCACTATTCTCCTTTAATCCATTATGATTCCATTTTGGAGTAACTTTATGTAAGATAGACCACCCATTATGGAATACCTTTTGGTATTTACAAAAGTGTCACTCCCCCTCTACTATAAAAAGGCAAGCACTCTACCCTTTCCTCACACCTATCAAGCCTCTTATGTTTGGCCAAGAACTGAAAAAAATTCCTCCCAACAATATTCCCTTTGACCTTGAAGCCTCCATTTGTGCAGAAACCCTCTCAAGGAAGCCATTTTGCACAAACCAAAAGGAGTTTCCTGATTAATAGGTAAGGTCTTCTCTCAAGCTCCTTTCATTTATTTTCCTTATCAACCCCATAAAATATATTTATTCCATTATTGTGTGAAAATAGAAGTATCCTACATATACTAGGATGTTTTTATGCAAATTTTCAGACCTACACATACACACACCACCATCTAATGGATGTTGAACATACTATTTCTATATATGATGAACTACTGCCTCACGAAACGATAATTGTACATTTATCCATTACCACCAACCATGGTAGAAATTGTGATGGGAAATATATTTATATATGTAATATATTATATTTAATATTTCTTTAATCTTATTTATTCATTTTAAAACACACATCCTTTTACCTTTTATTAGGTGTTAATATGATAACCTCGTTTTAAAAAGTGTGGACTACCGCCCCCTCAAAGTGATGTGATTCATTCACACACCCCATAGAATGTATGATTTATATGATCTATTCATGATAATTTAATATATATATATATATACACATAAATATATATTCATATGTCATTTACATACATTCTTTCAATATGACAATAAAAACAGAAAGCAATGTTCATGTGTACATACGACTTACCGTCTCCATGAATGATGTATTTCATTTCATAATTCATTATAATGTAGATTTTTATAATATAATTATATGAGATATACCTGATATTTATATCATTTTATACATTTTTGAATCAAGATATAAGTATAATGGTCAACGATATAACAAATTAAGACACTTGCGAAGAACAAAGAGAATATTACATGAAGTAAAACCTTAACGTAAGATCATTATAAAGTGGGTAATATAAGGTCATAATAAAATAATATATGGTAATAGATATAGGAATATGATTATTTAAATGTTTTATAATAAACATATATTTTTTATACTGGAAGATTGTATGAGTACAGAGAGATTCAAGACACAAGGTAAAGGGATTTCATCTCACTTTTAATTTCTGTGAGATACAAGCTATGTTTGCCACTCATTCATTTTGTGTTGTGTATGTACTAACTGTGATTTTATTGTATGTATATTGAAATTAAATTTAATTTTATTCAAATTTCCATTTCATTATCCTTCTTTCATGGGGTTTAAGTTTGAAAAGTTACCCAATTGTTAAAAATGTTTTTGTCTCAGTTTTCCTTCCTTGCAGCTCATGTTTTCTTATGAACCTAAACTCTTTTTCATGGTACATATACTTCTATTTTACATGAAATATCATGAATATAAATCTTTTAAGGATATTTTATGCTTCATTTAATTACCTTTAATTACATGGAGATCATGATCCTAAGATACCATGTTATAAGAGTTTATTGAGACAATCTTGAGACTTTTCAAGATTTTTTATGTTTATGCTTCATTTGATGAAATATTATGATCCATATCTCAATAATATTAATGATTTTACTTATTCTATATGATGTTATGATATAATCATGTATTATTACCATTTTCTACTCCTTTGTACATATGTAAGTTAAGAAAGTGTTTTTAGGAAAACCTGGCCTTACCCTCTCATCAGTCAGAAACCTATGTTTTCTAAAAAGGGTTTCCAAGAATATTATTCTATTCACATATAATATCACAAATAAATTTTTAACCTTTTTTTGTTTTACCAATATCATCAAGATAATCTTCTTGTATCTTTCCAAACAAGGCACTTTTATATCCATTTTACCATGAAAAACGACTATTTTTTTTGACCTCGTACGACATGTTGGGATTTATCCACCATTATTTCTTCAAAGATCTCTTTGCATTATTCAAAAGGTTAATATTTAAGAAAATGTTTCTAAAAATTAATTTTCAAGGATTTTTTTTAAAATTTTTTCAAACATATTTTATATATTTTCATGGAAAAATGTTTTCAAAATGTTTTCAAGTCTTTTTTAAAAGTTTTCAAAGTGCTTTCAAAGAAATGGTTTTCAAAATGTTTTCAAGACTCCTTATTAGTTTTCGAGAAAAATTATTTTCAAAACGTTTTCAAGATTTATTTATAAGTTTCAAAATTATTTTCAAAGAAATGCTTTTCAAAACACCATCAAGATTTCTTTAAAAGTTTTCATGTGTTTTCAAAGAAAAAGGCTTTTAAAATGTTTGGAAGCTTATTTTAAATGTTATCAATGAAAGGGTTTTCAAAATGATTTCATGTCTTGTTTGTAAGTTTTAAAGGGATTTTCTAAGAAAATGATTTTAATTTTTTTTTATGTATTAAAATACATTTTTCAAACAAGAATGGTTATTTTTATCAAGGAATGTTTTTAGAGTATATTTCAAAATTATTTTCTATCTAAGATGATATATATTGATGTTACTCATGACTTTCTAAGAAATGATATAAATGTTCCATTCATATCCTTTCTATGAATGAGTTATGATTAATGTCATGGTCTTTATGAAACCTATTTCTCCTTTATGGGTAATCTGTTTCTTAAACTAGTTTCTCTTTCATAGGTTATATGTTTTTGAAACCCGTTCTTTTCATAGGTTATGTTTATGATGAAATTATTATGAAAACTATTATGATAATAATTACATTTCATGGATAATGATATTATTATTTATGATCTTGTGGAACATGTATGTATGATTTCATTATGTGATTGGTGGGACCTATATCTCTCTCTAGTGCATTGGGTAAAGATTTATATATCATGAGATAGACATGAATGGAATGAGGTTTTACTCAATTCAATAATACATGGATGGAATCAGGGTTTACTCAATTAAATAATACAGATCTAGAATGAGGGTTTACTCATTTCAGTAATATAGGGATGGAACAAGGGTTTACTTGGTTTAGTAATGAAGTGATGGAATGGGGGTTCACCTGGTTCTGTAATGAACTTTGTCTAATAATATGGTCTGGACATTGATGCCATGTCTACCCTAGATATCATTATATTCTTATGTGTTTCCTCAATTCCATGTCTTATTCCTCTGTTATTCTTTAATGGATTATGATCTTTTTTTCATTATGACTCATTTCTTATGAATGTAAAATCTTTGTGCCATGATATATGATATATAGGGTATGATCTTATATTTTGATGATCACATTCTCATACCCTTATTATCAGGTTTATTCTTATATGTCTCCCTTGTTTACCCTTATTGAGCATTTGAGCTCACACCTTTTTATGTTTCCTTTCTCCAAGGTTATGATGATATGTACTATATTTGATATGTCTAAGAAGGTTTCTAGTCAAGAAGAACCTATTAGGAGATGATGTGCCTCGCACATGTACCCGTGTTTATGTTTCCATGATTCCAAAGGCACTATACCAACTATGGTCTTTGGGTGTCTTTTTGTATAATTTTGATGTATTACTCAAAAGTTATATAATGTGTATGTCTGTAAAGCAAGAGTCACTACATTCAAAGTATCCAAATCATAAAAAATATTTTCAAACATATATACCAGGATAAATAACCATTGAAAAAAAGAAGGCAATCACCAAAAAAGAAGTACACCATCACATACTATAATAAGAATGGGTGTGCCACACAATACCAATATACCCTTTGTTAGATAATATACACGGAGTGAGTAAAAATGAACAAAAATAAATAGAAACTAAGGACCCATCCAAAATTGGTCCTGGGTCTAGGATGTTCTCATCATCCATACTACACTCTAGCAAGATAAGAAATAGATCAAGTAATATTCCCTTTCCCTAATATTATAACAAGTAAATAGATAATATTATGCTTGAGTACCCAAATGCCATGGTGACCTGAGATGGGTGTGAGTAAAACTCAGTAGACCACCACCAATGGTGTCCCTAAAATAAACATTTCATATAAAAAGTTCTTCCAAAAATTTTGCTAATAAAAAATTAATTTACTAAATAACAAAAATAAATAAATAACTAAATAAATTACAACACATCATCTGATCTTGGGCTTCGTGGTGACACTTGATGTCGAACCTTCCCTATTTAGATAATGACGATGTATCTATATCCATAAAGTACAATATGGCCCATCTATTATCAAGTCATACCACTAAGGAAACCATAATAAAAATAACTCAAGGGAATCTTAGTGTCTTAACCAGGCATTCCATTCCAATAATTCCCATTAAGAATCCAAAGGGGGTGACACATGGAATTACACTAATTAGAAATACCGGTCCGAGATCAAGAAACCATACTTGACATTCAGAAGCAATACCTTATAGGAATCCTTAGATTAAAAAAAATTTATTACATAAACAATAATCAATAAGAATCTATGGATTGTATCCCATGACGTTCCCCAAGGTATCCTACAAGAATCCACAACATTAATCCGCAACATTTAATAAATGTAGACACTACCCAAATCAAAGGGGTAGTCACTGAAAGGTATTCATGATAATGAATCAAAGAAGAAACCAATTTATTTCTTAAGGAATTCTATAGTATTAGACCTCTATGAATCCAAGGGTATCATCACACCATGAAATTCATATGAGTCTCCTAGTGTAATCCAAGTCTCTCTCACAGAATTCCGCATAAGTCTCAATCTATAAAGTATTCAAGGGATCCTCCCAAGGTATCCCATCACATAATCATTATAGTAGAAACTAAATTAACATCCTTCAGTTACCAAACATGAAATTTCTATCAAGAAAATAAAATCAAGAACAAAAATCCTTGGTCCACTTCATTGACATTTTCTTATAATTATCAAAAAATAAAAAAATCCATCAAATGAACCCCATCACATTAAATAAATTATTTATAATTTTTTCATTTAAATAAATATAAAAATCATTACTATATCCCAAGTCATTTTTAAAACCTACTTCTTATTTAGCAAAAATTCCTTTATTTTTACCAACACATTTAGCCTTATCAAATTCCAATTCCATTTCACAACCATCAATTTAATTTCCAACCCATTTTTTTACCATTTAAAATATAATCATCAGCTTAATATTATAAAATTATCTTTCCATAGAAAAGATCACCATTTATTTAGCTAATTCCCAGACCAAACTGATTTCCAAGGTGTTCCACAATGAAAACCTCTCTTCTAAGGCTTAAGGAATGAAAAAAGGTGTTTAATTTTAGATTTTTTTAGAACATACCATTTAAATTATTTCAATGCATGATAGGTAGACGTGATTTCTCAACCTAATCACTTTAAATATAAGAGAGAATATGGTTTAGGCTTAGGGAGCAACTAAGTAATGATTGGATAGACCCATTCATTAAGTATCTACTTGTGGTTCAGTCTAAGTCGAGAGAAAATGATAAAATAGAAAGTGATATGAAAATAAGGAATATTAGATAAAAATAAAAAAAACACACTTGATAATGAAATAGGAGAATATTAGAAGGAATATGATATATAGAATTACCTCTAGTATTTGGACACATCAGATGAAATAAGGAACCAATGAGATTCATCCATAGAAGTGGAAGAGGAAGAGGAGAGTTTGTGCGGGATGATATTAGTTCCAATAGGTAGGAAAATAAAGGAGGTTATATCTCAATGGAAAAGTGGGAAAATACAATTTTTCTCTTGTTTTAAAAAACCTACCCAGGATCTCATAGATTTTCCACCGAGCATTTACTGGCTAGTCGATGAGCCCAGTAGCCAAACGTCGTTGCTGGTTTGTCCACCAGCTAGCTGGTGGGAGTATAGCAGCATGCTGCAGTCCCAACTCCTTCTTTTAATTTTTGGTTCACTCCCACGATTTCTCTGGTAACACTTTGAGCATAATTCCAAGACTAAAATCACATATTTGAGGATAACAACCCCTAAAAGTTTTATCCTGAAGACCGGTTAAAAAATTGACCCCTCCAACAATTTAAAATTTAAGATCATCTTAAAATTTCAAATGCCCATATTGACAATGGAATTACAATCTCCCCACCATAAAACTTATTATGCATATGAAGTCCTAGTGGTCATCCAACCACATCACCCAACCCATGTGAGTTTTTAATTTGATTCCAAGTGACAGTGTTCCATTCCCAAACACCGAAAGCACTTCCAAAACCTATCCCATAAAAATAGATACGTCTTTTTATTAAAACATGATACATTTCCATTATTTAATCTCAAAAAATTAAGACAAAACCTACCCTATCTTCCCAACCCATGAAATCAAGGTGTTATCATTCAATTGATCATCCAACCTATGATTCTACCCACCATAGGATTTGGTTCACATAATCAAATTCTGATTCACAGTGCAACCCACTGAGAGCATTTCATACCCAAACACCATTCTTATGTTTTAGAAACACACTTGGTTCCTCTTACAATGTTCTATACCAAACTACACATGAGTACACTAGCGTTACACTATTTCTCATATTCAATTCCATATTATGAACCCAAATAGATGTTCCTCAACTGTCCTATAAAAAATCTATCATGCATGGTTTTTCTCAAAAAGGCCTGACAAACTCCAAAAATTTCCCCATCATATAAATATGACATAACCAATGTGTTTCAAACCTACCACATCCAATTAAACATAAATACAACATTAAAACCTCATATGGATGACCTATCTCAAGAATTCTTAGCTTCTATTTCCAACACACCTTTAAATTAATATTGCACGGTGCCTTAATAATTGGAAGGCATCATATGCTCATCCTAATATACTTGGGTCTAACCCTATCCACAAGTAAAATCACATGTTCAATTCAACAATTATTTTTTATATTCGCCATTCTCTCTCCCAAACCACAATGTACCACCAAACCAAACCATGCTTGGATCAAACCAAAATACTACAAATCAGGGATTTAACAATGCTAGTTAAGGGGTTTTACCGTCACTCAAAACCACCGATTTTGAGAGTGATGTTTTGGGGGGGTTAACAGTTCTAAGAAAAGCACTGATAAAGGAAACCTTAATTAGCACTTTTTTAGCATTATTAATGGTTGAATTTAATAGTGATTTTTTAGCGCTGTTAATGGGTTCTTTTAAGAATGATTTTTTGGCACTGTTAAAGGCTGGATTTTAACAGCACTAAAAAATGTAGTTAAAAAATATGTAAAAAATAATAAATTTTCATAGACACTGCCCACCATTATCAGTGCTTAAAACTCCCTTTATCAGTGTCATTCACTACCCATTAACCATCAGACACCCCACTCCCTTTCTCTATGCGAGAAGGCTACCCCAAATTCTTGCACACGCCTAGAGTTGATCCTTGAACCTCCTTTTTTGTGATTGGAGCTCTTTACCATTGTGTCGTGCATGTTTTAATGTATATTTAACAACTTTTATATTTATTTGTGTATATTTTTAAATGTGTGATATATATAAGCAAAGTTATATTCATTTATTTATATTATTTATTAATATTTATTTACATATATATTATAATATAAATATATAAATATATAAATATATAAATATATAAATATGTAAATATATATAAGAATATAAATGTGTGTATATATATATGTTTATTAATGCACACACATATGTATATATAAAAATTATATATACATATTATTCCAATTTTATAAGAAAAAAATGGATAATTTTGTTACATTAAATAAAATGAATAATAATTAATTGTTTTATATATTTAAAAATATGTTTTCACATAAATGTTTTGATATATGTATTTATACAAGTGATTTATCATAAGTAAATATTAATAAATATAAGTATTTTTAATTATAAATAAAACTACACTGTGAAAAATGATAAAATTTCAAAACCATAATATAAATATGATTGTAATCACTGGGAATAAATTCATCCCTTATAAAAAAATCCAATAAAACCCCCCTTAAATGTGGATAAAAATAGATCAAATGTTATAAAATCGGGGTACCCTGACTAAAACATCAGTTTTGGAGGCCTTCCAGGCAGTTT
Source organism: Viscum album (assembly GCA_963277665.1). NCBI lineage: Eukaryota > Viridiplantae > Streptophyta > Magnoliopsida > Santalales > Viscaceae > Viscum > Viscum album. The sequence continues at coordinate 464,489,425 of OY728151.1, forward strand.
TTTTCCTAAAAAATAGTGACCAAGGTCTCCTCATTCAACACAGCAAAGAGATCATCATAAGATTTTATTTGATATGCGGTAGATCCCAAATTGACACTCGGATCAAAAGTTATGTACATTTGAAGTTTTAGTTTTATTTTCAACTTATTTTAGATATTTTTTTATTTTTTTTATTCTTTTTATTTTCAAATTGTCATCAATTGACTAGTACTATATAAAAATTAGAAATATAAAAATTAGATAATTTTTAAAGAATAATATTTTTAAATTATTTTATAATACATTTTCACTAAATATCATATATATTAAATGTAAATGTTTATTTAGTCTTATATAAAAAATATTTAAAAAAATTATTTTATATTTATATCAATATAAATATATTTATATATTGATAAAATTTTTACTGATTTTTTTAAATGTACCCTTAATCAGTGTTAGTAAAAAAGGGCTGATGGAGGGTGTCTTTATGAGAGCTTCTAAAAAAGGATTGATAAACACCCCCCATTATCAGTGATTTTTTACAAGCACAGATAAAGGAACCCCTTTATCAAATATTTTTTACTAGTGCATATAAATGGGGTTATTTATTAGCACTTTTTTAGAAGCACTCATAATGGGAGGACTTTATCAGTGATTGTATTTTTTTTAAGAATTATATTTATTACAATAGTTAAATTCAAATTGAATATTATTGAGATCAATAGAAAATATTACCATGTAGCACCCCAAGCTTCCATAGTACGCTTCTCTTTAAATAATACAGGAGCGTGTGTCGTACGCAACTTCGAGGTTCTAACACACACCACAACCAATCAAAGTAGCCGTTAAGAATAGTTATACCCACTTTTTGAAATTTTATAAATTTTATTACTCAAATTTAACTTAATTTTTGGATTCTGAATATCAAAATTATCTTAGGGTGAATTTTTGGTATTTTTATGAGAACTTACAATTTTTGATGAATAGTAAAAAATACTAAAATTCAATTAAAAACCACTTTTTTAATCCAAATAATTTATAGTGATAAATTATACTATTGAGTGATTTTAAAGTATAGTTAGAATATATTTTTACCATTTAATCCAATGTTGGTCATTGGATGTAATTTCACATTTAAACTAGACATAAACAAGTGTCAATCTTTTGATAGTTATTATTTCTTAAAAAACACGCTTTTTGTTTTGACAACGAGAATTAATTTTAAATTAATTTATGCCACTTATGTGTTTGTAATTTGGAAAAATGGATTCCATATTTGGTATCATGAGTTCCAAATTATTTAAATAGGTAACTTTTATTTTTTAGACATTAGGAATAATTACTTTGGTAAATATTTTATTTACCATTGTTAAAGGGTAAATACAATAAATATGGGTAAAGAAATAATATTAAAATAATATTAAGTTACCCTAACACATGTACTAACCCTATTGGATGATACATGTATGACCATGGGAATATTTGGATCGATTTTGGGACCACTTGGAGCCACTTGAGAGTGATAATGACACTTTATATTAATTAATTTAAAGTAAAGGCAAAAATGACATAACATATATCTTTTCGTAAATTTTTTTTACAAGGTGTTATATAAGATATATTTTTGACTATAAATATTACATAGAAATTTAAAAATATTTCCTAAATAATGGTATTTTATTTATAATTTTTAGACATTGAATAATTAAATTTATTTATGACACAATGATGATGCAGTGTTTTCCTTATTAACGAAAGTATCAAATAAATGGTATTAATAATGTTAAAATAAATATAATTTGAATATTTTGATTCCATAAACAAATTTTATAGGTTACTATGGCATGTTATAATTTATTAAATAAATTTATTTTTAATTAATAAAGTTTTTATGACTTTCACAAAAATCAATTATTAAATATTGTCAAAATTGACATAAAAGAGTTTTTATAACAAATATTATATTATTAATTGATATAAGTTTCCTAAAAATCCATGGTTCAGCCAAAGGACTTATATGATGATAGGTATGTCATTAATGAACCACTTGGGGTTTTCTAGGCAGTTTATAGTAAGTTTATTAACCAGATAATATAAAAATACAAAGAGACATGGTAAATGTCAAACTAATGAACTAATAGTTAAATCTAAAAGATAAGGTTAATATAGTGACCCAAACCTATCTAAAACCAATTGGTTGAGTGGATTGAGACACATAACCATATTATCCTCGAAATAAATCAGTTTTGAGCCATTATAAACCGAATATTAATTTATTATAAAATAATATTTTATGTTTTTTCTAAGGTGCCCCTCACCCCTCTTATAAAAGGGAACTCCCCCTTCTCTCTAATTCAGACCTTCAAAGACTTTTGGCTCGGCAAAAACCTACCCAAATACCCTTTAAAATATCCTCCCTTCATATTATAGGCCCTCATTTAGTCATAAATCCACCCTAAGGATCCCTTTTGATCAAATCAAAAGGAAGAACCCGAAGAAGAGATAAATATTTCATCACCTCTTTCAAGTTTATTTCTTCTTCCACTTACTTTTTCTTTGTTGTTTACATTCTAAAATAATAAATATAGTATCTTCTATATAATGTGATGTTATTATAAATATTGTACAACCAAATTCATTATTCTATCTATCCTTTTAATGACATGTCCCCATACATGCGTACGTACAACTTACCGTCTCCACGTTGTGGTATAATTGTTATTTAGTACATTATTATTTGGATGGGTATAATAATGATGTGTAATTGATGTAAATAATAAATATTACATGATAATTATTCTGTATATATTATATAACATCCAATTATATATTATTTTAATATCAAAATAATGATATTGTCGCTCGTGCGTACGTACGGATTACCATCTCCACGAACGCGATGAGATTCATTCCCCATCGTATCCATTCAAGACTAATTTTCATTTTATGATTAAATGTAATATTTAAAGACATGATATAATACTGTTTATGAATAATATACATCCTATCCATAACAAATATGACTCACAAAACAAATAATATAAAGGAAAACGAATCCGTTAACACCCGAAACAACGATAATACTAAGATATTATTAACGAAGCAATGTTAGAAGATCATATATTTTTTTTTTAATGGGCAAAGCCCAGGATTATTATTAAGAGAAAAGGTTCAAAGAAGTACAAAAAAGGGGGATGAAAACAGACAAACTTATCTCTCTTTATCATGGATGCCAAGTTTTTTCCTCAGCTTTTCCCCTATGATACGTTCTTTTTCTCTCATCTCGTTCCAAAGTTGGATGTTAATACGACCTCTTGTCCTGCCTCTGCCTCTTCCTCCACTATAAGCTTCTTGAATCTCATTGGCTTGTTGAAGAAGCGATTCAACATCTTCATCAGAACTGCCTGCTTGAGCCTCTTCCTTCCTCTTCATTTGGTCTTTCTTTTCTTTCTTCTTTTGACTTCGGGTTTTAGCATGTTGCCATTCATCTTCCATTCCTTTCTTCTTCTAATCTTCATTACCTGAAACTTCCTGCACACAAACAGTTTCCTGCAAAAAAGGAACTCTTGCCTCATTACTCACATCAGGGTTTTTCCTCAAAGTTTCTGGAGTTCCAGCCATGATAGGTGCCACTAGCTGAGTGTCCATAGAAGGAAGGACATTCTGTCCAGCCTCCCCATGGAGAGATTCAGAAGCAGCAGTGCAGTTCTTTGTGACAACATTCGAAACAGGGGCAGCCACCGAAGAGGGTCTATTCTGTATAGAGTCCAGAACCGTCTCCTTGGGAGACTGATCTGGTAAAGGAGCGGCCTGAACTTTTTCAGCCAATTCTGAGATTCTTAAACCATGATCAGCACTCATTGTAGAAGCAGGGTCAGAAACAGGAGTATACCTTATATCAGAAATGATTTTTTGTGGATGTTCTACATTGCCAGGACAGGGAGGCTGCAAGTCTGTGAGCACAGATTGCCCTTCTTCTACCATGGCAGCCCAAGATTTTTTGGGAGGTGACATTGTGTAACATCCTTGAATATTCAGATCCGAAGAATCAGCCATTTTCTGATTATGAAGCATGTCATTCAGTTTAGTACATGATTTAATATCATGCCCCCTCATAGAACAATTTGAACAAAAGAGATTCCTCCTACAGCTAGAGGAATCATGCCCTAAAACTTTGCAATCAAAACAGAATCTAGGTAAGCTTTCATACTCAATTCTCAAACTAATTTCTTCCTCATCAGTAGATAAACAAATTTTGTCAATTAAAGTATATGAAAGATCCACTTCAACTAGACATCTGGCAAAATGCCCATATCTGGCCAATTCAGTTTCTTTATCCATTCTAATGGGCACCCCTATAGCAAGCGAAATGTCGTAAAGAATCCTGGGATGCCATAGGATCCAATTTAAACCAAAGATTCTAATACAGACTTGAACCACAGAGCTACCCATCTCCAAAGGGTTAAAAGATTTGTCCCACTCTCGGATGTGCAAAGCCCCAGGCTTAAATGAAATGGATCCAAACCCCCAGGCTCTCAGTTTGTGATCCTTAGAAGGAAATAGCAAATGATAGAAACCCTTACCGAGCGAGACACAGTTCCAGGTATCAAATCCCCAGATATCAACTAAACGTGACTTGAGATATTCTAACCTCCAGGGTTGCGAGCCCTTCGGCAAGATCAGCCTGGCTATGATAGAATGATCTCCCAATTTCAATCTCTCAGCCACCGCATCAGCATCAGCTTTGACGTGCACAACCGAACCTTTCTTCCTAATCCCCGAATGAGAAACCATGAAATTAGAGAAGGAAGGATTAGCATGACCAACCTCAAATGATTGTCGCATGCGAGGATCTTTCTCTGGTTCTTTAACCACTTCCGCAAAGGAGATTCTCTTTGAAGTCCCCTCGGTTGCCAGATTCAGTTGCGGAGAATTAGAAACGTTTTTAAGGACCCGCTCCTGTCCTACAGGTTCAGCCTCCCAAGCTGGGTCAAATCCTGCCATAACTGGAGATCAAAGCAAAAAGCACCAAGGAGATCACGATCTAGGGTTTGCGAGTCACCGAGAGCGCGAGAGTTCTCATCCTGCCCCCATTAGAAGATCATATATGATATCATATAAATGTATATTATTCTTGTAAAATTTTATAAAAATTATTTCACCATTATAAAGGAGGTTAACCTACCCTCAACCAAGGAAAATTACAAGGTAAGGGTTAATTTCACAATCTCTTTATTATCCGAGGTTGTTTATACATAATTATCTACTGGGAAATCTTCATTATCCACATCCATGTTTCTTAAAAAAATATTTCAAAACACTCTTACTATTTTATAGACTATGGGTTAAAGTCATTTATACCCTTGTTTGACTTATTATAAGATTATTATAAAGGAATATTTCCGTCATTTTCCAAAGAAGGTCCTTTTAACCTTTTTGACAAAATTAAGGTAAGAATGTTTTTTAAATTATATGGTAGGTGCGACTATTTTATGCCATTATAAAATCGTCGAAGATTCCCTTACATGATTATAAAAATATTTTATAAGTAAATGTTTTATTTTATAATTATTTTACTTTTAAATGATTTCAAAAAAATAGATATTTCTCTCAAATAGTTTTTATTTCATCTATGTCAAAATCCTTTGATAGATTTTAAGCTTATTTGAATTTGATTTATTATGATACAAAAATTCCATATTGTATTGAAGGTTTTCTGATATTTTTGACTATGGATGTGTTATTTTTATACCATTCATGGTTTATGGATAATGTATTGACATTTCCTATGCTAGTTTTAATATGAATGTTTATGTTATATTTAATCATTTTCATATGAGGAATGCATTGGACTTAGTAAGTGACAAGTGGAGCCCGCTATAGCTCCTCTATGCATAGGTAGGTCTTATGAGACAAACTACTATATTGGAACAAGACCTTGAAAAAAACTTATTTGTAGTCTTGGAACAAGGCCTTGACTATGTGGTTATTATAGTCTAGCATTTTTCATTCCTTCATTATGAAAGTGGTTATTGATATTGCATGTGATTATTCGACTAGAAGAATATCCATGTGAATAAGTAAATGAAATTATTTCATTTTATTTTTTACATATTATGCAGAAGTTCAAGTTTAAAAGGATTTTTATTTAGTTATACATTGCCTTAAATGTTTATTCTTATTTATGAAAGTTTTTTCTATATTTTTATCCTTACTGAGAATCTGAGCTCACCCCTTTCTATGTTTTATTTTTCCCAAGATGTGAAGAAGTATTTTATGACTGACCTGTAGAGATAGTTTGAGGAGTTATGAGTGTGGACTATGGATACTATGTTGTTTTATTTTTTCACTTTATGATGTAATGTAATACTTATGAATGTATCTACTTTTTCGAAGGTTACTAAACTAATCGGTCATTCAAGACTTGATCTTTTGTGATCATGCCAATGTTATGTAATAATGCACCGACTCTGGGTAACTGGGGGTGGGGCGTTATAGTTGGTATCAGAGGAAGTTTAATACAAACCTTGGAAGCTAGATTTAGATAAACTCTAATTAGAGCACATAGACCTAAGATAGACTTTGAGGATTAGTATAGAATAACTTCCTAGAATTTTGGTATTGTATAGATTTTGTGAGTTTTACAAGAAATACATCCTTGTATGGATATGAGCAGGTAGAGGCGGCTCTGGCACATATGTACTTAGGGGTAAAACCTGAAGACACCGCTTTGAGCTAGAATCGAATGAGAACTGGGGCACGACAATGGGCCTAGCTGTAGTTTTGGTTACGACACTACTAGGGGGTATGCTTAGGATAATTATCATTTTATTTACAAACTATTATGAAGGGTTTATAAGTATATAATTCTTTAAAGAATTTTTTTATGATTATGGATTGTATCCACAAACTGTTCAATTTATAAGTGTTTTACAAGTTTGGATTTATATATTGTGATTCATAAACTAATCTAGTGTATGCCATTGTTAATAAATGGAACCTAGTGGAAGGAATGGAAACTGTATCAATGCACGCACTCCATGTAGGTATTTCCCTCCTACTCAAGATAATTATAGTGGAGCTGGTGATACAACTGGTGCTGATCAGCTAATCACCATACTAGGACAACTCACTCAGGTTATGAATAATAACATACCTGTATGGAACACCCTGATCCACAACGTGGAGGATCAATGTTAGATTGCTTCATGAGGCAAAAACCACCAACATTGAATGGGGGTAAAATCCACTAGTATCTGAGAAATGGATAAATTCCTTAGAGAAAATATTCCATGCCTTGGGGAGTAGCGAAAGGGAAAAATTTGTCATGATAGTTTACCGCCTCACTGGAGATGATGATCAATGGTGGTCATTGATTCAAAACGCGAAGGAAGATTATTAACTATCAAATATGAAATGGAGGGAGTTTAAATAGATTTTCTTAGAAAAATAATTTCCTCATGACCATCGAGCGGATCTGGAAAGACAATTTCTGAGTCTGAGGCAAAAGGAGGACGAGAATGTTGCAAATTATGAGTCTAACTTTACAAGATTAGCAAGACATGTTGTAGATTATATAGATAACCTAAGAAGTAAGATTGATCGTTTCTTTGATGGGTTTAAAACATTTCTCCATCGAGCATTAGTCTCAAAATCCTTCTCATAGTATGAAGATATTGTCTCATGTGCTATCAAGACAGAAAATGAATTCTCTAAGTCTTACGAATTTAAAGAAAAGCAAGAGAAGAAGAGATCTGATGATCACTCTGAAAATGGAAATAAGGGGAAGAAGGGAAAACTCGATTATACATCCTACAGTAAATGTTGGAAGAAACACCCTAGTACTTGCCTGAAGGGAATGAGAGTCTGTTACAAGTGTGGTGAAAAAGGCCACCAATCTTGTGATTGCAAGGGGAAGAAAGAATCTACCAATGTTCAATGATAAAATTGTAGGGTGATGGGACATTATGAAAATGAATGTACTAAGTAATAAGGGAACTTACCTCAGAAAAATCCAAGGGATCAAGGCTAAGCTTATGCTATCACTACTGCTGAGGTAGAAGCTCTGAAAGATGTGGTGGTAGGTAATTTAATGGTTTCCTCATGTTTAGAAAATGTTTTATTTGATTCTGGATAATCGCGTTGTTTCATATCTTCCCAGTTTTCTAAGAAAATTAGATATTTCCAATTTTATTTTACAAGGGAGTTTTCAGTTAAAACTCTTAAGGGAAGTATCATCGAAACAAAGTTTTGTAAATCTGTTCCGATTAGAGAATATAAATGTTCTTTATCTGCTGATCTCATCATCATACCCATGATTGAATTTGATATAATCATTGGTATGGATTGGCTTTCAGACCATGATGCAAAAATTTATTGTAAGAGGAAGGAGGTTACTATTTTTGATGATGATGATAAGGAACACCTCATCTTTAGAGAAGAAGCATCACCACCTAATTCTTATCTAGATCCACCCACAATAACTCAACTAAATTCAATTATTGGGGATGAATAGAATGAAATGACTATGGGTGATGAAAGGAATGTTCAAATAGAGGATGTACCTATTATGAAAGAATATATTGATGTGTTTCCAGAAGATTTACCTGGACATCCTCCAGAAAGAGAAATTGAGTTCTCCATTGATTTAATTCCTCGATCAGGGCCCATATCGAAGACCCCTTATAGAATGACCACTGTGGAATTAGTGAAACTAAAAAAACAACTAGAGGAATTGTGTAATAAGGGATTTATTCTCCCTAGTGTTTCTCCATGGGGATCCCCTGTTCTTTTTGTTAAGAAGAAAGATCGATCTATGGGGTTGTGCATTGACTACAGGGAGATCAATGATATAACAATAAATAACAAGTATCCCCTACCTTTCATTGATGATTTATTCAACCAACTTCATTGAGATCAATATTTTTCAAAAATTTACCTTCGATCTAGATATCATTAGTTGTGAGTGAAGAATGAAGACATTCCGAAAACAGCATTTCGAACCAGGTATGTGCATTACGAGTTTACAGTAATGCCTTTTGGGATGACTAATGCACCCTCTATTTTCATGGATCTAATAAAAAATGTTTTTAAGGAATATCTTGATGATTTTGTAGTGGTATTTATTGATGATATCTTAGTATACTCCAAAATCTACGAAGATCATGAAAATCACTTGTGAATTATCCTGAAGACTCTTAAAAGTCATGAATTATATGGGAAGTTTAGAAAGTGTGAATTCTGGCTTCAGGAGATTTCTTTTCTTGGCCATAAAGTCTCTAAGTATGGAATATCTATTGATCCTTCAAAGTCCAAGGAAATCCATGAATGGACAGCACCGACGAGTATAACTGAGGTATGCAGTTTTATTGGTTTTGCAGGTTATTATCGATCTTTCATCCAGAATTTTGCCCGATTGGGTAACCCATTAACGAAGCTCACATGTAAAGGGGTTAATTTTTTTTGGACAAAAGAGTGTGAAGAATGTTTTGAATAATTGAAGAGATTATTAGTCAATGCTCCTATCTTGACTCTACCATCGGGGAATGATTGATTTATTATTTATAATGATTCCTCAAAGAATGGAATTGGTTGTGTCCTTATGCAGAATGATAGAGTTATTGCCTATGCATCACAACAACTGAAAATTGATGAGAAAAACTATCCTACTCATGATCTTGAGTTAGAAGCTATAATCTTTTCTTTGAATATTTTTAGACACTATCTCTATGGTGAAAAATGTGTGATTTATACATATCACAAGAGTTTGAAGTATATTTTCTCCCAGAAAGAACTCAACATGAGGAAAATGCGATGGCTTGACCTACTCAAGGATTATGATTGCATGATACACTACCACCTGGGGAAGGAAAATAAGGTGGCAGATTCTTTGAGCAGAAAGGATCATGGTGTTTTGAACAAGATGAGAGTTGAAAGGGATCTTATTTTCATTGATCTAGTGAAGATGGATATAGGAATTACCATGGAAGGTGAAACATAAATTCTTTTTTAAATGGTTTCCAAACCATCTTTACTAGAAAGGATAATGAGTTCTCAGACCAATGATGAAGAGTTTCAAAAAAAGATTAAATCTGTGAATGACGGGAAATTGAGTGACTTTGTGTATGACGATGGAATTTTGAAATTTGGGAAGAGACTTTGTGTTCCCGATATGCCTGATCTAAAAATGGAATTGTTGGATGATGCTCATAGTTCTAATCTCTCTATACACCCTGGTAGCACTAAGATGTATAGAGATTTGAAGGAACATTTTTGGTGGGATAACATGAAGAGGGAGGTTGCTAATTTTATGTCAATATGTATGGTGTGTCAACAAGTGAAAGTTGGAAGGCAACAGCCTGGAGGAGTCATGCAACCTCTTCCCATACCGGAGTGGAAATGAGATAATATTATGATGGGCTTTGTCATGGGACTACCAAAGACTCCTAGGTGGAATGATGCAATATGGGTCATTGTTGATCATCTTACCAAGTCAACACATTTTCATGCTATAAGAAAAGATCTACCACTTAAACATCTAGAAAGACTATATATTAATGAAGTAGTGAGGTTTCATGGAGTACCCCTATCGATTGTTTCTGATCGTGATCCATGTTTTACTTTAAGATTCTGTAAAAGTCATTAGAAAGCCCTGGATACTGAGCTTCATTTGTGCACTGCTTACCACTCCCAAACTGATGGACAATCAAAACGGACTATTCAAACCTTAGAAGACATGTTGATATCATGCTCACTTGACTTTCATGGTATCTGGGATCAATATTTACCTCTGGTATAATTTTCCTATAACAATATCTTCCATTCAAGTATTCATATGGAACTATATGAAGGGTTATACGGAAAGAGATGCCTCACACCAACCTGTTGGGATGATGTTGGTGAAAGAAAACTCCCAGGCCCAGAACTGGTGGAGGAAATGATGGAAAAGGTGAAGGTAATCCAAAACCACATCAAAGCAGCTCAAAGTAGGCAGAAGAGCTATGCTGACAACTGAAGAAAGGATTTGGAATTTCAGGTAGGAGATCATGTTTTCTTGAAGGTATCTCCATGGAAGGGTGTTATACGTTTCAGTAAGAAGGTAAAATTGAGTCCTAGGTACATCAAACCCTTTTAAATTTTAGAACGAATTGGGTTTATAGCTTACCGATTGGCAATGCCTCCAAGTCTCTCCAAAGTTCACAATGTGTTCCACGTATCATTGTTGAGAAAATACATGCCTGAACCAACGCATGTACTCACTTATGAGGAAGTAGAACTGGAACCCAATCTATCTTATTGCGAAGAGCCCGTCAGGATTCTTGATACCAGAGAACAAGTGCTGAGAAACTGGATGACTCATCTGGTAAAAGTTATATGGAGAAACCATAAGATGGAAGATGCAACGTGGGAACCCAAAGAACTTATGATGAAGAGCCACCCGTGTCTTCTTACGCAGTAATATTCTAGAAATTTCTAGGATGAAATTATTTTAAGGAGGGGAGAATGTAAGACCCCAAGCTTCCATGATATGCTTCTCTTTCAATAATATAGTAGAGTGTGTCCTACGAAACTTCGATGTTCTAACACACACCACAACCAATCAAAGTAGCCGTTATGAATAGTAATGCACACTTTTTGAAATTTTATAAATTTAATTATTAAAATTTGACTTCATTTTTGGATTTGAAATATCAAAATTACCTTAGGGTGAGTTTTTGATATTTTTCTGAGTACTTCCAATTTTTAATGAATAGTGAAAAATACTAAACATTAATTAAAAACAACCTTTTTAATCCATATAATTTATAGTGATAAATTATACTATTGAGTAATTTTAAAGTATAGTTAGAATATATTTTTACCATTTAATCTAATTTTGGTCATTGGACGTAATTTCACATTTAAACTAAACATAAACAAATGTCAATCTTTTGATAGTTATTATTTCTTAAAAAACACGCTTTTTTGTTTTGACAATGAGAATTAATTTTAAATTAATTTCTACCACTTCTATGTTTGAAATTTGAAAAAATGTATTCAATATTTGGGATAAGTAGTTCCAAATTTTGTAAATAGGTAACTTTTATTTTTAGACATTATGAATAATTACTTCGGTAAATATTTTATTTACCATGGTTAAAGGGTAAATCTGGGTAAATAAATAATATGAAAATAATATTAAATTACCCTAAAATGTGTCTTAAACCTATTTGATGATACATGATTGACCATGGGAATATTTGGGTTGATTTTGGGACCACTTGTAGCCACTTTAGAGTGATAATGACACTTTATATTAATTAATTTAAATTAAAGGAAAAAATGACATAAACATATATCTTTTAAAAAAACAATTTTTACAAGGTGTTAAATAAGTTATCATTTTGACTATAAGTATTAATTATAAATATAAAAATATTTCCCACATAATAATATTTTATTTATAATTTTTAGACGTTTAATAATTAAATTTATTTATGACACAATAATGATGTACTGTTTTCCTTATTAATGAATGAATCAAATAAATGGTATTATTAATGTTAAAATAAATATAATTTTAATATTTTTATGCCATAAACGAATTTTATAGGTTACTATTGCATGTTAGTATTTATTAAATAAATTTATTTTTAATTAATAAAGTTTTTATGACTTAAAAAAAATCAATTATTAAATAGTGTCAAAATTGATATAAAAGAGTTTTTAAAAAAAATATTAAATTATTAATTGATATAATATTTATAAAAATATAAGGATCAACCAAAGGACTTATATGATGATATTTATGTCATTAATGAACCACATGGGGTTATATTGGTAGTTTATAGTAATTTTATTAACAAAATAATATAAAAATACTATGAGACATGGTAAATGTCAATCTAATTAACTAAGAGTTAAATCTAAAAGATAAGGTTAATATAGTGACCCAAACCAGTATAAAACATATTGGTTGAGTGGATTTAAACCCATAAACACCTTATACTTTAAATAAATCAGTTTGGATCCATTAGAAACCGAATATGAATTTATTATAAAATAATATTTTAAGTTTTTCCTAAGGTGCCCCTCACCACTCTTATAAAATGGAACTCCCACTTCTCTTTAATTAAGACCTTAAAATCCTTTTGGATCAGCCAAACCCTTTCCAAATAACCTCTAAACTATCCTAAATTCATCATATAGGCCCCCATTTAGTCATAAATCCATCCTATGGAGCCCTTTTGATGAAATCAAAAGGAAGAACCCAAAGAAGAGGTAAATATTTGATCACCTCTTTCAAGATTCTTTCTTTTTCCACTTCATTTTTCTCTGTTGTTTCCATTATAAAATAATAACTCTAGTATCTTCTATATACTGTGATGTTATTATAATTATGTTAAAACCAAAAACATTATTCTATCCATCTTTTGAATGACATGTGACCATACGTGCGTACGTACGGCTTACCGTTTCCACGTCGTGGTATAATTGTTATTCAATAAATTATTATTTGGATGGTTATAAAAATGATGCGTAATTAATGTAAATAATAAATATAACATGATAATTATTCTTTATATATGATATACCATCCAATTATATAATATTTTAATATCAAAATAATGATATTATTGCTCGTGCGTACGTATGGATTACCGTCTCCACGAACGCGATGAGATTCATCCCCCATCGTATCCATTCAAGACTAATTTTTCATTTTATGATTAAATGTAATATTTAAAGACTTGATATCATTCTGGATATGAATCATATACATCCCATACATAACAAATATGACTCACAAAACAAATAATATAAAGGAAAACAAATCTGTTAACACCCGAAACAACGATAATACTAAGATATTATTAACAAAGCAATGTTAAAAGATCATATATGATATCATATTAATGTATATGATTATTTTATAATTTAATAACAATTATTTAACCATTATAAAGGAGGTTAATCTACCCTCTATCAAGTAAAAGTACAAGTTAAGGGTTAATTTCTAAATCTCATTATTATTCGAGTTTGTTTATACGTAATTATCTACTGGGACCTCTTTATCTTCTACATCCATGTTTCTTAAAAATGTATTTCAAAACATTATTACTATTTTATATACTACGGGTTAAAGTCATTTATACCCTTGTTTCAATTTTTATAAGATGTTTATTAAGGAATCATTCCGTCATTTCGCAAACAGGGTCCCTTTTAACCTTTTCGATAGAATTAAGGTAAGAGTGTTTTTTTAACTTATACGGTGGGTGCGGCTATTTTCCACTGTTATAAAATCATCTAAGCTTCCCTTAATAGATTATAAGAATATTTTCAAAGTAATTGTTTTATTTTATAATTTTGTGACTTTTAAATGATTTCAAAAAAAGAGATATTTCTCTCAAATAGTTTTGATTTCATCTTTGTCAACATCCTTTGATGGATTTTAAGATTATTTGAAGTTGATTTATTATGATATAAAACTTCCATATTGTATTGATGGTTTTGTGATATTTTTGACTGTGGATGTGTTATATTTTATATCATTCATGGTTTATGGATAAATTATTGGCATTTCATATTCTAATTTTAATACGAATGTTTATGTTATGTTTAATCCTTTTCATATGAGGAATACATTGGACTTAGTAAGTGAAGGGTGGAGCCCGCTATAGCTCCCCGATGCATTGGTAGGTCTCATGAGACAAACTAGTGTCTGGGCACAAGTCCTTGACAAAATCTTATCTGTAGTCTTGGCACAAGGTCTTGACTACGTGGTTATGATAGCCTGGCATTATGCATTCTTTTATTATGAAAGTGGTTATTGATATTGCATGTGAATATTTGACTAGTAGAATATCCATGTGAATAAGTAAATGGAATTATTTCATTTTATTTTTTCAATATTATTCTAAAGTTCAATTTTAAAAGGCTTTTGATTTAGTTATACATTGCCTTAAATTTTTATGCTTATTTATGAAATTTTCTGCTATATTGTTATCCTTACTGTGCATCTGAGGTCACCCCTTTTCTACATTTTATTTTTCCTAGGATGTGAAGAAGTATTTTATGACTGACCTGCAGGGATAGTTTGAGGGGATATGAGTGTGGACTATGGAGACTATGTTGTTGTATTTTTTCACTTTATGATGTAATGTAAGACTTATAAATGTATCTAGTCTTTCCAAGGATACTAAACTAATAAGTCTTTTGAGACTTGATATTTTTTGATCATTACAATGTTATGTAATAATGCACCAAATCTGGGTAACTAGGGTCGGGGCGATACATACCATGTGACCCTAATGGATTATTTTTCTTTGTAATTATATAGGCTTGCCAAATGTCTAAGATTACAGTCTTGAAATGGGTCAAATCAACCACGAGAAAGAACTTAATGTCACAATGATTGAAACCACACATAAATGATCTCTATGTAATATAATCTCTTTGCCTCAATATCTCATCAATTAGGTTTCACATTCGTGTCATCAACCTATATGCTTGATACATATTTCATTGACTATATTAAATAAACATGTCGCTACACAATGATCATGTAATTTAATGCAATTGTTTTATTCCAATCAATGGCTCAAGATATCCATTTCTATAAATATAAAGGGAAAAATATTACCTTAACTTATTCATTAATAACATATCACTCTTGACACACCCAACATTTCTAACTTCTCCATGAATTGTATCATCATGGTTTACATAATACATTTAAGTGTGCGAGTTGTAATATACATTAATAATAATATTAATGTTTAAGGACCATCATACACATTCACAGATAGGAATATTCAATAACACCATAACATGAAAAATTCCCACAGATGGGATTGTTCTCATAATCTCATACTTTGGAGATTACCAAGTATGAACTTCATGAGGAGAATCCTCATCGTCTTACTAGCACTCACACCTAACAATGACATTCTATGTGTCACATCATAAAACATTATCTGACCATAGAACAATATTTAAGAATATCATTATAGAATTTAAAGATTCTCATAATAGCATATAAATTCCTTGACCTTATCAATGTGATAGATACTCAAGGACATTATTACATTAATGTTATGAAAAACAGTAAACAATATGTAACAAGATATTTCATTAATATTCCAATAATCAAATATACATACAATAAAAGTAAAAAAAGTTGGTCAAAGGGAACTAACTCCAAAAAACTTCTACGTGGACTAAATACAATTGTCTAGATCTTTCATTTTACTAGACTTCACATGATAATCATGTTTCTGTTGAGACAATACATTAGTCAAGGGTTCTACCACATTTTCTTTTTTAAAAATACTACTTACCATGACTTCAAATATTTGATAAAAATAACTAAAAATATGATACTTCCGAATTATTCACCTCATCTACTGATGTGACCAAGTTTCATTTATGAGATCCACCACTGAAGTATTATCACAATAGATTATGATGAGATATTTACTACTAGGTACCATATCTAGCTCTTGGAAAAACTTAGTACATTCAAACTAATTATTTATCGACCTAAAAATCTGTAATAATTTTTGAATCTATTGTAGAGTATACAAACACAACCAACATTGAGCTCTTCCAGATCAAAACACCTCTATTCACAGTGAATAAGTATCCTATTAGTGACTACTAACCATCTAGACCTATTTGGAAACTAGCATCAGCATATCCACAGATGACTGGTTCCCCAAAAAATTCATAGACAAGAAACATATCCTTATTACAACTCATATACTTCAGTATAGTCTTGAATACCCTTGAATGATAAACCACTATGTCATCTTGATATCTGTCTATTGCACTTAGGGTATAGGAATTATCTATGCTAGTATGTAGTATAACATACAAGACTAAACCAATCACTGATATGTATGAAATCCTTTCAATTATTTTCCTTTGCTCGTGTGTCTATAGGAGAATTTCCCAATAAAGATGAATAAAAAATGACATTGGAAAAAATTACCTCTTGGATTGTTCCATAATAAATTTTTTGAGTATCTTTTCAATATATGTTCCTTGACATAGGACAAGCAGTCTCTTGGATCTATCATGAAGGATCTTGATCACATGATTGTATGTTACCTTTTCTATGACCTTTATGGAGAAGTATTTTTTAAATCATTCTTTAAAATACTTTTTGTCTGGTATTTAATTTCCAATATGTAATATGTCATTTAGATAAACAATTATCAAACCAACCACAATACCAATAAAATTTTCTTAAACATAAGGACCCCTTTCATTATTTATGAAACAAAATTCCATTACGACCTCATAAAAATGATTTTTTTAATGTCCTGGATGCTTAGTGTAATCCATAAATGTATATTTTCAATTTAGATTCTTTTTTGGAATCCTTTAGTATCCTAAACCCTTCATGATATGTCATATTAAAATATTACTCAAGATTCCTTTTAAGTAAGGAAATTTTGGAATCCATTTGACAAATATTTTAGTCATGGAAATTTATAATGACAAGTATAATTCTAATGGATTTAAATATAGAAACTCCTAAAAAGTTTTAATTGTTGTCAATTAATTGATGATGTTTCAACACTTTTTTAACCAATATAACTTTATTGGTATTGACTTGACCATCCATGTACAGTTTTTTTGAATACCCATTTATAGCCAAGGATATTTATATCCAATGCAGGATATACCAAAATAAAACTTGGTTTTGGTTCATGGAATCTATTTTAGAATTAATAGATTTTTCCCTCATGGAAACATCTGTTCAACTTACTGCTTCCTTATAGTTTAGAGAATCATTATTATCAATTAATAATGAGTCATAATCTTAGGTTAATAGAAAACCACACTGTTATGGTTCTCTAACCACTCTTATAATCATAAAAAAACTTATGTCTCTGTAAAATATTCTTCAATAAGGCTTTGTGGAATCTGTTCTCATGAAAACTCTAGTGTATAATGAACCTAGTCTTTATCAAAGTATATATCTCTCTCTATATCTATTTTAGAGATATTATCCTTTACAAGGTGTAGAAACCTAGTTTTTACCCTGTAAGACTTTGTAATATTTCTACATATAATTCCAGATCTAGGCAAGAAGACGGAGTGTGATTATGAGGCCCGGTGTGCCCGGAATAAATTTTATAAAAATGATAAGTGTTTTTATACTATTCACATGGCGGGGTTGTGTTTCCGCCTAAATGGTAGCTCAGATTGGAAATCCGAGGGCACCGTTGCATCTGGAGCGTGCTGTTTTTCCTTTGGCAGGGTGTAAAAGTTGCGGGTGTGGGCCTGCAGTGAGAGATGTCACCCATGAGAAAAACCGTCTTTTTGAATTAATGACTTAGTTATTTTTTTTATCACTAACATTATTTTCAAATAAATCTCAAACGAAGACTTGGAATAGAAATATGAGACTTCAGTTGAGTTTGAAATGGGGTGTTTTTCCTAGGCACGACATAAAATGAGCAGGCATAGAGGTTTTAGAATCCGCGCCCATCGGCGGAGTTTCCGAGAGTTATAAATTCCAAGTGTTGGAATTAAGGTAGGGGACCCATTTTTTCCCCTTCTCTCTCTCTGTCTCTCTCTCCCTCTCTCTATCATCCGTTATTCAGTGTTCTTCATCGTTCTTCATCAGATCGAGGTGCAGTCTTCACCAAAACATTGGTGAATCAAGGCACGAGCCTCACAGACGCATCGCCTACGATGTGCATCAACAACGAAGTAGGATTTCTTCTAATTTTAATTTGCAATTCAAGTTTTTTTAAAATTAAATATCCTTTTTTTCCTTTTGTTTTATCATTTTAATTATTTTCATTGATGGCTGCACGAACACGACCATTGAACTATGTTTGGAACCCCATTCTTGGTTCCGTTCATCGCAAACACCCGTTATAATTTTCGGATGCGTCAACCGACTGTCGAATCATCGATCAGTGGTAGGTGCTGTGAAGGTTTCATCGCAGGGATCGCAAAAATGTCCCCAGATCGAGAATTGGGCATATGTTCGGGCTACGGTGGTCCGCCAGAAGAACCACCGGTAGGAGCGGCCTGCGGCTGCGCATGGCGGCCGCGGTGTATCGCGCGGCGGAGCATCGTTGGAGGTCCGATGTAGCTCAACGTTCGGAGGAGGAGCGCGGTCGGGCGGTGTCGGGTGCGGCGCGATGCAACAGGGGTGGGGCCGGAGGGGAGAAGAGCCGTCGGCGGGTCCGGGTGGAGCGACGTGAGACGCGGCCGGAGCGGGCGCGGCGGTGCGCTGCCGGAGGCCGAGGGCGCCGACCTGGAACGCCCGACTGAGGGAAGCCCGAGGCTTGAACTCGGGTGTGAAGAGGAAGCAAGGACCCTCCATTTACGAGTCCTACTGGTGTGACGTGGAAGACCAAACAAAGGCCTGTCTGCTGGGAGACGAGGAACCAACCTTTGTAGGTCCTGCTGGGTGACAAAGACCGGCAAAAAGGCCAGTCTTCTTTGGAGAACCAGACCTGAGCGGGGTCCGGTGCGGCTGGAGCAGGCCGCAACTAGCGGGCCACAACAGTCCGGGTAGGACCCACGGCTGCGCCGCAGGCGGGCCGTTCGGAACGGGCTAGCCGGGGTGAACCGGCCTGGTTGGGACCCATTTGTAACACCCCAAGATTTCATAGTATGTTATTTCTTCAAAGTAATTCAATAACTTGCACTACACGCAACACCGAGTTCAAGCACACCACAAGATTACCAAACTAGCCGTTCAAAAGTGGTTATGAATGGTATTAACTGAATTTTGAACATTATATAATACTTATAATTTTAGAATCAATATTATGAGTTTCTTAGACATAATGTAAGAACTAATTCATTTTTTTCAGATAAAAGAAGTATTTTTAAAAAAATGCACTTTTACCGTCTTTTAATGATGAAGCATTTTTAAATCTAATATTTGAAACATTTATATATTAAATTTGACAAAATAAAATTCTTCTTTAGAATCAAGACATAAGAATTTAATTTCAATAAATTTTTGGTGTTTTTCTGATAACTTTCATATTTGGGTGAATAGTGAAAAATACTATATTTTAACTGAAAACAACTTTTTTAATCAAAATAATTTATAGGGTTAAATTATACATTTTGATGGTTTATAAGTATAAATAGATTGTATTTTTACCATTTAATCCAATTCTAGTCCTTGTAAGTAATTTCACTTTGAAATTGGACATAAACAAATGTCAATCTTTTGATAGTTATTATTTCAGAAAAATATGCCTTTAAGATTTGACAACGAGAATTAATTTTAAATTAATAAATTAAACTTATATGTTTTGAATTTGGTAAAACAGACATCATTTTTAGATTCGGAATATTGAAATTATCCTAGGGTGAATTTTTGGTATTTTTCTGAAAACATTCAATTTTTGATGAATAGTGAAAAACACAGAGTTATAGTTTAAAACCGAATTTTTATTTAAATAATTAGTAATTTAATTTAAATTTATTTTAGGTCAAAATAGATACATAATAACTATATAATTTCAATTTAATTCATTGGAGTCAGTTTATAATAATTTTAGATATATAAAAATTTTATTGAACTTTTCACCGTCTTTTACCATTCTCCTAGGAGAATTTTCAAATTCAAATAAAACTTAATTTAACCCCTTATGTGAGTGGAATTTCAAAAATACGAGAGACATGGATAATATCAAGGATTAAAATGTTGTTCAATAAGATAAAAATAATTTTTGGTGAATAGTAACTTTTTACTTTTATTTACCACGGTCAAAAGTAAATAGGGTAATTAAGGGTAAAAATGATATTAATATTACCCTAACACATGTCCTAATTCTATTGGACAAGTGTATATAAACCAAAAACAACCATATGAATAAAATATTATCATTTTGGTCCACTTGGATTAGAGTATGACATTTATTATTATTTAATTCAAAGAAGAGTTAAAAGAGTTAAAATCAAAGTTTAATAACTAAAACATTTTTAATATAGGGTTATACATAAGATAAATTCGATTATAAATATTAATTAGAAATATAGAAATATTACCTACATAATTGTATTTTATTTATTATTTTTATACATTAAATAATTTAATTTATTTATGACACAATGATGATGCAGTAATTACCGTATTAATAAAAGATTAAGATAATTGATATTATATATACCCAAATAAATGTAATTTGAAACTTTTTATGAATTAAAATAATTTTATAGGTTAATATGACATATTATGATTGGTTATATGAATTGTTTTCGAAGTAATAATGCTTTTATGAATTTATCAAAAACAAAATACCCAATAGTGTCAAAATTGATATAAAAGAGTTTTTAAAACAAATATTATATTATTAATTGATATTCTATTCCTAAAAATCTAATGTTCAGCCAAAGGACTTATATAATGATATGTGTATAATTAATGGACCACTTGGGGGTCTATTTAAAGTTTATAGTATGTTTATTAACCATATAATATAAAAATACAAAGAGACATGGTAAATGTCAAACTAATTAACTAAGAGTTAAAACTAAAATATAAGGCTAATAAAGTGACCAAACCTATCTAAAACCTATTGGTTGAGTGGATTTAGACCCATACTCACCTTATCCTCGAAATAAATCAATTTGGATCCATTATAAACCGAAAATGAATTTATTATAAAATAATATTTTAACTTTTTCCTATGGTGCCCCTCACCCCTCTTATAAAAGGGCACTCCCCCTTCTCTCAAATTCATACCTTAAAAGCCTTTTGGCTCGGACAAACCCCGCCCAAATATTCTATAAACTTACATCACTTAAACCTATAGGCCTTAGTTTGATCACAAAGCCATCCTAAAGATCCCTTTTGATCAAATCAAAAGGAAGAACCTGAAGAAGAGGTAATGTTTTCACCACCCTCTTTCAAGTTCCTTTCTTCTTTAACTTCTTATTTCTTTGTTATTTCCATTATAAAATAATAACTCCAGTATATTATATATACTGTGATGTTATTATAAATATGGTACAACCATATTCAGTATTCTATCCATCCTTTGAATGACATGTCACCATACGTGCGTACGTACGACTTACCGTCTCCACGTCGTGGTGTAATTGTTATTCCAAATATTATTATTTGGATGGGTATGATAATGATGTGTAATTGATGTAAATAATAAATATAACATGATAATTATTCTTTATATATGATATAACATCCAATTATATATTATTTTAATATAAAAATAATGATACTGTCGCTCGTGCGTACGTACAGACTACCGTCTCCACGAACTCGATAAGACTCATTCCCCATCGTATCTAGTCAAGACTAATTTTAATTTGATGATTAAAAATAATGTTTACGGACTTGATATCATTCTGGATATGAATAATATGCAACCTATGGATAACAAACAGGGCTTATGTAACAAAACATATAAAAGAAAATGAGTAAGTGAACACCCGAAACAACGATAATACTAAAATATTATTAACAAAGCAATATTAAAAGATCATATATGATATCATATTTATGTATATGATTATTTTATAATTTAATAACAATGATTTAACTATTATAAAGGAGTTTAAACTACCCTTGACCAAGGAAAGGTAAAAGTTAAGGGTTTATTTCACAATCTCTTCATTATCCAAGGTTGTTTATACAAAATTATCTACTGGGACCTCTTTATCATCCACATCCATGTTTCTTAAAAATGTATTTTGAATACTTATTACTATTTTATAGACTAAGGTTTAAATTAATTTATACCCTTTTTGACTTTTTATAAGATTTTTATAAATTAATATTTCTGTCGTTTTCCAAACAAGTTACTTTTGAACCTTTTCGACAAAATTATGGTAAGAATGTTTTTTTAAACTTATACAGCGGGTGCGGCTATTTTCTGCCATTATAAAATCGTCAAAGCTTCCCTTACAAGCATATAAGAATATTTTGAAAGTAAATGTTTTATTTTATAATTATGTGACTTTTATATGATTTCAAAATGAATATTTTAAGAATTTGTGAAAGGTACTATTTATCAAGATCAGAATTTTAAATGTTTTAATGATTTATCTTTCTAAATCTTTTTAATTGATGTCCATGTTTTCAAAATGATTTTAAGGATTTATTTATATGGACATGAATGTTTTTAAATGATATTTATTTTCAAAAGTTTTAAAGTGGTATGAGACACTTTGATTCAAAAATATATTTTAAATTACTTCCTTTATAAATGTGTGACTTTTCAATGATTTCAAAAAAAGAGATATTTCTCTCAAATAGTTTTGATTTCATCTATGTCAACATCATTTGATGGATTTTAAGCTTATTTGAAGTTGAATTGTTTTATGATACAAAACTTCCATATTGTATTGATGTTTTTTGCGATATGTTTGACTGTGGATGTGTTATTTTTATACCATTCATGGTATATGGAAAAAGTATTGACATTTTTTATGCTAGTTTTAATACGAATGTTTATGTTATGTTTAAAACTGTTCATATGAGGAATGCATTGGACTTAGTAAGTGACAGGTGGAGCCCGCTATAGCTCCTTGATGCATTGGTAGGTTTCATGAGACAAAATAGTGTCTTGGCACAATACTTTGACAAAATATTATTTGTAGTCTTGGCACAAGGCCTTGACTATGTGGTTATGATAGTCTGGCATTATGCATTCCATCATTATGAAAGTGGTTATTGATATTGCATGTGATTATTCGACTAGTAGAATATCCATGTGAATAAGTAAATAGAATTATTTCATTTTATTTTTTTCATATTATGCTGAAGATCAAGTTTAAAAGTCTTTTGTTTTAGTTATACATTACCTTAAATGTTTATGCTTATTTATGAAAGTTTCTGCTATATTGTTATCCTTACTAAGCATCTGAGCTCACCCCTTTCTATGTTTTATTTTTCCCAGGATGTGAAGAAGTATTTTATGAATGAACTGCAGGGATAATATGAGAGGATATGAGTGTGGTCTATGGAGACAATATGTTGTTGTAGTTTTTCACTTTATGATGTAATATAAGACTTATGAATGTATCTAGTGTTTCCAAGGCTACTAAACTAATCGGTCTTTCGAGACTTGATCCTTTGTGATCATGAAAATGTTATATAATAATGCATCGACTCTGGGTAACTGGGGTCGGGGTGTTAGAGTTGGTATCAGAGGAAGTTTAGTATAAACCTTGTAAGCTAGATTTAGATAAACTCTGATTAGATCACATAGCCCTAAGATAGAATTTTAGAATTAGTATAGAATATCTTCCTAGAATATTTTTATTGTAGAGATTTTGTGATTTTTCCGAGAAATACATTCCAGTCTAGATACGAGTAGGTAGAGGTGGCTCTAACACAGATGTACCTAGGGGTAAAACTTGAAAACACTACTTTGAGATAGACTCAAACGAGAACTGGTGCATGACAACGGACCTTGCTACACTCTTAGTTAAGACACTCCCGAGAGATATGCTTATGATGATTCTCATTTTCTTTACAAACCATTTTGAAGAGTTTATGAGTATATAATTCTTTAAAGAAAACATTTTTATGATTATGGATTATATCCATAAACTGTTCAATTTATGTTAAGTGTTTTACAAGTTTGGATTTATGTATTGCGATTCATAAACTAATCTAATGTATGCCATTGTATAGAAATGAAACCCAGTAGAAAGAATGTGAACTCCAGAAATACATATGATCCAAGGGTAAGAAGGATCATATCTTTCCCGGTATTAAGCCAACATTTAGAAGGGAAATAGTCTCTAATGTATTCTTAACATATGAAGAAATAGTATCATGTGTTAATAAGATAAGTAAATAATTCTCTGAGTCATATGGCATTGAAGTCAAGCAAGAGAAGAAAAGGGTGGAAGAGTGAAAGATGGATAAAGGGAAGAGGGAAAAGAAGAATTTTCCCATATGTGATAACTGTGGGAAGAAACCCCCTGGAACTTGCATGAAGATAATGGGAGTTTGTTATAAGTGTGAAGAAAAAGGACTCCAAGTACGTGACTGTAAGGGTAAGAAAAAGGTTTCAAATGTACAATGCTTCACCTGCAAGGAGTTGGGACACTATGCGAACCATTGTCCAAATAATTAGAGTATGCCCTAAATGATGCTATTGGATAATAATCAAGTTATGATACTACCACAAATGAGGAGGAATGATAATAGTTCTTATGTTGCTATTAAAGAACTATGTCATTTGAGTGTTGTATCAACGATGTACTGGTTATAATAATTATGGAGTATATAAGGATTGTATTGTAGTAATATTTTATTAAGGACTTGAGATTGTGTGGAACCAAGAAAAGTGACTCAATAAGAGGTTAAATTTTTAGAAAATATATGGTCGAGATAAAGATAAACAATAATATGGTTCTGATACCGAGGTAGTGATTTTAGAATAATACATGAATGATTTGGATAAATTATATTGGATATTCTTGACTAACATGAAAATAATTAATGATTTTTATATTCCATCATTGCCTGAGTTTACAAGATTTTTGGATAGAAAGAGTATATCCAGTATTCTATAATGAATAAGGGAGCTTGAAAGTAATCAATAAGGTTTTATCGTAATTCAGGATGTTGCAGTGCTTTAAAAGAATACATGATGAAGGTGTTCACATGTTATTACATGACAAAAAGGATATTCATTGTACTTACCTTCCTTATAAATTTTGGACTGTGATTTTGGACAGAAGTATTTTGGATAATTCTAGATTGAGATTATTTTTGGATTTCCATAAAAGGACAACCCATAGGTTGGGTGACAACCCATCGCGTCCAGCAAGGCCGCGAGACTTGAACCCACAACCGAAGGGTGACTAGGGTGAATCACCTACCACTGACCCACGTGATGTCCTGGATTGAATAATGTAGTTTTTTTAAAGGTTCTGGTAGATGAATTATAAATTCATTTTTTTGGAACCCTATACAAATAGGATAAATAGAATATTTTTTATAAGTTCTATTATCTTTTAGAGTGAAAGATGAGTTTGTGGTAGAAATTAGTTAAAGGATGGAACTCTACTTCAAAAGTATACATTTTTTTTTCACATATTCTATGAAGAAATGAATTCTTAAACTTTAGTTAAGGAATCATAAAACCAAAAATGTGTTATCCTAATACCTTATGTTTTGTTGAACCGATGGTATTTTAAATCATCATAGATTGATGGATTTGAGGCCCAAAATTCTACAATTGTTTGTGATTGATGAACTCAATAACTCCCTATAAATATTTAAATTTTTCTCTAATTAGGTGTTTCTAATTTCCACCAATGTTCTCCTAATCGAGATCATAATTTGGTGGTGACTTCTTTATTCCACTTTTCATCTTATTAAGACTAAATTTTATTAACCCAATTTCTGATGTGGGTTTCCCCACAAAGGTATTTTATATTTTCAACCTTTTATTTTTGAAAAACAATTTCAAATTGAGAGGATGAAATTTATTTAAGGAAAGAAGAATGTAACACCCCAAGATTTCATAGTACGTTATTTCTTCACAGTAATTCAATAACTTGCACTACACGCAACACCGAGTTCAAGCGCACCACAAGATTACCAAACTAGCCGTTCAAAAGCGGTTATGAATGGTATTAACTGAATTTTGAACATTATATAATCCTTATAATTTTAGAATCCATATTATTAGTTTCTTAGATATAATGTAAGAACTAATTCATTTTTTCAGATAAAAGAAGTATTTTTCAAAAAATGCACTTTTACCGTCTTTTAATGGTGAACCGTTTTTAAATCCAATATTTGAAACATTTATATATTCAATTTGACAAAATAAACTTCTTCTTTAGAATCAGGACATAAGAATTTAGTTTCAATAAATTTTTGGTGTTTTTCTGATAACTTTCATATTTGGGTGAATAGTAAAAAATACTATATTTTAACTGAAAAAAACTTTTTTAATCAAAATAATTTATAGTGTTAAATTATATATTTTAATGGTTTATAAGTATAAATAAATTATATTTTTACCATTTAATCCATTGCTAGTCATTGTAAGTAATTTCACTTTGAAATTGGACATAAACAAATGTCAATCTTTTGATAGTTATTATTTCTTAAAAATATGCCTTTTGGATTTGACAATGGGAATTAATTTTAAATTAATAAATGAAACTTATATGTTTTGAATTTGGTAAAATAGACATCATTTTTGGATTCGAAATATCAAAATTATCCTAGGGTGAATTTTTGTTATTTTTCTGAAAACATTCAATTTTTGATGAATAGTGAAAAACACTGAGTTATAGTTTAAAATCGAATTTTATTTAAATAATTATTTATTTAATTTAAATTTATTTTAGGTAAAAATAGATACATAATACCTATATAATTTGAATGTAATTCATTGGAGTCAATTTATAATAATTTTAGATATATAAAAATTTTATTGAACTTTTCACCGTCTTTTATCCATCTCCTAGGAGAATTTGCAAATTCACATAAAACTTAATTTAACCGCTTCTGTGAGTGGAATCTGAGAGACACAGTTAATATCAAGGAGTAAAATTTGGTTCAATAAGATAAAAATAATTTTTGGTGAATAGTAACTTTTTACTTTTATTTACCACGGTTAAAATTAAATAGGGTAATTAAGGGTAAAAATGATATTAATATTACCCTAACACATGTACTAATTCCATTGGATAAGTGTATGGCGACCAAAAACAAGCTTAGGAACAAAATATTATCATTTAGGTCTACCTGGATTAGATTAGGAAATTTATTATTATTTAATTCAAAGAAGATTTAAAAGAGTTAAAATCAAAGTTTAATAACTAAAAGTTTTTTAACATAGGGTTATACATAAGAAAAATTCAATTATAAATATTAATTATAAAGATAAAAAGATTTTCTACATAATGTTATTTT
Source organism: Viscum album (assembly GCA_963277665.1). Lineage (NCBI taxonomy): Eukaryota > Viridiplantae > Streptophyta > Magnoliopsida > Santalales > Viscaceae > Viscum > Viscum album. The sequence goes on from OY728151.1 coordinate 464,517,290, forward strand.
ATTTATAATTTTTAGACATTAAATAATTTAATTTATTTAGGACACAATGATGATGCAGTAATTACTGTATTAATGAAAGATTAAGATAATTGATATTATAAATACTCAAATAAATGTAATTTGAGACTTTTTATGAATTAAAATAATTTTATAGGTTAATATGACATATTAGGATTTGTTATATGAATTTTTTTTGAAGTAATAATACTGTTATGAATTTATCAAAAAACAAAATACCCAATAGTGTCAAAATTGACATAAAAGAGTTTTTAAAAAAAATATTATATTATTAATTGATATTCTATTCCTAAAAAATATAAGGTTTGGCCAAAGGAATTATATCATGATAGGTGTATCATTAATGGACCACTTTGGGGTCTATTGTAAGTTTATAGTAAGTTTATTAACCATGTAATATTAAAATACAAAGAGACATGGTAAATGTCAAACTAATTAACTAAGAGTTAAAACTAAAAGATAAGGTTAATAAAGTGACCCAAACCTATCTGAAACCTATTGATTGAGTGTATTTTGACCCATCCCCACCTTATACCAGAAATAAATCAATTTGGAGGCATTATAAAACGAATATAAATTTATTATAAAATAATATTTTAAGTTTTTCCTATGGTGCCCCTCACCCCTCTTATAAAAGGGAACTCCCCCTTCTCTCAAATTCATACCTTAAAAGCCTTTCAGATCACCCAAACCATGCCCAAATATTCTCTCAACTTCCCTCAATTCAACCTAGAGGCATTATTTTGTTCACAAATCCATCCAAAGAGCCCTTTTGATCAAATTAAAAGGAAGAACCTGAGGAAGAGGTAATGTTTTAACCACCCTCTTTCAAGTTCCTTTCTTCTTCAACTTATTCTTTCTTTGTTATTTCCATTCTAAAATAATAACTCCAGTATCTTCTATATACTGTGATGTTATTATAAATATGGTACAACCATATTCAGTATTCTATCCATCCTTTGAATGACATGTCACCATACGTGCGTACGTATATCTTACCGTCTCCACGTCGTGGTGTAATTGTTATTCCAAACATTATTATTTGGATGGGTATGATAATGATGTGTAATTGATGTAAATAATAAATATAACATGATAATGATTCTGTATATATTATATAACATCCAATTATATATTATTTTAATATAAAAAGAATGATAGTGTCGCTCGTGCGTACGTACGGACTACCGTGTCCACGAACGTGATAAGATTCATTCCCCATCGTATCCATTCAAGAATAATTTTCATTTGATGATTAAAGATAATGTTTAAGGACTTGATATAATTCTGGATATGAATAAGATTAAACCTATGGATAAAAAACACGGCTTATGTAACAAAACATATAAAATAAAACGAGTAAGTGAACACCCGAAACGACGATAATACTAAAATATTATGAACAAAGAAATATTAAAAGATCATATATGATATCATATTTATGTATATGATTATTGTATAATTTAATAACAATGATTTAACTATTATACAGGAGGTTAAACTACCATCGACCATAGAAAAGTACAAGGTAAGGGTTTATTTCACAATCTCTTCATTATCCGAGGTTGTTTATACATAATTATCTACTGGGACCTCTTTATCATCCACATCCATGTTTCTTAAAAATGTATTTCAAATCATTCTTACTATTTTATAGACTAAGGGTTAAAGTAATTTATACCCTTGTTGACTCTTTATAAGATTTTTATAAAGGAATTTTTCTGTTGTTTTCCAAACAAGGTCCTTTTTAACCTTTTCGACAAAATTATGGTAAGAATGTTTTTTAACTTATATGGAGGGTGCGGATATTTTCCGCCGTTATAAAATAGTCGAATATTCCCTTACAAGATTATAAGAATATTTTGAAAGTAAATGTTTTATTTTATAATTATGTGAATTTTAAATGATTTCAAAATGAATATTTTAAGAATTTGTGAAAGGTACTCTTTATCAAGATCAGAATTTTAAATGTTTTAAATATTTATCTTTCTAAATATTTTTAATTAATGTCCATGTTTTCAAAAAGATTTTAAGGATTTATTTATATAGACATGAATGTTTTGAAATGATATTTCTTTTCAAAAGTTTCAAAGTGGTATGGGACACTCTGATTCAAAAATCTCTTTTAAATTACTTCCTTTATAAATGTGTGACTTTTCAATGATTTCAAAAAAAGAGATATTTCTCTCAAATAGTTTTGATTTCATCTATGTCAACATCCTTTGATGGATTTTAAGCTTATTTGAAGTTGAATTTTTTTATGATACAAAACTTCCATATTGTATTGAAGTTTTTGTGATATGTTTGACTGTGGATGTGTTATTTTTATACCATTCATGGTATATGGAGAAATTATTGACATTTTGTATGCTAGTTTTAATACGAATGTTTATGTTATGTTTAAACCTGTTCATATGAGGAATGCATTAGACTTATTAAGTGACGGGTGGAGCCCGCTATAGCTCCTCGATGCATCGATATGTCTCATGAGACAAACTAGTGTCTTGGCACAAGGCCTTGACATAATCTTATTTGTAGTCTTGGTAAAAGGCCTTGACTATGTCATTGTGATAGTCTGTTATTATGCATTCCATCATTATGAAAGTGGTTATTGATATTGCATGTGATTATTCAGCTAGTAGAATATCCATGTGAATAAGTAAATGACATTATTTCATTTTATTTTTGCCATATTATGCTGAAGATAAATTTTAAAAGGCTTTTGTTTTAGTTATATATTACCTTAAATGTTTATGCTTATTTATGAAAGTTTCCACTATATTGTTATCCTTACTGAGCATCTGAGATAACCCCTTTCTATGTTTTATTTTTCCCAGGATGTGAAGAAGTATTTTATGAATGAACTGCAGGGATAGTATGATGAGATATGAGTGTGGTCTATGGAGACAATATGTTGTTGTAGTTTTTACTTTATGATGTAATGTAAGACTTATGAATGTATCTAGTGTTTCTAAGGATACTAAACTAATCAGTCTTTCTAGACTTGATCCTTTGTGATCATGCAAATGTTATGTAATAATGCATCGACTCTGGGTAACTGGGGTCGGGGCGTTACACCCCTACATTCGGGGGGCCGTATCTTCTAAACGGTGCATCTGTTTGACATGCCGTCTATGGATACATGTTCGTGTCGGCGAGACAGACCTTTAAAAGTGAGTTTCAGAGTTTTGGGGTTCTGCATCTGAAGGCGGGTAGCTCGTAAAGCTCTAACTGGATAATATTAAATTATTATTAAAGTTGTGACAGACGTGCCTCATGAGCCGGATGTCCGTTTGACATGCCGTCAGAGGCGCAGTGGCCTCAGAGTTGATATGGTCCTTACAAGGTTGGTTTAGTGCCCTTGAAGTTTTGTTTCGTTGCTCGGTGGCATGAAACGCTTTACACGAGTAATTAATTAATTATTTTAATTAATTAATTAATTATTGCGTCGGACCTAACTCCTGTTTGGGATGTCCAATTGATGCGCCGTCAGTGGCAGAATGACCCCAGTTCTCATGCGGACATTATGAGACTCTTTCTGAAGTGTTCAGGTTTGAGACAATGTGCGGGCCCCAAAGGGACGAGTTCGCACGTTTTACGGTGAAACACCACTTTTTCAACTGACATCCGTTTGGGGTGTTTGAGCACTCATTTATGAGTGTTTTTACAAGGGGATTGCAACAGTGCAATCTTCCCACCTAAATTCAGGCCTGAGGCATGGGCCCCACAAGGCGGCTTTCGGACATATGATGCGTTTTTATGACTTATGCTTCATAAGTCCGTTCAGGGAAAATGAATAGCCTACGCCACATGGTTATCTGCAAGGAACGCAATGGTACGTCTTGTGTGATGTGTTTTGGGGATGAGGTGTTGGCCCCACAGGGCCCCATTGGCTTATAATTTGGGGTGGTGCAGCTTCTGCATTCGAAGTCCATTTTAGGTGTCGTCAGCGACGTTGTGACCTTGGCATCGAGAAGAAGTTGACCGGGGTGGTTTCAAGCATTGAAGCCGGACTTGAAGTGTGGGCCCTATGAGCTGTCTTTTGAGTTGTGTGCATCATACTGTGACTTATTCATCCGGCATCCATTTGGGGCATATGAATAGTTGTTTCGATGTGTTTTTTTGAGAGCATCTTGAGGGCACAGTTCGCCCGACCTCTTCCGGGACCGAGGTGAGGGCCCCATGGGATGCTGTATGTGCATAAAGTGGTGTTGAATAAATTTTCTACTGGGATCCCATTTCCAGCAAGTAAGTAGTCTATCTCACTTGTTTTCCACGGGGATTACAACGGTGTAATCTTTTTGGCCATGCAGATCCTCTTTCAAGATCTCATTAAATATGGACACATGAAAGGGCATTGGTCAGAGATCCCTTTGACGCACTCCTAACCTATGCACGATAGCGGTGTTAGTGACACCCAGTGATGGCATGGGTAGTGCAGAGATATTGGACCAGTTCTGGGATTTCCCTCCAGCGGGGATGGGAACTAGGATACCTGTTGACCTTTATGGTTTACCCTCTAGCAGGGCTGGGTAGAGGGTCACCGTCGACTAATTTAGGGTTTAACCACTACCAGGGCTAGGCAGTGGGTCACCCGATGATTTATTACCGTCTACCCTCCAGCAGGGTTGGGCAGTGGGTCACTATCGACTTATTTAGGATTTACCCTCCAGCAGGGCTGGGCAGTGGGTCACCTGATGATTTATTACGGTTTACCCTCCAGCGGGGCTAGGAAGTGGGTTACCCGATGACTTATTTCAGACTCACTCCTTTCTATGAGTCTAGTTAGTGATGTTTCTCTATGGTTACCGAAGCGGGACCCTTGGGCTGAGCTTGGAGATAGATATCCCCTTTCACACTCATTCGGGTTTCTTGTTGAGCACATATATATACACCCTACTTTTGTTCCCACTCCTTGGGTTTAGTTACTCTCCTTCTAGGAGGGGCGAAGACGTTCGTGGTATGCCACGTGCTTTCCGTGTCTAGCTCCTCTTGGATTGGAAGAGTCGACTTCCTTCTTTTGTTGGGTTGAGCTGTACTCTCTCTTTTGCACTCTTTCATTGTTCATTGTTCTGTCTACTTCTCACTGTTTTAGTACCTCCTTTGATTCTCTCTCGAGATTTCGGGGCATCCTACTGAGTATCTTTATACTCACCCCTTCTTGGGCTATGACCACACTTGGTGTGCCCTTGTAGACGACGACCAGTTCGATCGAGACAGTGGAGGAGCGTAAAGGACATAGGATCTTGGGCTGCGTTCTGTGGTCGCTGTAGGACTTTCAGGCGAGAGTCTCACCAGCGGTTTAATTTCTTTTTCCCTACTGCCAGGTTGTTGGACCTTTCTGGTTGGGCGCATGTTTTTCCCCTTTTGCTGTTCAGTTTACTTGTCAGTAATTTTTAGCACTTTATTTGTACTAGTTAGAGGTTGATGCATGTATGTTGGTTTCCCTTCTGTGGTAGTGTTGTATCTTGCTTTAGTTTCTCTGCACTTTTTCATTGAGTTGGCTACGTGTCTGTGTATAGTTTCTTAGGAAAATTCCTCCCCTAGTTTGTTGTGCCTTCAGCACTAGTCGACAGACCCTGGCCTATGGAGGCGGGATTGGGGTAGTTGCGCCTCAAGCCCCGATACGGGTCAGGTCATGAAAAAGTGGTATCAGAGGTGGTTTGTTCCTTGGGGCGTTGTTCAGACGCCCCTAAGAAGGAATTTGTTGAGTTTTGGGGAAATTGTGACATTGTGTCTTGGGAGTGGCTCTCAGGCCAGAGAGTATAGTGATGGCGCGACAGCTGACGTATCCATTCACTCGGACCCTGATAACCCGCTTGTCGGCTCGGCATGCTGAGACACTTGTTGTAGGGAATTTTGTTCATCCATCATATAGGATTGAGTCTTTGACTGTCCTTCTTTAGTCAGCTCCCCATCGTTGTTGGTATATATATGCTCATTTGAGCGCGGTACTCCTTGATCGGATTTAGGATGTCTCCGCAATGATAGCCATCTAGGATACTAGCTCCAGTTCGTGACGAAGATTCCATGAGCGATGAGGCCTCAATTCAAGATCTATCATACGATTACCCTTTCTCCTGGAGGATAGGCAGTTGCACCTCCACTTGTGGAGTAGCAGATAGTACTGGCCGCGAGGGCTGATGATGAGTGGAGGCTGGGCGCGCTACGTGAGTTCCAGTGTCAAAGACTACTGAGGTTCCACGATGATCCATACCCTCAGACAGTGAAGGGTCAGATAGAGTCGGTGGTTCACCTCTTCAAGAATGTTTGGGCACTGACAGGTTAGATGGTGGCTTTGATAGCCAGTCTTTTTCCACCAAGCAATTTGGAGGAGTAGAGACAGGGTTACTTAGATGCACGATGAGTCAGTACTCTCATGGGATGACTTCTCTTAGCTGTTTTGTGAGGAGTACCACCCCTCCCACTTACGCTTTTTATGGGTTCAGGAGCTTCTGGAGCTTCAACGGGGAGTGATGGCAGTGGATGAGTATGCGACTGGGTTCACAGACCTTACTCGGTACTCTTTGGATGTGGTCCATGATGGAAACTTCTGAGCAAAGAAGTTTGAGAGAGGTCTCTGTAGAGGAGATTCATTCCAGCGTAGTTCCCTTTTGCATCCTCACCCATCTCAGGGTGCTGGAGCAGGCACTGGTGACAGAGAAATTTCTGTCAGAGGGACGTCGATTGGTAGGGCCTCGATGCCAGAGTTCTCCCCTTGATGAGACTCAGACACATGATCGGGGGGCAGTGTAGAGCACCGTGATAGCCCAGGAAGTCCTAGTGCTATGTTGTGATGTGCGAGGTCACGTGGCGTGAGACTATCCGACCAAATGTGCCGAGTCTTCCAGATAGTTGGTAGATGTAACGCCACGACAGAGGCAGTATCATGATCAGAGAACTCCCAGGTGAGGACACAGTGGTCCTCCGGGAGGCGGTGTTGGCAGAAAAGAAGGAATAACTATGGTTGGCGGACGATGTTTCGAGGTCCTTAAACCATCACTAGGCGGCCCATGTCATGATTAGGGAGTTGACGCACTGGGCTACGGGCGGCTGTATGCTATGGATGTCTACAATCCTCCAACACAAGAGATGAAAAAGGGTATGATCTGTGTCTTTTCTACTTTTCTCAGTAGAACTTGTTATACACTATGTGAGGTACTCTTTTCATCTAACTCCTTGTTCATGGGGTTACCGAGGGTGATGCATGGCATCGGTGTAACCCTGTGTTGGTGTTGTCCAACATAGCTTTGAATGCATGGGAAAGAGGGGTTCTTCCCCCACTGAGATGAATTTTTGTGATGTGATCAAAACAGTGTGGGAGAGATAGTACCACCCAAAGTGGATGTATTGAGGTGCGGTGGATGAGTCCCTCCGATATGTGAATTCATGGAAGGGTTGTGCCATGGAGTGTCAGATCAGGTTCTAGATTTTCCAGTGGGAATTTTCTACTTGACCTCCCTTTGCTTGAGGTGCCACTAGTGGGTTTGGAAGAATGCTTGTTTTGGGGATTACTCTCCTTCCAAGAGGGGAAAAGACATGTGGGGTATGCCACGTGCTTTCTGTGTCTATCCTCTAGCGGTTGGATGAGTTTTCTCACTTACCCTATTCGTTGGTACCTTGCGTTCTCATCATCAATCTTGATACTGTTATCAAGTACAAGATGAGGTGATGGATACCCCATAAACAGAACTACGTGATTCACTAGGTGGTGTTGGTGGTGGTAGTCCTTACACTAAGAATGTGGAGATGCTATCTTTTGGGAGAGCTCCTTGTGGTTTTATTAGACCACCAGTGTCTCAAGTGCGTCCTCACCCAGAGAGCCTCGGTTGTGATGCACCGATTATGAAAACTTGTGTGACCAGATATCCTTGGGTGTTTCACCAGACGGGTATTCTAAAGGAGGGAATCATGAGACCATGTTCTAGGAAAAAATTGTGATTTAGGTCGCGACGTGGAAAGTAGAGGTTTGGATGGGGAAGTCCACCGAGTTTCTTTGGTCCGTTCATGAATTTTGCAAGTGGTTGAGAGGTTGCCTTCTATATTGCCCTACCCTCCCAAAAGTAGGAGTGGGCGCACGATGTTTTCCATGAGTCGCAGCTGAAGTGGTGCGTGCGTATTCCTACGCAGGACCTCAAGAGTAGCAGACCTTATAAGTATGAACCATCCTTTTGGTACACGTGTTGTGCATGTTTTCTTGGGAGTGGGGGAGCTAGGTGTGGGCTCTGTATTCCGAGTTGTTTTTTTCCTAGTTTTTCTTTTCAGGGATGAAAAACATGAAGGAGGGAATGATGTAGAGACCCGATTTTTACCCTGTAATACTTTGGAATATTTCTACATATAATTCCAAAGCTAGGTGCTAAGATGGAGTGCGATTCCAAGGCCCAGTGTGCCCGGGATAAATTTTATAAAAATGTTAAGTGTTTTTATACTATGAACATGGTGGAGTTGTGTTTCCTCCTAAATGGTATCTCCGATCGGAAATATGAGGGCACAGTTGCGTCTGGAGAATGCCGTTTTCCCTAGGTGGGGTGTAAAAGTTGCGGGTGCGGGCCTGCTGTGAGAGATGTCACCCAGTAGAAAAACTGTCTTTTTGAATTAATGACATAGTAATTTTTTTTATCACTGACGTTCATTTTGAATAACTCTTGAACAAAGCCCCGAAATGGAAATCTGAGACTTCATTTGAGTTTGAAATAGGGCGTTTTGCCTAGGCGCGACATAAAATGAGCGGGCACGGAGGTTTCGAAATCCGTGTTGGTCAACGGAGTTTCTGAGAGTAATAAATTCCAAGTGTTGGAATTAAGGGGGAGGACCCATTTTTTTCCTTCTCTCTCTCTCTCTCTCCCTCTCTCTCTCTCATATGTTCTTCAGTTCTCTTCATTGTTCTTTGTCAGATCGAGGTGTAGTCTTTTCCAAAAATTTGGCGAATCAAGGAAGGAGTCTCACGGACGCATCGCCTACGCTGTGCATTGTAAAAGAAGTAGGATTTCTTATACTTTTAAATTCCAATTCAAGTTTTTTTAAAATTAAATATCCTTCGTGGTCCTTTTGTTTCATCATTTTAATTATTGTCATCGATGGTTGCATGAATAGGACCATCGAACTATGTTTGGAACCCCGTTCTTGGTTCCGTTCTTCGCGAACACCCGCTATAATTTTTGGATGCATCAAACGACTATCGAATCATCGATTAGAGGTAGGCGCTGTGAAGGTATCGTCGCAGGGATCTCAAAAATGTCCTTGGATCTGGAATTGGGAATCTGTTTGGGATACGGTGGTCCGCCGGAAGAACCACCGGATCACCACTGGCAGGAGCGGATGGAGGCTACGCGCGGCAGAAACGGTGTGTCGCACGGTGGAGCGTTGTCAGAGGCGCGATATTTGCTGAACCCAGCAGCAGAGCATGTGTATGAGGTGGCCGTCGGACGCACGGAGGTGCGGCGGGCCATCCGAAAGAGGAGCGGGAAGCCTGGGACAGTGGAGTGCAGAGGTTCGATGGATCTCGACTTTCTGAGGTGGAGCGTGGCCGGGTAGTGTCGGGTGCGGCGCGGTTCAACAGGGGCGAGGCCGGAGGGGCGGAGAAGCGTCGGCGGGTCTAGGCGGAGTGGCGCGGGACGCTGTCGAAGCTGGCGCAATGGTGCGCTACCAGAGGCCGAGGGCACCGACCTATCGCGCCTGGCCGAGGGAAGCCCGAGGCATGACCTTGGGTGTGTAGAGGAAGCAAGGAACCAACCTTTGCGGGTCCTGCTGGCGCGATGTGGAAGACTGACAAAAGGCTGGTTTGCTGGGAGACGAGGACCCGCCCTTTGCGGGTCCTGCTGGGCGACAAAGACCGGCCAAAAGGCCGGTCCTCTTTGGAGAACCGGACCAGAGGGGGTCCAGTGCGTCTAGAGCGGGCCGCGGCCAGCGTGTCGCGACGGTTTGGGCCGGACCCACGGCTAGGCCGTGGGCCTGCGGTTCGGACCGGGCCGGCCAGGGTGAACCGGCCCGGTTGGGCCCCCTTGCATTTGTGGTGGCCGTATCTTCTAAACGGCGCATCCGTTTGACGCGCCGCTTACGACTGTGGGTTCGTGTCGGCGAGACGGACCTTTCAAAGTGAGTTTTAAAGTTTTTGGGTTCTACACCCGATGGAGGGTATCCCGAAATGCTCTAACTTAATAATACTACATTATTATTAAAGTTACGACGGGCGTGCCTCTCGTGCCGGACGTTCGTTTGACGTGCCGTCAGAGGCATTGTGGCCCTAGAGCTGAGACAGTTCTTCCAAGGTTGGTTCGGAGCCCTTGTGGTTTGGTTTCGTTGCTCGGTGACATGAAACGCTTTACACGAGTAATTAATTAATTATTTTAATTAATTATTTAATTGTTGCATCAGACCTAACTCCTGTTTGGGATGTCTGATTGATGTGCCATCAGCGGCAGCGTGACCCCAGTCCTCGTGCATACTTTTTGAGACACATTCCGAAGCGTTCGGGTTGGAGACAAGGTGCGGTACCCACAGGGCCTAGTTCGCACGTTTTACAGTGAAATGCCACTTTTTTACCCGACATCTCTTTGGGGTGTTTGAGCACTCATTTCTGAGTGTGTTTCTGAGGGTATTGCAATGATGCCATCTGCCAACCTAAATTCGGGCCCAAGGCATGGGCCCTATGAGGCGGCTTTTAGACGTATGTTGTGTTTTTACGACTTATGCTTCATAAGTCCGTTCAGGTAAAATAAATAGCCTACACCGCATGGTTATCTGCAAGGAACACAATGGTACGTCTTGTGTGACGTGTTTCAGGGACGAGGTGTGGGCCCCATAGGGCCTCGTTGGCTTATAATGCGGGGTGGTGCAGCTTCTGCATCCGAAGTCCATTTTAGGTGCTATCAGTAGCATTGTGACCCTAGCGTCTAGATGAAGTTGACCATGGTAGTTTTAGGAATTAAAGCCGGACTTGAGGCGTGGGCCCCACAGACCGTATTTTGGGCTGGGTGCAGTGTACTGCGACTTTTTCATCAGGCGTCCGTTTGAGGTATATGAATAGTCATTTCAACGTGTTTTTCCGAGACCATCGTGATGGAACAGTTCGCCCGACCTCTTCTGTGATCGAAGTACGGGCCCCACGAGATGTCTTTTGGGCATAAAGCGGTGTTGAATAACTTTTCCACCAGGTTCCCATTTCTAGCGAGTAAGTAGTTTATCACTTGTGTTTTTTCGTGAGGATTACAATAGTTTAATATGTTTGGGAATGCGGATCCTCTTTCAAGATCTCATTAAAATGTAGAAACAAGAAAGGGCGTTGGTCGGAGGTTCCTTTGATGCACTCTGAACCTACGCACGGTAGCGGTGTTAGTGACACCCAGTGATGGAATGGGTAGTGCAGAGATATTGGACCAGTTCCGAGTTTGCCCTCCAGCGGGGCTGGGCAGTGGGATCTCTGTTGACCTTTACGGTTTACAATCCCACGGGGCTGGGTAGTGGGTCACCGTCGACTTATTTAGGGTTTACCCTCCAGTAGGGCTGGGCAGTGGGTCACCTGAAGATTTATTACAGTCTACCCTCCAGAGGGGCTGGGTAGTGGGTCACAGTCTAATTATTTAAGGTTTACTCTCTAGTAGGGCTGGGCAGTGGTTCACAGTTGACTTATTGGGGTTTACCCTCCAGCGGGGCTGGGCAGTGGGTTACCCGATGACTTATTTCAGACTCTGTCCTTTCTACGAGTCTAGTCAATGATGTTTCTCTATGGTTACCTTAGTGGGACCCTTGGTTGTATGGTTTTGCGATGAGGCTGCTTTGATGTGCAGGATTGTTTGGTATCAGTGATGGATACCCTTAGAACTGTTGGCGATTTCTATTGGGCTGATCTTGGAGATAGAGATCCCCTTACACACTCGTTCAGATTTCTTGTTTAGCATATATATATAGACCCTACTTTTGTTCCCACTCCTTGGGGTTCAGTTACCCTCCTTCTAGGAGGGGCAAAGACGTGCGAGGTATGCCACGTGCTTTCCGCGTCTAGCTCCTCTTGGATTGGACGAGTCGACTTCCTTCCTTTTTTTGGGTTGAGTTGTACTATTTCTTTTGTACTCTTTCATTGTTTTTTGTTCTATCTACTGCTCACCATTTTAGTACCTCCTTTGTTGCTCTCTCGAGCTTTTGGGGCATCCTACTAAGTATCTTTATACTCACCCCTGATTGGGCTTTTCCCGCACTTGGTGTGCCCTTGCAGATGATGATCAGGTCAATCGAGACTGTGAAGGAGCGTAGAGTACATAGGATCTTGGGCCGCTTTTAGTGGTCGCAGAAGTACTTTCAGGTGAGAGACTCTCCAGCGGTTTACTTTCATTTTACCTGTTTCCAGGTTGTGGCACCTTTATGGTTTGGCGCATTTTTGCCCCTTTTACTGTTCAGTTTACTTGTCAGTACTTTTCATCACTTTACTTGTACTGGTTAGATGTCGATGCATGTATGTTGGTTTCCCTTTTGTAGCTGTGTTGTATCTTGATTTAATTTATTTACACATTTGCACTAAGTTGGCTGCGTGTCTGTGTACAGTTTCTTAGGAAAATGCCTTGCCTAGTTTTTTTGTCTTCGACGGTAGTCGCCAGCCCCTGGCCTGTGGAGGCGGGCATGGGGTAGTTGCGGCTCGATCCCCGGTATGGGTCGAGTCATGACACAAGGAATGTGGGGTTTTTGTTAACCATATCCTTTTTTTATAAAGTATTATATAGGTAGTATCCTCTTATTTACATGGGATATATTGTGCCTCAAGGTACATGTTTATTTCCTAAAGAGTATTAAAAAACACTTCACTATCCCGCACATTTAATTATGGAAACACTAGTTTCTTTCTACTCCACAATTGGCATGGAATATAATATTTAACTTTAGTTGACACTCAATTTTGTGTATATGCTGTTGTTTGAAACATGTATCCCCAAAAGGATAATGAAAGACTCACATGACTCATTATTGTTCACATCATTCCCAACAGGGTGCATTTCATAATTTTTATTACACCATTTAATTGAGGTGTATAAGGAGGAGTGATTTGGGTTAGGATCCCAAAATCTAGAAAATAATCAGTGAATTCATGATTATGATATTCTCCACCATGTTTTGAGGGAGTTTCTTAATCTTCTTACCAAGATGGTTTTGAACTTCACTCATGTATTTAGTTAATTTTTCAACGGAATCCTACTCATTCCTCATTGAGTATAAATATTCACATCTACTAAAATCATTAGTAAGGGTTATGAAATATGATTAACTACCCCTACCTCAAATAACAAATGTTCCACACACATTGTTATAAACTAATTAAATAATATCTTTAACCCTTTCACATTTCCAACTAAATGAGGATTTATTGATTCTTCCTTATAATCTTGTGTGACATACACCAAGTAGTTTTAGTTCAAAAGAATCTAAATATCCATATTGGTGCGATTTAGTTAAACATTTTTCATTTATATGACCTAATCGATGATTCCAACATTGGGTGTGATATGATTCATGTGAAGTAGCTTCTTTATTAATTACCATTACTTGGTTCATGTATTCCAACACATAATGAAAATTATTTAAAAGTTCCTTACCAAAATAAATACTTTTATTATAAAATAATCAACATTAATCCCAAAATTTATAAATAAATACATCTATATCAATTTTAGATACTGAAATAATATTTTTATTAATGTATGACACATAATAAAAATTATTTTTCATTATTCATATTGATCGTATCTAGTTCCTCTGAGCTTGAAGAAATATCTCTAGCAATTCTTATCCTAGAGAGGAAGAGAGGAGGATGAATGGAGAGAGAATTCCATTATGCACAATAATTCTAAAATCTCAATTAACCCTACACAATATATATAACCATATATTTATAGACTTATGGTATAAGTTAAGATGTTATTTAATTGTGTAAATACCCTTAAATAATATATTAATAATTCTTTAACCCCATGTCATATAATAATATCAACAATATCAACAACAACAATAATAAAAACAACAACAAGAATAAAAATAATAATTGATGGAACAAACTAACTCACTCAATGTGAAATATTATTTACCACTTTGAAAAAAAATATTAATCATTAGACATAATATTGGTCTAATCCAATTCCTCAACATTTATTTAATACCCAATGAAATATTTACTTAAATACTTCATTCATCAATATAATAAATATTTTATTCAAAATCTAGTGAATAAATTTTTATTTATTATTTATATAATAAAATTATTATTTAAGGGATAAATAAATATTTACTACTTTGTGAATATCAGGGATCAATAAAATATGAATAAAATTATTACTCAACCTTGAAAATAATACTTATTCTAATAATTAAATTCAATGAAATTAGATGAGGTCAATGGAAACACATAGTGAGTTTCCCTATATGATTGTTTTTCATTGGTGCTAGAAGATTTTTCCTAAATTCCAAGATTACAATCCAACAACTGGTCAAGGAACCTAAGAGAAAGAACATAATTTCACAACCATGTTGACCACATATGAATGCTCATCATGTAACATAATCCCATTTTCTAAACATCTCATCAAGTAGGCTGGACATCTATGTCATAAAACTATACACTTGATATATCATTATTTTACTATATGAAATAAACATGTTGTTACACAATGACCATGGAATTTAATGTTATTGTTCTATTACAATCAAAGTTCCAATACATAAATATCCATAAAGATAAAAGTTATAAATCCTTCATAGACTTATTCATTAATAACACATCACTTATGACACACCCAACATATTCAGCATCACTATGAACTGTATCATCATAGTTTAAGAAATAAATCAAAGTGTAAGAGATGTAATATGAATTAATGATAATATTAATTTCTATGGACCACCAAAATTTTCTCAAATTGGAATATATAATGACACAAAAACATCAAAAAATATTACTACAGAGTTTGGTTCTCATAATCTCTCATCTTGAAGATTAACAAGTGTTAATTTCATGGGAATAAGCCTCATCTTCTTATGAGTACTCACACCTAAAAATCACATTATATGTGTCCTATAATATAATTTTAACCAACTATATAACTATATTTAAGAATATATTCATAAAATTTCAATGTTCTCATCACAACGGGGTACTATTAGGACCTTATCAATGCGATAGATACCCTAACACATTATTACATTAATTTCCAGAAGAATAATGAAAAATATGCTGTAAGTTATTTCATTAATATTCATGTCATAAAATATATGTGTAATCCAAGTATAAAAATATTAACCTAGGACACCAAAAAAAGAAATAATGTTATTTAATTTCCATCATGATCATTAAAAGTCCAATCCCATGTGTCAGTATCCTTTCTAACCCGATGTTCACATACCCATTACTAAAAAGAATCCCCCACCATAGGAGTGTCCTTGTTGTTATTTTATGGTTTTAAAATACATATATCACAACCAATGTGTTGTTCATCACAGAATACAATAGTCAGATATGGCCAAACCACTCACCCCGAAGCATTGATATAAAACATTGACATCAATCCACTCCTAGACCCTTGGAACATCTTCACTGACATTTAATGAATGCATATAATAAATAGGGTCAAGCCTCACTCAACCAATGGTTACATCCCCACCATATGGATTTACCTTATACCACACCAAGAGTGCAACATGATCATGTTCCACAACCTAGGAACACATGCTACTCATTTTGAGACACACTCACCCTCTTAATTATCAACACTTGTATGATGGGTTAAGATCTAACTGATCATGTCACCACACATTGATCCACCCACTGATATCATCCCTTAGTAGTGGGGCCCAGAAGACCCATCAAAATCTCTGGGTCATACTTCTATAAGCATCTTCAAAAACCCAATCACCTCACCCTAATAATGGCCTCACAATAATAACCTTATAAGGCTTCATAACACTTTTAAAATCAGTTTTGAATCAAATCCCATCAGGAAAATACTTCCATTTTATCACTCAAGTGTTTCCAAGATCTAAATGATCCTAAATATAACTATACACAACCTATTCCACCTATCTAATCCCAATAGTCTTAGTAATAACTAGATCTATTACATAGTAAAACAATGTGTTCTTTCCCTCACACTGCCTAATCTTATCAAAACCATGAGGTTACACACCATATTATGACCAATTTATAGAACCCAACTAATCATCCCATGATTTGAGAATCATCTATCTTAGGATTATTTTCCAAATAAAAAAAGCATACCATGATCTTGGAATGTCTCTTAACTAACTAGAGGCATTTTTTATTCTTTTTTATAAAAAAAAGGTCAAACACCATACCCATGCAATGTCTAAGATCACAAACACCCATAATGCTTGGTTATATATCCAGAAACCAAAGCATTAACCTGTGCCACCTCCATATAATGAAATCATGTCAATAATGACAGGGTCAATAATTTGAATGATCCTTTCCTTCATAGCCAAATGAACTATCTATTCGAGATCTAAACACAACCACACCATAACTAGGCCTCACTAAACATAAAACAGTTACTTAATAAAAAGCATCTAACCATACATTAAATCTCTTAATTAATTATATAATATCATGTCAAACCTTGAACATTCACTTTCACTCACATAAAAACCCTCAAGTCTTTTCAACATGTTTATGATCAAGGCCCCAAGGCACTTCCCAAACTCAAAACATATTGTATGAATTCTCCCCTACTTCCTACCTAGAGGGAACCCACAAAGCTAGGATAACCCCTATCACAGGTTACCCATACACATCTCATAGAATTGGACCACTAAAACTAATTTTCTCTCTAGGGTCACTAGGATCTCTCACATAGCTGCACATCCCACCTTATGATGGTCATGAATCAGGGGCAACATTCTAGTTCCTATTTCACAACACATGAGACTAAGTCTACCCAATAAACCACCTCCATTGTCCATAATTTTATAATTGTATCTCCTAACAAAACACCATACCATAAAGATCTAATAACAACAACACACCATGATCCACAATATAATAGGTCCATAAAAGGTTAAAAGTCAACATGTAGTTGTAAGAGGGACATTATAGGAGTGGTAAAGCACAACAGGTTTAGAATTCACTATATAATACACCACACATAAAGAATGATTTCACAAATTAGGATCTCTCTCTAGCTTAATCTACCATCACTAGGTTCATAACTAAAGATAAGAAATGTCTATGGAATGAGAAACTCATAACTTGGGAACTTAGAATAGAATCACTGCCCATATACTAGGTTAGATGTCACACATAAGGCCTCAAATACATCTCATTAATTTAAGGTTCAACACTTTTCAAACATTAATTGTTAATACTTTATCATTTCAAAAGGTTCACATTCAAGGGTTGGTTAGATCGAGTGACATTCACATGTTATGAGGGATAAAATGATAAGTTTCTTAATAGCATTTTATTTAACCCAACCTCAATTTTCCATAAATCTCACATTTTAAGGTATTTCAATTACCATAAAGTAAAAAAAATAAATTTTTAACCAAATTTACATTTTCTTCTATCTAAAATAAAATAAAATTTTGAAACCTTACATGGTCTATCTTGATTTTCACATTCACTAGTACTGATTTAATAGTATTTAATTCACATGATATAAAGTAAAATGCCTTATATGTTTCTTAATGGAACTTTATTTAACCAATACCATCATTTAAAAATTCATTTATACCTTTATAGATGTTACAATTTGTTTCTGTCTAGGATATATAATGTTTTAAAATATTTATTAAATAAAGTTTCATTCATAATCTATGATGGAAAACACCTTATAGGTTTCTTACTATAACCTTATTTAACTAATTACATCATTAATCCATTTATATCTAACTATATATCAAGGAATCATCATGGAAATTGGCCAGGTAATATGCCACCATGGTATTATATGGGAAAACACCATAGAAAATGCTATAGACACTTTAAATAACCAACCACCATTTAATGATAATAAACGTAAAACATAGGAATATGTAAATAAAACAAATAAATCATAGTATAATATAAATCCTATGAAATAGACATATCAATCCCAGAAAACATACAAATGATATACAAATCCCATGCGCTAAACATGATGCATGAACACACACACCCTCTCATGTCATACTGGTCTAAGAGAAAAAAATACCAAAGTCTAATGACATTATCGAACTAGTGAATCATTCAAGGTGAAATAAAATCAAATGTAAAAAAGAAAATTCCAAGAATTACCAATCCCATCCTAAACAAAATGGGTTTTCCTCCTTGTGCGGGTTGATAAATCCTATGTAAAATCTTATTACCATGACATAACATATCCTATAATTAATTATAGTATTTATAAATAATAAAGAAAAATAAAAAACCCATCTGATACCTTTTTGTAATACCCTGAGGCATCTCACTATGAATAATATCTAGACAGGTGGTGCTAGATGACCTAAATAGTGCCTTCCCGTATGTTAGAGGTTGCCAACTGGTTGTGAGAGTCTGTAAGGATATCATGGAGAGACTATAACCTCTAGTCAGAATACCAAAAGAAATATAAATATAAGAAATATATAAACAAGTAAAAATAACCATCATAGAAAAATAAGGTAATTTACAATAAATAAGTACAACACCACATGCTATACAATAATGTATGTTTCCCACAATACCAAGACCCCCTGGGAGATCATACACAATGAGGAGTAAAAAAACAAAGAACTCATCTCAAATTGATCTGAAGTCCTAGCCGGACCTATCATCCTTGATACACTCTTTCATGCTAATAAAAATATCAAGCAACAAGCCCTTTCCCAAAACCTTTAACCTAAAAATGTATAGTCTTCTACTCAGGTACCCAAGTTTCATGGTGGTCTGACTAGGGTGTGAGTACAACTTAGTAGAACACCACCAATAGAGTCCTTAATATTAATAGTCCATAAAAAAATTTAATTAAAATGAACTACTGATATCAAATTAATTTACAACATAAAAAATTAAATAAATAACTAAATAAATAAAAACAATGCCTTTTGGGTTCTATAGTGACACCCGAGGTCAGACCTACCAACTTTATCCAATACAAGTGTATATCCATTCATGATGTATGATATGTATCATCTGGTTCCATGTTATACCACCACAATAACATAATCAAAATAACTCAAGGGAATAACATTAAACCTCTATAAATCCATGGGTGTTATAACACCATGGAATTCATGTGAGTCCCCCAGTGGAATCCAAGGATCACCCATGAAATTCCGCACAAGTATCTGTAAATAAGGTCTCCATGTAATCATTTTAAGGCATTATAACCCATCATCATATCAATAGATACTCAATTAACAAACTTTAATTACTAAACACACACTTTATATCAATAAAATCATCAATCAAGAAAAAAACCCATATTCCTCTTAATATACAATTTCCACAAATTATTAACAATGAAACATTCCATTTAATACAACCCTTCCCATTATATAAGTTCTTTATCATTTTTTCATTTAAAAAATTATGAAACTTATTACCATCGAAAAATTAATTTTTAAAATCACTTCTCTTTTCATAAAAATTCCTTTTAATTTACCAAAATAATTGTCCATATAAAGTCCTAATTCCATTTACAACATTGATGGTTATGAAATTCCATTTTACAAACATTAATTTAATTCTGAACTACATTTTAATCATTTCAAATATAATCATCCCTTTAATATTATTTAGTTAATTTTCCATAGAAAACATTACCATTTAATTATCTAATTCTATGTTGTTCAACTAGGAATCCCCTTCTTCTAAGGCATGTGGTATGAAAAGGGAATTGAATTTTAGAAAATTAAATTGTATAATATTCAAGTAAAATTAGGTCAATCCATGGAAAGATGAAAAGAGTACTAAACCTAAGAAGTTGAATAAATTAGAAAGACTATGGGTTTGGATATGGGACTAATAACCTCATAATTAGATAATCTCAAGCATTTTGTATCAGCCATAAATTTTTCCAAATTTGAGAGAAAAACAGAATCTAGAAAAACTCCCTGAAAATAGGCCATATTAGCTAAAACTAATGGAACACCACTTGATAGTCAATGAGAAGAAGATTAAAAGAAAGTTGAAGTATAGCCTTAACTTTGGAATTTTAATTGATCAGATGGAAGACAAACTGAAAAGGGACAAATGTGATCTATCTTTTTAATAATAAGAACAATAAGAGAGATTATTGGGCATTATAATGGTTCAAATGTTGAGAAAAATCATGAGGGGATATCACAATGGAGAAGGGGGGAAATACCATTTTCCCCAATTTGAAAAAACTATATAGTATATATTTGGCTAGATTCTTGGATTACACAAGCTAACTGGTGGAAATGTAATAATGTTACCCAATATAAAAAAACATAATTAATATAATAATTTAATTATTTAAACAATATGTATCACAATAGTCACACAATCCAATGCCCGAAAGTTTTCATGTCTTGGAAATTAGAAACAAAAAATCTAATTTTACTAAAATTGAACATATTTCACCATAAAAATGATCCTATATAACCTTTTCTAGATACCTCACATGAAATAATCATCTATATAACCTGGGTATTATAAACATAAGAAAGGGGTGAGATCAAATGCTCAGTAAGGGAAAAAAACATATCAACAAGTATCAAATCATAAACAAGAAGTATAACATGAGGAAGATGAAAAATATATTATCGAAATATAATAATACATATATGATAATTGTGATACTTAGTGGAGAATCATAAGAACATAAAATGACCACAATGGAAGCATAAGAGATAAAACATATAACATGCGAACATGAAATTAATGTGAGGAATACTTAAAAAGGAATAATCCTGAAAAATTGGAATTTCTTGGAAATGAAATACATCTTGAAATTTTTTCATAACATGATAAATAACTTGTAAATGTGGCACAACCATAATCATAGGAAAACTTATGAGAGAAAACCCATTATTCATATGCCTATGTGAACAAAAAAATTATGTACACACTTGAAAATGTGAGCAATCCAATCATGCACACACATGTGTAAAAAACTCATTATTTCCATGAATGAATATCTCATGAGATATAATCTTAATCCAATTTATTATCGGGTGTTATATGACCCCTAATTTCATCATCTATATATATGTGTTCCATTTAAAATAAATTATAAACATATCCTAATGAATACATTGAAAAAGAATGGGTTTCTTAAAAGTTACAACTAAAATCACATAACATAAACTTTAAAGATCATGTGATATAAAAAATATCATATTCATTAAGGAAACATATCATAATAAAATATATAGGCTGATCAAAACATAACTTCATGAAATATAAACTTTAGAGGAAAAATAGAAGTGAAAATTCAATTCCTTTCAAATATTGTTATAAAATATGAAAGGTAATTATATTAAAAATAATTTGTGAGGAGGAAAATATAAGAAATTTTAAAATATTATTAGAAATATTTCCAAAATAGAATATCCTTAAAAATAAATAAATGTTAAAAAAAATTCAAGCATAAGATTAGAAATTTGATTTTTAAATGATGGAGAGACCTTTTACTTAATATTTTGAAATTCCTTTACCCATATAAAAAAAAGAGTATTAAACATTAAATTTGAAAATTATTAAATATAATTACGATATTCATATAAAATAATACATGTTATCTTTCCTAAAATAAAGGAGAATATTAGTAGGGAGGAAAATCTGGTGATGGATGAAAATATTCCTTGGTAAGAATGGGAGATATTCTTATCAACAATACACCTTTATTTTAGAAAATTATTATTATATAATTGGATATTAATAAAAATAACTAATTTACCTAAATAAAAAATTAAATATCAAATAAAAGAAGTGAATGTAAGAATCAAATAAATCTTTAAAATTATATTCATGTAATAATGGAAACAACCAAATGAATCAGAAATTGATTTAATAAAACTGTTAACTTGTATTATCCTTTATATGATCATACTCTAACATATTGTATAAAAAAATAACTATCTTATTCACATATTTCAAAGAATTTTTAACATTTATGACCTTTTATAAATTTAATTTTTATGGATACCATTGAATGATATTAGTGTTGAGTATTCAAAACATGGAGATGGATAATCAAATAATGATTCTGGTAGCATGATGTCAATAGAAATGTGATAGTGAAATGGATTAAAGAGGGATAAATATAGAATCTCATCAATATGTAATTATTAGGATATTAAAGGATTGATAATATGGAAGAATAATCACATGAAAATCAAATGAAGTCCTTGAATTGAAAAGAATAGGGAAAGAATCAGGGAGTTATTTCATAATCATAATGACTATAAAAAGTGTTTTATAGAATGTGTCTAATAAAAGGGAAGATAAATATAACATAAATAAGGAATAATTTTTATATTAATGTGATTATTATTAATATATGAATACTTAATAAATTTAAACTCTAATGGATTGTCAAAAAAGACGTACTTGAATAAAAAAGAGGATAATAAGAAACCTTACCTTTCTTAGTGGATTCTTAAAGCTTAGGTGGGCTCCTTATAATCTTAAGAACTCATTGAGAGAGAATTATAGAGGGATAAGGAAGGGAAATTTGGGATAAAGACATTTGGATTGAAAATTAATTATATAATGGTTGGGTGTGAGCTCGTTTTAAGGTTGATAAAGAGAGATTTTTCATAGAGAACTAGAGTTAGGTAAGGGGTAAGAATAGAATCATGTGGGTGTTAGGTGGGTTTGTTGAGTTAATTGAATTAGGTGAAGAAATGGTTGTTATGAATTTAATATCTAACAACTCTTTTTATAAGGTGTAAGTGACTTTTTAATTATTAAAAATTCAAGATACTTCATTTACCCATTTTTACCCATATTAATCATGATTAAAAATTAATAATGACAATAATTTTATTACTAAAATTGTAAAATGACCCTTATTAACCAATTTATATTTTATTAATCCTAATTTGGGATCCATTTATGAAAATTAAACACATAAATATTAGAAACTTATCTTCTAAGTTATTACATATAATGTGTTGTATAAAAAATGTCATTTTAATCATTATGTGTTCTTAATCATATATAACATTGATTACCAATTAAATGAGGGTTAATTAATTTATATACATGTTTAAAAATAATATTAGAGTCTTAATATAAAATATATTCATTTAATTTTAAAAGTGAACAATATTTACAAAAACATCATTCTTTTGAAAAATAATTGTTTTTTCGTGGTATACAATATTTACCAAAGGCAAAATAATATTTATTTGTAAAAAAATATTCACCAAATTTATTAATTTTATCACGACTATAAAAAATAATTAAAATTATTTTATATGAATCAATTTATAAAATTTATTGGAATTAATTTTAATATAAGTGTGCATAAAAATAATTTTAAGAAAAATATATTTTCCAAGCAAACAATGACCTCTACTTTATTATTCCCCTTTATATAGTTTTTATAAAGTTTTTAATTTTAGAGAAACCATAAAATTTAACACGTATAATATAATTAAAATATTTAATAATTTTTTTTATAGTATCATGGGTTTTCATTTTAGTTCATTGTTTCATAAAAGTCAAGCTACTTACATGGTATTTAATTAAGGCTAAAAATTAATATTTTTATTATCATAAACCCCCTTTTAAGAGACGAGGGGGAACCCAAAATGACATAAATGACTTAAACAACAAGAAATATTCTATAGTAAGTTCATATCAAAAAACAAATCATTGAAAACAACAAATCAATGCCCATACACAGAATAAAAACCATTAAGAACAGCTTCCACCTTCTCTTCGTTTCCCGACAAGTTTTCCCATGCATGGATGCATGGGTCTAGTATCGATGGAAATTCCATTCCATCTCAAATATCTTAATCAGAATAGAAAGGACTAGTTGAAATCTATAAACATTGAACCACCTCTACAGCACACTGTTGTATTTGAACTGGTTTCAAATTCCCTTAAACACAAACCACAAAGACACAATGCAAACACTTCCACAAACATCATTCCATGAAGTAAAACATTTATCAACATCACACAGAAGATACTCCATCATCAAGCCAAAGATCTAAATTGAGCCACTCCTCCACATTCTGCATCTCATACATAATCTCAAACTTTAGTAACAAATAATAATCCAGATTTGTCATCTGAAAATAAAAATAAAAATCAACCGGCATAGAAAAAACATCATCCCTTCTAAGTCTCGGTTGTTGGAACCAAATCCAGAGAACCCCACCCTGATCCCTGAGACCTCCTACAACAACACAAGCATGAAGAAAACCCAAAGAGGAAGGAATACAAAGGATTGTGTAGCTGAACCACCATCACCAAGGACTAGGAGTCCCAACACCATGCCATGGTATCATCACTAATGAAGATATCCAAGCCTATCTGACCCAGAAATGTCGCTCCAAGCAAGGATCTAGTCAGATCTGAACCACATAAGGATCATTTACGGAGTCCAAAACCCACCAACCATTGGAAGTGAAAGAAACCATCAAGGAGGGGTAGAGAATTCTGATGATGGCAGTTCCACAAAACACCTCCCGAGATTCCAACCTCAAAGAATCATCACGGTTCACCTATGTTTCAAAGACCACCTCACACCAACCTATGAGATAAAAAAGAAACAACATGGGTAGAGGGAAGGGGGAGGTGTCACTGAAGCATGATCAACATGTTCACGAGCCCCCCCTCCAGATTTAAGCCGAAGGGAAACCCTAGAACACGATAGAGGGGGGGGGGGAGAACTGCCACTTAGTGGACCTATTTAATTAAGGAAAAGTAATTACTGAAATCATGGTTTGTAACATGTATCAACTACTGGGTCAGACATGAACTATATTTTTCATTCCATACTCTTACCCCGAGCCTCTGATTCTCTCTTGTGTCTTCAACGGTCAACCTTAGAGCTTCATTACAAGCCTAAAATAACCAATTTGATGTGTCTAAACTCTCAAAACATTATCTCAATGGCCTGTCAAAAAATCAACCCGCCACAAAATCAAAATTCAAGAACATATTAAAATATCAAAAGTCACACATGAATAAGGGAATTATACTTACCCCTGTAGATATTAAATAAATGTCTAAATAAACACCAAATTTTTTTTTCCTAAAAAACTATATTTAAACATCTTCCAACACTCTAAACTTATTGAATTAATAGAAACACATAGTTTATAACCCTCAACTCAAAAATATTTCTTTTGAAAATATTTATCTAACTTCCCCCCCAAACTGAAACAATATAAACCAACAAACTTTCTCCCCCTTTGATATTATAAATAATAATAACAAGGATATGTAAAGTAGTAAAGGAAAAAGTAGTATATAAGATTAAAAAACCATGAATAAGAGTAAATAAAAATATACAAATAATTCGTAATATTTAAAACCAGATGAGTTATTTGTGAATAAAAATGTAATATAAAAACCATGAATTAAAAAAGGTACCATCTCAAAGATAACCACCGATAATTAAATCAATAAAAATAACTTCATTAAGGTGTTTCTTTGAAACATGATTAATATTAATCATGAAATTTATATTCAATGTTAATTTGGAATATATGAATTACTTAAAAAAGAGTCATGATTGTTCTATATAAACATGGAATTCCCTTCCCCTATCTTGAAGAGTTTTTCAATGTTTCGAGATTGAAAAATAAGAATTAGAAAGTGATCACTTAACCCTGATCACACCCTTCATATATTTAATGTATAATATATCTTATATATATATATATGTGTGTTTTTATCCTATACGTGATGTGATGGGTTCATTAAAAATGATAAAAACTGGTACAATCATAAAAAGTTAGGGTTCAAGTGAAACTAATTCAAAAATCATTGAGTGTGGGTTGTATCCACAATAATTGAGCACACCAGCTTATAATAACTACAAATTAAACATCATAATTATAACTTGAAACTGAATATTTCTACTTGATGGAAAAATAAAACAAAGCCTTAATAAGAAAATGGAATGTTTTGGATGCACTATTTCTATTCATTCAAAAATTTGAGAAGTCAGTATAAAAAAACCCATAAGTATAAAATTGGATTGGAAAGAATAAAATAGTCCATTTTTGAAGTTTCTTTAAGGTAATGGATGATTTAAATAACTACTTTAAGAAGGGTGTAACATCACATATTTCCAATGAATATTTTTGTAATTTTTTTCATTAATTATTAATATAAATTCTAAATGAATTTATTTCTATTTGATAATATAAACCAAGAATTTATATACATATTTATCACTTATATTGTTTTCTTATATATTTTTTAAAAATAATTTAATTTTATTTATTAACATGTATTATTAATATAAAAGGAAGTTTGTGGTCCAGATGACAGCCCATTACATCATGTGATTCTTTAGGGCTCAAACCCATGATTGAAGGGAGATAGTGGAACAACCCTAGTATTAGCCTACATGCTGTCTCTCTTCTATTTTCAATCCTTTTTATAAAAACTTATATATATATTACTATATCCATGATTATTTTTTACATATATATTTTTATAATGATATCAATTTTATGTTCTATTTTATATCATCATATTAGTTACATCATTATAATCTAATGGTTGACATAGTATAATGCGCGTTTTTAAAGTCACATAATTATAACAAGTTGAAAGTAATGCCATATAAAAATTTACGTGATACATATGATGAATGGTAAAATATATTTAAGCTAAATAATATTTTATCATTAATTTTTAGTTACATTATATCTCATTCAACTTCTAAATGGATTTTATCATATTTTAGGTACATATTATATTTAAAAAAAATATTTTTTTAAAATTTTAAGTATCATGTTTTATAATAAAATTAAATTATGATTTTTTATAATTTTTATTTGAGAAAGTTATTCCTATTATGTATAGTATCTTATTATGAAAAAATGGCTATAAGGACTTGATAATTTAGTTTTTAGAATAGTAAAATGGTCATTTATATATAATTTTGATCATAGTGTATAAAATTTATTACATTCAAATACTTTTGGTGATTATTTTATTAAAATATAAATTCCAATTAATTAAAGAATAATTGCATAAAATTTATATGTTTTAGATATATAAATAATGAATTTTCAAAATTATAATAAATAAGCGATAAAAATATAAATGTAATCACCCATAACAAAAGAAATAGTTATTATTTAAAATAAATTATTTTTCCATGTATTGAATGATTTTACTAAGAAGTAAAATTTATAAAATTTATAATTTGATATTTATAAAAAATAAATTCTTTTTTTGAATTACCATGTTGATATTATCTTAAAGTGATTTTTTTTTAGAATTTTTAAGAAGAAGTTGATTTTTAATGAATAATAAGAAATAATGTCTTTATAATTACTGCATATTTTATGACATCATCATGATATGAATATAAAATAAAAATTTTAAACCTATTTATTATTATAAAATGGATTTATGGGGTTAAATAATATATTTTAAAATAATAATTTGAATTTCAAAACCTATATTTTATGTTTTGGAACCTAAGTTATATGTATTGTCTCAAATAAGAAACTATTTTGGATTTTTTTTAATTGCATTGTCGAATGGTTAAATTCAAATTTTGATTGATATAAATTTCAAATAACCCTCATTATTTTAATATTTAACCAAAAAATTGAAGTGAATCATTCCTACTAAATAGACTTTGGCCTAAATGATAAAATAATCAATATTTTATCCCTATAACACCCATCTCCTCAAATATAGATATCCCCTCTCCTTTCCCTTAGGAAACCATTTCCCATTAATTTATCAAATCCCTATAGATAAAAATTTCTCCTTTAACAAGTCCCTTAGTAGCATTATGAATGTTTTATAGGAATAAAAACCCAACCTCGATGGATTTATAAAAAGAGTAAATCATCAATAAAGTGGTAACCCCAGTTTACTTTTTACTATTTTTCTCTCTTATTCTCTCTACTCACCCAATTAATTTCCATTTTTCTACCTTTCTAATGTACTTAATATATAATAATATAATTTATTAATGGTATTTTTTTACTTTTATAACAATTTTAATCTATTTACAAAATATACTCTTGCCCCCTCTTGTTTGACATGTCCCGATGATGGCTAGTTTCATCAGCTTATTGGGACAATGACAATGATCTACTTATAACCTCATACATAGATGAATTGTGTATATTATGAAATAAAAATTTATATATTATTTAATAATCTTATAAATAATATTTATTAAAGTTATAAATTAAAAATAATTAAAATGAAAAAATCGAAACAAAACTAGATAATTTAAAGTAAAACTTATCTTCAAGACATTTTCTTTTAAGATGAAATAGTAGTAAATCAATTGTAATGATTATAAATAATTAAAAATAAAAGAACTAATACAATTAAATTATATATTAATGTTTTAAAAAACATAAGTTTATCATACAAGAGGCTAAAATGTGATGATATAAAACCACACTAAAGGAAATAGTTTCTTAGTCTCAAATTAAATTCGTTATGACATGTTTAATTTTATATGGTATAATTACGTTATTATTCCATTCATGAATAATAATTTTTTTATTTCATGATAATGAATTCCTATATTATGATCTCCCTTTCATGTTTTATTGATTCCAAGGTTACCAAAGATGTAAGGGTTTGGTCGACTAATTTTCTATTTCTTTGAGTTGTACATAACTTTACTTGAATATGATTTTTGAAATTTATTTATTTCTAATATTTCTTTTTTACATATATTATTTTATATTTTTTATAGGAAAATTAATTATTTAAATCAAAATATACTTCTTCAATGTACATATTTATCTATTCAAAATATATAATTGTTTAGAATAATCCCAATCTTGTTTAATATCTCTTTCTCTTACTTGTACATATTATTTCTTAAAAAATATATTTTATCTTCTTATTATGAAATATAAAGTATGTTTTATCAATTTTATTCTTGATATTTATCCTTATATATTCTAAAATTTAATTTTTTAACTATTTATTTAATGTGGGTATTTATAGAAAATGTTTAAATGATTAAAACTAGACATTTTTTCATGTTATTTTTTCAATATTACACTCCAAATTTGATAACCTATCCTTTATTTATCTTCAAGGTTCCATTATTTGATATTTTTAAAATAATTTTTACCAAAAAAAAATTCATTTCACTTTCTTGAATTTTATTTTTTTGGAAGTTACTTTTAGCTTCATTTTTTAAGATGATGATAAAAAAGTTTTATGAAAACTATTGTTTTTTTATTCCATTTTCCTCTTTTCCTTAAAATTTTAATCTCTTATAAAGCTTGTTTCATAAATCAAAATATAAATACCCTTATGATATAATCCTTCTAGGTGAATTAATTTTGTTATGAATTGATCTAATTCTTTATATCATATTATGTAATACTATTTGGGAATGTCATAAAACCCATTTTATTCACATTAGTTATTCATGATATGTTTTAAGATTGATTTCATGTAGAGCACTTGTGGATGGATTATAATTATGTGATAGGTGATGGACTATATAACCATGCGATGTATTGGTTAAATTTTTATATCTTGTGAAATAATGGTGTTATGCGTGGGAATTTTTCTTGTATTCATAACTTGATGCATGAGATTTTTTTGTTCATAGCTTGATGCATGGAAACTGTTGTTTTGTTCACAACATGATTCATGGAAATTATTTTTATGTTTAAAACTTCATACATGTGCATGTTTAAAAATACCATGGCTAACAATGTTATAATATCCAATGATTGTGATTAATTTCTATATTTATTCTACACTCTTATCTAATATCTCAATGCCTATGTTTTATTTTCATAGATCATGATTAATATCTTATGACTCATATTTTACACCAAACTATCTATTCCATGAATCATGATTTATGATCCAAGTATTTTTGGGAAATATTCTATTATATTATGACATTCTAATTTGATTATATTCCCCTACACATATTCCCATCATATGCTCACTTATGATATTTTTTGGTTAATTCCTATTTCTTCCCTTAATAATAATTTTATCTCACCCTTTCAATGTTTCTATTTCCCTATGTTACATATAAGTTTATTATGTATAAAGTTTATAGATGAGAATCATGTATAGAAATGTTTGCGATATATGTTGAAGACTTATTGTGGAATAGGAAATTATTAGTATAGTGGAAAAAATGTCCATTAGAAGAGATAAATATGTGCTTTTTAGTTAACTGTTTTTTATAGTTTTCTTAACCTCTAAACTTAAATGGTCTTAGGTATGTAAGTGAATAAAATTTGGTTATTTATATTATAATCATATATGGTCAAATTTGGGTAAATTTAGTTTGTATCAATGATTGTGTATAAAAGTTAGATTTTTAGCACAAGAACCATGAGTGTTGGTAAAGGGTATCTTAATTGGAATTATATTAGGGTCTGGACAAATTTAGATATATAATTTTATAGGGTGAGAATAATTTAAGAGTTAAAAGCCCATTTTTAGGTATTATATGATTTTATTTTAAGGTGATTAATGATATTTTGAGAGAAATTTTTTAGGTTATAGGAAGAATAAATGATCTCAGTATAGGTAGCCCTTATCATTAGTATATACTTTCATCTCAGGGAAATTTGGGTAATATTTTGAAAATATTAAAAACTATTGGGATTATATATAGGCATATATTGATTGATTTGATATTTAATTGTTTTTTGGAAATATATTTTATGTTTTATTCTAGGAGCTTAATTTTATATGGATTTTAGGTTTAGAATATAGTAATGAAGGTCATAATAAATTTTGGTTTAATTATTATGGGTAATTAAGACTAGATACCTTAGTGGAAACACTAATGATAAATTTAAATATAGAAAAACATTATAAAATTTTGGCAATGTATATAGTGTGTGGTTTCCTAAAAATGAAATCCCTAGATGAATACAAGTGGATGAGGTCTCTGTATCACATTCACTTAGGGGTAATAACAATAAAAGTGCTCAGTTGGGTATTTACTCGATATTTACTCGGTGCACTATAAGAGGGCCAACCAACACACCATGTTTGGAGCTCCAAAGGGTTATGTTTTAGATAATTCAAATTATAATTACAAACCATTATGAAGGATTTGAATAAATTTTCATATCATAATTCATAACTACTTTAAGAATACACTCATTAATTTTTATCGTTGAGAGAACTTAAAATTTTCAAGAAAAAATTTATTTAAGGGTGTTGAATGTAACATTTCATATTTCCAATGAATAAATTTATAATTTTTATTCTTTAAAATATAACTATAAATTATAAATGAATTCCTGTATTTTTAAAAAAATAAACCAAACATTTATACACATATTTATCACCTAATTTTTTTACTTATATATTTTTTAAGTATGATATATTTTTATTTATTAAAATATGTTATTAGAAAAAAGGGAAGCCTATAGGGTGGGTGATAGTATATTGTGTACAGAGTGCCTGTGTGGCTCAATCCCATGACTTAAATGTTCTAGGGGTGCTACACCCACCACTTGCCAACATACTCTCCTACTTCCATTTTCCATCTTTTTTATATATACTTAGTTACCTTTTACAATATTCATGTTTTTTATATAAATATAGTTTTATAACAAAATTTTTTTAGTTTTAGTTTCATATCATTATATTGATTAAATCATTATAATATAATGGTTAACATAGTTTTATACATATTTCCATGGTCATGACATTGTAAAATATTAAAAGTAATGCTACAAGGAATTATATGTGAAACCTATGATTAAGGGTTAAATATCATTTTTACACTAAAATAACACTTTATAATTTATTTTTAATGAAATTGTATCATGTTTAATATCTAAATGGTTTTTTCAAATTTTATGTATATATTTTTTAGTAAAAAATATTCCTTTAAAATGTTAAGTAACATAATTTATAATAAAAAACATTATGATATATTTGTTATTTTTATTTGAAAATATGATTCTAATTATGTATAATGTATTAATATCACAATAATTCTTATAAATTTTGGATAATTCAATTTTTAGAATTGTAAAATGTTTATTGATATATAATTTTGAATATAGTATATAAAATTTGTTACACTAAAACCATTTTATCGATTATCTACTTAAAATATAAAATTCTCTTAATTAGAATAATAATTTTAAACAATGTATCTATTTTATATAAATAATTAAATAATTATAATTCATATAATAAATATCAGATAATAAAAAATATAAATGTAATCACTCATAACAAATGAAATAGTTTTTATTCAAAATAAATTTTATTCTATGTATTATATGATTTTATTTAAAATTAAAATTTATAAATTTTATAATTTTAATTTGGTAAAAGACATTTTTTTTAGATTCATCATTTAAAAATTATATTTCAGTATTTTTTGGTTATTTTTTTCAAGAAGATGATTTTTTAGTGAATAGAAAAAAATACATTTTCACAAATACTGCAATTTTTTTGAAATTAATATAATATAAATATATCATAATAATTTATGACACATATTTATCAGACTAAAATGTATTTATGGTGTTAAATTGTATATTTTAAAATATTATTTGGAATTTATAAACCAATCTCTAATGTTTTGGAATGTTAATTATTTTTTTATAAATAAATTTTTTTTTTGATTATTTTCTTTTAATTGAGTGATAAATTTATTTTAAAAAACATTTTTCATAATAATTAAACAAAAAATTCATGGTAATCAACCTTACTCAAAATTATTTGGGCTAAGTGATAAAATAATCAACATTTCAACAAAGTGGTTACTCTAGTAATCTTTTCATTATAATTATATCTTCTTATTTATACTATCCCATTTAATTTTCTTTTTATACCTTTATAAAATAAATAAAAATATAATTATATAACATATACATGTTATTATGATACTAGTATAATTATTCTAATATATTTATAGTATATTCTCCCGCTCTATATCTTTTGACAGGTCCTGATGATGACCAATTTCACCAACCTAGAAGGATTTGGTTAATGATTTACTAAATGCTACAAGGACGTTTAGTATATTATGTAATATTAATGTATTTAAATGTTTTATAATATTATCAATATAATTTTCTTAAATGGTAAATTAAAAATAATCAAAATAACGAAATTAAAACAGAATGGGATAATTCAACAGAAAACATGTATTCAAGCCATTATCTTTTAATACAAAATAGTAGAAAATTAATTTCAATGATTATAACTAATAAAGAATGAAAAAATAAAAATAATTAAATTATTTATCAATGTTTTAATAATAATAATTTTATTATACTAGTGGCACAAATGTGACAAAATAAAATGGTACCTATGGTAAGGGTTTTTTTTTGTCTCAATTTAAAGTCCTTGAGGCATGTTTACTTTTATATAGTGTAATTACTACCCTAATTTATTCATTCATAATAAAAAAACCTTTTATTTAATGATATTTGAATTTCCATGTCATGATCTTCATTTTTTTCTTTTGATTCAAAGGTTACCAAAGCTGTAAGGGTTTTTTCAACTTAAATTCTATTTCTCTTATCTAAATGTACCAAAGACCTTTATATGTTTTATTTATTTTGTATAATCCCATTTTAAACTAGGTTGTGAGGGAACCCTTACATGGCCCATAGTCCCAGAGGAACAAAGAACAAGAATAGACCAAATACCTGAAGATAACTGAAACCATAAGAGAAGAACATCCCAACACACACACACAAATATATATTTAAACTTCTAATAATGGTTCATTAACTTCCATATCCATATTTGTACTATAAAAAATGCTCTGATTTATTATTATAAAATTAAAATATGTTTTATATTTTGTATTATTTCTATTACTTTGAATTTCTTCTCAAGAATAAAATTACTAACTCTTACTATTACATGGGTATTACATTAAAATTGACTAAAAGTGTGAAAAGGAACACCTACTATCCGGAAAATATTCTCATGTCAACATTTTAACATTTGTTTTTATATGAATGACATTAAAATGAACCCAAATATTCTTTTAACATCGATTTTACTATAAACTAATGTTAAAGGTGTTCAAGATTTACTTTGACCAATGTTTTTTATTCAAACTGATGTTAAATGTTTTCTAGATAACTTTTAGTGCAATTTTTTTTATTAAAAATGACTTTAAGGCTAGGAAAACATTTAACATTGTCTTTAAAAAACGTTAAACTAATAAAAAAATACAAAACATGTGTTACCTTACTTCATCGATGATTTTTATAGAAATAATAAGATGCGCGACTTGCGACTCTCTGACCCTACTTGAAGAACATAAATATTATATATTTAATCTATTTTTATTTCATTTTCATCATTTCTCATTTTTATTTCACTCATCACACTCATCCTTGGATACATTTATCTCGCAAATCTTCATTCAATTAATTTCATTTGAGTTTCACCATCATTGAAATTTGATATACATCATGAGGTGAATTATTTAATACATAATCCATATTTTTATTTTCAAATGACACATTTAATGGAAAAATGTGAACCTAAAACACTCCGACTAGGTACTATCCCACCCACATCACAGTCACAAGTCAAAAACATCACATGATCAAAAAATTTCAAAATTCAGAATTAAAATGGAATTCATCACCTTCATTCTCATACAATGAATTTCTCACATTACATATTCACCATCAACCATATCACTTCACACTACTGTCATCATCATCACCGGAGTCGAACACATCCTCACTGTAGCTGAAATCACCACCGCGGATCAAAGCGTCATCACCGCCAACCTCATCACCATCGCAATCATCCTTCAACGAACACACCCTCACCAAATATAAGAATTGAAAACCTTTATTTAATAATAATAATCGACATCGACCAACGCACTAGACATCCCAATGAAGAACTGATCTCTTGGAATGTTGTTGGCCACCCAAAAATCACTTCCCAAAGCCCTGAAGAACTATCACACCTAGCCAAACTGGGGAGAAGAAATGGGACTCGAGGACAGGGAAGATTTGAGTGTCTTAAGCCCCAACAAAGAGTCATGACCTTCATCTTAAAAAAGCACAAAATCATAATAGACGAAAAAAATTCCAATACAATCCAGTGTCACCCATGCCACCAAAAATCGCCTAGACACATGATTGACACAAAACACTGATGTGAACAAAATCACCAGAAACTCAACAGAAATCGAATCAAAACCCATAAACACCACAAAACAAGGAAGAGGATAACTGGATTGAAACCCTATACTGAACATAGAAGAAGTTTCGTAACCATTAAAAAAAATGAACCAGAAAAAGTGAAAGGGGGACAAAACCCAAAATGGAGCCTGAGATTGAAACCCTTGGAAGAAGAAACAACTACTGTAATGCTTGGAAAATTTTCATCTTCCAAATCGCTTTCCCAAACCATCATTATATCCCATGCTCCAAATACAACTTGGAGAGGTGCTAAGGAATGCAAGAACAGAGTGAAAAGAGATGAGCATGGGTAAAAATAGGGAACCATCACATATAAGGGAGAGTCAAGCGATAGAGAAAGAAAAGTAAAAAGAGAGCTCAACCAAGCATGATCAAGAGAGATGAAAAACCTGATAGGAGTGGCGTCTAAGAAACATCACCCCCAAGGAAATCCAAAACCCTAGGATCCAAGAGCTCAGAAGCACCCAGAAGAGTGAGGCACTATCATCTAGAAGCTTCATGAGGTTCATTATTTTATTTCCTAAAACTTCATGTTCATCAACCATATTTTTGGATCTCTTTGTTATATATTTCTTTCCCGAATCTACATATTTTTTCTAAGTTAACTATTTATTATTTATTTTTAAATTAATTTTCAAGTATTTTAGTTTTAAATTTAATTTATTTAATTATTGTTTGATTATACATACATCTTCATAAATTACCAATTTTTGTTGGTATAATTTTTGATGTTGGTGCTCCCACTTATTGGTGGGGGAAGGTGCAACAGTATCCTCGATGTGATAATGGGAAGTGGCATAGGTTCCCTCACATGGTGAAATAGGTAGTGACTCTGGTGGACCCAAGGAGGGGTGATTCTACCTCCACCCAACAGTGGAGGTGATGGAGCATGTTGGTATTTGACAATGAGGGATCGAGCATGGTCACAAGTGAACATCTGAGACATGGGGTGGTTTCTGGAGGCATCAGAGGGGAATTTTTGGTGGCTAGTGTGGGGAGTGATTCTTGGATTGTGGTAGTGAACATGGGATGATGATAAATTAGGATGCAGAAGGGAAATTTTAGAATCTATAGGCTTAGAAAAAAATGAGGTAGGTAGAGATAAGAGGTTTGATAAAGAAAAAAAGGGCCTTATGGGATAGACCACATGGGTTTATGAGCTAGTTAATCCCTGGGCCTTCGATCCATTATTGGAGACACTTAGGATGACATTGTGGGCCTATGTGCTATGCAATTAGTGTGGCCTACAACTTTACATAAAAAATAAAAATATGGTAATAAACCCTAATAATTACTTGGGGGGATATGGATTGGGTTTTATGCTTGGGTATGCATGTGTCAGTTTTTGGTAGTAATTATTCCAAAAATATCTAACATAAATATATTTATAATTTCATCTGCAATAATTTTTTTGTAGTTAATATTATTGTTATTCAGAAAATAAAGTATGGATATCTTGATATTGAGTTTTATGTATTGATATAAGTGATTAGTATATCATATTGATAGCTTAGATCATTTTTATCAATCATTTGAATTCCCAAAAACTCATCTAAGTTAGGTGTATCTCATCATTTACTATTATGGTTAATGATATAGTATATTTAATTTATATAATATTATATATATAATGATATTATTTTAAATTATTTTATTGATTAATGATTTTTGTTCATTAATAAATCATTCAATAATATATTATCATAGATTTAAAAGAAGTGTGATCCTTATAACTAATCTATTATTTAAATAAAGAGTAAATTTTTTATAAAATGAAAAAAATTATCAGGTTTATTATTTAAAAATGAAACAGTTTCTTTAGTTGATTTATTTTAAATATAAATCATTGGTGATTTGGTTTTTAGATATATATATTTTTAAATTTTCACATAATTTTCTCGAATAAATAGTTATCAATAAATGATTAATTGAATATTTTGATTATATATTTATATAATTTAAAATTTTCTATTTATATATATGTTCCAATGTTTATATGTTTTAATATATTAACCTATTATAATGTTATATTAGGTAATTAATTGATTGTAATTGAATAAATGTATGAAGAACTAGTGATGAATAAAAAAATAGTTAACGATTTCATGGAATTTGAAAAATGAAATCTTGAAAATAAAGATGTAATTTTCAATCCACGGTGAAGCGTTTGTATATGAGAAAGTTATGTTCTAGAAAAATATGATAACATATAATTTTCTATGGTTTTAATCAAAATTATAAATGCTAGATCTAGTGTTATGAAATCATATAAAATTTAATATATAATTTTGATGAATATATTCATAATAAGAGTGGGTATTGTCTTGATGAATTTATTCATTATGTAGGCATTGAAAAAATAAAAAAAACACTTTTTGAATGATTGTATGGGGTCGCTATGAAAATACTATTCTTAGGTTACACTAAATTTACAGAGTTGTTAACACTACTCAGATTAGTTAACTTGAAAAAAGACTGGAGTGATAAAAGTTTAATTTAATTACTTGAAATTTTAAAAAAACTACTTCCAGAAATAAATGATCTTCCAGATTAAAATTATGATTCCATGAAAATATTATTCCTAATGGGATTGAGGTAAAAAAAGACAAATAATTTCCCTAATTATTATGTGAAATATAGAAAGAAATATGGAATTTTATTAGGATGTTTTAAATGTGGGACATCATGATATAAAATTGATGAAAAATTCTATTGAAAATTTAATCTCAATAATAGACACCAAAAAACTCACAATTTTTTTCTATCTTATAAAACTTACTCCTCATTTTAAGTGTTTATTTTAAAATTCTAATTATGAAAAAAGGTTAATATGAAAGAGATATGAGCACATATCTAATGGAAAATTACAAAACCCTACTAATTCAACCTAATGAATAAGATTTGATAAAAAATTTCTGATTTTTGGAAGTAAAGTTAGAAATATCACAATGGGACTATGCATTGATAGAATAGATATATTTCAGAGCATTGGGAGCCAAAATAATTCATGTCGTATTATGTTCGTGGTTTAAAAATTTTCCCCAGAGATATATATGAAGATAAAATATTTTATGATGATTTTAATGATTTTTGGAGCAAGCCTATCATGGATAGGCCTACCATGACCCACCTAGGTTGACAGTATGACAAGAGTGACACCCTAAGAACACATCTAATAGGTCAGAGGCTAGTGATAAACACTGAGTAGACATAATAATAAAATAGGATGCCTTATCATTTGTACCTATACACACGCACACAACCAACTGCATGAATCAATGCATAAATATAATAAAGAGAAAGCCTCTATAGAGTAAAAAATGCATGAAAAACCTCTTGGATAAATATAAAAAACTACATATTAATAAAAAATTATAAGGTAAAAAATTCACCACAACCATAAAAGAGGTGATGACTTGACAAAAACCAGAAAATTGGAAACTTAAGAGATCCCGACTCATAGTATCCAAGACTGAACACTGAAAAAAGCTAACAACACCATGTACCACTATGTTCCACAAATATCAGGTCTGCAAAATACATCACTCATCTTCCTATAATTTTCACATGTCAATACACATGCAGGTATAACCCATGTAAGAGTGATTATAAAAAAATTAGTAGGACACCCAAAAAAATAAAGAGGTAAGAAATAGAATAAAATATTCAGTTCAATCTATAAAAAAGATGGAAAATAATCGCATACATTAGATATTCTCATATTAAAACCCCAATCAAAAAAAGTAGAGAAGAATCAAACTACAAAACCATATAATGATAATGAAGAGTCTTCTTGCAGCTCCAAAGGTCCAATCTCCCATGTCATTAACCACAAAAAACCTACTCAGAATCATTAGAGGGGGAAATCCTCACTACTATTCTCTATAACCAAGGGAGAGGTATCTATAATATGGAAACTAAACCTTAGAGTGATATGATAGTATTGAACCCAACTTCTATTTAATGATCAAACCCAACCAATTCCATCATCAAATCATTTCTAGAACAAGTTTCACACTCAAAGAACCTCACATCATGCCTTTTATTCCAAAATACAGGTTATAATCACATCTAAAATGGGAAACTATTCACGATATTATACACATGGGCACAACAAGTACTTTGGGTTAAATGTAGTGTGCCCTTCTTGAAGATCTAGGCATGTCCTTAATTATACACAGTTTGGCTCATGTCTCTCCACATGGATTTTCCCTATGGGGGCATGGGATGTTTGTTATCTCAAGGTTACAGGCATGTTCCCTTGGTATACAACTCAACCACTCGGGTAGTTTCAAACATCATGTGGTACTAGATACACAGTGCATGATACTTAACTCAGATTGAAACCCAATCAATTGTGAGAACCCAAGATACAAGACATGAGTTCCTCTAGGATACATGGTGTGTAGTCACATTTCTCACAGATAGTGATGTTTGTTCATCACACAGTCACCAGATCTTCTCTTCTCACCACTTCTATCACCTTTTTAATCACTCAAATTCTTAGTGTAGGGTACCCAATCATAATTTTTTATCCTTTAGGGTTTTGTAAATAGAACTCTAATCTTATGAGAGGTGGTTCTCACACCACTTATCACCACTAGGGGTTCCAACCAAAAATCCAACACCTACACTCCATAAATAAATCTTGATCTATTTTTGAATCACCAATCCCTATGTATTTTTCACATCTGTTTGAAATATGGTAGTTCTTATAGAAATAAAACTGATCCTAAAATGTATAATTGAAGACCCCATGTAATATGGTGAAGAACATGAAGAAAAGTTGTAGTAAAAAAGCACAATAATAAAGTAAAATTGATTTTGAACGATGCATTTATGGTCATTTATCATAAATCTTGGAATCATAAAGGGGATAATCAAGGGTGTAACAAATATATATAATTAGGTTCAAGAATCCTAATTTATTTATTGTCACATGTGTATAACGAAAATCATAGAAATAATCCTATACACCATAAATTTTTGAAAATTAAATCAAAGGGGTGAAAATTTACAAAATAACAAGACCTACCTCAATAAACGATCGATCATTGGTGAAGAACATGTCCACTAGAAATGATGATGAAGATAATTCCATGCTCTTCATTAATCTAATGAATCCCCTTTGTCATTCATTTTCAATCCATGTTCCTGAGTTCATCAATGATAATAATGGTTCTCTTCATCGTCCTTTTTAATCTACTATGGTTCTGTGGATAATGATGGAGGTTTTCCAAAATGTTGTATAAATAGAGGAGTGGTATAAGATAAATGTTTAATAAATTAAATTAAATGAATAATTTTTTTATTTAATGCACCTACAAATGAATACCTTCTATAGGATGTCCAACATTGACCAACCTTATGTCATGCCTAGATTAAATCCCATTTACCAGAAACAACTTTAATCTCATTTCTTCCATTCAAGGTCCCAATCAACAAAATAACCATTTATTCTGAACATATTAATTCATGTGATTTAATATATTTAAATATTTTTAATATATTATTTATATGGTCCCTCAACACCCAAAAAATAGCACCATCCTTAAGGAAGTATCCAGAGATATATAAAAATATTCAATGGATCAAACTACAAAAACTGGAGTTGTTACACTCTACCCTTGTTCAAGGGTCTTTTCGAAAAAAGCACTCGATATACAAAAATGTGGGATTAATGATCCCTCATTTGGTTCTCATGCTCCCATTATATCCCTTGGATGATCTCATGTGTCCAAAGCACTCAAAATAGATGAATGGTCCACCCTGAAGGAATATTCTATTTTTAATCCTTGATTTCCATCAGGTACTATAAGAAGAATGCTCCATCCTCAATGTCCATCTCCCCCCATTCAATAATGTGTGTCATTTTCTGTGTGCATCTACTTATCCATGACACATGTAATATATGATGAACTTAGTCTAATTGTGTGGGTAAGGCCAAGTGGTAAGAGACCTCACTTATTTTCTCATGGATCACCTGAACCTTCTCCATTGTTTCGTACACTAACTCTAGTCCAACTAGAGATGTCTTACCCACCACAGTACCACAAAAGAATGAACTCTAGGGTCTACCATATAGTTCCTCAAAATTTTCCCTATCGACAATGGAATGATAGAAATTATTGTAAGAAAATAATCCAATGGAAATATATATTTCATGCTTTAACTGAAGCTAACACATAGTCTCTCCGCATATCCTCCAAAACACAGATTTTTTGCTCGGTATAACCAACTATCTGGGGGAGAAATACCATTCCCATCTATAACCGGGTCTTCAAATAATACATGAATCCCCTATAAAACCATGAAATGAACCAAGAATTATGGTTGGAGGTAATCGATGTGGGACCCCATGAAGTTGAACGATCTGTTAAATGTATAGAAACCCTAAAATCTCAAATAAACTCATCTCTTGGATGGCTAGAAAGTGTGTTGAATTGGTAAGTCTATACAAAATAACCCATATAATGTCACATATTTTGACTTTTCATGGAATAATCATCAGAAAATCAATCGATATGGCATACCACTTCCATTAAAAGATCTTAAGAGGTTGATTCAAACTTGATGGAATCTGATGTTTAGCCTTTACTTGCTGACACATGAGGCATTGATAAACAAAATCGACATCAATCCAACTATTTCATGGCTACCAAAATTGATACTGAAGGTATTTGTAAATATTTTCCACACTCGTATGTACAAATAAAGGGTAGATATGAAAATACTTCCATACCTCTTAATGAAATGTGATTGGGACCACCTTCTATCCATGGAAAAGGATGGCATTCCCCCCAAATTCATAAAATCCATAAGGTGCATCTCCTAAGGTTATATAGTCACATAAAACATCATAGTCAACATATCACAAATAAGAATATTTCCAAAACTAATGAAGGTATGAATTCACCACCATCAACTAAAGGTATGTTTCACCCCTATCCTTCTCCAGGGTTAACTACAATGAGGCCAACCACTATAAAAAATTGTAACGTCCCAGACTTAATCAGGTACGGTCTGTTTTAATGTTTTTGCAGTATAACTAATTATGTGACCCGGGGCGCATGCCTGCGCACCTCGCTTCATGTCCCGGACAACTTTTTTATTAATTTAATTGACTGCAACATTTTAATGAAAAATGAAATGTCGTGCCTTAGCACGATGTAGGAGTTTAAATAAGTAATTAATGATTGAAGAATAATAATAAGATATTTAAATAATATTTTAAAGAAAGAAATAAAGGATGAAAATATATTTTGAAATAAAATAGGAATGGGGCTACGAGAAAAAAAAAATAATTAAAATGGGGGGTTTCCATTTTGAATTATTTTTATCTTTTATTTCCCTTTCCATCCTTTTATATTATTTTATTCTTTTATTTTATATTATTTTTTCCTTGTATTTCATTTTTCTCTTATTTTTCGTTATTTTCTTTCCTTTTTTTCTCCTCTCCTCTCTCCCTATCCCTTCACTCATGTCGCACCCCTCCTCTCCCCTAGGTGGCGCACCAACCAATAGCCCCTTCGGAAGGCTCCTCCTCCTCCGTCTAACATCTGACTCCTTCTTCGTCAGGTGCGAAATAAACCTTAGGGAAAGGATAATGTTTCACAATAATAATCATGCATTTTTGTTGATTAATTTGCGTGTAGTTC
The DNA here is from genome assembly GCA_963277665.1 of Viscum album. Classification (NCBI taxonomy): domain Eukaryota; kingdom Viridiplantae; phylum Streptophyta; class Magnoliopsida; order Santalales; family Viscaceae; genus Viscum; species Viscum album. Next base: position 464,560,273 of record OY728151.1, read on the forward strand.
ATCATGGAGGATTTTTACCCTATTTTTTGGTTTTTCTAAAATCCTTTTTTTTCATCTGTTTTAGGTCAAATCAAAGCCTATCGCGGATCTTAGAGTCATATATGACTAGAAGGTAGGGTGCCTACTCAATTTCCCTCCGTTTCATTGCGGTTTATAAAAACGCACCATTGTGCTGTAAGTCTGTGCCTACCGACTTTGTGCAATTTTACCAAATTTAATTACCTTAATTTTTTTCCTAATTATTGCAGCATTAATCACCTGAGATTAATTTTTTTTAATTGTTGCAATAAGATCAGACACCCCTTTGGGTGTGCCGACTTTGTCGGTATATTTTTCCGTTAGTCAGGTTATTAATTTAATTAAATGCAGGTATAGCGCAACCTCTTTTTATTGTTTTTAAATTAAATAAATAGTTTATTTAATTGATGAAAAAATTTCGGACACACCTTTGGGTGTGAAGACATGGTCAGTGTAATATTTTGTTAGCTGGATTTATTGTTTAATTAATTGCATGTGTTGCGAAGCCCTTTTTATTGTAATTAAATTTAATAAATAGTTTGTTTGAACATGAACTTGAATTGTTGGATCATTGGAACTTGTTATGTTGAACTACTTATTTTTTAAATGTGCATTATATTACGAGGTTGATATGATATGTATAGTGCCCTGCAAGTTGTTATATTGTACTGTTAGATTTATGCCTTGTGATTCACGAGTGTATCTGGTTAGTTTTCAAGCTGCGAATTTATATGTTTTTTATGTCATATCTGCTACTGTGAAAACATTAATTAAATTTAGGGTGGGAAACGAGGATGCTACCATATTAAGGGACACACTTAGATCCTCCGTTCTTGATGGGTTACCTCTATGTGCTGGGAAATGGCGTCGTTGGATTTCCCAGACCAAGACTTCCCTGAACGTTCCAATACTTTTGAGTGATACCAGTTCCAAAAGGGCCCATCTGGATGGATATATTTTCAATGTGGCTATGCCGGCCTCAGATGATACTCGACCCTTTTTTGTGAGATTGGGACAGACTCAGGGTAAAGCCATGCCTCGGGCGATACTCGGTCTTTCGAAAGATTACCTTGGACGGGCTCAATGGCATTGGATAAATTGACGGATGTTCCTTAGTGATACCTTTATGAAAAACATGGACTCCAAATCTCAAATTGAACCTTAAATAATGATTCACTTAAAGATTATGTTATTACTAATTGACCCTCTTGAGAATTGAGATATTTTCCCTGATATGTGGAAGTGCACCTGGTTAACACTAGACTTGGACCCCACGTTAAAGCACAAGCATGGGGTATACTTTTTCCTAGTTTTACCTTGTTTTATGGGTTATATATATATATATATATGTGTGTGTGTGTGTGTGTGTTTAGGAATTTAAGCTGACATGTACCCTTTCATACTACCAATTGTTGCTGAAGCAGGTGACTAGGGACGGGTGCTGTTGGGAACCCGGGCCGACTTATTTATTTCATTGCACTTAAATTAATTTATTTGAAAAGGTTATGTATTGGAACACTACATTTTTTTATGCATGAAATGGAAAGTTTTAGACACTTTGGGTGCGGGCCTACTAAGATTTTATCTCACACCATGCTCAGGCATCGTTGACACCCAAGTAGATTACATGATTGTAGGTATTGACAAAGGGAAGCACGCTGCTTCCGACGCTTGACTGTTCATTACTGCTTAAGATGGAGACTGGGCAGAGGACTGAGCCTTTCTTGTGATGTAGATACTGCTTGCGTATTTTATTTTAGTTGAATGTGTGGTTGAGTTCTATTTTCCGTACCTTTAGTTTATACTCTTATCATGGCATGACATTCTTTTGTGAGCTTCCGCACTTGGTTTTTATCTTTCAGTTAGATTTATTTATATTGATTTTGCTGTAGTTTATTCATTTACATGCTTTTTCTATTGAATATTGTTTCTAGTTACTTCCACTGTGATATTATTTATTTCATATGAGGGCATAGTCTCCCCCACAGACAAAAAAGAGCCCTCATTTCTAGTCGGCAACCTCTAGCATTCGGGGAGATGCGATTGAGGTTATGTAACCCACCGCTCCGGCCACCGTCTTAGAGGTGAGATGAGTCAGGACGTTAAAAAGTGGTATTAGAGGTTGTTTTCATTTAGTCTTACTGTTTGGGTTAGACAAGAGACTAGGATATAGAGATTTTTAATGTACCTTGTTCTTGGACGTAGCTATCCCATTTACAGGGGAAACCCAAATCCCTGGGTTGGGATTGCAGTTGTTGAATATGCCAATTACTGTTGATATGATTTCACCATTGGGTGACTCACTTGTATTGCATTGTTTTTGTGTTATTATTGTTAAAATAATGGGTTTACCATTGCAACCCGATGATACGAGGGAAATACATACCAAGCATCATAATAGGCACTATAGGATTTAAATTCCATGCATATTTCCATGCCATATCTACTTTCAGCGTGCATTTTTCTATTTTCCTGTAAGTGCTGTTGTGCCTAGTGGTAAAATTTGGAATTGCTGGTTTATTGAATATAATGTTGTGATAGTATGTTATATGTTAGCATGATTTAAACTAGGAGTGTACAGTATAACTTGTTTAGTAATCTTTTTGAGTTGTCTCTTCCATATCGAAACCGAGCCCTTGAGGCGGGTTGTATGTTGTTTAGTGCTCAGTGGTAGGCTATGTACCTAACCTCTTTTACACTTTACTTTTTTTCTCACGTTCTTTAATCCTTGTCTAAATGTGTGTGTTTGGATATTGTAGACAAATGTCACCGTGACATATTCATGTTGTGCCTCAGGATAGTGTAAATGAGCACATTCTTGAGATGTTGGGTCCTAAACCACCAGTGGTACCTCTCGTAGAGAATCCTGTGGCACTATGTCCTCTCGATCTTCTAAGGGACCCTGACGCTTAGTTCAGGGATAGTCTCCTCCGGTTTATACTGTCGGTTCATAATATCCTGAGACGTGCCCTGTCTATGGCAGACCTTATGCGGGACTTTATGCAGCAGCACCCTCCCACCTTCTCAGGGAGTGGCGAGCCTCATGCTACAGAGTCATATATAGAAGCTATAAGGTCTATCTTTGAACACCTTGAGATGATTCTAGAGAAAAGGGTCAATCTTGAAGTCTACTTGCTCTGTGACTCCACTAAGAACTAGTGGTACATTATTTCTCAGGCTGAGAAGACTAGTGACATGGCTTGGGCTGTTTTCCAAGCGGCCTTCTACAATCACTTTTTTACATAGACTCTAAGAGATGATCATGCACCGGATTTCCTATATCTTCAGTAGGGCTCTATGACTATGTTAGATTATTCTGCTCGTTTCACAGAAATTCATCATTTTTCCCCATCTCTGACTGGCGTCACGCAGACTACTGCGAGGCGTTTTAAGGATGGACTTGAGTATACTATTCTCTCATAGGTGAACGTATTCTGTTTGAATACTGTTACGAAGATCTTGAACCATGTTCTAATCTCATAGTGAAATTTCAGTGAAGCTAAACTAGTGAGCCGGGGTGGTTCAGTTCCGAGACATGGTGATGGCTCTTGTAGCAGTTGGAAACTCCATTTTGAAAGTGCACGTGGGGGAAATCCTAGCAAAACAGCACGTCTTGATATCTTTTTCACATGTTATTAGTCCAGTAGGTATGGTCACAAGAAGATGCAGTGTATGAGAGACATGAAGGAGTGTTGATATTGCAGCAAGATGGGTCACCTTCAGTGTTTCTACCATTCCATATATACAGCTTCCAGTGGTAGAGGATATGCACCTGAACCTCCTTCAGGTATGGGATCTATGACTCCACAGTATCCTGGAAGTTCTTTTCAATTGGTCGATCAGGCTGATGTAATGGTGGAGGTCACAGTTGAGGAAATCAATTCCTAGATTATCAGCGTTAGCAGAGTGGACCTACTCAGGCCAACCAGGCTACGTATCAGGGTTGTGGCTCAGGTCTCATGTATGCAGTGTAATCAGCAGCAGAGGAGCAGAGTGCATGACCATCTTCAGTTAGAGGTACTATTCTAGTAGCATAATCTTTATTTTCTTCTCTTTTGGATAGTGGCGCATCACACTCCTTTATATTTGCTGCTATTGTTGAGAATATTGGTTTTTCAATTGATTACCATTGCGGTGTCATGTCTCTCGACAATCTTCTTGGGGTCAGAATAGAGGGAATACACCAGTTCCAATAGTGCCCCCTCGAGATAGGCGAGTACCATTTTGTTTGGAATTTCTATATCCTTGATATGTGTTTCATCAAATTCATCTTCGGTATGAACTGGATTTCTCCTTATCATGATCAACTGGATTTCTATCACCGTAGGGTGTCCTTTACATCCCCTGAGGTCAACACATATCTTCACAAGGGAGAATGGGATATACAGGTAGACTGAGCTAAGCTGAAATATGCAGGGTTGGGTAGAGTGACCGCTTAGTTTGAAAGTCTCTTCATGAGCGACCAGGGAATGAAACTAGTTGAATTACCTCTAGTGGTAGATCTTTTCAGGGATGTATTCCCTGATGATTTCTATTTCTTACCTCTTATGAGAGATGTAGAGTTCACTATCAATCTTGTGCCAGGTGTCGCACCAGTTTCTATTCCTCCTTATAGGATGGGACCAACAGAGCCTCAGGAACTCAAAAAGTAGCTTTAATACCTCGAGGATAAGGGTTTCATCAGACCTAGCACATCGTCATGGGGTTCACCTGTCCTTTTTTCCAAGAAGGAAGATGACACCCAAATGATATGAATGGATTATCGTCAACACAACCAGATCATGGTAAATAATTGATATCCATTTTCACATAAAGATGATCTCTTTGACCAGCTCTGGGGAGCAACTATTTTCTCCAAGATTGATCTGAGGTCGGGATATCACCAGGTGTGTGTGTGATCATCTGACATACCACATACAGATTTCCGAAGCAGGTACGACTTGTATGAGTATCTGGTTATGCCATTCGGCCTCATGAATGCCCCAAAAGTATTCATGGCCCCGATTAACCAGGTTTTTCATTCGTATCTTGATTCCTTTGTGGTGGTCTTTGTGGACGACATCTTAGTGTATTCACATTCCATACATTACCATGAAACCTATCTTGAGATCATGTTGAGTACACTAAGAGAGAACCATCTATATGCTAAGCTCAACAAATTCCACTTTTAGATTGATTAGGTACACTTTTTGGGGTCATATTATATCTGAAGCAGGGGTATCAGTCAAACCAGAAAGGGTGAGAGCTGTGGTTTAATGGGAGAAGCCCAAAAGTTTCATCGACATCCACAATTTCTTGGGGATTGTTGGCTATTAGAGGCATTTCATCCTAGATTTATCCCACTTAGCAGTGCCTCTTATGGCCTTGACTAAGAAAGGTGTACATTTCATCTGGTCAGAAGCTTGTGAAAAGTCTTTCTAGGAATTAAAAAGAAGACTAACCACTACCCTAATACTGATTATGCTTGAACCTAGTAAGAGATATATAGTTTTTTGTGATCCTTTAGGAATTTTATTGGATGCAGTTTTGATGCAGGGTGATCGAGTCGTGGCTTATGGATCCCACCTGCTGAGACCTCACGAGCAGAACTATCCTACCCCCGACCTTGAGTTGGGAGCTATGGTTCATGCTCTACATTGTTGGAGACACTATTTTTTGTGTGAGAGATTTGTTATTTACACGGATCATAAAAGCTTGAAATATATCTCCACGCAACGAGACATGAACTTAAGTCCACATAAGTGGGTTGAATACTTGCAGTTGTTCGATTTTGAAATTTCTTATACCCCTGGTAAGGGTAATGTTGTGGCAGATGCTTTAAGCTGCAAGACATAGACTTAGGCCGTGCAGGTAGCCAACAGTGAGTGGAATATGATGGCCTTGATTTCAGAGATACATCTAGAGGTTCAGGAGTAGAGTGGACAACCAGTTCTAGCAGCACTCACAATGAAACCCTCTATTCTAGAGGAAGTCTGCATGAAACTGTTGATAAATCCTGAGGGGCTCATATTGAGGGAAAGTGTTACAGGAGGGAACCCACCTCCTGGTTGGGTTGTTGATGGTAGTGGAACCCTCCTTTACCATGGCCATGTATGGGTACCTTCAGGTATACAGGAAGATATGATGAAGGAATCTCACAACTTTGTTTGGGAAGTTCATCCTGGGTTGACCAAGATGTTTAGAGACATGTGTCGATAGTATTGGTGGCCTGGTAAGAGAAAGAAAATAGCAGGTTTCATCACTCGGTGCTCCACCTGCCAACAGGTGAAGGAAGACCACCGGTAACCTGCTAAACTCCTACAGCCTCTATCCATTCTTGAATGGAAATGGAATGAAATCACCATGGATTTCATTATAGGATTTCCAAGATATCCTCAAGGCAGAGATGTTGTATGGGTGGTTGTCGATAGGTTGAACAAGGTTGCACACTTCTTTCTTATCCGAGAGACCTTAACGATTGATGAGTTGGGAAGGATCTATATCCAATATATTGTGCGAATTCATGGTGTACCTCGTTCAATTGTCTCATATAGGGATGCCTGCTTCACTTCATGGTTTTATAAAGGGTTTCAAAGGGAACTGGGCTCACAGGTACTTCTAGGTACTGCATATCACCCTCAGAGTGATGGGAAGTCCAAGAGAACTATACGAGTGTTAGAGGATATGTTACATGCCTCTATCCTTGATTTTGGAGGTTCCTGGGAGAAGCATTTACCACTTATTGAGTTTACCTATAATAACATCTTCCAGGAGACAATTCAAATGGCTCTATACGAGGTTCTCTATGGTAGACCTTGTCGTTCTCCTTTATGCTGGCTCAAAGCAGTTGAGACAGCTCTTTTGGGTCCTCATCTCGTTCAGGAGACTTCAGAGCAAGTTCACCAGAATCAGAAGTTTATGACTATAGCTCAGTCCAGGAAAAAGTCTTTTACCGATCGTCGTCGCAGACCTCTCTAGTTCGAGGTGGGACATCGAGTCTTTCTGTGTGTTTCTCTGAGGTTGGGTCATAGGTGGATCAAGAGGCATGGGAAGTTATCACTGAGATACATTGGTCCGTTCGATATAGTGGAGAAAGTTGGGCTGGTAGCCTATCGGTTACTGCTACATCATAGGTACCATGCTATGTACGATGTTTTCCATGTATCTCAGCTTCGACAATATCATCCAGACCCTTCTCATTCTTTTGACCCTGGTGACATCAAGATTGATGCTGATGCATCCTTTGCAGAGCATCTTATCTGTATCATCAACCATAACATGAAATTACTCCGAGGAAGGTCAGTCCCATTGGTCCAGGTGTTGTGGCAACACAGACACGTTTAGGACGAGACCTGGGAGTGAGAGAAGGATGTACATGCACAGTGGCAGGAACATTTCTCTGGCGACATTCAACCACCCTCGGAATGGAAACTCAGGGACGAGTTGTCTTAAAGAGGGGAGGTTATAACATTTCAACCTTAATTAAGAACACAAAGTTTTAATTTTATTGTAGTCTAATTAATTAAGAAACCTGGGGCGCATGCCTGCACACCTCGCTGCGGGTCTCAGGAATCTTTTTAATTAATTTAATTAACTGTGGCCTTTTAATGAAAAAATACAATGTCATTCCTTAACGCGATGTTCGAGTTTAAATAATTAATTAAATATTGAAAAAGAACAATAATATATTTAAAGAAGATTTAAATAAAAGAAATAAAGGATTAAAAGAAATTTTGAAATAAAATTGAAAGGGGGCTACGGGAAAAATAAAAATAATAAAAATGAGGGATTTACATTTTTAATTATTTTTGCCTTTTATTTCCATTCCATCATTTTATTTTATTTTATTCTTTTCTTCTATTTCCTATTTTATTTATCTTTTATTTATCTCTTATTTTTCTTTCTTTTATTTTTCTTTCTTTTCTTTTTTTCTCCTCTCCACTCTCCCTCTCCCTTCACTCACGTCACACCACTCCTCTCCCCTAGGTGGCACACCAACCAGCAGCCCCTTTAGATGGCCACTGATCCTCCGTCCGATGTCTGATTCCTTCACTATTAGGTGCACAATAAATCATAGGGAGAGTATAACGTTGTGCAATTGGAATCGTGAATTTTTATTGAGTAATCTTCTCACGGTTTGTTGTAGAAACCTTGTACCCTATTTTTGGCCTTTTCTAAAATCCTTCATTTTCATTTGTTCTAGGTCAAATAAAATCCTACTACGGATCATAAAGTCATCTACGACTACAAGGTAGGGTGCCTACTCGCTTTCCCTCTATTTTATTATTGTTTATAAAAACGCATCGTTGTTCCGTTAGTTGGCGCATACCGACTTTGTGTAATTTTACCCAATTTAATCACCTTAATTATTTTGCCTAATTGTTGCAGCCTTAATCACACTAGATTAATTTATTTGAATTTTTTTAACAAGATCGGACGCCCTTTGGGTGTGCCGACTTTGTCGGTATATTTTTCCGCTAGCCAGGTTATTAATTTAATTAACTGCAAGTATAACACAACCCCTTTTTAATATTTTTAAATTAAATAAATAGTTGTTTGGATTGTTGCAACAAATTCGGACACCCCTTTGGGTGTGCCGACATGGTCGGTGTAATCTTCACTTAGCTGCATTTTTTGTTTAATTAATTGCATGTGTCGTGAAGCCCATTTTATTTTAATTAAATTCAATAAATAGTTTCTCTGAACATGAACTTGAATTGTTGGATAATTGGCACTTGTTATGCTGAAATGCTTATTATTTAAAGGTGCATTATCCACTGAGGTTGATATGATATGTATATTGACTTCCAAGTTGTTATGTTGTACTGTTAGATTTATGCCTTGTGATGCACGGGTGTATCTGGTTATTTTTCAAGCTGTGACTTTATATACTGTTCATGTCATATCTGCTGCTGTGAGAACTATAATTAAATTCAGGGTGGGGAAAGGAGGCGGGTCCTGTATTAAGGGCCACACCTAGATCCTCCGTTCCTGATAGGTTACCTCTTTGTGTCGGAGGGAAGTGTTGATGGATTTGCTGGAATGAGACTTTCCCGGACTTTCTAATACTTTTGAGTGATACCAGTTCCAAAAGGGACCATTGGGACTAATCTGTTGGCAATGTGGCTAATCCAACCTCAGATAACACTTGACCCCTTTTTGCGAGATTGGGATGGACTCAGGGTAAGTCCATGCCTTAGGAAATACTTGGTCTTTCGAAAGATGGCCTTGGAATGGCTCAGTGGCATTAAATAAATTGACGGATGATCCGTAGCGATACCTTCGTGATGGGATTGGCCTCCAACTCTCAACATAAACCTTAAAAAATGATGCACTTAAGGTTTATGTTATTGCTAATTGACCCTATTGTGAATTGAGATATTTTTCCTGATATGTGGAAGTGCACCTGGTTGACACTAGACCTAGTCCCCAAGTTAAAGCACAAGCTTGGGGTATAATTTTTCATGTTTTTACATTATTTTCTAGGATTTATATATATGTGTGTGTGTGCATTCATGCATTTCTGCTGACAGGTACCCTTTCAGACTACTAGCTTAGGCTGAAGCAGGTGACTAGGCACCGATGCCATTGGGAACCCGGGTAGACTTAATTATTTCATTGAATTTAAATTAATTTATTTGAAATGGTTATGTATTGGCACACCACATTTTTATTTTTGCACGAAATGGGAAGGTTTAGACACAATGGGTGCCGGCCTACTGGTACTTTATCTCACACCATGCTCGGGAATCATTGAAACCCGAGTAGATTAAATGCTCGTAGGTATAGAAAAAGGGAACCATGCTGCTTCTGATGCTTGACTATTCATTACCGATTAGGATGGAGACTGGGGAAGAGGATCATGCCTTGCTCACGATGCAGTTGCTACTTGTGTATTTTCGTTTAGTTGACTCTGTGTTTTAGTTCTGTTTTTTGTACCTTCAGTTTAGACTCATATCATGGAATGACATTCTTTTTTGAGCTCCTGCACTTGGTTTTTATCTTTCATTTGGATTTATTTATATTTCTTATTCTGCAATTTATTCATTTACATGCTTCCGCTATTGATTATTGTTGCTGGTTACTTCCGTTGTGATATTATTTATTACCTATGGGGGCATAGTCTTCCCCACAGACACAAAAGAGCCCTCGTTTCTAGTCGGTAGCCTCTGGTATTCAGGGAGATTCTCTTGAGGTTATGTAACCCATTAGTCCGACCACTATCTTAGATGTGAGCCAGGTCGGGACGTTACAAAAACCCTCGACCAATCGATAAATATATTTACAACTAAGGGAATCTACCACCAATCTAACCTTACCTAGTGTATATACTATATCAAAGTCTTATTCATGTGGGAATTCCTACAAACACCTCTATCTTAGGTTGAGATTTCCCTGGGTGAAGATGTACCTCAGACTATGGTAGTCTAAGTAAACAATGAAAATATAACCTATAAGATAATGCTTGCACATCTTCAAGGGAAAGACTAACTATGACAAATCAAAGCCAATGGTTACCCAATTCAGTTTATGGGTTTATAACTTCCTTGAAATATAACTTTTCACTACCTAAATTTTCATCAAAATATATTTGATTCCATATCTATAGGAATGAAAAAACACTACATACGCGACACCCTCATTTGGTAGCCTCAACACAAGAGCACTGGGCGACCTCCACCTTAGATCCTTGAAGGATGTCTAACAATTATCATTTCTAGAAAATGGATCCCTATTCTATATCAAGGTAGTCAAAGGGGATGAATTAATAGTAAACTAGGCCACAAAACATTGATAGTACCATGCCAGACTAAGGAAAATAAATACTTATGACATGTTCTTAGGTGGTTCCCAAGAGATCATTGTATCAATTTTAGCTGAATCTATAACTAATACATATTCAGTGATGACACACCTTTTAAAGTGAACCAATCAAATACAAAACTGACACTTTAGAGCTTTCCATATTACCAGTGCACCTAAATTATGTCTGGGACCATCATTAATTACTGTATATACTCCACTTAAGATATAGATTATATGAGAATTTCATCAATAAAAACAACCGAGAAATAGTATAATTTAGTCTAGAAAATTTAGTTCATGAGTTCCATGAACATAGTGGTCACATTATTCACACCAAAAGTTATCACCATGAACTCATAATACCCATAAAGACATAAGATGCCCTATTAGAAACATAAACATCATGATCCCTCAACTAACGGTATCCAGACCTGATATCAATCTTAAAAAACAACTTTCATCTTTCGGCTGGTCTAAGAGATCACCGATCCTCAACAATGGGTACTTGTTCATGATCATCACTTAGTTTAGGAAATATTAATCAATGAAAATCCTCAATCTCCTATCCTCCTTTTTCACAATCAATATTAGATCTTCCTTGGGGTACAAGTTGGGTCTGATAAAACATTTTTCACAAAGGTTCTCCAAATGCACCATTATCTATCAGAGCTTAGTATGGGCCATCTGATATGACACAAAAAATATCAATGTGGTTCTAGGCTATAATTCAAGAAAAATTCAATCTTCCAACTCAAAGGTAGTCCCTGAACACTATCGGGGAAGACGTCCATATAATCCTCCAATACAACTGAAATAAAGAAACTTAAAGAACTTTTTTTACCAAGTTATAAACTCACCAACTAATGGGTGATAGGTTATTGTTTCATGCCCACAAGCCCCACTTTCTCTCCTATAATATTTTTCTTTCCCATGAAGGAGAATCAAATACCATATATACTAAGGAATATAAATATAATAATGTGACAGTCTATATGGGACAACACCATGGAAAACTAATATATACCAAGGATGATGTCATAAGGTTTAACTATAATGACCAAGAGGTCCCAAAAGAAACTCTCCCTACAAAGCTTCAACATGAACTACTAATAGATAAGAAATATAGAAGAATCCATCCCCTTAGGAACCTCAATCCATAATTGATGGGACAAATACTCTACTGTAAACTCTATCTCATATAAAATGGAAGTGTAAATGAAGTAATGAATCATATTTTTGTCTATTAGTAATGCATATAAGGTAGAGAAGACTAATAGTATACCAAAAATCATCTCATGTTCATCCTAGTTATATCCCTCCATAGCATGCATCTATCTATGCGCTAGACTTCCATCCCTATGTGCTTGGATTAGGTCACCTGGTGGTGGTGGTGGGAGTAGGTCATAACATCATTCTCTACCTACAACTCCTCCCTTAGGGGATCCACCTAATCCTATATCAACACCACATCCCTAGGGGCTTCCTTAGAGATCCCTAATCATGACACAACCTCTATATTAGAGGTCCATCCTAAATATTTCAAGCATATACAACATGTTGGGTTGGGAAATTAGGATCCATGTGACCTCACCAGTTACAAGCATAACATTACCACTCTCTAAGATGACTTAATTTCCTATGTAAACCATGTTTTATAGAACCTCATGTCTGATTCTGGGAATGATTATTCCTCCAGTGCCAATACCTTAATGACTGACTCTGGCCATCCATAGTAGAAGAATTAGATACATGATTTACACTGTAGGATCTATCCACCAAGTGTCCCATTGCTAGAAATTTCTCCATAAATAAGTCCTACTCTAGCAGTTCTACAAAAGAGGGAATGCATTAAAAGATCACACATTATTGAATGTATCTTTGAATACCCTAATAAAACTTATGAATCCATAAGTATCTATATCATACTATATCAAGATATTGGTGGGTGTGTGTGATTGGTAAACCTCAAAGCATACTTAGCAACTGAAATTTCTCCCGGCTATAGCTGAAAAAGCTCATAGATCTGCAAAAATTACTAAATCATAGTATAATACTCATCATAAAACAACTGTTGATTGTTTTTCATGAGGGAATCATCTCATACTTCGTTTGAGTGATCAGAACCCACTATTTTTTTTCTTATCTATGAATAAGTCTAGTTTCAAACACAACTATATGATTAGTCAAGGTCTGTTCATGCTAAAAAACTCAGATCACTGCCTAGATCGAATCCTCCATTATCTAAGGGTGTATATCTCCATGAAAAATAGGGGTTCACTATCACTAGAACATTCATAATTCACTAATCATATGTGAATTATTGTATAGACATACTAGAGGTATATGTTTCCCAACACAAATTCAATAATCCTCCTATCTACTATAGGTGTACCCATGTGTTACCCATTAGGTGGAATAACTAATCTATGATCAATTGGAGGAAAAACCTCATGAATAGGTCCTTAAACTGGGGTCTCATTTCTCTACTGATCACTTTCAAGACCCCGTGTTGATATCCTATCGATCTGTTGTTATATATTCATCTTGAAAGTTAACAAGACATACCATTGTTTGATTAGAATATCTAGGGAGATGACACAAGAAGGATGTGGAATTGAAAAGACCTAATCCTATATGATGCATGTACTATTGGTCTCCCAAAAACCATTTTTTGAAATTTTGAGTTGACAAAAAGGTAGTCAAAGTCATGGTCTATGAATACATCATCCAACACACAATCAATGGGATCTATAGCTTGAATAATGGACACAAGAAACTCTAACATGGTTTTTCTAAGTTCCCAAACCAATCCTCACAACATGTTCAACTCCAAACACTAGCCCTAAGAAAAACCTTCTCTGATACCACTCTGTCATGAACCAACCCACTGGGACCCCACCTAGTTTGGAAGTATACGAAGAGTGACCCCCACACCTACCTCTAATAGGATAGGGGTTGGAAACAAGCACCGAGTTGGAATAAAAAAAAGGGATGACTTAACCAAAGTATCCATACACACGCACATGCCTAACTCCATGGAAAAAATTCAAAGTTATAATAATGTAGTATCCACTAGAGTGTAAAAAATGCATACAAAATTCTCTAGGATATACCCAAAAGTCTAAGAGATGGGAAAAACTAGTCCTACCAAATATTATTAAAGAAAATAAACGTTTTGAAATCACAAGAGGGTTTTATAAAGTTCAGTGTAAAGGAGCCATGCTTATATTCCTCAATAAATTGTTAGCATAAATATGGTTCCAAATTATGAGAATAAATCCTCTAGGATACTTTTTAAAAAACATCATAATAATATAAAATTATAAGGTATAAAAACACACCCAACCTGAAAAGGGGTACCAACTTGATAACAACTGGAAAAAGGGAAATTGTGGATAGATCAACAAACATTCTATAAGATTGACCAATAAACCTGGCCAACACTTCCATGTTCTTCTATACTCCACCAATACTGAGTCCACTAAAGTTCCCACTGATCTGCCTATCATCGGAATAAGACACGACATGTGTGGGCATAGCCTATGAAAGGGTGAATATAAACATACTTAGTATTATGACACAAAAAACAATAGTGAATCAATATAAAAATTCATCTCAACCCATAGATAATGAGGGGACAAACCCAAACATCATATATGATCATATTGAAACCCTAGTCGAGAATGTGTAACTTCCCAACAGCTTGTGTCTCATGTAATAGTAATATTGAGCTTTTATTTTGTTATTTGAAAAAAGTACAAACTTCAAATTAAATATTATCTCACATTGTATAAAGAATAATTTAAAAATAACTATTTCAGTCAAATATAATTTATTCTAAATCAAATGATTATTTTATAAAATATTTTAAAAAATAATTATTCTACTATAGGAATACAACTAATTTGTTTCTTGTTTTCCAAATATGATATATATATACATATATTCATATGTAAAATAGATTATAATTATAATTATATAAAACTAATACAATAATTTTATATATAACATTGAGAAATATTGCGTTGAAATATTTTAAATCCATTACTTATGCGAAATGATATTGAATTTATTATAGGAATAATAACATGGGTTTTATATATTTTTGAAAATATGATGTATACTTATTATAAATCTTGATTAGATTAAAGTTTAAAAAAACATTATTAACATTTGTTTTAACAAGTTTCAAAATTACAAATAATTTTTACAAATTATTATAATTATTACTTTAATAATAAATTTTAATTTTTCAATTATTAATTCAATTTATAATAACATTATAAGATATATAATAAAAATATACATGTAAATGTTTTATAAAGGGATAAATAATAATAAATTTTACTTTTAAAAGTATTGATAAAATAAGTATAATAGATTATTAATTTTGTCTAACTTTTGTTTTTTTAAAGTTATTGATAATGTAATATGATAATAATAGAGTAATGATATAATAAAATAAGAATAATAATATTGTAGAAAAAATATTATAATAGTAATAAAGTAATAATTCAGAAATAAAAAAAGAGATTCCCATAATAGGGTTTAGGGGGAGTCGGCGTTTGAGGAGTCGCACCGCAGGGGAGTCCATACTTTGGGCTTCGTGGATTAGGGTTTCAGTAGGGTCTGGCATTTCTGTTGTTGAGTAGGAGGCCGGTTTAAGGATTCAGTAGGCTGTGGTCGTGGTGCGTCACGCATGGGGGTTGATTCAAGCAGGTTTGGAGGCATCCGCAGAGTAGAGTCGGGTCGTAGTCCCCATGTCACACTATCGGAATGCACCGTTTAGGACTAGATGAGTTGAGGCCGTGCGTTTGAGTCCAAGTCTTCCTGGAGAGGCGAAGTTACATGTCACAGTCAAAGTGAGGTTGTGGGCATCGATGGTCCGAGCCTCTGGTTAGGGTTCTATCCTGGTTTGATTTTATCAAATCTGCAATAAGATTAGTTTATTTTATTTTGTTATCTGAATCTTCAGTTTTGTGTCATACTCAATCTATCCGCGTACCTTTTGTCAATTTTTGAACAGTTTATACACTAATTTCTTATGACATCCTATTTACAGTTTGGTTTTAAATTCAAGTATGATTTTTGTTGTCTGCGGAAGACCCTGTAGTAGAAATTCTTTACTATTTTGTCTTTGTTCTGTGGGTAAATAGTTTTGGTCTGTGAATGTTTTTCTGGTCACAGTTATTATTATTATTATTATTATTATTATTATTATTATAATAGCCATTGTGTTCATAGCTTCCACACCAAGCTCACCCTTTTGAGATTTTAGGGGTCATAAATAGCACGATTACTCTGCTTGTTTTCTGTTGGTCCCAATTATGGCTATAAAAATCCAGCAAAGCCAGATCGGTGTATGTTTTTTTGAGTAGTATTTTAGTGTTGTTCCTAAGTGTGGAGTATACTGCTTCAAACCTCGTTTTATTTTAGCTCTGCAGGTAAGGGTTAAATATTGGTATTGAACATTTATTTATTTTACGATCTTATGTTTTATAAGGGTTTAATATACCTTGTCTTCCTTGTGAAAAACCTATATACACACTCTGTATATACGATTATATATATAGAGTCACACTGTTTGTATAAGTCCCCATTCAAATAGATTTTTAAGTCTTTAAAGTGTAATTTATCGTTGTTTAAATCATGTCTTAAAAAAATGTATGGCAATAGTATGTGTTAATTTTCAGTTTCAGTTTTGTTATATAAAACCCATACATACACTTTTTTATACCTGGATATATATATATATATATATATATATATATATATATATATATATATGATCATTATGAAACAAAACAGTTTTGTTTATGTGTTTTTCAAATGGAGAAAGTATACTTTTTTATATACATGCAAATCATGTAAGTATCATTTCTTGTTTTGTTTATGTGGATTACACAATATATATATATATATATATATATATATATATATATATAATGTTATATGTATACACTTATAAGTTTTTATCAGAACCCAAAATAAATTTTCATAAAACCGAGTCTCAGTGAGTAAATAATGTTATGAAGTATTTATTAATTGTAAGGGATTTCATTTTCCTAAATTATGAATTACTTTTATGATGCTAAGGGTTTGTTTTTTTATTAATAAAATTACATTTATTTTAAGATGTTCATATATATAAATATAACATTATTTTATATAATATATAAAGTATGGTGGCATTAAAAATTATTTTAGATTCATGGTTTTTATTAAATTATGGAAGGGAAGTTTATGTATTTATTTGTGTCAAATTTGAACTCTATATTTTCAGGTTCTTCATAAGGGTTCCTTATAATTTGTATCAAATGTTTATTTATTTTACGACCTTATTTTTTAAGTGGAAAATTAGTATTTTTAAAATATTTTTATTTATTTTTAATTTAAGTTGTACACTACTGGAAAAGTAGGCTATACCAACGGTTTTAAACCGTTGGTATAAGCTGGAAAACCGTTGGCTAGTAACTCGTGAGGAAAGCCCTATACCAACGGTTGCACTTAAACCTTTGGTATAGGTGTTCTAGAATTCTGGAAAAGTCTATACCAACGGTTCTGAACCGTTGGTATAAGATTTTCCAGAAAAAAGATATCCCAACGGTTTATAACCGTTGGTATAAGATTTCCAGAATTCTGGAAAAATCTATACCAACGGTTCTAAACTATTGGGATAGATTTTTTCTGGAAAATATTATACCAACGGTTCAGAACCGTTGGTATAGCCTTTTCCAGAATTCTAGAAAAAGATATACCAACGGTTCTGAACCGTCGGTATAACCTTTGCCAGAGCTGCTGCACATCAGCCCCCCAGAAGCCCTCCAGTAGCCCTACCATCCACCTGCATAAAAAAACATTGCACAACAGCCCTCAATATACCCTCCACTATACACCTGTATAAAAAATATCACAGAAACCACATACATATTTCAAATAGTATAAAAAACACCGAAAATAGCCCAAAAAACACATATGACAACAATCATCCGGTAGTAATTCACCTCACCCATGCACAACCCCCCAACCAGCACACCTCCCCATCAAATTCTAATAGGCAGAATAGTTTGATAAATATCTATTAGAGTTGAATAATAATTTCAAATTGGCTAAAATCCCTTTTTTTTGTGATCCTAGGTTTGAGTATGTAATGATTTGTGATGAATTTTGCATTGAACTTGTATTGTTTATAATATACGGTGAAAAGGTATTTTCTTAGGAGTCTCGTCACTTATGACCCCATTAGTGAAACTACCCAACTCATTAAAAATAGTTTGTGACTGTCATTGATGAGTGTAAATTTCAGTTGTATTCACTTAAAATGATTTCCTTTTGAAATAAAAGAGAGACTTTGAGTGGTGTGATCCACACCGTGCCTCGGATTGAGGAGAATTTGACTTGTACACGTCACAAATGACCCATGGATCGTTTTCCTAAAGTATCAACACAATCCGAATGCGTTTGGTTGGTTTCCCGTATGCCGGTTGTTTTTACATAAAAGCGTATCCATTTTAAACAAAAGAAATACACTTTGAGTGATATCGACAACACCATGCCTCGGATTGAGGTAGGGTTGACTCATACACGTTACAAATGACCCATAGATCCTTGTCCTAAAGTATCAACAGTATCTGAAAGTGTTTGGTCTGTTTTACGTATGTCAGTTGTTGTTTTTACTTAAACTGTTGTCCATTTCAAAAAATAGTTAGACACTTTGAGTGGTGCCGCCCACACCTCACCTAGGATTTAGGCGGGGTTGATTCCTACACATCAAAAATAACCCATGGATCGTTTTCCTAAAGTTTCAACAGAATCCGAATGTGTTTGGTCGGTTTTCCGTATGTGGTTTTTTTACTTAAAAGAGCATCCATTTTAAACAAAAGAAAGAAATTTTGAGTGGTACCAGCCACACCAGCCCTCGGATTGAGGCGGGGTTGACTCCTACACGTCACAAATGACCCATGGATTTATGTCCTTAAGTATCAACAGTATCTGAATGCCTTTGGTCCGTTTTCCTTATGGCAGTTGTTTTTTTAACTTAAAATGTTGTCCATTTCAAAGAAAAGTGACACAATTTGAGTGGTGCCGGCCACAATGGCCCTCGGATTGAGGAATAATTGACTCTTACACGTCACATATGACGCATGGATTGTTTTCCTAAAGTTTCAACAGAATCTGAATGCCTTTGGTCGGTTTTCCGTATGTTAGTTGTTGTTTTTACTTAAACTGTTGTCCATTTCAAAGAAAAGTTAGACACTTTGAGTGGTGTCGGCCACACCGCGCCTCAGATTGTGGCGGGGTTGACTCGTAAAAGTAAAAAATGACACATGGATCATTGTCCTACAGTTTCAACAGAATCCGAATGGGTTTGGTCGGTTTTCCGTATGTCAATTGTTGTTTTTACTTAAACTATTGTCCATTTCAAAGAAAAGTTAGACACTTTGAGTGGTGTCGGCCACACCGTGCCTTGGATTGAGGCGGGGTTGACTCATACACATCACAAATGACCCATGGATACGTGTCCTAATGTATCAACAGTATCCGAATGCCTTTGGTCCGTTTTTCGTATGTGGGTTTTTTACTTAAAAGAGCATCCATTTTAAACAAAAGAAAGACACTTTGAGTGGTACCGGCCACACCGGCCCTCGGATTGAGGTGGGGTTGACTCGTACACTTCAAAAATGACCCATGGATCCTTGTCCTATATTTTAAACAGAATCCGAATGCATTTGATCTATTTTCTGTATGCTAGTTGTTGTTTTCACTTAAAATCCTGTCCATTTCAAATAAAAGTTAGACACTTTGAGTGGTGCCAGCCACACCGCACCTCGGATTGAGGCGGGGTTGACTCCTACACGCCACAAATGACCCATGGATACATGTCCTAAAGTATCAACAGTATCTGAATTCCTTTGGTCCATTTTCCGTATGTGTTTTTTTACTTAAAAGCGCATCCATTTTAAACAAAAGAAAGACACTTTGAGTGGTATCGGCCACAACGGCCCTCGAATTGAGGCAGGGTTGACTCGTACACGTCACATATGACCCATGGATCATTTTCCAATAGTTTAAACAGAATCCAAATGCATTTGGTCTGTTTTCCGTATGCCAGTTGTTGTTTTCACTTAAAATCCTGTCCATTTCAAATAAAAGTTAGACACTTTGAGTGGTGTCTTCCACACTGCGCCTCAGATTGAGGTAGGGTTGACTCGTACACATCAAAAATGACCCATGGATTGTTTTCCTAAAGTATCAACACAATCCGAATGTGTTTGGTTGGTTTCCCGTATGCCGGTTGTTTTTACATAAAAGCGTATCCATTTTAAACAAAAGAAATACACTTTGAGTGATACCGACCACACCATGCCTTGGATTGAGGCAGGGTTGACTCTTACACGTCACAAATGACCCATAGTTCATTGTCCTAAAGTATCAACAATATCTGAACGTGTTTGGTCCATTTTCCGTATGTCAGTTGTTGTTTTTACTTAAACTGTTGTCCATTTCAAAAAATAGTTAGACACTTTGAGTGGTGCCGCCCACACCTCGCCTCGTATTGAGGCAGGGTTGATTCCTACATGTCAAAAATGACCCATGGATCGTTGTACTAATGTTTCAACAAAATCCGAATGCGTTTGGTCGGTTTTCCGTATGTGGTTTTTTTTACTTAAAAGCGCATCCATTTTAAACAAAAGAAAGACATTTTGAGTAGTACCGGCCACACCGGCCCTCGGATTGAGGCGGGGTTGACTTCTACACGTCACAAATGACCCATGGATACATGTCCTTAAGTATCAACAATATCTGAATGCCTTTGGTCCGTTTTCCATATGGCAGTTGTTTTTTTTAACTTAAAATGTTGTCCATTTCAAAGAAAATGACACACTTTGAGTGGTGCCGGCCACACTGGCCCTCATATTGAGGCAGGATTGACTCGTACACGTCCCATATGATGCATGGATAGTTTTCCTAAAGTTTCAATAGAATCTGAATGCCTTTGGTCAGTTTTCTGTATGTTAGTTGTTGTTTTTACTTAAACTGTTGTCCATTTCAAAGAAAAGTTAGAAACTTTGAGTGGTGTCGGCCACACTGCGCCTTGGATTGTGGCAGGGTTGACTCGTACAAGTCAAAAATGACACATGGATCATTTTCCTACAGTTTCAACAGAATCCTAATGCATTTTGTCCATTTTCCATATGTGGTTTTTTTTACTTAAAAGCGCATCCATTTTAAACAAAAGAAAGACACTTTGAGTGGTACTAGCCACACCGGCCCTTCGGATTGAGGCGGGGTTGACCCGTACACGTCACATATGACCCATGGATCGTTGTACTATAGTTTAAACAGAATCCGAATGCATTTGGTCTGTTTCCCATATGCAAGTTTTTGTTTTCACTTAAAATCCTGTCCATTGCAAATAAAAGTTAGACACTTTGAGTGGTGCCGGCCACTACTTCAAAGAACATTTTCCATATCATTTTCCACATGCATAAACATGAAATACATGGCTAACTAAGAAAGAAAAGTAAAAAAATAGAAAAATGAGTATCACAGTACCAAGGAATACTAAACGTCTAGGTAGTAGACTAATCATACAATAAGAATCAAGTGAAAAAATAGAATCCGAATGCAACATCCCTATGAAGCAGAGGAAGACCCCAAAGTGGAAAACCATGTTAAAAAATAAAGAGTTATACAGAATTCAAAAAATGTAATGGATCAATCTGCCTCTGATCACCATCACCATCACCACTATCATCATCAGCCTCATCCTGGCCGCCCTCTCTGCCCTCGTCATCTTCCTCATCATCGTCCCCATGCTCATCGTCGGCCTCATCCTCGTCCTCGGCATCATCCTCACCCTCGGCCCCATCCTTTCCCTCGGCCCCATCCTCGCCCTCATCCACATCCTCATCCTCGCCCTCTTCCTATTCAGCATCCTCGTCATCACCAGGAACGTCATCATCTCGATCGCCATTAGATCTACCGCCTGGTGCATTGGATGATGCACCCATCGACGACATAAATGTCTTACAAGCTGCACTAGCCTCTGGTGGAAGTGATGAAGATAATTCTTTCATCAGTTTCATAAATTCTCTGTCTCTTATTTGAACTTGTACTTCCAACTCTGTGACCCTTTTATCAGACTGTCTTGCATGCTCCTTGACCTGTTCCAACTCGGTGGTACTACAATGGATACCTAGAGACGACCAATACCTCGTCGGGACTATATTCTTACTAGGTTGGCAGCATACTCGACCAGATTGCTCATCTCCCAAAACCTGATATAAATGATCGTGTGGCCCAAAATTGTCAGGCTCCTGGGCATCAAGAGCCTCTAAAGCAGCCTGTAAAAAATATTAATAGATTATTAAATTTCAAATTAGATATTAAACTTTGAAATAAACAAATTAAAACTTACAATCTTCTCTTGGGTTGGTTCATTTACCGCAGTTCCATCTTTTTTTCTTCTACTCAAGCAAAACAATTTTGCTCGAGGGATACGTCCTTCAATATTCATTTTGTGCTTCTGTAATGACATTGATACAATATAAAGTGAAAGTATAATCATATATTCATTATTCAATAAATCACATAATTTAAGTAGGATCCACTAAAAAGGGAAAGTCCTAAAGAAAAATTATAAACACCTATATCGTACCTATTGCCTCTCATGATCTGCCATAGTTGTACGCCCCAAAGTGTGGAGGTATTGCTTTGAATCAATGTTTTTTTTGTTTTTTTCATAAGATTCCTAAATAATGATTAATAATTAATAAGATTTTATTAATACAAAATATGAAAAACTCTCATTTAATTAACTCAAATGAGATTAATACCTTAAATTTGGCAGTCGCCCAATGGGTAATCGTTTGGCGATATTTCTCTATCGGGCAATCATCCACGATAGGTAATGTCTCTAACTCCGTGACCACTCTATCACACCAGCCAACATACAACTCATGCTTATAAGCTCTCCAATGCTCTCCTAGCTCTTTTAAACGCATTGTTCGTGCACCTTCTCCATCATGGAAGTAAAACCGAAGCTGAAACCAAATTAATTAGTTAATTTAAATACAAAAATATACTACATTAAATCCAATATATTTTTTACCCATATTTTTTCCCACTCATTATCCTTGACTTCAGGTGGCAGATGTCTCCGAGAGAGAGGGCTGACCGGAATGATATCAGAGTATTTGGCTAGCATCGCCAAAAAACCCCGACATTGCTGCCCAGATTTCTCAATCATTTGTCCATCAACATTGTATTCAACCATCAACTGTGTCTGGCGGTTCCATACCGCACGCAAGCGAGTATGCCCCTCCCCCACCTCCTATCTGTAGATGAATCTTTTATTAAAGAAAAATAATATCAATACAAGTTATAATAAAAATAAATTTTGGTATAAAAATTTGATAGAGTTATATAAATATACCTGTGGTAGTCGGATCAATGGGTGCAGAAGCTGAAGGAATATCCTGTACAAGTGGAGTGTCCCTCAGTGTATGCTCCTCAGCCACATACTGTGTCGCAGCAGGAGTCGAAGAAGGTGTAATATAATAGCCTGGAGATAATGAACCAGAAGAAAAGGATGATGGCCTAGACGTCTAGCCAGCTGGTAGTGTAAACATCGGAGGTCTAAATATCTCATATGTCCCTGAAGACACACTAGGATCAAAATAGGGCGTAGAAGATACGTCTGTGGTAGTGGGTCGTCTAACTCTCGCCCCATGAGCCCTCGTACCACCGGCCTTAGTACCGGGACCACTAGATGATCGTCCATCTCTGACACCACCCCCCCTCATACCACCAACCTCTCTACTGGGAGCAATATCAGGCTCCTCGTCAAATATCTGTCGTCTAGGGGGTGGATCCTGAAAAAAAGTTTGACAGAAAAGTAAACACATGATATTATAAGTTATTGATATATTTATATTTGAAATAAAATACTCACAACAGGGATGAGTGGAGGAACACCCATCTGTACCATGCGACGATTATTATCTGTCATCTTTTTCCGATGCCTCTCTTCAATGGGTGTCATTTCCTGCAATGAAAACAATTATGGAAGTAATTAGAAACAGATAACTAATGTGTAACCCAAAAAACAAAATATAGAAAAACCATTATGATAAAAAGAACACAATGAAACAGAATATTTATGGTGTTATGAAGGTAAGTACTAGGATACACACTCAGAATGATGTAGGTGAAACATGTAGGTGAGAACACGACTGTATGATTCTATATATTTCCCACCACAACTTCGAGTTCACAATCAACTCTGACAATTGAGCTGTTGGGGTCATCATAAGTAATAAACGGATTGCTTCCAATTGGAGTAGGGATAGTGTCAACTTCATCATCACCATCATCAAAAACATGTCTGAGATTTACTTCAATAATTACACCGAATTTAGGATGATGATGATCTTTGACATAAAAAACTTATTTCACCATTGATGCCAATACATATGGTTCATCGGTGGAAAGAGTGCGAGTCATGTCAATAACTCGAAATCCACAATCATCAATAATGGTGCCTTGCCTCGTCATTAATTCAAACCATTGACATTTCATCATCGTGACTCGACCATGTGAGTCATAATCCAAAATTATTATTTTCTCCATGACACCATAATAAGAAACATTTTCAGAACGAGGTCTAGTGTCCGATGAACTGGCATAATAGTTTGTTGTGGCAGTTATCATAACACCATTATGCTGTGTTCTCATGTTTCTTGCTTGTTCAGTGATAATAAATTTGTATCCATTGATCACAAGTGATTTACAAGCACAAACCATGGTATTAGGAACAAAAGCCAAAGATCTTATTTCCTCAGAAACAAAGTCTGTAGGAAAACTCGATACCTAAATATAAACAAATAGTAAACTTAATTAAATATTATTTTTATTTAGTTATTACAGAAATATTGTTACCTTTAATTTCAACCAAGCAGAAAACCCTTTGCTATGCAAAGTCTCCTTCTTTCTCAAAGATAAAGAACGATGCTTTCTATATATCAATTCTTTATGTTCCCTGTAGATAAAAATAATAATAGTTTAACAAATATTTAAAATTACAAGAGATAAGATGAGAGATACATGTACAATTAACTTACTTGATATACTCATCGAACAAATCACAATTGAACAACACTGTGCGATGTGCCATCTCTCACTCTTCAAGGCTTAATGTTGTCAATGTATATGATCCCGGAATTCCTCCTGTCTGAGGAAGTGATGGAAAACTGGGTTCAATTTTCCCATACTGTTCTTCTTCATTTCTCATTGGTCTGTTTATTCTTGTAGTATGACCAGACAAATACATTGAGCAGAAATCCATACATTCTTGAGCCAAGTAACCGTTCACAATAGAACCTTCGGGATAATTCCTATTCAGAACATATGATTTCAATGTGCACATGTTTCTTTCAGTTGGATACATCTAATGGAAAGCAACGGGTGCTCCAAGAAGTATTTCGGTCGGAAGATGGATAGTCAGATGCAACATGCATGTAAAAAATGATGGAGGGAATATTTTCTCTAACTCACAGAAAATTAATGGTGTCTCTGCCAACAATTTTTTCATGAGGGATTTGGAAAACCTCTTAGCACAAAGATCTCTAAACAAATAGCACAACCGAATAACTGAGACTCTAACATTATTGGACAAGAGATGACAGATTTCTATTGGAATCAACTCATGCAAAAGGACGTGATAATCACGAGTCTTCAAAGATTTCAACTTCAACTCTTTTCTGTTGACCCGTTTTGATATATTGCTTGAATAGCCATCAGGAAATTTAATATTCTCTAGCACTTCCAGAAATTGATTTTTTTCAGCAGGAGTCATCACATATGAAGCACATAGAACTTTCCATTTATTTTCACTGATACAGACATGATGCAATTTTGGTCTGATCCCCCAATCTACCAAGTCGCGCTGAGATCGTAAATCATCTTTTGTCTTCCCCTTAACATTTAGAAGAATCGAAAGCAACATTTCACATATATTCTTTTCAATGTGCATTACTTCTAAGCAATGACGTAACAAGTTGGTTGACCAATATGACAACTCAAAGAATATACTCTTCTTCTTCCAATTATAACAGGTATCATTGGAAACATTTTTCCTCTTTCTAGATTTCATTACACTCTTCCCAAATGAGTAACTAAAATCTTTCAATTCATTAATCACATCAGTTCCAGACATACGCTGAGGTGGATCGTCATTTTCTATGGTATTGTCAAATCTTCAACGATTGTTTCTATATGGATGGTTCATTGGAAAGAATCGTCGATGTCCCATAAAACTAAAACTACGACGATATTTCAATCTTCTCGATCGAGTATTATTCATACAAATAGGACATGACAATTTTCCTTTTGTGCTCCATCCATACATCATTGCATAAGCAGGAAAATCATTGATAGTCCACATAAGTGCAGCACACATCTGAAATATGTCTTTCGAACATGCATCGTATGTGGGCACACCCACATCCCAAAGAAGTTTCAACTCTTTTATTAAAGGTTGCATGTATACATCTATATAATTGCCGGGATCAGAAGGGCCAAATATCAGTATACTCAAGAAAGTGTAAGGCTTTTTCATACACAACCAAGGGAGAAGGTTATAAATGTGTATGAAAACCAGACATGTGTTGTGCGAAGTAAGCATCTGCCCAAATAGATTAAAACCGTCACATGAAAGACCCAGTCTCACATTACACACGTCGGCTGAAAATTCAGGATATCGAGCATCAAATCTCTGCCATGCAAATCCATCTGTAGGGTGAACCAACTCTTCATTATTCTTTTTTCTCTCGGTGCCATGCCATCACATTTTTATGGATATTTCATCAGACATGAAAAGGTTCTGTAATCTGGGGATCAATGGAAAGTGCCACATTAATTTTTGTGGCACACGAGATGGTGTTTCATCATCTTTTGGCTTCCATCGGGAGGTTTCGCATTTTATACAATCATTTCTTTCAGTAGTTTCTTCCCAAAATAAGCTGCAATCATTCGGGCAAGCATGGATTTTTTTTTGAGAATCCAAGTTCATCAACCAACTTCCATGCCATATAGTGGTTTGAGGGAATATCTGCATCATCTGGAAGTAAGTCCTTCAAGAAGGTAAGAATGTAATAAATTGCAGTATTTGAAATCCCATACATAGTTTTCCCATGAAACAATCGGATTAAAAATTCCAACTTTTTCATTTTATCACATTGCCGATATACTGGAGTCGTCACAGCATCATTCAATTTTTTCACCCTATCAACATCATCATTTTCATTGGACGCATCATGTGTGCTTGTATCGAAATCTTGTTGGCTGGATATCCTTTACTTCTCATGATGTCGAATAAATGGAAACCAATCATATATCAAAATCTCCAATTTAGTCCTATCATTTGGATCATCAACATTTTGAGATTCCATTTTATCTCCATTGTGATACCACACATAATAGTTTGTTTGGAAACCATATTTGGTTATATGATAGCTAACTGCTTCACGGCTCAACCAAGGTCTTCCAACACAATTAAAACATGGGCAGTGTATGCGACCACTATCTGAAGCCTTGTCAAATGCAAAATCTAGAAAGCTGTTCAAATTATTTTGAAAATCGGTTGAAATACGATCAGTTTCGTACATCCAACTTCTATCCATTCTGTAAAAAATTGCAATAAGTCATTAAAAATCAATTCAATAATATTAAAGTTTAATCAAAAAAATATTTACGTAAATGACAATTGTTTACTCTATATAAAAGCATAACTGACACATTACTCTATATGAGAATCATATTAAGAAATACAACAAAATACAGTGTATATAAGAAAATAAGATACAAAATTTCTAATGCCTATATTCAAGGATTGACCAGTAAGATATTGGAAGTGAATCAAGGAATACATAATCCTTAAGGGTCTTGTTGGGAGTATATGAGTTTTATACTTTTACTTCTTCAAGTA
The DNA here is from genome assembly GCA_963277665.1 of Viscum album. Taxonomy (NCBI): domain Eukaryota; kingdom Viridiplantae; phylum Streptophyta; class Magnoliopsida; order Santalales; family Viscaceae; genus Viscum; species Viscum album. Next base: position 464,588,066 of record OY728151.1, read on the forward strand.
GATTAGGATGAGGATTAGGATGAGGATCATGGGAGTGGCAGGACTGTCCAAGGGGGGTGTGGCGTGTTCAGGGGGGGTGTGGGGTGTCTAGGGGGTGGTGGGGCCGTCCGGGGGGTCGGAGGTGTCCAGGGGGTGGGGGCTGTCTAGGGGGGTCAGGGTGTCCAGGTGGGCGGGCTATCCGTGGGGGTGGTCAGGTTGTCCAAGGGGGTCAGGGTGTATAGCTATATTTATATGAAAAGAATACCCCCACAATAATCATGCAGCCCTGTCATTAGTCTAAACCCCTAGAACACATAAAAGAAGCTAGTATGGACATTTACTAAAATATTTAACACCATACGAATGAAAATACACTCTAAATATAGTTTGAGAGGATATAATGGTGTGTGTGAAAAAAATGACATTAAATCAATTTAAATGAATATGGAACAAATGATGGTTTATAATACACTAAGAGTACCTCAAACAATCCAAAACCACTATAGCACCACATATTCAACTTCATGAAACAGGACTTGGAAATCTTACCTATGACTTTACTGACGACCACCTAATTGGAACACTCTATTTATGGTTCTTGAACACAAGGAACAAACAATGTTTGGTCTCTACCAACTCAATCACCCCTTGTAGATCATAATCTCGTTTCCCCTTATACTAAAATGGTCTCACTAGAAGCTACTATTAATACCGGACCTAAACCATTCATTCTCCATAAAACAATGATCAAAGAACCATCAGAGGTATCTCTCATATAACCACAACCATTTTATCTATGATGTAACGAAATTCACAAGAATAAATTTTATTCAATAACCTTTTGGTATATAATTTGCATCAACAATGGTTCAATTATATGGTTCATCACATTCCAATTTATTAATCACCCATACATGATAAAAATTGAACATTGAATTTCATTTAATTACAACCATCATATTTCATTTAATTCTTAACAATCATTGAAGCATGGAAATTGGAATCTAATAACTTTAATTAGTCCCCAAATCTTTTTCATAAATTTAACATGAAAAATAAAACACTTTGAAATCTAAATAATTACTATGAAGTAACATGATCTTGGTATTCTATTGCACAATTAAAAACACTCAACGATGGAATATATGAAAATATTATTAATATAAATTATTGACACAAGATAATAAAGTAACTATGAATGTTAAAACTAAACATGTGATTGAATTTTATAACATATAATAAAAATTTCTTGGTAATGAAACATGAAAGGCACATCAAAAAATTAGACAACCGTCTCATGAAATCTATATAGGCTGGAATATACATGGAATTTAATAAATAACCAAAACATAAATAGGGATAGAACATAAATTGGGTGGGAATATGAGAATAGAAATTGGTCTCCTCCTAAAGAGAAACATATTCACATCAAAATCGAAAATAAAAACTTAAAGTTAAAGAAAATAACTCACCTTGGATGGGATGGAGGAAGAGAACAGGAAGCACCTCCAAAATCGCCGATAGCTCCCGTTTAGGGCTCTGGATCGCGAATGGGGGAGAGGACCAGATACTGCCAATTTGGGGGAAATTTTTACCAACGGTTTTTAAAAACCGTTGGTATATACTTTCAGCCCAAACCTTTACCAACGGTTCTATTGAACCGTTGGTAAAGGTCACCGAAATCCAACTTTTACCAACGGTTCTCATTGAACCGTTGGTAAAAACTCCTCTATACCAACGGTTGTAATGAACCGTTGGTAAAAGTGTCTATAAAACCATCTATACCAACGGTTTCTGAGAACCGTTGGTATAGATGGCTATTCCCAACGGTTTAGTAAACCGTTGGGATATAACCGTTGGTAAAACTAGGATTTCCAGTAGTGGTATTTTGTTTCAAACAGTTAATTATTTTCAAGCTGTTGGTTATTTGTGTAAGGGATTATTTTCTTCTAATTAATTTATATTTAGTATTATTGTCGTTTAAGGATTTATTTTCAAGTATTTTTATATCCGCAAACCCGATTATACACTTAGTATATAATCATATACATATATTTATATAAAAAAATTTATGTGACTCAAAAAAAATCTATTTTATTAATTTTAGAAGATAATTTCAAACCCTTAAATAAATTTTTTTATTCAATAAATATTGAATGTGTGTAATATATAATTGTTTGATCCTGTAAATACAACAATTTGTAAGGAATAAATTTATTTATAATAATGTTTTATGCTTTAATAATCCGCTGTAAGGAAAGACAATTAATATTTAAATATTTAATCATCAGAAGTTTTTTTTATGAAATTGAAATTGGTCTCTCCATTTTGACCTCCTACAAATCAATTGAGAAGATTATATATTTTATTAAATATATTTTATTTTGTAAGGGTTCGCAAAAATAAATAAATTATTTAGATTAAAGAAGATTATTATTTATGGTAATTATATCCTCTATTTTCGGGTTATGCATATGAGGAGAATCATTTATTTTGAAATGTATTTAGGTTATAATTAGTCAATTTATGTTTTTCAAATTCTAAATCCATGAAAAATAAATATATATATATAAATATAAATAAATGGTCACAAGAATATCTTCACCTTACAAATATATTTATAAGTATTTGATTTTACACTCAATGACTTTTTCTTTGAAGCGATCTAAGTGGGTGCGAAATATACATAATATATATATATATATATACATATGGATATATGTATGCACCTATAAGTTTTAATCATAATCCAAGTTAAATTGGCCTAAAACAAACTTCGGTAGTTAAAGTATGTTTTTGATATGTTTAATTAAATTATCATGAATGCATGCACTACATAAAATAATTGTTGCACTGAGAACCAATTGGCCTTAAATTCTATACAACATAAGGTGTGACCATTTATTAAGACATGACCATTTATCGGTGCATGCTTGTGTACAAATGACATCTGTCCTAATCTAAAATTGGTCATTTTAAACTATAAATATTCTTTTCCATGAATCAAGGATTTTGAAAATTATGGAACTATCATTTTATGTGGTATCCCCATTACATGCATGTTTTAAATTAATATCACATGTGAAAATAATGTTTACTAGTTTATGCATATCATTATGAAAATTATTATTTAAATAATAACTAACATATTATGATGTCAATTCCATTTATCAGCACATGAATTGAGCATGAATAATACCTATCCATTGTTATAAACATTCAATGTAATGAATTTAATGTTTATGGAATAAGTTGTAAAGTTATTAATTTATGTGATAAATCAATCTATTTATTATTCATCACTTATGATAATGAATTGAGAATTTAATTATTTGGATTGGTATGGGACACCCCAAATAAAAGACATGGAATTAGGTATTCAAAGTGGTATTAGACACTTATGATAAATGACCTTATTATTCTTATAAGGAATGTATTGGACTAATATTTTTCAGGTTGGGGACTGGTAAAAGTAAGCCCTCCTGGTTGGGGTCCGGTTACAAGAGACCCTCTGGGTTGGAGTCCGATTATAGAGGCTCTCTGAGTGGGAGTCTTGTTACAGAGGCTCTCCGGGATGGAGTCTGATTACAGAGGCTCTCTGGGTTGGGGTTCGGTTACAGTTATCCCCTAGGTCTTGACATAAGTCCTTGACACAAAAATTAAAGTCCAGCATTATACATTACCTCATTATGTGTATGATAATTTATTAACCAAATGGATATTAAACTAGTAGAATATCCATAGTTAAGAGAAAGTACCTATGAGTATCAAAAAAGTAAAATCTTGTGGCATGACACATGTTTAGAACTCAGTGATTTAGTATTTGATGAATGAAATTGAAGTTATTACCTTTATGCACCACTCTGATTTTTAATTACTCTTATCTATTTAATTTTTGCTTACATATTATTTTATCATACATTTTTAGAATGTCTTTTATTTTTTACTCCAAATGAGCAAGCCTATAATTGAATCATGTATCCTTGTAACTCTGTTAGCTTGATTTTAATTATGCACTTTTATGATATGTTACATGTGTTATAGCATTTATTTAAGAGAAATGTTTTATGGAATGATTTATATAATTATTCCAAAATTTATATTGGTTTATTTTAAAACCTTTTACTAGGAATTCGTATACTCCCCCTATGTTTTTGATTAAAAAATTTCAGGTTACAACTTTTAGATGAAGAAGAATTTCAGAAGTAACTGGTTTCCCTGAATATAAAACGAATTCAATCCTCTACATGGGACATGATGTGTAATTTATCAGTGCATGTTTTTGTAATTAATTTCACATCATGTCTGAAGGAACCGACTCTGGGTGTTCAGGAGCCGTGTCCTTACAGTTGGTATCAGAGGATTTAGTTTAGATAACTCTGGAAAACCAAAATTGAACAATGAAAATTTACTTAAGAAATACTAAGAATGATGTTTTCATAATTTCAGATGAAAAAAAAAGTACTAGTATTTTTTCCTTTTCCAACAAAATTATTAGAGACCATAGTGGGAAAATCAAGAGTATAAAACTATGATACTTTTGAAAATATTCGTTGATCCTATAAAACCCTATACTGAGTATCCAACTCTCCTCGTGAACTCCAACTTCACCAAGGATTTGGTTTCATCTATTAACTCATATTGAACTCACAATTCCCGTTCTATGTACAAAAAGGGAAATACTTCAATGAAATGTTTAAATGTTTTACCCTACCCAATAATTTCTTTTCTCTTGAGGACTTTGAGGAGGCAGCACAAGGGGGCGACCTTCGGGCAGCATATCCATGTCAGATTTTGACCTACATTCTCTGTGGTCAAGATATGGACATTGAAGCCCTTGAGAACAAGACTACTCATTTGCATTATCAGTATCAAGTTCATACCGATGTCACTCAACAAGATACCCAAAATGGTTCTCTCAATCTGAATTCAAGATGTAGACACACGGTTGACCCTAGTTGCGCATGTTGAATCTGGATCGAGGAGAGAGGAATTTATAATCGCTTTGGTGATCTGTTTGTCTAAAAACTAGGGAAATCCCCAACATCGTTGGAATCTATGAGGAGTCATCTTAGAGGATGTTAGAAAATCCATACTAGTGTTTTGTGAAAGGGAGAAAGAGATTATGTAATTTCTTGAGTTTTATAAGTCATGTCTAAATGAATGATATTGTATTCTCTATTTTGATATGCTTTTATATAAAACAATGAATCTATTTAAAATGGATTTTCTATACAAAAAATTGATTTCTTAAAAAAATTAGATAGAAGATTTGAGATGAAAAACCAATATTTTTTCACTACCTACCAAGATTTTAGAGACTATAATCGTCAAGACATGCTCTGAGGAGTACCAACCATTTGATAGACTTGTAAACAACTCCATTGTGTGTCGAACCACCCAAACATTCTCCATCATTACCAAGGAAGCAATCTGGGCTATTACTATATTGTATTTGCACAATTTGTAGCATATAGAAAAAGAGGAAAGTATCATGAAGCTCTTTTTCAATGTTTCACTTTGGCTGATAACTACAAAGTTGTAGGTAAATTTCTAGAAGCTGCTTCTGATGGTGATCATCGAGTGGCCTTACTATTCCATGTCCTGAGTTTTATTATGTATAGGAAACTCTATGATGGAAATATCTTCAATAATGATGTGGTGCATTGGACTTATAGAGATTTAGTCCACTCTAAAATTTTTGACATCTACACTTCTCATGCCTCTTTATGGAAGGTTGAGTGCTTCAGGCACAAGTTCGACCCTAGCTGTTCACAGTGTGTCTGGGCCAAAGAAATGAAGTATCTAAATACAACCTTAGGAATCCACCTGAGGTTGTCATCACCCTACCATTGGTGGTGTTCTTGGTAAAGGGACTTCGAGAGTGACATGTGTATGGTGTTGCTGTGGTTTGTGTACAAGCATTTTAGAATTGAGAGGATGCAATTCATTGTAGGGGGAATAATGTAACACCCCAACAACTTTTTTTTCATGTAACAATAATATTGAGGTTTTATTTTGTTATCTGAACAAAGTAAAAACTTCAAAGAAAATATTATCTCACCTTGTTTAAAGAATAATTTAAAATTAACCATTTTAGTTAAATATAATTTCTTCTAAATCAAACAATTATTTAATAAAATATTTTAAATAATAATTATACTACTATAGGAATAAAACTAATTTGTTACTTGTTTTCTAAATATGATATATATATATATACATATATTCATATGTAAACAAGATTTGAATTATAATTATATAAAACTAATACTATAATTTTATATATGACATTGATAATTATTTCATTGAAATATTTTAATTCCATTACTTATGAAAACTGATATTGAATTTATTATATGAATAATTACATGGGTTTTATATATTTTCAAATATATGATGTATACTTATTATAAATCTTGATTAGATTAAAGTTAAAAAACATTATTAACATTTATTTTAACAAGTTTCAAATTTACAAATAATCTGTACAAACTATGATAATTATTATTATAATAATACATTTTCATTTTTCAATTTTTAATTCAATTTATAATAACATTATAAGATATATAATAAACATATACAAGTAAATTTTTTATAAAGGGATAAATAAAAATAACTTTTACATTTAAAAGTATCGATAAAATAAGTCTAATAGATTGTTAATTTTATCTAACCTTTGACTTTTTTTAAATTTATTTTTAATATAATATGATAATAATAATGTAATGATATAATAAAATAAGAAATATAATATAATAGTAACAATATTATAATAGTAATACTGTAATAAATCAGAAATAAAAAAAGAAGATTCCCATAATAGGGTTTAGGGGGAGTCTGCATTTGAGGAGTCACATCGCAAGGGAGTCCATACTTTGGGCTTCATAGATTAGGGTTTCAGCAGGGTCCTGCATTTCGGTCGTCAATCATGAGGCTAGTTTAGGGTTTTAGTTGGTCGTGGTCAGGGTGCATCGCGCATGGTGGTTGCTTCAAGCAGGTTTGGCAGCATCTGTGGAGAAGAGTCAGGTCATAGTTCTCACGTCGTACTGTCAGGATGCACCGTTTCAGACTAGAGGAGCCGAGGCCGTACATTCGAATCTGAGTTTTCTTAGAGATCCAAATTTTCATGTTGCTGCCGAAGTGAGGTTGTAGGCATCGATGGTCTGAACCTCTTGTTAGGGTTCCATCCTGGCTTGATTTTATCAAATCTGCAATAAGATTAGTTTATTTTATTTGGTTATCCGAATCTTCGGTTTTGAGTCATAATCAATATGTCCACATACCTTTTTTCCATTTTTGAATAGTTGATACATTAATTTCTTCTGAATTATTATTTACGGTTTGGTTTTAAATTCATGTATGATTGTTGTTGTCCACGTAAGACCTTGTAGCATAAATACTTTAATATATATTCTTTGTTCTGTGGCTAAACAGTTTTGGTCCGTGAATGTTTTGTTGGTCACAGTTATTATTATTATTATTATTATTATTATTATTATTATTTTATCCACTGTGTTCATAGCTTGCACACCAAGCTCACCCATTAATGATTTTAGGGGTTATAAATATCATGGTTACTCTTCTTGTTTTCTACTGGTCCCAGTTATGGCTATAAAAATCAAGAAAAGACAGACCTGTGTAAGTATTTTTGGGTAGTTTGTTGGTGTTGGTCCTGAGTATGGAGTATACTTCTTCAACCCTCGTTTTATTTCAGCTCTGCAGGTAGGTGTTAAATATTTGTCTTGGACATTTATTTATTTTTCGATCTTATGTTCTGTAAGGGTTAACTATACCTTGTCTTCCTTGTGAAAAACCTATATACACACTCTGTATATGCGGTTATATATATATATACAGTAACATAGTTTGTATAAGTCCCCGTTCAAACAGATTTTTTAGTCTTTAAAGTGTTATTTATCATTGTTTAAATCATGTTTTAAAAAAAATGTATGGCTATAGTATGTGTTAATTTTCAGGTTCGGTTTTGTTATATATAACCCACAAATACACTTTTGTATACATGGATATATGTGTGTGTGTGTGTGTGTTCATTATGAAACAAACCATTTTTGTTTTTGTGTTTTTCAAATGGTGAAAGTTTACTTTTTTTAATATACATGTAAAACATGTGAGTTTCCTTTCTTGTTGTGTTTATGTGCATTACACAAATATATATATATATATATATATAAGGTTATGTGTATATACTTATAGTTTTTTATTAGAACCCAGAATATGTTTTCAGAAAACCTAGTTTTGGTGATTAAATAATGTTATGAAGTATTTATTAATTGTAAGGGAGTTCATTTTCTTAAATTATGAATTACTTTTATGATGCTACGTATTTAGTTTTTTTATTAAACAAATTACCTTTATTTTAATATATTCATATATATATTTATAACTTTATTTTTCAGAATATATAAAGTAAGGGTGCACTAAAAATTATTTTAGATTCATGATTTTTACTAAATTATGGAAGAGAAGTTTATTTATTTATTTGTGTTAAAGTTGAACTCTAAATTATCAGGTTCTGCATAAGGGTTCATTATAATTTTTCTTGAATGTTTATTTATTTTACGACCTTATGTTTGTAAGGGGAAAATTAGTATTTTTAAAATAGTTCTATTTATTTTGAATTCAAGCAGTATTTTGTTTCCAGCAGTTAATTATTTTCAAGCTGTTGGTTATTTGTGTAAGAGATTATTTTCTTCTAATGAATTTTTATTTAAGACTATTTTCTTGTAAGTATTTATTTCCAAGTGTTTTTATATCCGCAAACCCAATTATACACTTAGTCTATTATCATATACATTTATTTATATAAACAAATCTAGGTGACTTAAACCAAATCTATTTTATGAATTTTAGAAAGTGATTTGAAACCCTTAAATAATGTTTTTGATGCAATAAATTTTGAAAGTGTCTAATATCAAATTGTTTGAGCTTGGAAACATTTCATTTATTAAGGAATAAATTTATTTATAATTATGTTTTATGCTTTAGGAATCTTATTTAAAGGAATACGGTTAATTTTTAAATATTTAATCATCAGAAGTTTTATTTACGTAATTGAAATTGTTCTCTCCATTTTGTCCTGCTACAAATAAATTGAGAAGATTATATATTTTATTAAACAGATTTTATTTTGTAAGGGCGCACATAAAAGAAATAAAATATTTAGAATAAAAAAATTTATTATTTATGCCAATTATATTATCTATTTTCTGATTCATCATATGACGAGAATCATTTATTTTGAGATGTATTTAGGTTATAATTAATCAATTTATGTTTGTCAAATTTTAAATCCATGAAAAATAAATATATATACATAATATAAATAAATGGTCACAAGACTATCTTCACCTTACAAAAATATTTATAATTATTTGATTGTACATTCGACGACTATATGCTTTAAAGCAATGTAAGTGGGTGCAACATATACATATTTTACACATATATATATATGGTTATATGTATGCAACTATAAGTTTTAATCATAATCCGAGTTAAGTTGACCTATAACAAACTTAGGTATTTAAAGTATGTTTTTGATATGTTTAATTAAATTCTGATGAATGCATGCACTACATAAAACAGTTGTTTCACTGAGAACCAATTGGCCTTAAATGTTATGCAACATAAGGTTTGAACATTTATTAAGACATGGACATTTATCAGCGCATGATTCTGTAAAAATGTTATTTGTCCTAATTTAAAATTGGCCATTTTAAACTATAAATATTCTTTTCCATGAATCAAGGATTTTGAAAATTAAGGAACTATCATTTTATGTGGTAACCCCATTACTTTCTTGTTTTAAATTAATATCACATGCGTAAAGAATGTTTACTAGTTTTTGAATGTCGTTGGGAAAATTATTATTTAAATAATAACTAACATATTTCAATGTTAATTCCATTTATCAGCGCATGAATTGAGAATGAATAATACCTATCACAAGTTATAATCATGCAATGTAATGCATTGAATGTTTATGGAAGTAGTTTTAAAGTTATTAATTTATGTGATAAATAAAACTATTTACTATTCATCACTTATGATAATGAATTGAGAATTTAATTATTTGGAGTGGTATGAGACACCCCAAATTAAAGACATGGAATTAGGTATTCAATTTGGTATGAGACACTTTGGATACATGACCTTATTAATCATATGAGGAATGTTTTGGACTAGTATGTTCCAGGTTGGGGGCCGGTAAAAGTATGCCCTCTGGGTTGGGGTCAGGTTACAGCAGACCCTCTGGGTTGGAGTTTGGTTACAAAGGCTCTCTAGGTTGGAGACCAGTTACAGAGGCTCTCATGGATGGAGTCCAGTTACATAGGCTCTCCAGGTTGGGGTCTGGTTATAGTTATCACTTAGGTCTTGGCACGAGGCCTTGACACATAAAATAATGTACGACATTATACATTCCCTCATTATGTTTATGATAATTAATTAACCAAATGGATATTCGACTAGTAGAATATTCATTGTTAAGAGCCAGTACCTATGAGTATCAGAAAAGTAAATTCTTGTGGCATGAAACATGTTTATCACTCAGTGATTTAGTATTCAATGTATAAAATTGAAGTTTTTACCTTTACGTGCTACTCTGATTATTCATTACTCTTAGCTATTTAATTTGTGCTTACATATTCTTAAGTCATACATGTTTAGAATGTCTTTTCTTTGTTACTCCAAATGAGCATGCCTATAATTGAATCATGTATCCTTGTAACTCTGTAAGAATGCTTTTAATTAATCACCTTTATGAGATGTTATATGTGTTATAGATTTTCTTGAAGATAAATGCTTTATAGAATGTTTTAAAGAATGTTTTCAAAAGTTATATTGGTTTATTTTAAAACCCCTTATTGGGAATTCATATGCTCACCCAACGTTTTTTATTAAAAAATTTCAGGTAACAACTTTTAGCTGAAGAATCATTTCAAAAGTAGCTGGTTTCCCAGAACATGAACCAAATTCGATCCTTTTCATGGGACATGATATGTAATTTATCAGTGAATGTTTTTGTATAGAATTTCACATCAAGTCTGAAGGCACCGTCTCTGGGTGTTTAGGAGCTTGGTCCTTATAGAAAGGATATAATTCTAGAAAAACATATCTAACTATAGAATATGATGAGTATTATTATAGCTCCAAAGTTCCCATATTTGATCCCAAGAACCATGCATAACCTCACCAAAATCTCTAGAAATCCCACTCCTTGTTACTGCGGTCCACTACTATGGGAGAAATATCTCCAGTGGAGGACCAAATACCCATTAGAGCTCGATTATAGGAGATTTACACTCAGTAAATAAATGAATCATACACTATGTAGTGTGAGAGAGTATTATATATATATATATATATATATAAGAGTATGGTCGACCTGAACCCTGGTGCGATAGAGGAGTACTGACCCTGATATCTCTCCGATGATCAAACCTGTTCACTATCGTCAGCCAAGCATCACTATAAGATGAATCATGCTTGAATCACCTCACATCATATATAAGATTCCAAAGTGGAGTCTACCACCATGTCCTATGTGAAAATTTACCTAGTATAGGCATCTCAGGAGCCCAAATTTGAGTCTCGAAGGAGGATATATGCATGGTGGAAGTGTCTTGGAAATGTCAACGATGTGTAAATAACGTCACTTGGTGTGTGACTTCTCTTAAAGGTATATATGTGTCATTATTTGGATATGGATTGGATATCCATGTATCTCTGAATGGTGTTTCCCTATGGGGAAACAATGTATATATTCTCTCTGGGTCTTGGGAGTATTCCCCCAACACATAATTCAACCAACTGGGTAGATTCACATGGCGTGTGGTCTTGGAATAATATTTTGTAATAAAAAACTCATGATAAAACCCTATCTTCTATGGGAACCTGAGATACACATCATGTGTTCCTCTACGATACACGATGTGTTGTCACACTTTTCATAGACATTGAAGCATGATCATCATGTAGTTGTTAGAAACACCATTACCACTAACTTATCACCTTTAAACTCACATGAAATGGCTAAATTCATTGGGAAAGGTCCCTATATCATTATTTTCTAGCCTCTACAGTTTGGAAAATTGATTTTTGATCTTCTGATCAGTGTCTAACATTCCACATTTCACTGTTTAGGATTTTGAACCATGAAGAAAACATATACACCTTGCATATATGTCTTGATCCATCCATGAATCACCTATACCTATCCTGTTCATGAATATGTTTTGAATCTTGGGATTCTCACATGATCAAACTGACCCATTAATATCAATTTTCCAACCTCATAGATGATGACGAAGAATAATAAGAACAATGGTGGAAAAAAGTACAAGAATGAGCCCTACCTCAATAATAGATCGATCACTAGTGAAGAAAATGTCCTCTAGGGATGATTATAAAGATCTTATTTAATTTTTCATTCAGCTTATGAATAAAATTGATCATTTTTTTATTGTTCAATGTTCCTATGTTTTTAGACACCAACAATTATTCTCCCCCTCCTCCTCTCTAATATCCCAAGGTTATGAAACTAACCAAGGAGGTTTGCTATAATGCTTTATAAATAAAGGATAGGTCTAGGTAAAATAATTAATAAATTATATTATATGAAAATTTAATTGAACACACTCTCGATCTACTGCCTACCAAAAAAATTCATATGCCGACTAACTTATTTAATGATTAGGGTGAACTACATGTCTCAAAAACAACTATGGTCTTAGATTTTCTATCTAAGGTCCTGATCAATAGGATAATCATTTATTCTGAAAATACACACCCTTTTTTAATATATAGTAATCCTGGGGTCTTGGTTCACTCAAAACATAGTGCCATCTCAAAGAAAAAAATCGAAATATATATATATATATATATTCAAAGGTTGAAACTATTGAAATGAGATATATTATAAAAATATTCTAGAAATGATATTCCTATTTATCTATCACCATTGATCGATGATTTGAAATTTCTATGGGAGATAGGTGTTATAATTTTTAATGCAGATAATAAATAATATTTTCTTTTCGTTGCTTTGATATTGTTCACTGTAAATGATTTTCCATCATATGGAAACTTATCTGCATATAGTGTTAAGGGAAATAAATATTATCCAATTTTCGAAGAAGAGACTTTTTATTATCAAATTTGAAGAAGAAAAAATATGATTTATAAGGAATATAAAATATTTTTTTTGTGAATGGATCATCCATATTGAAGATTTAAGAAAGAATTAAATGGTTTATAAGGGTATAATATCCCCCATAACCATTTCTAAATAAATAATATTACGACATAGTGAAAACATCAATTTCACATTTTTAAAGAATAGTAGTTTTTCCCCTTAAAAAAACAAATAAAATAAATGTTCCATCTTATTTGAAAAATCTTAAAACATATTTTTAGCGGTAAAACATCACATTGATGTTATTCTTATTGAGAAAAAAATTTGTGAAAATTTTATTAGGACTTTTTTAAAAATAAAAGGAAATAAAAAAATATTGATTTCATGAAATATTGGACTCAGTATCCATGAGAATACATTTGGAGTTAGATCCCACAATGAATGGAAACTAGACATATTTGTCACTGGCTTATCACACACTTAAAAAAGTGTGAGAAGATTATTTTTTAATGTATGTGAAATATTAAAATACCCATTGGGTATGAATTAAATGTGAAAAATTTGGTTTCATCTAACAATTTGAAATTAATATGTATGAAATCTAACAACTGTTATTTATTGATGAGACAACCGTAACGAGTTTCGCTACATGGAATTTTTTAAATACCTATTATAAATTTAATCATTAGGTTATGTTACTTGTTTAATTAAATTTTTATAAAAGTTATGGATCCAAATTTTTTATATGTGTTAGAGAATAAATCTTACCTTACATTTTTTCAAGTTTAAATTTATTTTACACTTTAATTTTTTCAAATAAGGGTTTATTTGATGATTCATTTGGTGAAAGAGATTAAAATATGTGTGCATATTTATTTATGTTGGATGTATCCTTTGGGAAAATATATTATAATTTTTAAGTGATGTTAAAAATATGCTTCAAATAGAGGCCTATATTTTTTAAAAATTTATATCAGAAGAGGTGAATATGTTATGTGTTGATTACTTGTATGATGTAGAGATTTTTGGTCTCCCTATATCTTAATATATAATAGTTGATAGTGATTGTAATTAGGGATTTAAATTAAAGTTAATTCAACATGATGAAGTGACACAAGAACATTTATACATATTGAACAACAAATAGGAGGTTCAACCATATATATCATCACATATTTCAAGATTGAAGTTTTAATATATGAAAATAAATGAATATTGGTTAATTAATGAACATAAAAAATACATTTTTATGGTTTAAGGAGAAATACAACACCAATTTATCTACATTATTAACATTTAAGTGGTTAGTAGGGGGACTATGTGTTAATGTGATCGCAAGGTATGGTTTTGATATTAATGGTTAGTTATTTTACAAAATAAATCAAGATGATAAGTGTACCATTCAAAATATTATAGTAATGGTCATCACTGAAACACTATATTTTATTAAGTGGGAAATATAAAAACCAAGTTATTACATCAATGAAATATTTTGGATTTCTTAAGGATATATAGAAAATTGTTTATACTAAATTTTGAGTTATTGTGTTTATCTTTTAATAGGATGATATTAACTATACTTTGAAACCTGATGATTATCGATTTTCACTCATTGATTTAAAAATATTTAGTTTCAAATAGGAACCATTTATCAGGGAGACTCATGGGAATCAAGTATTTTATGTTAATGATATATTTAATGATCAATTAACCTCCATTTTTTAAGGGGATAAAATTTATTTATATGATGAAGATGATGATGATGCTGTAGAATTATGTGAGGTTTCTTATTCTATTACATGGTTACCCAATTATAATAATGATTGTAATATAGATGTATTTCATGCAATGTCTAAGGATATCATTAAAGGGATATAGGAAAACACACTTTGACTCTCCAAATTTTTCTGTTAAATAAATATTTTATATTATTTTTCATAAACTTACAACTATAAAAATTTTATTTTTTTAAATTTGGATATTTTAATATATAGATATTGATTATTTATTTGTTTTTTATTGAATAAACCCATGTATTTATGGAATTACTTAATTTTTTGGATGATTTATGTCTTGCTGGTGAGTTTATGTCATTTTATTTGTTGATAACCAACTTTTTGGGGTTATCATTGATTTTTTGATGATTGATCCAATTTTTATGGTGTATATATACCATGGAAGAGAGTTTCATGATGCTAAAAATCATTTTCAAGAAGTTTTAGATGTCAGTTGAAAAGGTTTTGAGTTAATTTGAGTGAAACATGGAATTTTCTAGATCCATATAGCCAATTTATATGATAAAAATGTGTACCACGTAGATGTTTCTATAACATAGCTGAACCATGTAGCAAAATTATACTATGTAGGGAAATATGGTATTTCCTATATCTGAATGAATGACATAGTTGAACATCCAATGTAGAAAATCTAGTGACATATTTTTATTTACATAGCCAAATTCACCACAAATGTGAATGTACATGAACCACATAACCAATGTGAGCCACATAGTTGAATCACGTAGGGAAATATACAACATATTCATTTTGGATCAAATCACATAATCGATCAAGTATTCCAGGAGAATCACATAGCCGAAGTAAACAAAGCATCCATGTATAAGATTCATGTTGGATTTTTAGGAACACATAAGGGATTGTATCCTTACATACTGGGTGAAAGATTTAGAATATTAAATTCATAAAAATGGATTTTCCACATGGTAGAGATTCATGAGTCCATGCCAGTGGAAATATTGGATGATTCTCAATAACTGATATTTTATAAATCTACAATGTGTTTGAAAATAAATGCTGATATCACAATATTTAAATATCTCATAGAAGAATGAAGCCGAAGTCCTTAGGGGATTTAAAATAAGTATTTGAATGAGAATTCAAAAGATCGTTAAATGAGGAATTAACCAGGAATATGCCATTTTTTTAAAATAATAAAATCTCAGTGATTAAATACTATATTATAATTTAACTTATATATTTATTTGTGATATAATTTTAGAATAAAGAGTGTCTAAAATTGATATTTGATATTCAACGATTAGTATCCAATGAATCTCATTATTTCAAGAGATCTGATTTAAGTATGAGATTAATTTTGTAGCATAATTCAACATTTTATTATGGAAAATTATTTCTAGTATATTTTTTAGAGGCTCAAGGAAGTTGATATTGATATTTTGTTACCCAAGAATCCTTGTTTATTTGTAGATTTTTTTCATCCTGTATTCATTTTATCTGTACTGAAGTAGGAATCTATGTTGTTGGGTGTGACTCTTGATGCGTGGGGTGTGATGTCACAAGAATACTTGTAATTGGAACTCATTTTTTCTTATAGTGAATAGAATCAACTGTTGGGGAGGGAAACAATCCATTAAAAGGAGTATGATTCCACATTGGATCAAAACTTTATAAAAATTATATATTCATTTTTATTTATTTTCCTTGAAGGATTATGCAAGGGTGAAAGTTTTCTGGTCTGAGTGGATCAAACTCTAACAAGCCAAAAAAATTTATTTCTATTGAAAATAAATTATAAAAACCACCCTACACTCATTCACACACACTTCTCAGTGGAGGAAACTGATCCTTCTAGACACTTCAATTGGTATTAGAGCAGGTTTCTTCCATTGGATCTGAACAATTATCTTTTGATAATATATAATATTAATTTAGTTAATAGCATAGTTATGTCAATTTTTATGTACAAAATTATTATAATTTTAATAAAAAATGTTTCCATAATTATTATCCATTGGACTAGATGTTCATGATATGACTATAGTGAGATTTTCATGCTTTATAAATGATTGTTAGATGATATTTGTTGACAAGGGGAATATCAAATTGAAAGAAAAAAAAATTGATTCTCATTTGATTATTAGTTAAATTTTACACTAAATTTATGGAACTAAAAACCACCAAAGAGATCTGGTAAAATATAATGATTTATAAAGAAGGTAATGTGAAACTCAAAGGGAAAAATTTACAAATATGTAGAAGAAAATTTGAAGGAATAAAAATTATAGAATATTAATTTATTAATTATTTCATTACTCATGTAATAAAATTGGGAGTAAGATTTTTGGATTTGGTGATAAACTTGATGATTCTACAATTTTAATGAAGGTGATGAGAAATTTTTTGATATATTATATCCCACAATACCAACTCATTAAGATAGAGAATAATTTTCATTTAATGATTTATATTATACTCTCATGGATAATGGAACGAGAAAGATTCCAACATTCAAAAATAAAGTGAAATATGTAATTAATTTTGAATCTTTGAGGAATATAAAATTTTGTAATAATGAAATTTCTGAATAAACATGTGATTATAAGAATGAAGAATACTATGAAAGAGTTATTGCATTAACTTATAAAATATTTTAAAAGGGAAAAAGTTACATTCTATGTTATA
This sequence comes from Viscum album, assembly GCA_963277665.1. NCBI lineage: Eukaryota > Viridiplantae > Streptophyta > Magnoliopsida > Santalales > Viscaceae > Viscum > Viscum album. The sequence goes on from OY728151.1 coordinate 464,605,649, forward strand.
TTTATATATGTAATGGTATTAGAGACCATCCATTAAATTTTACAAAAAAGAAATGGGAAGATTAAAAATCCAAATTTTTTAAAAATACTCAAGAAAATAATTTGAGGAAAAAATATAAAGAGGCATCAAGGGTATTTGTAATCGAGAAGAGGTTTTATATAACCAAAATAAAAAATTTGATGAGAAAATTTTGGAAACTGATCTTATCTCATGCAATAATTATATTGAAGAATAATATCATAAATTTAAAAATATTATGGCTTATGTTCAGAAAACCATTGACTCATCAAGATGTGATAATGATAATTTAGAACCAAAAATTTATTTATACATGATCAAAGATGAAATAGAGTCATGTATTGAAAAATACACTCTACTAAAGAAAGACAAGAATAAGTTATTAAAGGAGAATAATAATTTGATTGATACTAAAGGGGATCAATTTAAAAGATAGTCATCTCTTATATAAGAAAATAAAAAACTCCGGTTGAAAGTTACTGAATATGTGAAGATGATAAAATATCTTATGGGAAAACTTTATTTCAAGGATGATGAGTTATAAAAAATATATTTTTTAATTATGAAGATAAAAACTAAAAAAATATCAATAAGTATTTCAAAATATCTATTTTAGTCAAGATATTATCCTCCAGTGATTCTAATGAAAACCAAGTAAAATCCCCATCCAAAATAACTATTTCAAAAAAATTTGGCACTGCCAATGTAGGTTTAAATATTAATTCTTGTGAAATATAGACTAAGAAAAATAGATTTGATTTAAAATAAAAAGTGTCTGATAAAAGGAGTAACTTGAATGGAACTTATATTCTAAATCTTAGATAATGTTAGACCCAAACATTTCCAAAAATACCAAATTATAGATAGAAAATTTCTGGATATAAACACAGTTTTCTCAAAAAATATATTTTCGGGTTATTTTTTATGCTGTGGAATGTTTTACCAAAAATCATATACATGTTGGCACAACATGTCTTTACCTATAATAAGGAAATAATCTTAGGGGAATAGTTCTACTGAGAAGGAAGCAGATGATGGAAGAAAGCATACAGAGATGGAAACTGGTTACAAGTTAACAATAAAAAAATGCCTCCTTTTTTTGAAAAGATACCTAGAAGGTGTGATCAAAATGGACATAGTGTATAGAAATTCCTAACAATCATACCCCATCAGTTCCCTCTCATAGATGAAGGGAGATTAGTTCAAGTTTATAATGGAGAAAATTCATTGTAGGAAAAGTTCATTTTACAGTGTGCAAGAAGATAAAGGTATAGATACTTGATAGTGGGTGATCCTCCCACATAACTGATGATACTAAAATTATAAAGAACATTGAGAAACATGAAGGAGGTGTAGTAACATTTGGTAACAAATCTTCCTTGAAAATCAAATGTATTTGAACAACTCTAATTGGGAATTATTATTTAAAATATGGTGATGTCCTTTAGGTTGAAGGGACAAAACAGAAATTATTGAGTGTTTTTCAAGTTTATGATAATGGGCATGAGGTAAAATTCAAGAAAGAAACATGCATTATTAAAAGTAAAAGTGATTGAAAAATTATTTCTCAAGGTGATAGAACTAATTGAAATGTATTATTGATTATTTATCCTTCCAATACATGTTATATGAGTATGAAAGATGAAAACATGTTATAGAAAAGATGACTTTGGAATATTGGATAGAGAAGACTAAGTGAAACTTAAAGCATGAAGTTATAAGAGATGTACCCAAACTGAAAATAGGTTAAGATTAAATATGTGGAACACACTAGAAGAGAAATATAACTCACCAGAACAATAAGAAGGCGAATATTAATTTTATGAGACCATTGTAAATAGTACACATAAATCCATATTGGCCCATGGGATAAACGTTTAATGATGGTAATATTTATTTCATTAGTTTCATTGATGACTTCACCAGGACAACCAATTATATTTTCATCAAGCACAAGTATGAGATGGGTTGGATGTTTAAAATTTACAAATGGTAGGTTGAAAAGATCTTGGTTCGTGTATCAAAAAAATAGATATGACACTCAGAAGGAATATAAAAATTACTCATATGAAATTTTTCATAGAAACCATGTAATTTAGAATAATTATAACTCGTCTTATGCCACACAACAGAATGGTGTATTAGAAAAGAAGAATATGAGTATTGTATAAATAGGTAAAAAATATTGACTGAGGGAACTGTTTCAAAATACTTCTAGAGAGATTAATTTTGTACAAAAATAATATTCAAATTAGATTTTTTGATACCTGAGACACATGCTACACCTTATGAGATGTGGTACCAAAAAATACATATAGTGAAATATTTAATGGTCTTTAGAATTCATTATTTTATTCAAATCAAAGGGAGTGAGATGATGAAGTTTGAAGAAAAAAGATATTAATAGTTTCTTTATAGGTAATTTATCTAGTGGAATTGGATATAGATGATGGAATAAAAGATTTAATATATTTTTTGAGTCTACATATATGAAATTTGATGAAAATATGGCCAAACAAGTTAGAAGATTCAAAAATATTTTGGGTTTCTAAAAAAACAAGTGTTTTTCTCAAAAAATGGTTGAAATTTTTATTGAAACTAGGCTAGAAACAATTGATGATTTATCAAAATGTTATAGTGATGATGAAGAAACATTTTGTGTTGAAAAATTTTAGTTTTTGAGGTTAATTAAACATGTAAAAACTGATAATAGCATTTGTAATTAGAATGCACTAGTTCATAGTAGAAGGAGGCTAAGAGTTGAGAACCAAATATCTCTTATATCATAGGTTGAACTTAGAATGGTGGATCAAGATATTAAAAAGAATGAATTGGTGGAATCTTTGAATGAAAAATCAATTAAATTGAGAAATAATTTACATGATAACTTGTTACTAGATTGAAAACTGAAAATGCGTTTGGTAAAAAATGGGTCTTTATGAACAAACTGAATGAGAAAGGTGACCTAATACGGAAAACATATATACTTATTTAAAAATTATGTTCTCAAATAAAATTCATAGAATTTGAAATAACATTTTATCCTATTTCTATACTTGATAGGATAATAATGTTCTTGGATATGGAAGCTCATTAGCTGTACAGAGTTAATCAAATGCATGTAAAGAATGATTTTCTAAATGGTGACCTTGAGGGAAACATTTTTATTGAACAGTAAAGAGTTTTAATTTTAGAAAATGATATAGGAATGTTATATATATTGAATAAAGAATTTCAAGGTTTGAAATAGGCTCAAATGGCTTGTAATTCTATACTTGATAGTTGTTTGAGAAAAATGGGGTTTTACAAAGGCACTATTGATAAAAACATATACTTGAAGAAGGATCACTTATAAAGATTGATGGTCATTATGTATGTAGATGAAATTATTTTTTCTAATAATAATAGTTTCTTTTGTGGGGAATTTTCATCAAATATGAATAAGTAGTTTAAGATATCTATATTAGTAAAACTAATAATCTTTATGTGTTTTAAAATATAGTAGAATAAATATTATATATTTATTTAACAATAAAAATATTCCAGTTAATTATTGATAAAATATTAATTGAAGATTCAAAATAGGTCTCTATAAATATATTAGTTAGTAAAAAATTAATGAAATATGAATAGTTAAACAGGGTTTATTGTATGAAATTCATAAGTGTTGTTGGTATCTTGTTGTATCTCACAATATATAGACATGAAGTTGCCTATGTAGTGAGTCTGTGTTCCAAGTATTAATGTGATCCGAAGGAGTCACACTTGAATTCAATTAAAAGAATTTTGATATATCTAAAAGGAATAGTAAATTATGATTTTCTCCATAGACATAGCATAGATCTATACTTTCTTGGTTACAATGATGCATATTCGGTATGTTACTATTAGGACCACAAATTTAAATGAAGTGGTATGTTTTTTTGGAAGTGGTTGTGTTAGTTGGTGCAGTAAGAAGAAGTGTTTAGTGACCCTTAATATAACTGAATTATAGTATGTGGCATCCACTCATGGAGTTACACCAACTTTACAGATATAGGTTCAACTAGAAAATTTTTAGGTTGATGCTCAGAGACCATTGAAGATTCTATAAGATAATCAAAGTAATATTGAACTCTTAAAAAATACCATTCAATATTATCAGTCTAAAAATATTGAAATTTTATTTACTGGTACAAGAGTGTAGATTTCCAATATATTTTTGAAATCCATTCCACGTGAGAGATTTTTGGAATTAGGGATAAAATTGCTTGTTTAGCCTTCCCCACACACTTTAGTAATTGTTTATTTTAGATTCAACACATTACATTGGATTATAATTCCAAAGGTAGAGAGAATTATATAATGAATGGAGAGTGTAAGTGATTGGGGGTATGAGTTTTAGAAGCAGATTAATTTGAATCACTCATCCTAAACATTGTTGTTACCAATGGATTGAAATCTCTCAAAATCATTATATCATCCTAAAGTGTAGTTTCAAGATATATATAATTCATATTTATTGTGATTTAATGATTCATCTATTGAGGAATTATTTTTCATGGGGTCTTGATTTTTTATTAAAAAAAATGGAGAGATTAACAAACCCCATGGATTTGTGTCATTGGTTAAGGATGTTTGCAAATCTGTTGTCCTATTGGTGAGTTTGAGATATTGTATTTTCTGATAAACAAATTGGGAGGTTCTCATTAATTTTGGTGATTCTTTATTTGGTTATTATAGAATACATATCATAGAAGAGAGTTTCTTGATGCTATAAAGTTTATTTGTGAAGGTAAGGAATTCATATGAAGAGGTTTTGAGTTATTTAAAGATAATTCTTTAATTTTATAGATCAATATAGATGATTTCTATGAAGATGATATGAAAAATTTATAAATTACTATAATTTAGCTGAACCACGTAGCTAAATAATTAAACATAGGAAAATATGATATTTCATGTATCTAAATGAATTACATACCTAAACATACCACATAGAAGATCCAGTGACATTAAAAGGTTGACATAGACAGATCCACCACTAATTTTAATGTGTGTGAACCATATAGCCAATTTGCGCCACATAACGATATCAAATGGGTGAATCTACTATGTAGGTGTTTTGGATAGAATCAAATATCCAAACATTTCATGTGGACTATCTATAATTTTAGGTGGATCACATATCCAAAGTAAACATTGTAGACTTGTATGGGATTCGCAAAATGTTTTGAGAACCACATTAGGTATTATATCCATATATTCCAGGTGAGAGTTTAAGAATCTAAAATTATGAAAATATTGAGGTTTCATGTGGATTAGATTCATGAGACCATGAACATGGAAGTCATGGAATATTTTGATGATGATATACTTGAGGAATTTACAATGAGTTTTAAAATAATTTATAAGATTGTGATATTTAAATATCACATAGAATAATAAATATTGAGTCTTCATGGGATTTAAAATAAATATTTGAATGATAATTCCGAAGTTAATTAAATAAGGAATTAATTAGGAATATTATTTCTATTTAAAAATAAATAAAATATCTTTGATGAATTACTATGTTGTAATTGAAAAGAGATTCTCTACTATGAGTGAATTTTAAAAGAAAAATATTTCAAAGCTGTGGTTGGATATTCAGTGATCATCATCTAATGAATCTCATTTTTTGAGAGATCTAATTTGAGTCTTATACTATTTGTGTTGTATAACTCAAGTCTTCATAGTGGGAAGTTTTTTCTTGCATATTTTTTTAAGGCTCATGGAAGTGGATCATGATCTTTTGTTTATAAGGAAACTTAGTTTATCTGGTGACCATCTTTATCCTCTATTCATATCATTTGGTATAAAGGAAAATATTGCATTGTGGGGTGTTACTGTTGATGCATTTGGTATGATTCCTCATGAATTCTTGTAATTGGAACTCGATTTTTCTTATAGTGAAGATCATTCATAGCTGAGGAGGGAAACCAACAATGATAAGGTGAAAGATTCTACATTGGATCTGGACCTTTTATAAATTGTGTGTTTATTATTCTTTAGTTTATATGCATGATTTTTTGAGGATTATATATTTCTTTTTTGAGTGGATCTAATTATTACAATTCAAATGGATTTACTTCTATTAAAATGATATTGTAAAAAATAACCTCCAATAATTGAACCCCCATTCTTAGTGGAGGAAACTAATCCTGTCAGACACTTTAATTATTTAAATTTTATTTTCACGAGTTACAGTTAAATATTTTTTGATTAAAGTATCCTAAAATCAATATTTTTAGTAAAATTTATACATATAAAAACATTTTTTATTACTAGGATATTGAAATCTATAAATATTGATCATTTATTCAATTTTTATAGTTATTATTTATATTTATTAGTTTTAGTTTCAATTTTTTGGTTAACAATCTTGACCCCATTTTTTTGATAAATATACACATTTAATGAAACTATTTTTTTACATGGATAATTTTGTATTAATTTTTTTAGATAATCTCTTTTCATTCACTATATTAGTTAAAATAATAGATATAATTTTATTTTAATCATTAAAAAACAATTTTTTTACTTTTAACAATCATTTAATTCTATTAATATACATGTAAGAAAACATCATTATATTAATATATTTAAATGAGAGACATAAAGGCTGGTAAACATTTAATGAGGTATCTATGTATTTTTTAATATTAATAAATCTTTAATAATAAAATTATTTATTAAAATTATTTTTTTTGTCAAATTTAGATACAACACTATGGGAGATCCTTCTATAACATAGTATTTTCCTTCTATAGAGAAGATTATTTTAGAGTTGGTAGATGTGTAATTAAGTATTCACAATTACTCTCACTTTCTCATGTAGAGCAGAGGATATATATATATATATATATAAAATAAATTTTATGATAATAAGAAGCCAATGGGTTTGAATGTAAAGTAGTTTAGAAGTTATTTGGGAATTTAGATCCATTTTATTATTGATATATTTTATCATAAATGGAGGTCCATCGATTGGATAATGGAAGAGAATATTTTGGAATCATTAATGGTAAAATATTTCAACTGACTTATTTTTTTTCCAATTATTCATATATTATATGTTTCACATGAATAATATTTATTATATTATGTTAAAGATGATATATTTCTTTCATGAAATGGATGTAATTAAGAATTATATATATTTTTTCAGAAGCTAAATAGAGAAATTTTTAAAAAAATTGATAAAGATTTATCTTTTTGGAAAGTTATTTAATAAGAATCCATAAAACAGGTATCAATTTTGAGATATATAGAAATGAGATAATTTTTTTCTCCAACCAATATGATGAAGCATATTTGGTATTTTAATTGTTTCTTATAAATATAATTTATATTTTTTTTGTTTACTACTTGATGATTTATTTATTTATTTTTATGTTTCACATGAGCCTCAACCTAGTTGGTGAGGTATCCTTATGTGAATCCATGAGACCCAGGTTCGAAACCAAGCAAAAGCATATTTCCAGGGCACTGTAGCTGGACTGTGGTAGTACTATAGCAGATACTATAGCAGGTACCGATCAGTACTGTAGTAGCCAAGAACTATTCACCTTGGTCCACCGTTTTGGGCTTGGAGTCTTTAAGGCCATCAGGCCACCCAGGCCTTCAGCTCAGTAGGGATTTCAGGTCACCTTTAAGGCTTTCGAGCCACCTCAAGGCCTTCGGGACACATACAGTTTCCTCAGACAGAATTTATAAAAAAACTGCACCAGAAGAGGATTCTGAGTAGGCGCACTCACCAGAGCAGAACCAAATGTATTTAGAAAGAATGATAGGGTATGACTATGCCATCGAGACCAACCTATGCCTGTAGGGGATTCTTATCCAGATGGCCCTAAAAAGGTGGAGAGCTACTAACATGATACAGATGTTGGGAAGGGACAATTCCTTTTAGTTATAGTCTGGTTGAATTCTCTAGGACCTTTGGGTCATTTAATGTCTTTCAAGCCTACGGGAAATGCAATCACTTAATTTTATGGGCCTTTTAGGGTTACCCCACATTATTTGAAAGGGGGGTTATCGAAAATCAATAAAAAAGAGGCCTTCGGACCTTTGGGCCATTCGGGTATTCATTTATTTTTATGTAAAATATATTGAGAAGATATCACCAAGATATCCGATTGTAGAATTCATACCCTTATATTTTATCACATGTAGGGTATAATTTACTAGAGTAGTAAATGATTAGAGTAAAAATTTATTTCTTAAGAGCTAAATCCATTTGATATAAGTTGGGAGTTAGTATTAGAAATCATTTTGGCAATCTTAGTATAACTTTATTGGACAAGGAGCTAGATTTCTTGAAGTTTGAGGTAAAAGACCTGAGATAGTTGGTGGGTTATCTAATTAAATCAGATATGTAGGCTATTTTTGGAGAACTTATGATATAGTTATATCTTGAAAAATCTAGCAACCTAGATCAACCATATCCTCATTTATATTTGACCGTATTTTATTAGTTTTATGATGGAGATCCTCATGTACATATTGTATCAAATAGAATAATACATATTTTGGGAAATGATGTACATCGTCACTTTGTAATTAAATATCATGTAAGATTAAAGATACATGATATTATTTATTGAAATGATCCAGTGTCATTACCTATAAAAAAGGATTTATGTTGTAGGGATAGTTTTTGTTATTTTTTACTCTAGACACAAGCCTTCTCCATCTCATGAAATATTATGTATATGTTTTTTAACTTTTATTTTATTTGAATTTAAAATTAATTGAATTTTTTTACATTTACCTTATATATGTGTATTTTAAATTTTAAAGAATAATTTAAATGAAGAAAATGTTTGAGGAACCATTAACTTCATGTGTTTTTGAGGTTCCTAATGAGTTGAAAATACTTTTCCAATTTTCTTCAATCTAGGAACTCTATTATGAATTTTTGATATCTAATAATATTTATGGGAGAGACTATGCATTATGAATATTTAAAAAAGATATAACATATCATGTTATTTTTTATCAACTCACCATACCCGTATTGTAGTTTTTTTCATGCGACTAGATTTCAATTTTAGTTTTTCATTCAATAAATATATTTGAATTATATTGACTTAGTTTATTACTTATCTAATTATATATCTCAACACCCTTTTCTTTTAACATAATCACATTACTTTTAATGGTTTTATGGATGAAAAATTCATTTCAATGGATTTTCTATATATTAGTACTGAATCTATAGTTAATTATATTTATGAAAATTTAATGAATAAAAATATTGGGTGTTGGATTCTTCCAATCATTGTTTAATGTTGTAAATTTCCATCCCGAGTTTCACATACCGGTTCCCTAAGATGGATCATTACATGGCCTTAAGCATTCCTCCCCATATTCTAGAGGCTCCTGACTAGTAGTGAGGGTCTAATAAGGATTGTGGTTAAACTATACCCTTTTTTATGAATGCAAGGCCATGGAATAAAAATATATATAAATAACCAAGATAATAATAATCAATAACCCATAAATACCAAGAATCACATGAATAATCCCAAAACATGGAAAATAACCATAAACCAAAGTTATAACCATTTTATTCTATATATGAGTAAATTTTCATATGAAAACAAAAAATAATGACACAATAATCACTCTCAAGTGGGTCCTAACATCATGTATGGTTCCATAATCCATGCTCCTCCATGAATCTCAACCCCTCCATCTATAAAAAGGATCTTTCAATTATATTTTCATGAAAACATGAAATCTATTTAGGTACTAAATAGATACACATTTAGTGTGTGATTACAACTCAGTAGGCCTCCCAAAAAATGTATAAATTAATATCCAATCTATAACATTATGTTCAATAATCTAAAGAATAATGGATAAAATGATAGATGAAAAAAGGTTTTAAATTTATTATTATTTAGATAACTTCATTGGATATTAGGTTCATTGTGAAACCAATGCTAATCATACCTTCTTTTTCCAATGAATGATTTTGAACCATAAACTATAGGGATTTTAAAATTCATTATTTCTTGGGATTTCTTTATTCATGTTAATTCCAAATTTATTTTAGTACCCTAGTGTGTTAGTTTGGGTACCATTATCATAGATAATTGGAGTGTCAATATACCATCATTATCTCTAGAACATAGAGTGTTAGTGTAGCACCAATATTACAAATACTTAGAGAATTAGTCTGTCACCAATTCACGGGTACTTGGAGCATCAGTCGAACACCAATTCACATTCATCCAATGAGTTCATAGAGAAACAGTCTGATATCCGATGGGAACTTAGAGGATCAGTCCAACACCCACACCACGTTGTTATCACACACACACACACACACATATCACAGTTAAATATTAATAAACCATTCATCACCCATTCTCAACATGATGTACCATTTCATTTAAAACATTTCCCTTTAACACAATTATCATCAATCATCTCACATATCATTAACACTTAAATGTTAAAAACATAATTATTTATCACAATTGATCATGATAATATATTCAAAATTGGTTTAATTTCATAAACCCTAAAATTCACATTTCTCATTCTATAATAATCAATTTATGTAAGCTTGACACACACCATGGTTTTCCATTATGTTGAGTCTCATAATCTCTAATGGATCCAATAGGATTAAAGAAGGGTCTCACAATTGAATGGGAATTAAATTTATTTATTTTTAATTTAAAATCATTTTCAGAACATGTAAATGAGGCTACACAATTAAATACATGAGAAAGGCATCAATAATATGAAAAATTACATATAAACAACCTACCTTAGAATCATTGATGGATGATCACCTAGCTATTGCCCTGAATTTGATATATAATGGATGAAAACAAATAATAAAGCAATGATCCTCAAGATCTAGGATTGGATTAACCTTACTTTAATATATCGAACTATAAAACATCACAATTCCCATAAATGAACATAGATATACCTAAAGTTGAGTAGATCTATAGTTCCAAGAAAGAGAAGAATAAGAGATCCGAGAAGAACACTAAAGAATGGAGACTTAACAGGGAAACTAGATCTCTAATGGTATTTGAATCACCTAAAACTTTCTTCTGGATTGAAGGGAATCTCATCTCAGGCATTGAGAGAAAACTTTGTTTGCAAATATATGATATTAGTTAAAACAAAAGGCCTTAATATCTTAATTCAAAACCGATACTTGAATTTCAGGCTTCCAACTATATGCTACATGGTTAGGCCATATCGTGCACTAACTTTGCACCTTCCAAATTCCCCTTGTCCTACCTTACATTATTTCCTAGAGGCTGCATGGTTTGGAAAACTATGTTCCAACCATGAACAATCCACCCACCCCCCAAAACTTACAAAACTCACCTGAATTCACCCGAGACAAGCCTAAACCAAATAGAGTTTAAAAGAAGGGTAAATCAATATCTAAAAATGAGTTTGAGACATCTGTAGAATATCTAAGATCTTATAATATATTCATCTTATAACATCTCATCCTACATTCGTACTCCCAAAAATCACTAAACCTCAATAGTGAAAAGGTCGGTCCACTGGTGACATATATCTGCTCCCCTCTACCATGTTTTCTTTTGAACACGACCATGCTTCTACAACCCTAGGACCAACGAAACCATATTTCCCCTCAAAACACTCCCTCTATGATCTATTACACAAATTAGATTCCCCTCAAAAGAAACTTTAACCTCAAGATAAAAATCATCAATATTGTTCACATCATAATGGTTAAGATGATATCATTGATGTTATAACACATGAAAAGCATCACACATCGTACTATACCTATGTGGAAGATCCAATCAATATACCATCATTCCAATACACTCTATAATATCAAAAGTTTTGAAAAATATAGGTGATAACATTATATGCTTATAGACTTGGCGGTCACCCAATCTTGATGAAATTTAATGGAATACATATCCACCCACTATAAACACAATAGTTCGACAACGTCAATCGACATAAGACTACTGTCTAATCAATGTTATAGCCATACATTTTCAAATCAACTGAACTTGTTCTAATGTCTCCTGTATTAGACATGATCCCAAAAACTATAACTAACCCACCTCTATCTAACATAAAGGTAATATTCATAGCATCCCATATTGATCCTTGTATGGTTTAATCAGAATTTTCACCTGAAAAATGTTGTTATAGGTGAAATCAACCAGCACTAAGTTATTTTCACAAGACCCATCAAAATATATGATGCACACCTGGAGCATATCCAACAACACCTGGATAGTGTGCTTTAATTTCTCATATGTCTATGAGTGAATTATTGTACTCAGAAAAACCTTAGTACCAAGCTCCTTATACAAGACTTTTCAAAAGTGCAATGTAAAATTAGGATCCAGATCTGAAACTATACTTTAAGAAACCCTCTAAAAAACAATATCTATTGAACATACACATCACCCAAATGATCAACTTTGAATATATCCTTAATTGGAAAGAAATGATATACTTTCATCAAACTATCAACAATAGCTCATATCACATCATTATTTCAAGGGGTACATGGAATACCTATCACAAAGTCAATGGTATCATTTTCCCACTTATATTCCATAATGGAAAATGGTTGTAACAGACCAAAAGATCATTGATGCTCTGTTTTTACCTACCGAAAGGTGTAACTTAATTTCAAAAAATCTATGATTTCATTTTCTATTTCTAGATACCAATATTTCCTATGAAGGTATTGGTTCATTTTGGTAAAACTAGAGTGAACTTCCCACTTTTATGCATGAAAATACCTTACCAATTCCTCTTCTACAAACATAGGAAAAAAAGGACACAAACATAAATGATCACATGATCATCAATAACCCAATAAGAAAGTGAATCCCCACCTTCAAGAATTTACCACTTGGAAAAACACTCTGAATTCTTATATTACCTTCCCTTGATTTGACTCAAATGTGTTGTATCAATAGATAAATACATAAATGTCATCTTATACCACTTCTCTTGAACCTCTATATGAATATCAGAAAAGTAGACCAATATTTTCCCCTTAGAACTAGACTCCTAGAGTGCGTAAGTCTGTGTCTTCTAGCTCAAAAAATCAATAACACGTTTTCCCATTCTAGTTATATAGGCTAGATAAAAGTAAAATAAAGTCATATAATCAACCCATATACACTACTGGAGATATAAATTTCACTGTGAAAAGATATAATTTAAACTTTAGTGGTCAATATACAAAATAAATCTTTTACCTATAGGTAATTTCACCAACACTTTATGGAATAAACCACTCTAGTAAAGTAAATATCATGTGTTGGATAATTTCAATAATGTGAACTAAACTATTTTGATCCATATGTTATAACTCAATCAACATGTATAAACACTTCTCTAAGTACAATCCCAAACACATCACAAAACTAGTTTTAATCCTCACCCAACTCGAGCAGTATCAAAATTGGCGAAGTAGTAAAATGCTTCTTTAACCCCTAGAAGGAATCTTAACATGATAAAAAATATTCAAGATTAATAACCTTTTAGTTAAATACTTAAATAAAAACTAGTAAGAGGAAAATGTATTCAATTAATCTTTGATAATATCTCCCTAAACCCAAAAAGCTTCAAATATCAAAAAAATAGTGGGTTTCTCCCAAGAGATTGGTACTTGAAATTTCTCTAGCTCCATTGATACACCTTGTTTAGAGATGATGTGACCCAATAAAGTTACCACATCAATCCAAAATTTACACATACATATCTTTAAATATAGAATATACTCTCTTAGTGTACTTAAGATGATGTCAAGAAGTTTGGAAAGGTCATTACGAGTCTGGGAGTACACCAAGATTTCATCGACAAAAAAAACCACAAACTGATCCAATTATGGGTGGAAAATTTAGTACATTAAGGCCATAAACCCTACATTAGTGCTTTTCAATCCAATTTTTTTTACAACGAACTCATACTGGACATACCTAATTTTAAAAGTAGTCCATGGTATATCAGATTCTATCAATATCTGCTAATGATACCATGAAATCAAATAGATCTTATAGAACACACAAAAATCTCTCTTCTGGTAAAAAATATCATCAATATGTGGAAGAAGATACCAGTTCTTAACTGTCTACCATTTTAACATCCTATAATCGACGCACAAGAATAACATTACAATAGTTTATTTGGAAAAAAATATTGGAGAGCTCCATAGAGACATACTTGGATGGATAAATCCCTTATACAATAATTCTTAGAGCTAAGTATTAATCTATTTAATCTCTATTGGTTCCATCTGATAATAAGGAATGGAAACTGTTTCTACTCCAGGGATTATCTCAATTATGAACTCAACATATCTCTCAGGCGGTAGACCAAATAAGTCATTCAGGAAAAAAATCATTAAACTAATCCACTATGGGTGGAAAGAGATTATGTTTTACACAGCTATAATCCAACAAAAGACTCACAACCCAGGTCGTAATCTCCCCTAGTTATTGATGAACAATCCCCACATGGCCTTCCCAGATATCCCATTCTACATGATGAATATATATGTCACCATTAGGAGATGTATTGGTTACTCTCCTATTGTCATAATCGATGTGGTATTGGTATGATACAAACTAACCCATACCCAAAATCATTTAAAATCCTCACATATCAAGTATGCACATACCCCGAAAGAAATGATACTCACCATAATTGAGGGTAAACCCCTAAAAAAGACATATTTCTTTCAAATATACACCCAATGGTGTGTTTATCAACATAACCCCACACAAAAACTCCAAATTTAGACTCAAACTATCCATAAGTTGAATAAATATAAAATAATGGTAGGCTATGATATTGAATAAGACACTATAAAGTATTGAATATATAAGAATTATACCTCAAACTATCAATGGACTAGCCTCTATATGAACAAATGTAGGTTAAAATATGTGCAACTGACCTATCCCTCTACCTTGTCCTCTAGTATGAGTCACTTTTATTACACTACTCTACTGACATGGGCTCTCTTGTCATGAAGTACCACGTCCTTTTCCCCAACTGACATGGAAATAAAAAATGCAACTTATTAACTAGCATGGGGTAGAATAAACCCTTATATTACTATGGTTTAGCCAAGATCCTCCATATCCCCCCATTTATTGAGGGTTTCTATTGTAACTTTGTAAGTGTACCATCATTCTGCAAGCTTGGCACTCCCGGGGGGTGAGGACCCAAACTATAAATGTGACCCTACCTACCACACTGATGTAAGAACACTCTATTACTACACTAATTAACTAATACTCCTTCCTAGATAATATATTTTACACTAATATAGTTAAAGTTATCATAGAGACACTTCCTACCATTGGAATATGTATATCCTATTCATCTAGTAAAAACTAATTGTCATTTACTAGAATCCTCCTTTAGGTTCCCCTTAGAAATGAGATACTGATTTACTATAAAAACTTCTATAATCAGAAGATATTAACTTGGGGATTACTCTCACTTTTAAGTATACCATGAAAACTTATTTCAGTATCTTCATAATCTCCTACTATCAATGGTAAAAATCACTACAAGTCAGTAAAGAAACGAACATAGTGAATCACTGGCATGCTTCCCTCGGTCAACCACATAAACTCACCCTACTTCTCCTGTATTAGTGTATCTGGGTAAAATTTCTCTTGGAACGTCTCCTAAAAGTCCTTCCACAACAAAAATTACAACTTATCATGTTGAGACTAAATGTACCACCAAATATTTTTTTGTACCCATATCATATAGGATCCTTTATTAGATATTTTTTTCACATGGGCCTCTAAGTGATCTAGGATTGTCTTAATAGACTCGATCTGGAAATTAGTTTCCTTAGGTACACACTCAATTGTGAACATCAGAGAGTGCTGCAACTGAAACTTCTAGTACATATCAGACATACTCAACATAACCCGCACTGTGTATATCCTCGTGAACTACATAAATAAAGAGAAGTTCTCATGGAATTTCTCTTATGCAACTTCTTCCAAAACTATGAGGGCCTCTTATTTCATTACTAGAGAAAAATTTCTAAAGTCATCCTATCATCCAACCAATAAGCATAATCAGGGAGGCATGTATCTACAATTACAATAAAATGTCTTAGGATATATAACACAATATATATTCACGTGAATCCACAAAGAATTATCCCACATACACTGCCCTATGGTCAAAACCAAGGCACTGTCACTATCCAAAATGATCCCTACCCTGGGCCCATAACTAACATGTCATAGGATCGAAACCTATCTCTAATACAACCTTTTAATGTCCCAATCTATATGCCACATTTTGATTCCCTGATACAGCTCATTACATGACCACAAGTGCAACTATTGGTACACAAGAGGCCTCCGACTACCAGTGAGGCTCTAATATGGTTCATGGGGGGACTATACCCACTTTATAAAAGTAACACCATAGGAAAAACAATATATAAATATAGAAGATAATAATAAACAATAAAGCATAAAGGAAAAGCATCACATGAAGAATCACAAAACATGGGAAATGACCATAAACCAAATAAGTAAACATATCATGCCATATATGTGTTATGAGTCAAATAAAAACCCAAGATAAATTCACACAAACAGCTCCCAAGTGGGTCCTATAATCATATCTATTTCCCTTATCTATACTCAATCTGGAATCCCATCTTATCCATCCATCAGGGGGCTCTAGCACTTATCCTATCTATAAAACATGAAGTCTGTTTGAGTACCAAATGATAGCCCAAGTAGGACATGAGTACAAATCAACATGCAACAACCAACAAAATATAAATAAATATCTATTCTACAAAATATATAGTTGTGTAAATAATTATATAGAAAATGGTAGAAGTAAAAAGGTTTCACATTTATTATGATTTAGTTAACCACATTGGGCCCCAGGTACAAGGTAACCACAAATCCAATAATACTAGCTTTGGCCCATGATGGTGGCTAAACCATTAACTACAAAGATTTTAAAAATTATTCTTTATTGGTATTTAATTATTCAAAATTAATTCCAATTTCATTTTGGTACCCTAGAGAATCAGTCTGTGTACCATTTTCATATATACATGGAGAGTCAGTCCAACATAAATATCTCAAGTACTTTGAGTGTCAGTCCAACACCAAAATCATCAGTACTTAGAGCTTTAGTCATTCACCAAATCTTTGGTACTTGGATCATTTTTCCAGCACCAATTGGAACATAATCATTGGGGGCTTATAGAATCAGTCTATCACCACACTAGCACATGGATCATCATTCCAACTCCCACAACACATGTTTCACACACACATATATATATCATGGTTCAATATTAATAACCCATTCAGAGTCAATTATCAACATATTGTTCCATTTTATTTACAACATTTCTATTTAGCTAAATTATCATCAATCATCTCATATCTCATTAACACTTCCATGTTAATCCAAATAAAAATTTATAATAAGTTATCATTCCAATATATACAAAATTGGTTTAATTTAATAAACCCTAAAATTTCCCATTTTCATTCCATAATCATCAATTAAATGAATCTTAGAACACCCCATGGGTTTCCATTATTCCCGATCACATAAAATCCTACAGATCTTATGGGATCTGATAAGGTTCTCACAATTTAATGGGAATTCAATTCACTTTTGTAATTTAAAATTGTTTTCACAATATGTAAATACATTGATAAAATTGAATACATGTAAAAGGCAGCAATACTATTGGAAATAGAATATAGACCACCTACATTAGGATCATTTAGTAATTCTCACCTAACCATAGCCCCCAATTCGATGTAAAAAGAAAAAATTTAATAAATATAGCAAGATCCTTAAGATCTAGGCTCCGATATCCCTTACTTCAATAGATACAACCATAAAACATTATAATTACCATCAAGAAACATAGATCTATCAACATATGAGTATATCTAAGGTCATCAGAAAGATAAAAAGAAGGGATCTAGGAAAAACGACTAATAACAACGACTTATAAGAAAAAATGGATCTACAACGGGCTTTGAATAACCAAAAACAATCTCTCAAATCAAATGGAATTACCTCTCAAGCCATGGGAGAAAAATGATATTCTTAATCTATGATATTAGGGGAAAATGAGTCTTTGAGATCATAATTCTGATTAGATCCATGACTTTTGGGCTTCCAACTGTACAATGCAAGATTAGGCCGAATGGTTTGGAAAATAATGCACCAAGAATATGTTGCTTACAGTCTCAATACAACCCTCACATGGTTGGATAAAATGGTTGGAAAAACAATGAGTCAAATGTTCTATTCCCATCTCTTCAGTATTTCACAATTTCCTTTGAGAACCCATATGATTTGGACAAACCATGCACCAACCTCACACTTTCATAGTGATTGCTATCTTTCCTTGCACTATTTCCTAGAGGAGGCCACATAGTTTGGGGAAATTGTGTGCCAACTATTAACTATCCAAAAACCCCTCCAAACTTCCAAAACTCACCCGAACGAACCCAAGATAATCCCTAAATAAAAAGAGATAAAAACAAGGGTAAATGAATACTTAAAAATGAGTAAAAGATGTATCAATATAGGTCAAGATCTTTAAAATAAAATTATTATCTTATATTTGTTATAATTATATTAATTTAATTTTTTTTACATTATAGTGGTCATTGGATGTTCAATATATTCTGCCCACATGAATGAAATACATGTTGGTTTCTCTATTTATTGGGTAGTGTTTTAATGATTTTAGTAAATTGTTAAAAAAGTAAGTTTTATGATATTTTATATATTTTTAATATTTAATTTTTTTTAAATATATTTTATTGGTTAATATATGAAAATAGAGGTCATGGGAAGAGTTTAATGATGTGTACTTATCAATAAAGGATCCAAGTAAAATTAAATATAAGAAAGTGTAGGTAAATAACTTTTATATTAGATAATACTTTCCTTTTCTTATGTATATATATATTGGTTCTTAATTTCAATGAAATGTTTCAAAATCAATGTTTCATCATAAAAAAATAAATATGGTATGTGGTTTTTATGTTTTAATAATCATTTTGAGACTATCAAAACCAGGATAATGATGATCTTTCAAAAGGTTAGTTCTATTACAATTTTTTTGTTTTCAAGTCAAATGTTGTATTTATGAATTTTATAATATTATTTATTTTTTTATGTTTTAAAATATGTTGTGCCATATAAAGTTTAAGTCATTATCCACCTTTGGAATTTGTTTTCAATTTTTTTAGTTATGATTAATTTGTTGTTAATTTCTTTAAATATGTATTTTTATTTTTCATAAAGTTTAAACAATTAGTATTTTTTCTAATTTCAATGGGTTTGTTCAAAAGTGAAATATTTCAAATAGTTAATTATTATATTTTAAAAAAATGATGTCAAAAGTAAATTTTTTTACATTCACTTTCAATTTTAGACAAAACTGATGTTGAAATTCTAAAAAAATATATTTTATTTAGAATTTCAACAACAATTTACTATAAAAATAGATGTTACAAATTTTTTAACATCGATTTCATATAACCTATGTTAAAAATATTATATTTTGCATTGTCTATATCGATGTCATTTTTAGATGATATTAAAAATAAAAAATAACTGATATTAATTTTTTTTTCTAGTCATGATGTTTTCAAATTCTTGTTTTTATCTTTCACTCTATATTTTTTTACTTAACATTTATTTATTTTATATGTTATATTATCTTAAATTATTTTAGAACAACATTTTGAAAAATATTATTATTTTTAAATTCTCAGAATTCATTTTCTTTTTAATTGTGACTTACTTTTTCATTTTTTGTGATAATGATAAAAATGTTTTGTGAAAACAAATTTATGTTTTTTGCTTCCATTTTACATGTTCCCCTAAAAAAATTATCTCTAATGAAATATGTTTCATGAATCACACTCAAAATAACATTATTATATTATACTTTTAGGTGGGTAAATTTTGATATCAATTAATTTAATTCTTAATTTCATTGTATATTATACCATTTGATAACTTCCTGATACCCATTTTGTTTCAATGTAGTTTTCCATGATATATTTTATTATTGATTTTTAGGGGCACACATGTGTATATATTATCATTATTTGACATGTGGGGTCCTATTTAGCTTTATAATGCATTGTTTAATGATTTATATATCATGAGACAATTATTTCATACATGAGAATTGTTGTTATGTTCACAACTTGATGCATGGGAATTTTTGTGTGTTCAAAACATGATGCATGACAATTATTATTATGTTCACAACATGATTCATGGTAATTATTCTTATGTTCAAAAATTTATACATGGTCATCAATGAAACTATATAGGTCAATAATATTATAATTTTTTATCTTATGCCTCATTTTTAAGTTTATGCTATATCTTGAAGGTTATGTTATATTATCATAGATCATGATTATTGTATTATGACTCATTTTTTATTCCCAAAGATCTATGACATGAATCATGATTTATGATCCATGTATTATAGGGCATTATTCTTGTATGTTATAACATTCCACTTTGATTATATTCTTGCACCCATATTCCCATATTATACTCACTTATGATATTTGATTGTGAATGCCTATGTTTACCCTAACTGAGTATTTGAGCTCACCCTTATTATATTTACATTTACCCAAGTTATGATGAAGAGTAATATGTATAAAATTTATAGATATGTATCATATGTGTATGAATTTTTAGGATATGTTTAATACTTATTATGGAGTAAAGAATTCTTTTTATATCAAAAAAATGCCCATTAGATAAGAAAGATATAGGTTTTGTTAGTTAATGGTTTTTCATAATTCTATAAAACTATAAAACTAAAAGGTATTGGTTGTGAAAGTGATTGAATCTTAGTTATTGATATTGTAATTGTGGATGGAAAAATTTGGGTCATATCTGTTTGTATCGAAGTGTAACACCCCAAGTTTTTATGAATTATTTTTTTTGAAAAAATTAAATTTATTTGATGGTTTGTGTTGTAGTCTACACCAAGTTAATATTTATTGTTAGACAAATAAATATTAATATTTTCATAAAAAAAACAATTATTTTAGTTTTTTGTATATGAAACACTATGTTTTTCATGTGTTACACTTAATACCGAGTTCATTTGATCGATTGTGTTACACACAAGACTGAGTTTTACCGAACATCAATACACTACTAATATTATTATTTAATACGATAGTTATCAACTAGCCAAATAAATGAACAAAATGAATGGAATTTACTAAAATATTAAAATATATTGTATTTACATTTCTATTTTTTATCTAATGGTTAAAAATAATATAAGGATCATTTAAAAGAAAAAGAGTTTTTTTCTAAAAAACAGTATCTTTTTTAAAAGATATGTTAATCATTTTTGGCGCACATAATTTAAAATTAAAATTTTCCCCTTTTAAAAATCTTATTTTAATGAAATAAATTCATTTTTTAAGTCAGAGTATCAAAATTCTCTTAGTTTTAATTTTTAGTATATTTCTGAGAAGTTTCATTTTTTGGTGAATAGTGAAAAATCCTGAATTTTAATTGAAAAGATCCTTTTTTAGTTTATTTATTTATAATGTTACATTATATTTTGAATTAGTTTTAAATTATTATTAATTAAATCATATATCTATTAATACAATTACATTCATTTTAATAAATTTTATACTAAAATTGAATATAAAAACTTTGTTAACTTTAGATTTCTCCTTAAAAAACCGATTTCTAATCAGAACTATGAGATTAATTTTAAATTATAATTTTCCACTTATGTGAATTGAATTTAAAAAAAATGGATTAAATCATTGGAATAATAATATTTTTTTATTTCTTCTAAGTAATTCTAATTTTTGATCAACGTGTTTAGTTAAAATTGTTAATATTAATTATAGTGATTAAGGTAAAAATTAGTTTACTTGGTGGTCAAACATAGAATATGATGTGTAGTAAGACCCGAAACCTTTCAAAAACCTATTTTATAGAAATATTTAGACATTTATGACCTTATTATATATTACTTTGAGTTTTTGGGATAATTTTTAATGAAAGTGACTCATATAATAAGTTAAGTAAATAATAAGGAAAAAATGCACCTTTCTTCATTTTAATTTATATGAAGATTTAGAATAATTAAAAAGCTACATAAGTTAAGTTATAAATATTATTTTGGAATATAAATGAGTTTTGTTTCATCATAATTTATTTTAATTTTATTTATACAATATAATTACAATAAATGCTTACGAAACACTAACGCAAGAATTATTTAGTTAATAATTAGATTGATCAAATGATACTAAATACATTAAAAGTGAAGTAAATTTAATGAGTTATTTTTTAAATTATTTTTTAATATAAGTATATCTTGTTACACATATTTTAGAATAATTTATTTTCTTCACAATATTTTCTTAAATATTATTGTAAAAATTGACATTAATATCATTATATAATAAATACTATTTTATTAATTGATTTAAAATTTATATAAATCCTATATTATAAAAAGTGATTTTTAAATATTAATTCATATTAAATATGGTAAATTAATGGACCAATATTTCTATAATAATGACTATTTTGACTGTTAAATAGAAAAAACCTTGTTAACACGAATATGGTTAAAGTAATTTTTTGTGAGTTTCATGCGCTTGTGTTAATGTTAAATTCCAACTCACATAGGATGTATACATTGTAAATAAGATATAACATTTATAATAATTCTTTAAAAATTATATACATGGATAAATCTTACTTATTATTAAATAAAAAATTATTTAGGTTAGAAAACTAGTTAACATAATGAAAAACCAAAATGGTAAAATAAGGTTACTTATGAGTTAAGGAACCAAATGTTTAAAACATGTGTATAAATGTGAGGTAGATTAATTTATAGAACCTATAATCAATAAAAACCTTTAATCATAATTTTTATGAAACTTTAGGAAAGAATGACCGCCCAATAGTGAAAACTTTTGAGTATTTACAAGAATACCACTCATCCACAACCATAAAAGGCCCTCCCTCCTCCCACTTCTTTACACTTATAAATACATTTTTATAAAAAAATATAGCCAAATAACTTAAAAAAATTTAATCCCCTTAAACTATAATCCTTATTTTTGGAATAAATCATTCCATTTAAGGCTTTAGTTCAAACCTAAAGTGGATACCCAGAGAAGTGGTAATGTTATTCCAAAAGTTTTTTTATTTTATTTTCTTCTCCAACTCATTAAATTAATTATAAATAATTATTATATTATAACCTCAGTATCCTAAATATAATTAGATATTTTTTTCATAAGGTTACAACAAAAAACCACACACATTTCTATCATATGGGCTACCGAATCTCCCTTCGTGTGTATGGTGGACTAACACCTCATGAACCGTTGTTGTCTGTTTTTCTATTACCATATTTCAGTATTGGGAATAATGATAGAAGTAATATTTTTATATAATATTTATTATATTTATGACATTATTATTATTCTACAATTATTATATCACACATACCTTTGTGATTACCATTTAGGGGAAATATGATAACACTGTTCACGTGTACGATGGACTATCACCAAGCATGGCAATGTGAGTCATTCACATTTTACAAAGAATTTATTTAGGAAATTTTTAATAAAAATATGAAATATATATGAAATAAGAGTGAAAATTTAGTGATAATATATATATATCATTTACTTTATTTATTTACATACAATAAAAATATAGAAACAATGTTCATGCATATGTACGAACTACCATCTCCATGAACGGTGTATTTAGTTTCATATTTATAAATATTTTGTGTCACTATAAATACATATATAATGAATATATATGACATTTAAATTATTATTTTAAATCTTTAAATAGTTAAATCATTATAAAATTATGCGGACCAGAAATAACTAGTCAAAACTTTAAAAAAACAGACAAGTTATTACCCGAAATGTAACTTTAAGATGCGTTTGTAATAAAAAAGTAATATAAAGTCATAATAAAATAATATATAGTAGGATATATATGAATATGGTTTTTTATTGTCAGGACTCGTCCTAGTGGGGCCCGCGCCGTGACTCCCCAAGCCCGCCTCCAATAGGCCAGGGGATGGTGACTACCACCGAGTAGGCATATTAATACAATGGGAGGCATTGCCTATATACCTGTACACAGACACACAAATCCAAGCCCACAATGTGAAAATGAAAAAAAAACTAAGGAACAAAAATGTATAAATACACCTAAACCCAACCAACAGAGTACGATGAAAGGTAGAGTACTAAAAAGTAAACTGGGCTGGAATACAAGCCCACCAAATACAAGAGTTTGAAAACTGTAAAGTCCAACCTGTAAACACAAAAGGTACTGGGCCTGCTGCTCGTAGCCGTAGGAACACCTCAGCCTATAGGAAACTTAGAAATCTTGGTCCTGTTCTGGTCCTCCCTGGACTCTATCAAAAGGCTGATTGTCTGCACAAGACACCAGAGGTGCAGGCAAGGCCCGTGCAGGGGTGAGTATAACAATACTCAGTAGAGGACCCCAAAAACCACAAAGAAGCACGTAAGTAAAGGTATAGTCGGGTATGCATAGTACATGTCTGCAGAACATATAGAACAAACCAGATATACTCAAAATCCAGACCCGTAGTCTAGATACGAGTCACACAACCGCATACCCCCGTTAGGGATTCTGTTCGATGATTTCGCGATGCACTCATTCTGGGAGAACACACTTAACGAGTCTTATAGCTCCGATGAAGTCTGTCTGAGAAGTGCTGTTCATCGGGAACCATCACGAGAGGTAGCTACACTCATTATGAGAGACACACTCCTAAGTGGGAAGGTTACGGTAGATAGAAATCACTCATTATGGGAGACACACTCCTGAGTGGGAAAGATCCGATACACAGATGAGGATCACTGCCAGTGCCATGGTGGATACCGCGACTCATCTGGATTCACCGGTTAGGTGATACACTAGCTAGGTAGAGGATCAACGACTAGTAGAGTTGGTCACATCGATTCCTGACTCTACCTTGGGTCAGGAATGGATAGATGATCTCGATTTGGGCCTCTCAGATGGATGCCTAACTATATCGCAGGAAGTTCTACTGAAGGGATCATACTCTTGTGTGAGGAAATGATTCCTGACCTTAAGGGTAATGAGAAGAAGGGGCACTAACCCAAAAATAATATGTCCAAGATATGGTGAACCAGAGGACCATGCCGTTTTCCAAAAATTACACGGCGTGTAGAAAGGTTACACGCTGTGTGGTCTGACCACGGGTACTGCCCGTGTACAATGACCTGTGTCGTAAAGCTGATCGCATAGAAAAAAACTGAGTACACGACGTGTAGTATGGTGTACACGCCATGTCCAAGTGACTGGGGTTGGCATGGTCTTCAACCTGTGTGTTTCAACCCATGTTCGTGTATCCCCAGGATACACGCCGAGTCCCACATAGCTACTTCTGTCATGATGTACATGCCGTGCTGCCTGAAGCTGTGTAGATCATCCCGTGTCTGTGTATTTCCCAAAGTACATGTCGAGTCTTTGAAGAAAGTCCAACATGTCCTGTGACCAGGGTCACATGTCGTATGATTCTTCTCTGACCCTCAAAACCCTATCCACCATCGCCAGTACTACACGGCGTGTTCTTAGGAAGTACACGCCGTGTATTCTGGAAATTTCCTAAAACACGGACTTCCACCGTCGCGCCTCTGGTGATGATTCTTTCGTCGATTCGGCCACCCGATCACCATGAAACCTTTAGGTTTTGGGTTCCCCAACACCATGAAGCTGCTTCCAGTGTTTTCGGACCTTCGATTGGCTCCGAAAACATGATTTGATCTTCCCGCGTGAAGAACGCTCGAAGAATGCCCTTTTACGATCTGGTCCGATTTGTCGTCCTCCATCGTCGTCGCACCTCTACAAAGTCATTACGGTGTCAAAACATTGATTTGGGATCATTGCATCATGAAACGGTTGCGCAATGATTCATTGTTCGTCACCCCGCAAAGAACACAAAGAACGCGTGAGAAAAGAAAAGGTGGAGAAATCCAATAAACAAAGTGAGGAACGAACCCCCGCCGTCGTTCATCACGGCGTTGATCCACTCCCGTTAGCAGGATTAAATGGAGCAAGGATCAACAACAGTAAATATCATGGATTAATTCCCCACAAACTTCCCAAAGAAAAAATCCCTCCCACAAGAACGTACGAATCCTCAAATCAACTTGTTTGTGGTTGATCCGCATTCGTCGTTTAAATCAAGAATGGGGAAAGAGGAATGAAATAACAACCCCAACCTTTAGAAATGATTGATCATTGAAAAAGGCGTCATGCTGTCGTCGTCATCGAGATCCTTGAACGTCGTTGGCGCAGTGATTCATAGCTTCGATCCATCGTCGTTCATCGCCGATAATTTCTTCCAAGGCTACACGCATTTTTTATCTAGAGTTTCCTCTCAAAAATTCGTCAAGAACCACTATTCGCATAATCCCAAAAATAAAGGAAACGTGTTTGGTATTTAATTACGTGGTGGTTTTAATGAGTCCAACTTGCCATTTTTGCATAATTATGACGCATCAGTAAATTAGGAAACATCTGTTCCATTTACCGCGCTGCATCGGATGTTTCCTTAAAAAAAGAAATAAAATGAACTTGTGAATTTATTTTATTTCATTTTACTTTAAAACCTACGAAAATCAACTTTTTTCCCTAGTCCAGTGCTGGTCGAGGTTAGACTTGTTCTTAGGTAAAGTTGTCATCCCGGACGCAACGATGCCCTCTGATTTTTAATCCAGACATCCATTTGGAAACTGATACAACCGCGCACAATCGCCGACTCACTTAACTTAAATAGTTCAAACCACCATTCCGGGCTCACTGGACCTCAGAATGATGTTCCGTCTTCACGCCGAGTCTCAAAATAATTCCATATAATATTTTAAAAAATAATACATAGAAAATCTGAGACATTACATTCTCCCCACCTTGGGGCTTTACGTCCCTGAAAGGCCAAAACAATGGATACTAAAAAAGATGTGGGTACTGGGCACTAATTTGGGCCTCCCACTCCCACATTCTCTCCTAAAGATTACCGTGCTTCCACCGGACACGCACCACGGGAATCGATCACCCACGAAGGATCCTCTCCTGCCGATCCTCGATCTCCACAGGGTACTCAGCAAAGGTCACTCCATCCTCAATGTCAATCTCTCCCCAGTCGATGATGTGTAATGGGTCGTGCACGTACCTTATCAGCTGTGACATGTGGAAGACATCATGTACCCGATGCAACTGTGGCAGTAGAGATAGGTAGTATGCCACCTCACCAACTCTGCACAGTATTTGGAAGGGTCTGATGAACCTCAGAGATAGCTTGCTGCCTTGGCCAAATCTCCGTAACCCTCATCGAGGTGAGACTCGAAGAAAGACATGGTATCCCTCTTCGAACTCTAGAGGTCTCCATCGTTTTTCAGCATAATACTTATGCCGGATCTATGTAGTCTTCATCCACTCCCGGATGATTTGCACCTTTTCTGTGGTAGCTTGCACCAACTCTGGACCCATGAGTGCCGACTCTCCAGGATTGGTCCTGCAAAGCAGTGACCGGCAGGGTCTCCCATACAAGGCCTCAAATGGTTCCATACCAACGGTGGAGTGATGACTGTTGTTTTACGCAAAATCCACCCGTGGTAGGTGGTCCTCCCAACTGTGACAAAATTCCAAGATATAGGCCCATAATATATCCTCCAAAACCTGAATGGTCCTCTCCGTCTGACCATAAGTCTGGGGATAAAACGCTGTGCTTAAGCGTAGCTAAGTCCCAAAGCCTCTTGCAATCCCTTCCACAACCGGGACGTGTAGTGGGCATCTCGATCTGATACTATAGTAGAGGGGACGCCATGAAGCCGAACTATTTCCTGCACGTAGAGGCGTCCCAAGCTCTATACGGAACTCTTCTCCCTGAAAGCTAGGAAGTTGGCCGACTTGGTGAGTCGGTCAATGATCACCCAAATGGAATCATGCCCCTTGGACATACATGGTAATCCTGTCTAGAAGCCCATAGATATTCCATCTCACTTCCACTCTGGAACTTCTAGGGGGTGAGATAATCCTGCGGGAACCCGATGCTTAGCCTTCACCTGCTGGCATGTGAGTCATCGAGAAACGAAATCTGCTACTGCCTTCTTCATGCCTGACCACTAGAACTATCATCGGAGATCCTGGTACATCTTTCCCACTCCAGGATGTACCACCAATGGGGATGTATGAAACTCCCTCAGGACCTCCTCCTGCAACGCCACTGGTACAACAATGCCTTCGCTGAAAAGAAGTACATGCTCCCCACCTTGTGAATATCCATTAGGAGCATGTCCTGTGGATAACTGAGCACGTAAAGCCACACAGTCGAAATCCCCAAGTTGTGTCTCCCTAACTTGCTGTAAGAGTGGAGGGGTGACAACCATTGACTATAGGTAAGTTGCATCCTCTCCATCCACGAAGGATAACTGCAACACAACTAACTGCTGTGTCGCCTCACTCAACAACTATGAGCTCAACCTTCTACTAAGAGAATCCACCACCTTGTTCCACTTCCCAGGAGTATAGACGATCTCCAAATAATAATCCTGGAGGAACTCTTGCCAACTCCCTTGCCTCAGATTCAGATCTCTCTATGGGAAGATGTACTTGAGGATCTTTTGGTCAGAGTAGACTATAAACCGCTCGCCCATAAGGTAGTTTCACCACATCTTCAATGCGAAGACTACCACTGCCAACTCGAGATCATGGGTTGCATAGTTATACTCATGTGGCCTAAGCTGGTGTGACCCATAAGTAATTAATTCATGCCGCTGCATCAGGACACATCCGAGCCCGGTCCCTGATGCATCACAGAAGAATTTGTGCTCGATGCCCTCCTCTGGAAATCTCAAGACCAGGGCGCTCGTCAAACTCTACCTCATCTGCTTGAAAGCCTGTTGGAACTTATCTATCCATACGAAGGGTTTCCCCTTCTTGGTCAGGACTGTCATCGGTGCTGATATCCGGGAGAAGTCAGGAAGGAATCTCCGGCAATATCCTGCTAACCCAAGGAAGCTTTGTACCTCCGTCATGCTCCTAGGCGGCTCTAATGCCAAAAAAGCCTCCACCTTGGCTGGATCTACAACTACTCCATATGATGCGATGACATGACCCAGAAAGTGGACCTCCTGAATCCAGAGCTGGCACTTCAAGAGCTTCCCATAAAGCTGGTTCTCCCAGAGTACATCTAGAACCATCCGTAGGTGTCTCACGTGCTCCTCCTCTGACGTCGAGTACACGAGGATGTCATTGATGAGGACCACCATGAACCAGTCCAAGTATGGCTGGAGGATCCGGTTCATCAGCCCCATGAAAACTGCAGGGGCATTTGTCACTCCAAAAGGCATCACAAAGTACTCATAGTGACCATAGCGGCATGTGAAAGCCATCTTCGGTATATCCTCATCCCGTACTCGTAGCTAGTGATATCCTGATTGAAGGTCAACCTTCGAGAACCACTATTCCCCTCTTAGTGATCGAAGAGGTCATCAATTCTTGGTAGTGGATATTTGTTCTTTACCGTTACCTGGTTCAGGCGCCAGTAATCCACGCATAGCCTCATACTCCCATTTGCCTTCTTGGAAAACAAGACTGGGGTCGCCCAAGGTGAAACGTTGGGTCTCGCGAAACCCTTGCTCTGAAAATCCTCCAACTGCACCCTCATCTCGTGAAGATCTGCGAGAGCCATCCAATATGTTGATGAGGAGATCAGTGTCTTCCCGAGGTGTAAGTCGATGAAGAAGTTGATTTCCCGGTGGGGAGGTAGTCCTGGAACATCTTTGGGAAAGACGTCCTCGTACTCCGCCAGTACTGCTGGAAACTGGGAGCTCACAACATCTACTACTCCGAGGATAAGGCTATCCATATCATGAGTGATTGGATGCACCCTCCAATTCATGAGCCCATTTTGCGCTGCCTAGGTCTCCCTTTCTCTGAAAAAGGAAAACCTCATCCCATCATGATGGACACACCACACTCTTCGCCTAAAGCAGTCAATCTGGGCATGAAACGAAGATAACCAATCCATACTGATAATGACGTCATAAGGTCTCGATGCTACCACTAAGAGGTTCCAACCGAAACTCTCACCTCCAAGGGTAATATCACACTGTCTGCAAAGGTGCATGGTCATTGAGTCTCCTCCCGTAGGTGTCTCCAAGCGTACGGATCGAGTCAACGGTTCTACCGGAATCTCGAGGTTTCGTACAAGACATGTGGCTATTAGGGAATGACTGGAACCTGTGTCTATAAGCACATTAGCTAAGGTAGATAAGACACAAATCATACCTCGAATCATCCCTAGAGTCCCAGGGTCATACGCCTCGACCGCATGTAGCTGTCTCCGCCCCTGTCCCCCAGCTCCCTGCGCCTGGTGCGGACCTCCTGGGGGTGGTGGTGGAAGTAAGTCAAAGCGTTTGCCACCACCTACAGCTCTCCCTGCCCCTCTGCCACATCCGCCGCCTGGTGGGTTTGCTTGTTTTGTTCTCTGCCTCTGCCTCGGTGGTCCATCCTCCTCTTCCCTGTCAGCAGCTCGACGGGTCGGGCAATCTCTAGCGAGATGTCCCCTACCGTCGCATGCGTAGCATCGCTTCTCCCTAGGATGACTGGTTCCAGCCTTAGAGCCATGGACTGTCTATCCCTATCCTGGGTCCTCCTATGACGTTTCCCACATCCAGAACCCTATGCTTGATGTCAACTCCCTACTGCCGGGGTCTCCGCACCAATCTGCCTGCTGCTGACTGTCGGCAGCTGTCTCTGCTCCGCCAAGAAGCTCTCGTTCACCAAGGCCCGCTCGAGCACTCCAGCATAAGTCGATATGCGTAGAGGCACAACACTAGCTAGGATGTATCATCGTAGACCTCACTCAAATGTCTGAACTCTGAAGTACTGATCCCTGACCATACCCATCGAGTACCTGGTGAGGTTGGTGAACCTCGATGAATAGTCAGCTACTATCATACTGCCCTACTGGAGCTGGAGAAGCTTCTGGATGCACACATCTCTTAGCGTAATCAGAAAGAACTCCTCCATAAAGAGTCGCTCAAACTCCATCCATGAAATAGTCTCATTGTCGTGAGTTTGTGTGGTCAGACTCCACCATCGTCCCGCCAAACCCTAAAGAAGGCTCGCTCCTAGGATCACCATCTGGTCCACTGGTGTCCTCACTAGACGGAAAACTCTATCTACTGCCTCAAGCCAGTATTAAGCCGCATGAGGCTCAGGCCCGCCTCGGAACCTGAGGGGTCTCTGTATCTGGAACTCATGGAGCATGCTGAGCCTGCGCTCCTCGCCGGTCGGTACTGCAGGCACCACTGGCTGTTCCACTGGTGGTATAGAAGGTGTGGCACTTGGTGGAAACGCCTGGAGAGCTGGTCCCTGTATCGAAGCCTCTTCACTGAGGGGGTCATCCTCATGATCGTGCTACCGAATCCTAACGGGTATGCGTCACATAGGCATCATGTAAAGAAACAAGATGTACCATGGTCAATGAGTATATCTGGATAGTTGACACAAAGGACATGGAAAACACAACCCATTCTTATATGATGCATGTACCTTTTTATTTCCCCGCAACCAGTGTTTTCTTGTACCGAGTTGAAAAATAGGTTATCAGAGTCCTGGTGTATGGATACATCAGCCGCCACACCAACACTAGAGTCTCTGGCCAGGAAGTCGAACCCGAAACACTTAACACCATTTCCCCAAACCAAACTCACAGACTCTTGGTCCTATGGTAGAACCGACTAGCTCAGATACCACTCTGTCACAACCCGTCCCAGTGGGGCCCGCACCGTGACTCCCCAAGCCCGCCTCCAATAGACCAGGGGCTGGTGACTAGCACCGAGTAGGCATATTACTAACATGGGAGGCATATTACTAACATGGGAGGCATTGCCTATATACCTGTACACACACACACATCTCCAAGCCCAAAGTGATGAAATGAAAAAAACACTAAGGAAAAAAATGCATGCATACAACTAAACCCAAATAACAGAGTACGACGAAAGGTAGAGTACAAAAAAGTAAACTGGGATGGAATACAAGCCCACCAAAAACAAGAGTCTAAAAACTATAATTTCCAACCTGTAAACACAAAAGGTACTGGGACTGCTGCTCATAGCTGTAGGAACGCCTCAGCCAGTAGGGAACTCATAAATCTCAGTCCTGCCCTGGTCCACCCTAGACTTTTTCAAAAGGTTTCTCGTCTGCACAAGACACCAGACGTGCGAGAAAGGCCTGTGTAGGGGTGAGTATAACAATACTCAGTTGAGGACCCCGAAAACCACAAAGAAGTATGTAAGTAAAGGTACATTCATCCATGCACTGTATATTTCTACAGAACATATAGAACAAACCAGATATACTAAAAACCTAGACCCATAGTCTAGAGACAAGTCACACAACCACATACCCCCGTTAGGGATTCTGTTTGAAGATTCCGAGATGCATTCATTCCGGGAGAACACACTCCACGAGTCTTATAGCTCCGATGACGTCCGTCCGAGAAGTGCTGTTCATCAGGAACCATCACGAGAGGTAGGTACACTCATTACGGGAGACACACTCCTGAGTGGGAAGGATACGGTAGATAGAAAGCACTCAATTTGGGAGACACACTCCTGAGTTAGAATGATCCGATACACAGATGACGATCACTGGCAGGGCCATGGCGGATACCGCGACTCATCCAAATTCACCAGTTAGGTGATACACCAGCTAGGTAGAGGATCAAAGCCTGATAGAGTTGGTCACATCGATGCTTGAATCTACCTAGGGTCAGTAATGGATAGAGGATCTTGATCTGGGCCTCTCGGGTGGATGCCTGACTCAATCATAGAAAGTCCTTCTGAAGGGATCATACTCCTGTGTGAAGAAATGATGCCTGACTATCAGGGGAATGAGAATAAGGGGAACTAACCCAAACGAAAGATGTCCAAGATACGGTGAACAACAGGACCATGTAATTTTCAAAAAATTACAGGGCATGTAGAAAGGTTACACGCTGTGTGGTCTGACCCTCGGTACTGCCCGTGTACAATGGCCCGTGTCATAAAGCTGGTCGCGTAGAAACAAACTGAGTACACGATGTGTAGTACGGTGTGCACTCTATGTATGAGTGACTGGGGTTGTCACAGTCCTCAACCCGTGTGTTTCAACCTGTGTCCATGTATCACTGAGATACACGCCGAGTCCCACGTAGCTGCTTCTTTCATGATGTACACACCCCGTCACCTGAATCCATGTAGATCATTCTGTGTCCGTGTATTTCGCAAATTACACACCGAGTATTAGGGGGAAAGTCCAACATGCCGTGTGACCAGGGTCACACGCCGTGTGATTCTTCTCTGACCCACGAAACCCTAGCCATCACTGCCAGTACTACATTGCGTGTTCTTAGGAAGTACACACTGTGTATTCTGGAAATTTCCAGAAACACAGACTTCTGTCGTCGCACCACTGGTGATGATTTGTTTATCGATTCGGCCGCCCCATCACCACGAAACCTTCAGGTTTTGGTCCCCCCAAAACCACGAAGCCGCTTCCCATGTTTCCGAACCTCTGATCGGCTCCGAATACATGATTTGATCTTCCTATACGAAGAACACTCGAAGAACTGCCTTTTCCGATCCGGTTAGATTTGTGGCCCACCATCGTCGTCGCACCTCTAAAAGGTAATTTCGGTGTCGAACCTTCTATTTGGGATCATTGTGTCATGAAATAGTTGTAGAATGATCTGTTGTTCGTCGCCCCATGGAGAACAAAAAGAAAGTGTGAGAAAAAAAGGGGGAGAAATCCAATAAACAAAGTGAGGAATGAACCCCCACCATTGTTCGTCACGGTGTTGATCCTCTCCCATTAGCAAGCTTAAATTGAGCAAGGATCAACAATAGTAAATAGCATGGATTAATTCCCCATAAAATTTCCAAAGAAAAAATCCCTCCCGCAAGAACGTACGAATCCATGGATCAACTTGTTTGTGGTTGATCCGCGTTCATCGTTTAAATCAAGAATGGGGAAAGAGGAATGAAATAACAACCCCTAACTTTAGAAAGGATTGATCATTGACAAAGGCATTGTGTTGCCGCCATCGTTGAGATCCTTGAACATCATTGGCGCAGCGATTCACATCTTCGATCCATCTTCGTTCGTCGCCGAGAATTTCCTCCGAGGTTCCACAAATTTTTTTCTCTTGTGTTTCCTCTCAAAAATTCGTCAACGACCACTATTCTCATAATCCCCAAAAAGGAAACGTGTTTGGACTTTAATTATGTGGTGGTATTAATGAGTCGAACTTTCCATTTTTGCATAATTATGACGCGTCATTAAATTAGGAAACAACTGTGCCATTTACCGCACTGCATTGGATGTTTCCTTCAAAAAAAATAAACTTGTGAATTTATTTTATTTCATTTTACTTTAAAACGTCCGAAAATAAATTTTTTTCCCTCGACCCATGCCGGTCGAGGTTAGACTCTTTATTAGGTAAAGTCATTGTCCCGGACGAAAAATTTCCCTCAGATTTTTAATCCAGGCATCCGTTTGGAAACTTCCACAACCGCGCACAATCACCGACTCACTTAACTTAAAAAAGTTCAAACCACCATTCCGGGCTCACTGGACCTCGGAATGATGTGCCGTCTTCACGCCGGGTCTCAAAATAATTCTATATAATATTTAAAAAAATAATACATGGAAAATATGAGATATTATCTTTATAGATATATAATAAAAGCGTATTTATTATACATGAGGTTTTAACATGTATGAAGGAATTCCAGACTAAAGGTAAGTGATTTTCATGTCATTTTTTACTTTTGTTAGACACTTTCTATATTCACCACTTATTTCTTATATGTGGGGTATATTATTCACATGAATGTAATTTATGATTCTTATACATAAAATTTTTGGTGCTTAAATATCCATTTGAAGATCTATATTTCATGGGCTTATTGTTTCAATGTTACCCCAACGATAAGAGAATTTTGTCTCAAATTTCATTCTTTCAGACAAGAGTTATGTTATGCACCTATATTATTTTAAGAGGTGTATATACTGACACTTTGACATGTTATATAATTAATATCCTTATTTTAATGATATTTTATTCTTCATTTAATGATATTATTCTATGAGGATTGTGATTCAAAGTTACTAAAGTGGTTGGAGTTTATTGATACAATCTCATTGTTTATCAGGACTGTTTATTATTATGCTTTCAATGATGAAATATTATTATCCATATGTATTATCATTTCTATTTGTAACGAACCAAAATTTTATCTATAGAAATTCCCTTCTTATAATTATGTCATATTGTATAAAAACATAAGATAACACAATTAAAGTTTTATAAATTATGAATGAAGGAAATACGAAGCATTTCTAGATGTTAAGGAATATATACCGATGAAATACTAACTTGACCTTTGGAATATTAATGCAACCAATATGAATAGTAAACCAAGAAATTGAATAGTAACCTCACTAGTGGATTTATAAATTAAATTTATCCATATTATAAGTTACAATATGATATAATTATACCAGAGTATAAGATAATAAATATTGTAGAAATTATTAATTAAGTACTGGTATTTTTGTATGTAATAAATATTTATTTACAATTTTATGACTAATTTAATATTTTAAAATAATATTTATTTACATAAAATTTATTCATAAATTATTATTTTGATTTCTTATGATTATAAGACAATTTTATGAGACCTTAATAATTTTTTCAATGTATTAGAAAAGAAGGATTAATTTTCAAATTTGTATTATCCAAGTAAATAATGATTTTAATTAAAAACTATATCTATCATACTTAGAAAATTAATTTCATAAATTTGAGTACATTTGTTTATTCTACACGTTGAAAAATTGTATGGGTGAATTTTTGGGTTTTTTCTTAAATAGTTGATTTTTTGGTGAATAGTAAAATACGGTAATTTACTGTGTAAGTAAATAAATGATTTTTGAGTCATTTTTGAGTCATGGATGATGTAAGTGACCATTGGTTATAATTTACACACCCAAATTACTTTATTTAGTCTCAGGAATCAGCACTATTTCTTTTTTTGATAAAAATAACCAATAATATTGAGTAAAATAATGATAAAACACCCATCTCTTCCACTATAAATATCACCCCTCAAAACCTCTTCTAATCACACCTATAAAGCCCATAACCATATCCATATTATACTAAAATGTCCTCCCTATATCCTTCTTTATGTCTAGGATCTTTTGTTCCTAATAAAATATGAAAACCTTTTCCCTAATGAGGTTCGTAAGTGGAGGGAATCAAGAGGTAAACCCCTCTTCTGTTTTCTTTCAATTTCTTTTTCAAGTAATTTTATTTTATTTTCTATCCTCGACTCCCCTAATACAGAGTTTAAGATAGATAAATTACATTACATATAATATAATTTTATTATTCTAATATAATAATTCTTAATCATCTCTCTTTCCCCCTCCTTTTATACTAAGAGTGAAAACACCATCCAAGACGTGTTAATTTATCACATTCAAGAAAGACGTGTTTTCAATTTCAATTACCATGTTCAAGGCTGGTCATGAAAACATTTTTATGATTGAACCTGGTAATAATTTATTTATTATATATTATTTAATGTTCTGGAATCATTATACATACCTGATGTAAAATAATAAAACAAAAAAGGTTTGTTGTGAGCGAAACCACTCAAAATAATCCAAGTGTTTGTCATTAAATATTTATCTTATGATTCATCCTCACCCAAAATAAAAAAAATGAATTATATGATTAATTAACCTTCTGTATGATCATAAATATCTTATAAATTCAATTCTGGACTTGAATTTCCATTTTACATGAACTTCCATAAGCGAGCCGATCACGAAAATTTAGAAAACAACCACTGAAAAATGTTAAAATTGTACATTTTAACTCATCTAAAGGGCATAAAATAACTAAATAGAATTATAATAAAACAATTACATGTAAGGAATGTATTGTACCTTCTTTATGTACCCCACCATACTCGGCGTACCGTGCCTGCTCAACGTACCGCGCTTGCTCTGTGTACCATGCATTCACTATCAGTTTAAGAGAAAAAATGTAACACCCTGATTCACCCCACCTCCTAGGGTGGTTTAGTGTCCTTTAGGTATCTAAGGACATGTTTAGTTATTTTTAGAGACTAGGAATAAAGGACTTTATTAAAAATATTAGTGATAAGATTAATCCTAGGAAAACATCCCAGAAATTTGTTAAGTATAGAGTAAGTGGTTTATCATGAAAATACATCACTGGAAGTATAATATAAGTGGAAGTGGTTCTGGAATAGATGTACCTTGGAGTCAAAACTCCAAAAAGGTATTCTAGTCCAGAAATGGGGTAACCTGGTATATGACAAGAAGCCTTACTGCACACATGGTTTGACACTCCTGAGGGATATGTATAACAAACCATACATTACAGACATTGATATTACTTTAAAGTTGAATAATATTCATTAAAAAATATAACAAATCCATTATAATACTATATAGGTAAAGTGTCATTAGAAATTAAGAAACATAATTAACTTTTTCATAAGACATCTTCATTGTGTCCCACTTATTTCTTCTTAACTAGACCCCCTTTTTACATATCTTACTTAATTCCATTATTCATGACTTGGGGAAAATAAATATATGAAATGGTGAGCATAGATGCACAATAAGGTTAAAAAAGGTAGATATCAATCATATCTTAATTATAAGACATAGGAACATAACATTTGAAATTATTATCCTAAAAATTAAAGATCGTGATATAATTCCATGGGATAAATCATGAATGTTTTTAAGAATCAATGAAAATAATACCAAAAGTATAACATAATAAATGAAGGTTTTTAGAATACATGTAAGAATAGAAAATCATTTCATATTAGTTAAGGATCATTGCCAATACCATCATAGTAGACAAAGTCCATTACCATAACAAGTTAACTCCTTGTTCTAGCCACGTATCACTGAACCAAGATAAATTATCATTCCATCCATATCTATCTCATGAGATATAAATCTTGACCCAATGCATTGGAGGGAGATATAGGACCCAGCAATCCCATAATGAAATCATTCTTACGTGTGACATAACAACATAAATATTTCATCATAACCCAAGGAATAAAATGGGTTTATTTAAACATTATTCCACCATAACATAATCCATGTAAAACAATTAGATTCTATAAATATAATTCCATCATAACAATAATAAAATAATAGGAACAATAAGGGTATTAAACTTGAAAAATAACCCTATTAATGAATTACCTATTATATGTAAAATAATTTTTATATAATAGTTAAAATTAATTCTTGAGGAAAATATACTTTCTTCTTTAGAAACATTTTCTTTTCTCAAAGTTACATATAATTTCAAAGAAAAGAATTTATTTAACAATAAACTTCCAATAATGTAGAGTAATATTCATGGAAATAAGGTGTTATGAAGACATAACAGTCTGTTCATGCTTTATAAGTTAAAAAAACCATTCTCATCATACTTTAGCTAGAAAAGTAAAAAAGTAACTCCTATCGAATAACTAAAAAATATTCATTTAATAACTATTAATGAAATTTTATCCATGGGTAAAACTGACAATAAATAATTTTATAATAATAGATACAAAATTATATATTTAGGAAACATGTATGTGGATGATAAATATACCCCTATAAATACTTACGTGTAAACAATCTCAGATAATTACGAGATTTTGAAATTATCTCTTACCTTAGGTCAAATTTCCTTTTTATCAGGCCGAATCTCTTTTATAATGATTTAAATAATGTAATTGACTTATTTCATAATCATATTAATTTTTATGATATCATATATAATAATATTATCATCCATTTGTTAATAACATTTCATTAGTATTTTTTATTCGGGTATGAACTGCTTTATTTTCTTATGCATGTTTTGTCAAATAAGTTCCAGTTCACCTTAATAGGAAATAATTATATCATCAAAAAATGATCTTAACATTATATATATATATATATATATATTATTTATTCATTCTATACATTTATATAATCATTATTTAATGAAGATCATGTAGTATGAATCACATCGCATCGTGGGGATAGTAGGCCGTACATACGCACGAGCTATGATATCATTCCCATAATTGTTGAATGGTATTGAAGAGAATGGTGTATAATATTTTAGAATCAATATCATGTTACAATAATAATATATAGTTATTATTTATATCACTATACCCTTCCATGTAAGGTAGTGGTGAAAAATAGATGACACCGCGGTGTGAAGACGATAAGCCGTACATACGCACATGTGGTGATGTTTTTTTTCATAGGATAGATAGAAAGTGGAATATTATTTTACCATAATCATAATAAAATATCATTACATAAGTTATAATAGAGTTATTACTTTATAATGAAATAAATTATTAATATGAAGTAAAAGAATAAAGAAGTTTGAAATAATCGGTAGAAGAGATTACATTTTCTTCGACATGCTTCTTCAAAATCTCTTCTTAGAGCACTAGATTTGGTCTTTGAAGAAGACCAGAACCTATTGAACGTAATTAGGGAAGCTGATAAGGAAAGTTGTCCAGGGATGACTATGATTTAAGTCTCAAATTTATGTTAATATGTGTGGTAGGAGTTTCCCTTTTATAAGTGAGGTGATGATCGTTTTTAGGATTTCCAAAAATTTAAGTTTATAATAAAAATTAAACCCCATATAAAAACCTCCAAATTATCCCAATTTAGAATATAATATGAAATATGGTGGTAGTATCATCAACTAATAGATTTTATAAATGTTTTTATGTCAACTTAAACCTTGTCATTTTAATTAACACTTAATAATTTTATTTAATTTTTAACTAGGGTAGAAAATATTTAAATATTAAAAGGGTGAAATATTTACATATTTGATGTCAATTAGACCATAAATAAATAACTTAGAATATTTATTATGATACCATAATTATTCTTTATTTTTAAAAAATGTTTTATGATTTTTAAATAATTTAATAAAAAATTATTTTGATAAACAATCAATAGTGTTAATTTTGACACTATTCAATTCATTAATTTTTAAAAATATCAAGATAACCAGTTAATTTTAAAAAAAATATTTTATTATATTTATAATAGTTCAAGGTCATTTAGAAAATTCATTATACATATTAATTATCCCAAATTATATTTATTTTAATATTTTTAATAACATATATTTGTCATATCTATTAATAAAGTAATTACTGAATCAATTTTGTGAAATTATTTCATATATTTTTTTGTTGAATAAAAAATAAAAAGTAAATCAAAAAATATGATGAATATAAATCCACGATATTGTATAAGAATATTTTTAGTCGAGTTTCTCTTCTGTAAAATCCAACATTTAAAATGTTATACTTATTAAATTATGAATGTGACAACTTTAACACCACTTTAAATAAAATAATATAAGTGTCACAATATATTATATAGGGATCCAAATGGTCACTAACATGACCATTGGATTTTTATGGTCGATATATACTTGACAAATATGATTTATTCATGTTTATGGGTCTTTTTTATGGTTATTATCGTTTTAGTAAAAATTATTTTGTTGATTTCTCATCAATTAATTAATTTTTACATCATAAAAGTGTAAGTATTTAAGGTAAATATTTATTTCCTAAAAATTACAAAAACATTATCCTGATAAATAAAAAAATTAGATTTAAAATTAGTATTTATAATTGAATTTTTCTTCTGTATTACCTTATTTAAAAAATGATTTAGTTATTAAAATATTAGTGAGACATATTTAACTTTTCTTTAAATAAAAATAAATTAAATGTCCTACTCTCATCCATGTGGCTTCTAAAGGACACCATTTCGAGATAATGATGATTTAGGTTGAAACACACACATTCAATGATATTAATATAAGTGGTAGGATAATTTTATAATAGTATTATTACCCTTTTTACCTGGTTTACTATATTAATAAAAATTAAAAAAGTTACTATTCATAATGAAAAAATATAAAATAAATCTATTTACATAATTTTGAAATAGTTATTCTAAATATGGAATCAATTTTTTGAAATTAAAAACATCAATGTTGTAATAATTAATTTAAAATTAATCCAGCTGTTAGAATGAGAGAATGAGTTTTAAAAGGTAAAATATTTCAAAAGAGTGAAATGTTTTTACATATGAATTCAATGAAAAATTAATGATAATTAAATAAAATATATTGAATGATAAAAAAATATTCTATTTATACTTTAAAACCATTCATTATAAAAATTTAACCCAAAAAATTATTTCGATGAAAAAAGTTGTTTTCAATTAAAATTTAGTGTATTTTTAGTATTCATAAAAATTTGAAAGTTATCAGAAAAATATTAAAATTTCATCCAAATTAAATTTTTATATCCCAATTCCAAGGAAAATATTTTTATTCTCATATAAAAATTATTAATGTCTCTAAAT
Source organism: Viscum album (assembly GCA_963277665.1). Classification (NCBI taxonomy): domain Eukaryota; kingdom Viridiplantae; phylum Streptophyta; class Magnoliopsida; order Santalales; family Viscaceae; genus Viscum; species Viscum album. The sequence goes on from OY728151.1 coordinate 464,647,355, forward strand.
ATTAATTTTAAAGGTTTCCCATGCGGGTTCCTCAAATTGGTGGTTCCGCCACAAAACATTATCCAAGAGAGTGGTATTGTTTCTCAGAACTTTTTCACTATAATACAAAATCTCTATTGGTTGTTCTTCATAAGAAATATATTTCTCTAGGAGTATGACTTTTGAGTTTGGTACATATTATGGATCAATTATATACTTTATCATGAGAGATACAATGAACACATCATTAACTTGATTGAGATTAGGTGGGAGTTCCAATTGGTAAGCTAACTTCCCAACAAGATCAAGAATTTAAAATGGACCAATTTACCTAGGTCTCAACATTCCATTATTTAAAAATATCATTACTATATTCCGGGGTGATATTCTTAGAAACACCCTGTCACACACTTCAAACTTCATGTCTTTCCTTTGACTGTTAGTATAACTTTTTTTGTCAACTTTGAGATACTCTTATGTTTTATTGAATAGATATGAACCTTTATACCATTTAATCAATAATAACAAGTCATAATAGAATTAGTTTCCCAACTTCATTCCATAAATATAGACTTATACACTTCTTTCTATATGAGGATTCATATGGAGCCATCCGAATACTGAAGGGAAAGATATTGTAGTAAGAAAATTACACCAAAGGTTGGTGTTGATCCCAAAAACCTTTCAAATCCATTGAGAAAGCTTTCAAAATGTCTTCTAGAGTTTGAATTTTCCTCTCAAAATGACCATATTTCTAAGGATGATAAGTAGTGATGAAACTCAACTTTGTATCTAGAGCCTTTTTAATACTTCATTGAAACTTCAAGGTAACCTTTAGATCCTGATCAGTTATAATGGAATGTGGTCCTCCATGAAATATTACCACTTTAATTGTATATATTCAAGTAATATGATCAAGTGATAAATCCTCTCTAATAGTAATGGACTATGCTAATTTCATAAGGCGATCAACTATAACCCATATAGAATTATGACCTTTAAATGTGTTTGGAAGTCTGATGATAAGTCCATAGTGATGTTTTACCATTTCCATTATAGTATGGGTAATTGTTTTAACATCCCCTTATAATTCTATCTCTCAGCCTTAACTTGCTGAAAAACCAGGCACCGAGAGACATATTAGGGAACATATCTTTTCATGCCATCCCATTAGAAATACACTTTCAAGTCCCTGTACATCATTATTCTTATAGGATGAATAGAGAATGATGTACTATGAGCCTTATCCAATATATCATTCATTAATTATTGTATGGGAGTAATAAAAACCTAGTTCCTGAACCTTATTACTCAATCACAATCAAGGTTTAATTCAGGAACATTTTTCACTTTCTTTTGTAGCTCTACATCATCCTTACATGCCTCCTTAATGTTTACTTTTAGATATGGTTGAACATTCAATTGAGAAAGATAATATTTCTCCCCTTCCTTAAAAATTTCAAGATCTATTCTTTGAAAATCCATTAATATTGGATCTTTTTATATCCTCATCATGGATTATCTAGAATGGTCCTTTCAACTCAAAGCATTCGCCACCTTGTTCTCTTTACCTGTGCAGTAATATATTGAGCAGTCATAATCTTTAATCAACTCCAAACATCTTATTTGACACACATTCACCTCCTTTGCTGTGGAAATATACTTTCAAATTTTATGATCAGTATAAATATCACAACTTTCACCATAAAGATAATTCTTCTATATCTTTAGTGCCAAGATTAGCACGTCTGACTCCAAATCCTGAGTTGGGTAATTTTTCCCAGGGAATTTCAATTTTAATAAGGCATTAGATTTCACCATATAATTTTTCATGAGAAAACACCCAAGACCCTTCTTGGAAGCATCTCTATATATCACTAACCTTTTCCCACTATAAGGCAGTGTGAGCATAGGTGCACTGGGAAAGCTTCTTTTTAGCTCTTTGAAATTTTCTTCACATTCCTCCATCCACATGAAATTAACTTCGTTTCGAGTCAAAATAATGTGTAGATTAGATAATAGTGAATAATATTTCACAAAATGTATATAATATCCATACAAATCAATAAAAATTCAGATTTCAGTTATCATTGTTGGTCTCGACTAACTTTTAATAACTTCTATTTTTCCTGAGTCCACAGATCACCCCTCTCTTGAGATTATTTGACCCAAAATGAATCTTTCTGAAGCCAAAATTCACACTTTTTAAATTTTTCATAAATCTTACATTTTCTAAGGTTCTTTAGTACAATTCTCATGTGATGATTATTCTATTCATTTCTCTTCGAATATACAAGAATATAGTCTATAAAGACTACCAAAAACTGATCAAGATAGTCTCTAAAGACACTATTCAAAAGATACATGAATATAATGGGGGAATTAGTAAGACAAAAAGGAACCAATATAAATTCATATAGTTCATAAATTTTATAGAATGGCATTTTTGGTATGTACTCATTATTGACCCTTAATTGATGATATCTTGAATGAAGATCAATTTTGGAAAAGTGTTGAGTTCCGCATAGTTGGTCGAGTAAGTCATCAATGCCGAGAGGATGATATTTTTTTGACAGCAATCTTGTTAAGTTATCAATAATCAGTGCGAAGTCTCATTGATCTATCTTTATTATTAAAAAAAGAACATGTACTCCCCAAGGTGAACCACTAGGGCATACAGATCCCTTATAACATTAATGCGTAAAAAGTCCATTCTATGTAGCCTTTTCTCAATTCAAATAATTAGAAATATTTTTTCCATCACTTAATCATTCAACTTCCCAATGAACTTCTTTTACATAGTTAAAACATTTACTAGTTCCATTAAGATAATTTCCTCCAGGTTTCCTTCCACACTTTGATCATAAGGTAAAACTAATATTCTATTTAGATGTGGTCTTTATATATTCCCTTGGATTCCAATTTTCTCTTCTTATAAAACACATCAAACTGACGGGTTACTAAAATATATATCTTAGCATTAAGATCACATCGAACAATTTCTTTGTAGCTATTGAATCCCTTTATGAATAATTCCCTTCAGAGACATGGTTTTAAGACAATAATGAATTTATCAATTTTACTCTTAGGTTGGATAATAAATCCAAAAGTGTACCTATAATATCTTGTAATTGTTTTCTTATATATCAATATATTCATCATCATTTTGGTTATGTTCAAGGAACTAGTTGTCCATTTTTTTCATTTAATAATTGGAATGTACATATTGAAAAATAAATTCTTGAACTCATCCCATTCCATGGATTCAATTTCATCTCATTGCCTCATATTCATGATTAGGTTCCACCATTGATCAGTTTAACCTTCAAAACAATAGACTAATAGTATGAATTTATCATGTTCTAAACATTAGAGAACTAAAAATATCTTTTTAGTGGTACTGATCCATTGTTCAACAACTAATGGATAAAAAGACCAGTTGAATGAAGGTGGACATTGACTCATGAAGGACTAAATAGAATATTGTTCTCTAATTTTATAGTTTGGAAGTCATGTATGATTCATAGCTTGAGAATATTGTCTAAGCATAGCTACAAGATTTTTTATTCCATCCCCCATAACATTTGGTTACTCAGGAGGACAATCATTATACTTCCCGTTACATTCAACATTAAAGCGGTACCTTCAGGTTATAACCATTAACTAAAACCAAAAATCATAGAGTGAGAAAAACTAATCATAATGGTAAAATCACATAATCAAGAATAAAATTTCAATTTAGGAAACTATTGTCTTTATCCTAGTCTATTCAGGATCATTTTTGAAACACTAAGATTTTAACCTATACATTAACATATCTTTTGGGTTCTTACTAAAGTTTTCGCATCCTGGTTTCCAAAGGTTAACTATACCTTTCCACTAATACCCACTATAATAACCCATTCTTTACATACATTGATATTACTTCATAGTTTAAGAATATTCATTTCAAAATATAACAAATCCATGATAGGACTTTATAGTTATAGTATGTTTATAAATCGGGAAACATAATAAATTGGTTTATAAGAAATCTTCATCATCTCCAACTTATTTCATCCTAACGAGAACCCATTTTGAAATATCATACTTAATAACTTCCTTCATGACCTGGTGAAAAGAAACATATGAAAGGGAGAGGTTAGATGATCATTATAGGTAAAAAGGATAGATATAAATCATATCATAATTACAAGACATAAGAACATAACATTTTAAATTCTTATCCTACATATGATATATTTTGATATCATACCATGACATAAATCATGAAACTTTATAAGAATTAAAGGAAATAATTCGAATAGTCATAACATAAGACATGAAGTTTTTTTTGATATAGACATATGCATAGAAAATCAATTCACATTAGTCTAGGATTATTTCTAAGACCATCATAGTGAAAAAATTCCATTACTAAACCAAGTTCACTCCATGTTTAACCCTGTGTTACTGAACTGAGATCATTTCCCATTCTAGACATGTCTATCTGATCAGATATAAATTTTTACCCAATGCATTGGAGGAAGATATTGGTCACACCCATATTATAATAAAATCATTCTTATATATTCCACAACAATATAAACCATTCATCATAACCCAAGGAATAAAATGGGTTTCTTCAAACATCATTCCACCATAACATAATCCATGTAAAACAAACAGATTTCATAAATAACATCACATAATAAAAAATATTATAGGAAGAATAAAGATATTATACTTGGAACATAACCCTATTAAATAATTCCATCTTTGATGGAAAATAACTTTGATATAACACTTGAAATTAATTGAGGAGGGAATTATTTAAAAACATGTTTATCCTTGAAAGATAATGATGAATTGACCTTGAGAAATTATTTTGGACCATTTAAATATATTTTATAATATGTGCCTAAAAATAATAGATAACTTCATTTGGGTAAAAAGAAATTTGGAACAACCCGAAGGAATAATGGAGGTTTGGTTAGAATCTCTTACCTTAAGTCTGATGGTGTCCATCACCTGATATTAATGTAATGTATAACCAAATTAATATAATTAATTTATATTTATAGAACATATTATTAATGTATTGATTTATTATAACTTCATTATGTTAATTCATGACCTTTTTATGGGCTAATAAGTTCAATTTCATTGTTTGGGAACGTTTGTTTCGTTGGTTTTCATGATTGGTTTACTTATATACTTGTATGGATAGACAAGTAATATAAGAATGGTTTTCAAAAATTGATGTTTTATGGTATTACTGAACACACAGAATATTACATGTTTATAAAATTTATTTGATAATTTTTAGTGAAGATGAATCATTATTTAAAACATTCATTATAATAGTTTTGGTAAATTGGTGGTTTTTGATCACATCAATAAAATTTTGAATTATAAATTAATATCATAAGTACAAAAGATAAAAAAACATATATTATATATAATACATATATTATGATCTGTATTAACCATAAAAGGGTTTCTGGACTATAATTGAATACAATAATAGAAATTGAAAATCCATCATCTTATAATGTGATAAATTAACACATCTCAGATGGTGTTTTCATTTCTAGTATAAAAGGAGAGAAAGGATAGATGATGATGAATTATTACACTATCATAAAAATTATAGAAGATGTAAGGTAATAGAGTTATTATAACATTTGGATTAAAGGAGGTGAGGAAAGAAAAAGAAACAAAAGAACTTGAATGAAAATTAAAGAAACAAAATGTGGAATTTACATCTTGAATATAACTTTCTTGATAAACTATTTAGGGGAGAGGATTTGGTCTTTTGAAGAGACCAAGGGATGATGGACATGAGAGAGGGGATTAGGGGGGAATTTGAGTTGAATTTGGACTAGGTAAAAGGCTTTAGGGGATTATAGAGAAGGGGTAAAGATGGGTGGAATTTATAGTGGAGGATAGGAGGGGTTTCCCATTATTTTAATCATTAGTTTAATATTTTTAATCAATACTGATAATAGTATTGATTATTGTGACTAGAAAAATATAAATAGATCATGTGAGTTCAAATAAATTTCCATTTAAATCATAAATTACTCATTCCTCATGCAAAAATTCATTTATTTAGCATTTATCATAAATTATCAAATTTTTATATTCACAAGAAATTCATGTATTTTAGAAAAATCCAAAAAAATTCACCCCTACCATTTTTTGTTGTGTATTATTAAAAAAGGTACTTCATTTTATGAATATGACTTTCTAAATATGATAAATTTAATTTCCAATTAAATTCATAATTTACTTGAAAAAATACAAATTCTAAAATTAAAACTTTTTTTTCTAACACTTTGAAAAATTATTTAAGGTCTCTTAAAATTATCTTATAATAATAAGTCATCAAAATACACAATTATAAATACATTTAATGAAGATAATATTTATTTTATATTATTAAACTAATCGTAAAATTGTTACTAAATATGCATGACTTAAAAAAGTACAAACACAAAATTAATGATTTTTTAAAATATTTACATACTTATACTATGATATATTCATATCATATTGTCACTTATAAGATGGATAATTTTTTTTATACTTCCATTAGTGAGGTTACTATTTAATTTTCTAGTTTACAATTCAAAAGGGTTACATTACTATTACCAAGGTTATGTTACTATTTCATCGGTATACTTTCCTTAACTTCTTGAGATACCTTTTATTTTAATCGTTCTTCATTTATAAGGTTTTTATCATGTTGTATATATAATATTATATGATTATACCATAAGACATAATTATAAGAAGGTAATTTCATTGATAAAATAATGGGTATTTACATTCTTTCCCCTTATGAAATTTCACCCTCAAAATTTCATTTTAAATTATAAGACATTCATATGTGTGGTTACATTTCCTTCATTGCATCATCTAGTTCCCATATTTCTTCTTCATACTTATGGTTCTTCCCTAAAACCTAGACCAGGTGAGTAGTCTTGTTACGTAGAACTTTATCTCTATGATCCAAGATCTTTACTGGATGCTCCTCGTAAGAAAGATCATTTTCCAACTGTACCACCATTGAAGATAGTACATGTGAGGGATCTAGTATATACTTTCTAAAGAGGGAAACATGGAATAAATTGTGTACTTTAGACTTGGTAGGTGGAAGTTTTAGTCAATAGGCCACAACTCAAACATGATCAATAATCTCAAAGGGACCGATGTACATGGGAATTACCTTACCACTCATCCCAAACCTCATGACCTTCTTCCACGTAGATATGTGGAGGAATACCATGTCTCCAACATTGAACTCAAGGTCCCATCAATGATTATCTGCAAACTCTTTTATAATATTTGGGTAGTATTAATATGTTTCTGAATGGTTTTCACCATCTCCACTATTTTTTGAGCATTTCAAGTCCTAGCTACTTACACTCATCAACATCATCACTACACTTCAATGTTCTGCACCTTTTCCTATAAAGGGCTACATATGGTGTCGTTCAGATGTTATAGTGGAAAAAATTGTTGTAAGAGAATTAAACTTGTGGGAGATGTTGGTCCCAACATCCTTGATTTCCATAGAACATAATATCCACATATCTTTTAATGTATTAATAATTTTCTGAGATTACCCATCAGTTTGAGGATGATAGGACATACTGAAGTTCTGTTCAAAACTTAGAGCATACTAGATAATTTTTCAGAGCTTCGAGCTAAATATCAGATCTCGATCAGATACAATCGATATTGGTACTCAATGTATCCTTAATACCTCTTTGATGTATATCTGTGAACTTTGATCTAATTATATTTACTCTCAAATAGTGATAAAGTGAGATGAATTAGTAATACGGTTCACAATGACCCATATAGCATTGTTTCCTCTAAATGTCCTTGGATGTCTAGTGAAAAATTACATGGTAAAGTTTTCCCACTTCCATGTTGGTATGGATAGTGGTTACATGATCCCTTTATACTTTTGTCTTTTAGCCTTTACTAGTTGACATACCAGGCACATTGATGTATATTCAAAAATCTCATTCTTCATATTTTCCCTCCAAAAGTTCTTTCAGAGATCTTGATATATCTTTGTGTTCCCTGGGTGAATAGAGAAGGTTGAGATATGTGTGTCATTATGAATCTCCTTCTTTATCTCTGGGTCGAATGGCACACATAATTGTGGCCTAAATCTTACATCTTCTTCTTCTTAAATCTTGAACACAGAGAATTTCCCTTTTCTAATTGCTTATAGCCTTTTTTAAATTTCCACATTATTTCATTGGGCATCCTTTATTTTCTATATGAGGGATGGATGAGAAATCATTAGAAAAAGGATTGATGATTTCCCTCACTTAATGATTCCCATTTCCATCATCTAAAAATAATAGAATATTGGGTCCTTTTTAACTCTCATCAATGATAAAGATGCACAATCCTTTCTACATAGAGCATCCGCCACCTAATTTTCTGTACCAGAATGGTAGTGGATTGATCAGTCATAATATGTGATGATATCTTACCATATTTATTGGTGAATATTAATCTCCTTATATGTGAATATATATTTGAGACTCTTGTGTTCAGTATATATCTCACACTTCTCTCCATAGAGATAATACTACCGTATTTTGAATGTAAAGATCACAACCGACAACTACAGATCATGCGTGAGATTGTTTTTCTCATGGATTATGAGATGCCTTGAGGAGTAAGATATAAATTTATCATTTTTAATCCTCACACAACTTAATCCATTATGTGAATAATCACTATATACCACAAAAAGTTATCCACTTTTTGGAAGTGTGCGTATTGGTTTAATGATACTTTTTTTGAACTCTAGAAAAACTTCACTCCCTTCTATGTCAGCATGGTCATTGGGTTTGAAAATAATGAAATGTTATTCACAAATCATCAGTAATACCCAGCTATACCAATGATTCTATGGATCTCCATTACATATGTTATCCTGGGCCAATCTTCAAATGCCTTTGTCTTGGAAGGGTACACAAATATTCCTTTAGTACTAATAAAATTCCCCAAGAATGATACTTCCTCTATCCATAACTCACATTTACCATACTTTTCATAAAGTTTCTCCATTTTAAAAGTTATTAGCACAGTATTCAAATGCTCTTCATGTTCCTCCATTCAGTTGGAGTAAATCAGAATATCATTGATAAAGACTACCAATTTTTTTTTTCAAATTAATCACTAAAGACTCTATTCATTAAATTCGTGAATATTTATATAGTATTTGTGAGTCCGAAGGGCATCACTATGTACTCATAGTGCCCATGCCTCATTTGAAAGGGAGTTTTGGGAATATCTTCCATCGTCATCTTTAATTGGAGATATTCCGACTGAAGGTACACCTTAGAGAAATAACTAGCCCCACATAGATTATCGAACATGTCATCTATCCATGGAAGGGGATACTTTTTATTTATCATAATTTTATTGAGTTCATGATATTCAATGTAGAAGTGCATTGATCCATCCTCTTCTTAACAAAGAGGACTGGTGAACCCCAAGGTTAAGCACTAGGGCATATAAAACCCTTATCTAGATTATCTTGTAACTCTTTCATTATCTCTTCCTACTCTAAGGTGGACGTTCTATAAGGTGTATTTGATATAGGTATATATACATGAACAAGTTCAACTAAGAACTCAACCTTTCGATCTAAAGGAAGATTGGGAAATTCTTAAGGAAATATATCAGTGTTGTCCCTCAAATAGGCATGTTTTTGAGCATGATTATCTACTTTATCTCAATCATTTGAGAAAGATATGGTTACTCATAAGGTACTAGTATCCACACACAAGATAGTGATTCTAAAAGAGATTCATCTTTCTCCTTAAACTTCTACAAGATTAGAGGATACTCTAGGATGGGAATAGTGATCTACCTTTCCCGACAGTTAATGTTGTATTTGTATAAAGACAGACTATCCATACCGAAAATAGCATTGAAGTCCAGCAATGGAAGATTGATAGGATATACTGGGAGGTTCAGTCCAAAAACATTTACTGGGTAGGAGTTATAAACCTTGTAAGCAATAATTTCCCCATTCTCTATTCTCCTAGAAAACTCAACCTCCAAATTTTGAGGTGGTAATTGAATAGTTCTACTAAACTTACTAGATATGAAAGAATGTGTAGAAGTAGAATCAAATAGTACGTTCTCTATTCTTGAATGAATAACTAGCATACCTTTCACCACATCATTATCCGGATCCACCTCAACAGTAGTGATAGAGTAAGCCCTCCCTTGTTTGCTTGGAGGTTGTTATTGATAGCTTTCAACAACCCTATGCTTAGGGAAATTGTTTTCATAATGACCATGCTTCTTATAGTTGTAACACTGAACTATAGGCAGAGATTTCATCTGAACTTTCCCCCCTTCATCAACATTACCGAGATTCTTCATATCCCTTTAACAATTTTTATCAATATGTCCAATTCTTCCACATTTGAATCAATTCTTAGTTCCCTTTAGATAGCCTCATACTATGCTAAAAATTTGTATTTAATGGTGGTTTTTTTTTCATTTTATGGCGGTTTAAACCACCGTTAAATCATTCTATGGTGGTTTTGGAAAACCACCACTAAATATTGTGTTGGGAAAAAATTAATTGTGGTTTTTTAAAACCATCGTAGAACGATTTAGCGGCGGTTTTTAGCGGCTGTTTAAACCGTCGGTAAATCTTTTTAAATTTCTTTTCCAAATGTTTTTATATTTTTCTTTCTTTATTTATTTATTTAATTATATAAATAAATAAATAATTAATTAAGTAATTAATATTTTATATTTTCATTATTTATTTATTTATTTATTTTTTATTACTACTCTCATTCCCATATCCATGCATAATTCCATGTCCATTCACATGCCCACGCAATATATAGAAATTCTATGTTGGGTGAGATTTGAACCCCTTACCTCATGCTTATTCTCCAAAGACTTTACCACTCCAGCAGGCACTTTATGTGGTCAATAAATCGAATTTAATATACTTATACACATATATATTAATTAGAAAAACAAGTAATACATAATAAATGGATACACACTAAATAGTTATTAATCAATAATTATTAATCAATACTGATTAATCAATAATCAATAATGAATAATTAACAATTAAAAATATATAACATATAACATATAACATATAATATATAAGACATAATATATAATACATAATACATAATATATAATACATAATATATAATACATAATACATAATATAGAATATATAATACATAATATATAATATATAATACATAATATATAATATATAATATATAATATATAATATGTAAGATATATTGTATATGGTTTATTGCATAATATATAATATATATTCCATAACATATAATATATAATATATAATATATAATATATAATATATAACTTATAATATTTAAGTAATGTATAAATAATAAATTAATTAAAAAGTAATTGAATATATGATAAATAAATAACTGATTAATAATAAATTAAAAAATAATATAAAAATAAAATAGTAATAAATAAATGATAAATAAAAAATAAAAAACTACAAATTACAAATTACAAATAAAAAATAAAAAATCATAAATAAAAAATAATAAATAGTTAATAATAAATAATAAATAATAGATAATAGATAATAAATAATAAATAATAAATTATAAAGAATAAATAGTGAATAGTGAATAATTAATAATTAATAATTGATAATAGCTAATAATTAATAATAGATCAATAAAAATTAATATTTAATACTTAATATTTAATATTTAAAAATTTATAAATAAATATTTAATTATTAATTAATTATTAACAAATAATTAATAATTAATGAATTAAAAATTAATAAATAATTCATATTGAACAACTAAATAAATAATAAATCAATAATAAATGAATAATAAAAATATAAAAAATTAATATTTAGTAAATTAAAAATAAATTAAAAATAATAAATAATAAATAATAAATAATAATAACTAAATAAAAAATAAATAAATAGATAATTAAATAAATAAATAATAATTAATAGATAATTAATAGTTAAAAATAACTAATTATTAATATTTAATATTTAATATTTAATATTTACTAAATAAATAATATTTAATTAATAAATAATCAATAAATAATAAATAAATAATAAATAAATAAATACTAAATGAATAATAAACTACTAATAAATTAAACTTTAGTAAATAAAAAATTAATTAATAAAGAATAAAGAATAAAGAATAAAGAATAAATAATAAAGAATAAAGAATAAAGAATAAAGAATAAAGAATAAAGAATAAAGAATAAAGAATAAATCATAAATAAATAAATACATAAATAAATAAATAGATAAATAAAAAAATAATTAATTAATAATTAATAGTATCTAATAACTAATGGTTAATAATTGATTATTAATAACTAATAATTAATAACTAATAATTATTAATTAATATTTAATATTTAACATTCAATATTCAATATTTAATAAATACTTAATAATTGGTTAATTAATATTTAATAATAAATAAATAAATAATGAATAATGAAAATGAATAAATAAATAAATAATAAATGAATATTAAACTAATAATAAATAAATAAATAAATAATTAATTAATTAAAAATAAATTAATAATTAAAGTGGACATAATAACTAGATAATAAATAAATAAATAAATATTATATATTAAATAAATAAATTATAAATTAATAATAAATATCAAATAAAAATAAATAAATTAATAATTAATGAATAAGTAATAATTAAATAAATATCAAATAACTAAATAAATAAATAAAAAAATAAAAAATTAAAAAAATCGTAAAATGTTAAGAACTTCTGGAAACACTAAAAACACTAAAATGACAATAAAAAATGACCCGAGACTCCCTTTTCAGTGCCAAAACCAGTCAAATTGAAGATCATGAAAAGAGATTCGATATGATATGTGGTATTAGCCGAACAGACACATGTATCGAAAGTTATAATGGTTTGAATTTTAAGAAGTCGGTGTTTGCAACTAAAACCTCTATTTTGGAGGCCTTTTTAGCCTTTCTAGTAGAATAAAAAGGGGTAAAAAATCAAAGATTTAGTACCAGACCTCAGCGGCATAGAACTTGTCATAGGCTTCGATTTGATATGTGGTAGATCCCTAACATACACCCGGATTAAAAGTTATGGCCGTTTAAAGTTTGAGTTCAATTTTTAAATTTTGAATTTTAAATATATTTTTTTTCCTTTTATTATCACATGATTTAAATATCACTTGGTTTTCGGTAATTTGATAAACATTTATTTGTATGGTTGTGAAGCTGAAATGGACTCTTGGATCCAAATTTGTGGTCATTTGATGTCGATGTTTGTTCTTCTACTTATTGAAAATTTGTTTCCAGTTTAAAAATATTTTTAACTAACAATTATAAATATTAATTAATTTACAAATTAAAAATATTAAAAATTATAAATATTAAACTATATTTGATTGTAAATAATAAATAATAAATAAGAAATAAATATATTTTTTATAATTTTCTAAATTATTGCGGTGGTTTTTTCAAAACCACCGCTATTTCGTGGTAGGTTTTTTTTAAAAACCGCTGCTAAAATATTGAATTTTTTTATTTAGAAGATATTTTAAAAAATTTTATTAAAAAATTATGGTGGTATTTTCATGGTGGTTTTAAAAACCAACGCTAAATTTTTGATCTAAAAACATTTAACAGCGGTTTAAAAACCCACCGTGAAAAAAAAGAACCGCTAAAACATTGTTTTCTTATAGTGTCTAGGATGCTTCATACCACAATTTTGAACCTTGGGATCTTCAAGATTTTTTAATTAATGGGATTAATTTTCCAAACCACCAATATTAGAGTCTATTTTCAGATTTTTTTCATTGGGCCCATGATACCATTGTGAGTCCTCAATCTTCATTTAAACATTGTGGGAACAATAGACAATCTCTTCATAACTGTCGAAGTCACAAATCACTAAGTATTTTCATAGACTCTACTTTAGTCCACTAAATATGCAATCCACCTTAATTTTAGTGTTCAAAAACAATTCTATTGGAATATCTTGGGAGGCTTGTGATATTTTTTTCCTACGCCCTGATGGACTCATCTTCATTCTGCTTGAGTCCAATGAACTCTCTTTCCATCTTGATGTGGAGGGTTCGAGGAAAATATTTATTGAAAAAATTTTTATTTATTTCCCCCCATCCATGGAATCATTTTCTACATGGGAATTCGTATTCCGAATTAGTGTCTATCATTGATCAACTTCCTCATCAAAACAATAAACCACCAGTATGAATTTATCTTCTTTTGAGCCCTGGAAGATAGAGAATACATTTTCAATGGAGTTAATCCATTGTTCTGCAAGGAGGGGATCATAAGATACACTAAACAAGGGAGGCCTTTTTCACATAAAGAATTCAACAAAAACTTTCTCTTTTCTTAGAGGAGGATGAAAATCCACATGATTCATGTTATTATTCATAACTCAATCCAGTAGAGCAAGTATTGTCATAATTTTTTTAGAAACTATTCCTGTCATATTTGTTATATCATTAGGTTAAACATCACATTTCCTATCACATTGATTATTGGAACATGTTCTTCTCTTTCCTACCATTGAATAAGAAAAATAACATATAATTAGGGGGCTTGAATACATTTCTAATACACATAAAAAAGAAACTTTAATCATAAAAGGATACCCTCTTAATGGAAAAGTATATCCGAACTTATGATTCCATAGTTTTCAATATAGTTTATCGATGATATTTTTTGTAACATATATTCTTATGTTATTTTTTTTCACCTAATAATGGTTCGTACAAAGCTTTTAAATTTACCAAATCATATCCCCTGGGAGTGTCAAACTAGGAGTGCAACAAGGCCCATGTTCGTGCACCAGTTCTCATTCGAGTCTAGTTCAATGTGGTATTTCTTGTTTTTACCACTATATAAATCTATGCCAGAACCACATCCACTTGTTATTATCTATACATGGATGTGTTTTCTTGATGAACCAATTACCAAGATTTAGTGATGTTTTCTTATACTTAGTCTCATACCTAAGGTTCTTCCTAAAGTGCTCTATTACTATTATCCAAAAATAAATAAACCTCCCTCTAATACCAATTTTAGTGACCCTATCCTTTTACACATATCATTACATGATTTAACTCATCATAAAACATCATATTACAAGACAAGTATCGTGAAGTCTAGTGTCTTAAGGACTAGCTAAATAAAACTGAAAACATAGGAATAAATAAAAAATTTCATTATTTAATCTTCATAAAGAGATCACGACTTCCTTTGTTCTCATAAATCATCATAGGATAGCCTAGGGATAACATGAACAAAGGGATGAGATAAAAGTTATAGTAATGGAATAAACATAAGAATGATGCTTTATCCCATGGGTTAGAAGGCATGGAATAATGATATAAAAAGGTATCTAACATATAGAATCATGACATATAAACATGGGATCATATAAACATGGATTAATACTATTGAGGAAAAAAGTATAAAACATGAAGTTTTCATAATTCAAGGACCATTTTTCAAATAGGATCACAAGTCAAGGTTAACCACCAAGACTGTTATACATGGTTGCACGAGTCCAGGCTAACCGGCAAGACCGTTGCACATAACATCTCATGAAACTAAACATTACCCAATTAATTAGAGTGCTATTTTTGTGCATCCATCATAACATGTTCATGAATATTCTTTCCACATATATAATCATACATAATCCATCATTCATAAACATAATGGTTACCCATGGTAAGAATTGGGTATCATAAACATTTTATAAAGCATAATAAATGGGAGTATCATAAAAATATTCATGAAGGAAAGGAATTAGATCATTCATGGAAAATAATTCGGTATAATATAAATATATCATGAAAAGTTATGTCAAATTGAAGTAATAACATTTAAAAATAGAACTTAAGAAACTTTGGAATTAAAACATTTTAGTGCAGTTAAAGGAAAATATCAAAGCTCACTTAAAAAATAAATGTGAATAATCTTTTATATAAATCCAAAATTGAACCTAGATTATTTTAATAAAAAAAGAGTGATTTTTTAAAAATAATGGTGGATTATAAATGGATTATATAGTGTACTTGAAAATGGGTAAAAATTCAGAAAGTTCCCTTAAAACGGTATTGCTTATCATGAATAATTGTGGATGGAATCTTTTAAAAACATGTATATCCCAAAAATATAATGATTAATGGATATTGATACATTATTTTAGATCATATAAATATAATTTATAATATGTGCATAAAAATTATAGACAAATACATTTGGGTAAAAAAAATATGGAACAACCTGAATGAATAGTGGAGGTTCAGGTAGAATCCCTTGCCGTAAGTATGATGGTGCTTTTGAATTGATCTTAATGTCATGGAAAACCAAATTAAAGTAATTAATTAATATTTATAGAACCTATTATTTAGGTAAATGATTTATTATAACCTTATTAAGTTCATTCACGACCTTTTTGATGGGATAAAATGTCCAATTTCATTGTTTGGGAGTGTTTGTTTCCTTGGTTTTCATGATTAGTTTACTTATATACATATAAAGATAAACATGTAAGAGGAGAATGGTTGTACATAGTTGAAGTTGTATGTTATTAGTGAAAATACATAATTTTACATGTTTATAAAATTCATTTTATTATTTGGATATGAGATGAATCATTATATAAAACTTTAATGATTAAAGTTTTAGTTAATTCGTGGGTTTTGATCACATCGAACACATTATTATTTATAAATTAATATTACGCGTAAAAAAGATTTCAAAACAATTAATTAGAAATAATAAATATATTATAGAATCTTTCAATCATCAAAATGGTTTCATGACCCAAATTAAAGCTGGTAATATAAATTCAACACCCATCTTCCTTGAATGTGATAAATTAACACATCTCAGTTAGTGTTTTCATTTCAAGTATATAAGGAGGGTAATGGAGAGAAGATGATGAAAAATTCCATTATAACAAAAAAAACATTACATGTAAGTTATCAGAGTTATTGTAACTTTTGGTTGAAAGGAGGTGAGGTAAGAAAAACAAATAAAGAAACTTGAATGAAAATAAAATAATTGAAAAAAGGAATTTACCCCTAGAATATAACTTCCTTAAGAACCTCTTTATGGGAGATGATTTAGTATTATTATGAGAAAAAGGGATGATCGACATGGAATAGAGGATTGGGGAGTGATTTGTGCAGAATTTGGACAAGGCACAAGGCTTGAGAGGAGTGAAGAAAAGAGGTAAGGAGGGGTAATATTTATATTGGGGCAGAGAAGGGTTTCCCATTATTTTAATCATTAATTTTATATTTTTTCTCAAGACTAAGAATATTCTTGATTATTGTGACCAAAAATAGTAAATAGATCATGTCAGTTCAAACCAATGGTTTTCTACATCATCCATGACTCAATCGCGTTGTAGAAATTCATTTATTTAGTATTTATCATAAATTATTGTATTTCACTATTAAAAAAAATCAAGTATTTTAGAAATATACCAAAATATTACACCAACCATTTCTCAACATGTATAATTAAAAAAAAACTCTATTTTATGAAAATAGTTTTTAAAATTTTATAAATTTAACTTTTAATTAAAATCATAATTTAATCGAAATAATAAAAATTTTAAAATTAAAAATTCTTTTCTAACGCATTGAAAATTTAATTAATGTATCTTAAAATTATCTTGTAATCATAAGTAATAAAAATATTTATTTATGAATACATTTTATGAAAATAAATTTTCTTTTAAATTATTAAATTAGTCATAAAATAATAATTAAATATGCATGACTTACAAAAATACCAACACTTAATTAATAAATTTTAAAATATTTACTAACTTATACTATGATATATTTACAGCATATTGTCACTTATAATATGGGAAAATTTTATTTATATATCCATTAGTGAGGTTACTATTAAATTGGCTGGTTTACTATTCATAAGGGTCGCATTAAAATTCCAAAGGTTAATTTACCATTTCATCAGTATATGTTCCTTAACTTCTAGAGATACCTTTTATTTTACTCATTAATCATTTATAAGGTTAGTATTGTGTTCTATATGTAATAATATATGATTATACTATAAAAAAAATTATAATAGAAGAATTTCATTGATAAAACACTGGGTCTATACAGAAAGGGTGGGGATGGCCAAGATTAAAGGCTCAAATTTATGTGAAGAGCTGAGGGAGGAGGTGAAATTTTATAATTGAGGTGATTTTCATTTTTTGGATCTCCAAAAATATTAATTTATAATGAAAATAAGACCCAAAAAAAACATAAAAAATTCCCAAATTTCAAAGATGATATGAGATAAGGTTTTAATCTCATCAACCAATAAATTTTAGACAAGTTTTTTTTTGTGTCAACTAAAACCATATAATTTTAATTAACACATAGTTATTCTATTTAATTTTTATCTAGGGTAACACATATTTCAATATTAAAAGTGTTAAATATTTTCTTATTTGTTGTAAATTAAACCACAAATAAATAACATTGAACATTTTTTACTATATAATAATTATTTTATATTTTTAAAAAATGTTTTAGGATTTTTAAATAATTTAATATAAAATTATTTTGATAAAGAATCAATAGTGTAATTTTTGACACAATTTAATTAATAGATTTTTAAAAATACTAATATAACATGTTAACTATGGAAAAACTATTTCATTATATTCCTAAGTTGTCAAGGCCATGTAGAAAATTAATTATTCATAATAAATAGCAAAATTATATTTATTTTAATAGTTTTAATTACATTTATTTATTATATATATTAATAAAATAATTACAACATTAATATTTTTAATTATTTAATATACCTATTTTTTGAATAAAAATATAAAATAAAATAATATGATGAATATAAATCCACTAGATTTCAAAAGAATATTTTTAGTAGAATTTATCCTCTGGAAAATCTAACATTTAAAATGTTTTACTTATTTAATTGTGAATGTGACAACTTTAACACCACAATAAATAAAATAAGTGTAAAAATATCTTTTATAAGGGTACAAATAGTCACTAACTTGACAATTGTATGGATACGGTCAATATATACTCGAACAATATGATTTGGTAAAGTGTTTGGGTCTTTTTATGGCTATTAGAATTTTAGTAAAACTTGTTTTATTGATTTTTCATCAATTAATTAATTTTTACACCATCAAAGTTTAAGTCATTAAGGTTATTATTTATTTCAAAAAAATTAAAAATAAATTACCATGATAAAAAAATACATTTTAGATTTCTAAATTTTATTTATAATTGAATTTATATTCTATATAATCTTATATAAAAAATGATTAAGTTATTAAAATTTGAGCAAGAAATGTTTAACTTTTCTTTAAATAAAAATAAATTAAATGTACTAGTATCATCCAAGTGGCTTAAAAAGGACATCATTTCAACCTAATGATAATTTAGGTTGAAATAAACTCATCCAATGGTATTAATAAAAGTTTTATTGTAATTTGATATTATTATTCTTAACCTTAATTACATGGTTTACCATTTTACCGTATTAATAAAAAATTACTTAAGTTAATTTTCATAATACCCAAAAATATAATTAATCTATTTACATAATTTATAACTACTAATTAAAAATATGGAATCCATTTTTCGAAATTCAAAACTAATATGTTGTTTTAATTAATTTAAAATTAATCAATTTTTTAGAAAGATAGAACAAGTTTTAAAAGTTAAAACATTGCAAATGATTGAAATATTTTACATATGAATTCAATGAAAAATAAATTCTAAATAAATAATTTATATTGAATAATAAAAATATATTCTATTTATAATTTAATTCCATTAAATATTATAATTTAACCATATAAATTATTTCGATGAAAAATTTGTTTTCAATTAAAATTTAGTGTATTTTTATTGTTCATAAAAATTTGAAAGTTATGAGAAATATATTAAACTTTAATTCAAAGTAAATTTTTATATCCCACTTCTAGAGAACATATTTATGCTATGATATAAACATTATTAATTTTTATAAATCTTAATATAAAAGGGATTCACCAATAAAATGTGGAAAGATACCCTTTTGAAAAAAATTTGTATTTGATACATCAAATAGTGTTTATTCATACAATATGACAAAAATATCTATTGGTTGAATATAAAAAATATTTTATTAAGTATATATCATATATATTTCATTAATTTTCATTATTAATAGTAATTTACTCAATTTATTAATACAAAAATACAAATATATAATTGATTTATTTTCTTCATAAATAATTGATATCGAATGACTTCACCCAACATTTTCATAAGTTAGTTATATTTATTCCTGCTCACCTAATGACTAGGTTAAAATGGTCATTTTCAAATAAGGGTGTCTCTTAGTTTTCTTAAACTCATGATTTCGTGCAATTCAAGATAATTAATAATTAAAACTATTTAATGAAAATATTTCATAAAAACATATTGGTGTTACATTATGATTTGGTAAATTCATAAGCTCATTATGAACCACTATTACATGAACAAATAAATACCCATAAGAATATTTGGTTAGAAATAGAATATGAATAACCTATATTGAAACCTTGGGAATCACAAGTTAAGATATACGTTTACATTAAGAGTTTATCACTTTATGTTTAAAATTTACTTTTATGCTTATTAGAAAATTATTGAGGCCCCCAAATTGAAATTTCTTTGCCTTAGATAATTGAAGAAAATAGAAGTATATGTTCCAACAATAAAAGTTATAGGGAATGTGATGCTTTCCTTAATTATAATCCAAATATGATGGGAATGGGTGCAAAAAATTTTTGACAGTACTTTCTCAACTATCTCACGGTATGAATAATTACATCAATAGCATGAAACAACCACCATATCCAAGGAAAGAGAAAGTTTCCATAAAATAATTTATATTGAAAAGGCCTCCCATGTTTAGTTTATATTATGACCCCCTCCTCATAGAACAACAGATTAACTCTATTGAAAATATTTTCTCTATCCTCTAGTGTTCGTATGAATAGAAATTTGTTCTAGTAGTCTATCATTTTGATGGGGAAACTTATCAGGGGTGGACTCTGATAAAAAATATGAAGTCCAAAGAGAAAATTGATGTCATGGATTAGTAGGAATTAAAGAGAAATGTTTTTAATAAATATTTTCCCTGAACCCTCCATCTCAATATAGAAATGGAGTTCCTCAAACTTACGTAGAAGGAAGATGAGTCTATCTGGATGTGTGAAGAAAACTTTACAATCCTTGTAAGGTATGCCTCTAGATTTTTCTTGAACACTGAAAGAATGGTGGATCACTTCTTTATTGTACTAAATCCAAGTCTATAAAAAGTGTTGGCGATTCAAGACTTTTACAGCTACGAAGAGATTGTCCGTTGTTCCATTAAGGTTGAAATAGAGATCAGAGACCCTCATTGGTCTCATGGGACTAGTGAAATAAAAGATAATGGAGTTTAAAATGGTCATATCAGCAAAGAAATCCCATGATGGAAAAAATACTAAACATACCACTTGTCAATTTTTTGAAATAAGTATCCTAAGATCTGTCTAAAGGGAACTGAGAAATGATTTAAATGTGGAAGAATGGGGAATATGGATAAGAACTGTTGAAGGTATATGAAAAATATCACTAATGTTGAAGAAGAAAGGAAGGTTTATATCAACAATCAACCAGTAGTGCTTGTTTCATCTTCAAGGAACATGGTCATTTTACAAACCAATTCCCTAAGCCTAGGGTTTTTAGAGGCAATCAAAGACAACCTCCAAGGAAACAAAAAAGGGAGTACAATGTTTCAACTACAAGTAACATGGTCATTTTTCAAACAAATTCTCTAAGACCAGGGTTTTTGGAGGCAGACAACAAAAATATTCAAGGAAAAAAGGAATGTATTATGCTACCACTACTGCTGATGTGGAGCCGGACAATGATTTGTTGACATGTATGTTGGTTTTTCATTCCAGAATAGGGAATGTACTATTTGATTTTGGTTCTAAGCGTTCTTTAATATCTTTCATGTTTAGTAGAACCATTCAGTCACCATCTCTAAATTTGGAGACTGCGTTATCTGTAAGACCAACTAATGGGGAAATTATTTCATACAAAGTACATAAATAATCAATTAATTATTGTGAATATAACCTCTTATAAAATATGTTTTACTTCCATTGGAAGATTTTAATACTATTTGGGGCATGAATTTACTATATTTATAAAAATACAACATCATATGTCAGGAAAGGGAGATCACTCTTCATATCCCGAAGCATACTCCAATTCCTTACAAGTGTTAGGCGAAAGATGAATCTCCTTCATAATCATTATCTTAGGTGTGGATATTTCTTCCTTTTTGAGAATGAATATCTCACTAAAATGATTGAGACAAAGGATATGATCACTCTTGAAGATATGATCATAGCGAGGGATTACACTGATGTATTCCCTAAAGAATTTCCCTGTCTTCCCCTGATTGAGAGGTTGAGTTGTAACGCCCTGACCCTAGTTACCTAGAGTCAGTGCATTATTTTAATACATTGGCATGATTACAAGTAATCAAGTACCGAAAGACCAATCAGTTTATCAGTCTTGGAAAATAGATTACATACATGAACGTTACATTACACAATATAAAATAAAAAACAACATCAATTTTCCTTTGAGAATGCCATTAATCCCCTAGCTTAACCATTCATATCAATCATAATACACTTCTTGGAATCCTGATAATATAAAACATATAAAAGGGTGATCTCAGATTCTCAGTAAGATAACAATATTGCAGAAACTTTCATAAATAAGAATAAACATATATGGAAATTTATAAGACTAAAACAAAAGACTTTTAAAAATAAAATTCAGCATAATATGGAAAAGATAAAATCAAATAATCCAATTTACTAATTCACATGGATATTCTACTAGTTGAATAATCACATGAAATATCAATAGTCACTTTCATAATGACAGAATGCATAATGCCAGACTTCATAACCACATAGTCAAGGACTTATTCCAAGACTACAAATAAGATTTTTTCAAGGCCTAGTGCCAATATGCTAGTTTGTCTCATGAGACCTACTGATTCATAGAGGATCTACAGTGAGATCCACCTATCCCTTACCATGTCCAATGCATTCCACATATAAAATGGTGTAAACATACCCTATTCATTCATATTAAAAATAGCATATGAAATTAAAATACATTATCCATAAACCGTTAATGGTATAAAAAAACACATCACCAATCAAACATATCAAAAAACATTCAATACAATATGTAATATATATATCATAATAAATAAACTTCAAACAAGTTTAAAAATTCATCAGTGGATGTTTATATAGATGAAAATAATTTGTAAAACTCTTTGAGAGAAATATCCATTTTTCATGAAAACATTTAAATGTTACAAAATTTAAGAAGGAAGACATCTAAAGAATTTTTTTAATCAAATTTTCCCATACCACTTTGAAACTTTGTAAAGTAATTAACATTTTAAAAACATTCATGTCCATATATATAAATCCTTAAAAACCATTTTGAAAGCATGGACATTAATTAGAATGATTTAGAAGAATAATTTTTTAAAACATTTAAAATGATGTTTTAGTAAAAAAAGTCCCTTAAAATAATCCCTTTGAAAACTATTTTTTCAAACTTGTACATGGATAATAAATATGTCCCAGTAGATACATACGAAAAAACATTCTCGGATAATAAAGGGATTGTGAAATTAACCCTTACCTTTTACTCTCTTTTAGTCGAGGGTATGTTTAACCTCATGTATAAGAACCATATTATGTTATTAAATTATACTAGAACCATATCAATATTTATTATATCATACATGATTCATTTATGAATTTTAACTACCCATTTAATAATAATTTCATTGTAAAATTAACTTTTCGAGTAATAATCGCTTTCTTTATCATATGTGTTTTAACTTGTTACTCTTGATTTTATCACTTAGATAATGATTTAAATAATTCAAGAATATAAAACATGATTTATATATCATATATATTTATAATATAAATATTTATAATATAAATATTTATAATAGACATATATATGAAATTGAAAACACCATTTATAGAGACAGAAGGTCATACGTACGCATAAATGCTCTTTCCGTTTTCATATCGTATTGAATAGAACTAAGTGAATAAGATATATGTAAGTACATATATATATATATATATCCAGTAGAATAATTATGTCATATATTACATACATATTAATTATATATATTTTTATAATCATCATTGAATGGTACATGTGGAAATGAATCTCATCGCGTCATGGAGATAGTAATCCGTACATACGCACGAGCGAAAAAATCATTATATTGATGGATAAATCCTATGTAATTGGATTGTATATCATATATAAAGATTGATTAAAATTTTATATTTATTATTTACATTATTTATACTCATTATTATACCCGTACAAATAATTAAGTGTTTGAATAACAAACTAAACCACGACGTGGAGATGGTAATCCATACGTACGCACGTATGTCGACTTTTTCATTTATAGGATGGATAGAGTAATGAAAATGGTTGTACCATTTTTATAATAACATCACAATATATATAATATACTGGAGTTATTATGTTATAATGGAATCTACAATGAAATAGGAAGTGTAAGAAGAAAAGAACTTGAAAGAGGTGATGAAATATTTACCTCTTCTTCGAGTTCTTCCTTTTTATTTGATCAAAAGGGATACTTAGGTTGGCTTTCTAACCAAAGTAATGCCTCTAGGATAAAGGTAGTAAATGTGGGAGTATATTTGGGTAGGGTTTGGCCAATCCAAAAGTTTAATAGAATTTGATAACATGCCTAGAAGGTTGGTAAAAGAGGTTAAAAAGTTTAATAGAATTTTATACATCTAATTTTATTATAAAATTACTCCAATGAATTACATTGAACTTATATAGGTATTATATATCTTATTTTTACTTAAAATTAATTTAAATAAAATAAATAACTATTTAAATAAAAATTCTGTTTTAAATAATAATATAATGTTTTTCACTATTCATCAAAAATTGAAAGTTTTCATAAAAATACCAACAATTCACCCTAAGCTAATTTTTATATAAAAAATTCAAAAATGAATTCTTTTTTACAAAATAAAAAACTTATAAGTTTCATTTATTAATTTAAAATCAATTCCCGTTGTCAAAACCAAAAAGGAGGTTTTTAAAAAGTAAAAACTATCAAAATACTGACATGTGTTTATGTCAAAATTAAATGTAAAATTACTTACAGTGACCTACATTGTATTAAATGATAAAAATATAATATAACTACACTTTAAAACCATTAAAATTAATAATTTATCACTATAAATTATTTCAATTAAAAATTTTGTTTTCAATTAAAACATAGTATTTTTTTTACTGTTCATCAAAATATGAAAGTTATCAGAAAATTACTAAAAAATTAACCAAACTAAATTTATATGTCCCTATTATAAATTAGAATTTAATTTCCTTAAATTGAATATATAAAATAGTAAAATATTTTTTTTAAAAAGGATTTTCCATTAAAAGGTTGTAAAATTCCATTTTTTGAAAAATATTTATTTTATCTCAAAAAATGAATTTGTTCTTAGATTATATCTAAGAAACACATAATATGGAAGTTAAAATTATATAGAATATATATAAAATTCAAAATTTAGTTACTACTATTCATAACCTCTTTTTGGATGGCTAGTTTGGTAAGTCGTGGTGCGCTCGAACTTGTTGTTTCATGTAGCGCAAGTTTTTGAATTACATTGAAGAGAAAACATACTATGAAATTTGGGGTGATACATTCTCCCCTCCTTCAGTAAATAGTGTCTTCACATTTTAAATTTTTCTTTGAAAATAAAATGATTAATATTGAAAAATACCGTTGTGGAAAACCCACATCGGAAATTGGTTCGATAAAATTTATTCTTAATAAGAGGGAAAGGGAAATTAAAAATTCACCGCCAAATTATGATCACAATTTGGAGAACATTTGTGGGAATTAGAGAAAAATAATTGTTGAAAAAGTGTAAATATTTATAGGGACTGCTTGAGGTCATCAATAAAAAATAATTGTACAATTGAGAGCCTCAAATCCATCAATCTATGATGATTTAAAATATCACCGGTTCAACAAAACATAAGGTATTAGGATAACACAATTTTGGTTTTAAAAACACTTCCCTGAAATTTAATAATTAATTCATTCATAGAATAAGAGGGGAAAAATATAACTGATATTTAGAGTTTCATCCTTTAACTAATTCCTACCACAAACTCATCTTTCACTCCATAAGATAATAGAATTCAAAAATATTATATTTATCTTATTCTTATAGGGTTCCAAAAATAATTAATTTATATTTCATTAGTCAGACTATTTGAATAAACCTACATTATTTCAACCTAGACATCAAGTAGGACAGTGGTAGGTGATACACCCTTGTCGCCCTTCAGTTACAGGTTCAAGTCTCACGACCTTACCGGACGCAACAGGTTGTTGCCCGACCTCCGGGTCGTCCTTTTTATAACAATCCCAACTTAATCTTAAGAAATGAATTAACCTTAAGAATAATATCCAATTTCAAACTTAATCTATTCCAACCTTTATACTGATCCAAAATACTTCTTTCTAATCTCAAATCCCAAATTTTATAAGCAATGTAAACAAAATGAAGATCTTTTTTTCCACGCAATGACATGTGAATACCTTCATCATGTATTCTTTTAAAACAAGGTAACACCTTAAATTACCATAAAACCTTATTGTGTACATTCATGCTCACTTATTTCTTATAGAATACTAGATGTACTCCTTATATCCCAAAATGTTGTAAACTCCAACAATGATTGAATATCAAAATCATTAATCTGCTTCAATGTAGTCAAGAATATCTAATATAATTTATCTAAATCAATCATATCTTATTCCAAAATCACAACCTCAGTATTAGAATCATATTAAGGTTTATCTTTCATTCAACCATATATTTTCCAAAAATTTAACCTGGCATTGAGTCACTTTTATTAGTTCCACACAATCTCAAGTCCTTAATTAAATATTACTGCAGTACAATCCTTATATACTCTATAATTCTTATAACATGTACATCTTTAATACAATACTCAAATGGCACAATACTTTAATAACCACATAAGAACTTTTAATAATTCTTCTTCATCTTCAGTAGTATCATAACTTGATTATTATCCAAAAACATCATTTGGGATATACTATGATGATTTGGACATTGATTCACGTAGTGTCTCAACTCTTTGCAAATCAATCATTGTACATTTGAAACCTTTTTCTTACCCTTACAATCACGTACTTGGTGTCCATTTTCTCCAGACTTATATCAAAATCCCACTCCCTTAAATCATTTACCATGGTGATTATGTCCACAACTATCACATATAGAAACATCCTTCTTTCCCCTCTTTCCTTTATTCACCTTTCTATCTTCCATCCTTTCACTCTCTTGCTTCCCTTAAAATACATATGACTCAGAGAATTATTTACTTATCTTATTACCACAAGATACTATTTCTTCATAAAATGATAATACATGGGAGATTATTTATATTTTAAATATTGTCTTAATACCATGAAATATATCATCCTTCTTAATCCATTGATCATGCATATTTCTAGAATTCTCATTCCTTCTACTAGGTGACATTTCTAAACAATGGCTTACACAAGGTTAGTTTATGAATCACAATGAATAATTCCAAACATGTAAAATATGTAACGTAAACTGAAAAGATTATGCATATAATCTATAAACATAAAATATTTTGTTTGAGGAAGAATTTACTCCTAAATCCTTCATAATGGCTTATAATGAAAATGTGAATTATCCTAACCATATCCCCTGAGAGTGTCGCAACCAATAGTGCAACAAGGCCCATTGTCATGTACCAAGATACCACGGGTTAAGCTCAAAACTACTTGTTAGAGTTTTCACTCCTAGGTACATCTATGCCAGAGCCGCCTCTACTTTCTCGTATCTAGACAGGGATGTATTGTTTGGAAAATACACCAAATCTCAACATTACCAAAATTCTAGGAAGTTCTTAAATACTAATCCTCAAAGTGTATCTTAGGGTATTGTTCTCTAATAAGAGTTTATCTAAATCTATTTCTAAGTTTATTTTTAAACTTCCTCTTATACCAACTATAACACCCCCACCCAAGTTACCCAGATTCAGTGCATTATTTTAAAACATTGGCATGATTACAAGGAATCAAGTCCCGAAAGGCCGATCAGTTTAACAGTCTTGGAAAATATATTACATACATGAATGTTACATTACACATTAGTAAATAAAACAAAACATAAATGATCCTTTCAGAATGATATTAATCCTCTAGATTAACCCTTATTATCAATCATAATACACTTCTTGGAATCCTGAGAAAATAAAACATAGAAAGGGGTGATCTCAAATGGTCAATAAGGATAACAATATAGTGTAAAGATTCATAAATAAGCATAAAAAATTAAGGAAATGTATAAAACTAAAACAAAATCCTTTTAAACAAAAACTTCAAAAAAATCTAGAAAAGATAAAATCAAATAATTCCATTTACTTATTCACATTGATATTATAATAGTCGAATAATCACATGAAATATCAATAACCACTTTCACAATGATGGAATCCATAATGCCAGACTTCATAATCACATAGTTAAGGCCTTGTGATAAGATTACAAACAATATTTGGTCAAGGACTTGTGCCAAAACACTAGTTTGTCTCATGAGACCTACTGATGCATAGAAGATCTATAGCATGCTCAACCCGTCACTTAATATGTCCAATGCATTCCTCATATGAAAAGGTTTAAACATAACATAATCATTCATTTTAAAACTAGCATACTAAATGTCAATACTTTATCCATAAACAATGAATGGTATAAAAATAACACATCCAAAGTCAAACATATCACAAATCCTTCTATACAATTTGTAATATTTATATCATAACAATTCAACTTCAAACAAGTTTAAAAATCTATCAAAGAATGTTGACATAGATAAAAATGATTTGTAAAACTCTTTGAGAGAAATATCACTTTTTGATGAAAACATTTAAAAGTCATATAATTTAAAAAAGAAGAAATCTCAAGAAATTTGTGAATCCATGTGTCCCATACCACTTTGAAACTTTTTAATGGAATTAAAATTTTAAATTTTTTTGTATATATAAATAAATCCTTAAAAACTATTTTGATAACATGGACATTAATGAGAATGATTTAGAAGAATAAATATTTAATACATTTAAAATGACGTTCTAGTAAAAAAATACCCTTAAAAAATCCCTTTGAAAATTATTTTATCAAACATGGACATTGATAATAAATATGTCATAGTAGATACTTTTGTAAAAACAACCTCAGATAATAAAGAGATTGTGAAATTAACCCTTACCTTGTACTTTCATTTAGTTGAGGTTACATTTAACCTCTTTTATAAATACCATTGTCTGTTATTAAATTATACTAGAACCATATTAATATTTATGATATCATACATGATTCATTTATGACTTTATACTACCCATTTAGTAATAATTTCCATGTTAAATTAACATTTTGAGTAATAATTGATTTCCTTATCATATGTGTTTTAACTTGTTACTCTTGATTGTATCACTTAGATAATGATTTAAATAAATCATGAATATAAAAAATGATCTATATATCATTTATATTTATAATATAAATATGTATAATAGACATATATATGAAATGGAAAAAACTGTTTATGGAGACGGTAGGCCACACGTACGCATAAACATTGTTTCCGTTTTCATATCGTATTGAACAGAACAAGTGAATAAGATATATATAAGTACACAGACACACAAATCTATATATATATATAGTGGAATTATTATGTCATATATTACATACTTATTAATGATATATATATTTATAATCATCATTGAATGGTGAATGTGGAAATGAATCTCATCGCGTTGTGTAGACGGTAATCCGTACGTATGCTCGAGCGACAATATCATTATATTGATGGTGAAATCGTATGTAATTGAATGATATATCATATATAAAGAATCATTAACATGTTATTTTTGTTATTTACATCAGTTATACTCATCACTATACCCATCCTAATAATGAAGTGTTTGAATGACAAACTACACCACGACGTGGAGACGGTAATCCGTACGTATGCACGTATGGTGACTTTGTAATTTATAGAATGGAAAGTGTAATGAAAATGTTTTTATGATTTTTATAATGACATAATATTATATAGAATATATTTTATATATTATCTTATAATGGAAACTACAAATAAACAGGAAGTGGATGAAGAAAAGAACTTGAAGGATGTGATGAAATATTTACCTCTTCTTCGAGTTCTTCCATTTGATTTGATCAAAAGGGCTCCTTATTTTGGCTTTATAACAAAAAGAATGACTCTAAGATTAAGGGAGGAATGTAGGGAGGATATTTGGGTAGGGTTTTCCCAAGACAAAAGGCTTTGAAGGTGTGAATGTAAGAGAAGGGGAAGTGCCCATTTATAAGATAGGTGAGGGTCACTTTAGGAAAAACATGAAATATTATTTTATAATAAACTAATTTCCGGTTTCTAATGGATCAAAAATAAACTATTTAGAGTATAAGGTGGGGATGGGTCTAAAATATCTCAATAAATAGGTTTTAGATAGGTTTAGGTCATCATATTAACTATATCTTTTAGACTTAACTCTTTGTTAAATAGTTCGACATTTTCCATGTCTCTTTGTATATTTATATTATATGGCTAATAATCATACTATAACAGGCCAATAAAACCCCATGTTGTTCACAATTAATATATATAACCTTATATATTTCCTTTATGTGAAACTTATATTTTTAGGAATATTATATCAATTAATAATATAATATTTGTTTTAAAAACTCTATTCTGACAACTTTGACACTATTTAGTATTTGGTTTTTTTTGAAAATTGTAACAACATGATTACTTCGAAAAAAATTATTTAATCAACCCTAAAATGTCATATTAACCTATAAAATTAGTTAAATTAATCAAAATTCTCAAATTACATTTATTTCGATATTTATAATATCAATTATTTTAGTCTTCCATTAATAAGGTAATTACTCCATCGTCATTGTGTCATAAATAAATTAAATTATCTAATGTCTAAAAATTATAAATAAAACTCCATTATTTAGGAAATTTTTATATGTTTCTAATTAATATTTATAGTAGAATTTTTCTTATTTATAACCCCATATTAAATAGGTTTTAGTTATTAAACATTTAATTTAACTCTTTCAACTCTTCTATAAATAAAATAATAATAAATGTACTAATCTTATTCAAGTGGATCAAAGGGGGTCATATTATATTCATAAGGTTGTTTTTGGTCTAATTATACTTACCCAATAGAATTAAGACATGTGTTAGGATAATTATAATATCATTTGTAGCCTTAATCACCATATTTACTTTTAACCATGGTAAATAAAAGTCAAAAGTTACTATTCACCATAAATTATTTTCATCTTATTGAACCACATTTTATTTACGGATTTCAACCGCATCTCTAGTATTTTTTAAAATCAACTCATAAAAGCGGTAAAATTATGTTTTATATAAATTTGCTAACGTGCCTAGAGGTGGGTTAAAGAGGTTAAAAAGTTTAATAGAATTTTACACATCTAATTTATTATAAAATGACCCCAACTAATTACATTGAACTTATATGGTATTATATATCTATTTTGACTTATAAAAAATTTAAATAAAATAAATAATTAGCTAAATAAAAAGCTTGTTTTAAATAATAACGTAGTGTTTTTCACTATACATCAAAAATTGAATGTTTTCAGAAAAATATCTAAAATTCACCCTAAGCTAATTTTGATATTCCAAATTCAAAAATGAAGACTATTTTACCAAATTAAAAACACAGAAGTTGCATTTATTAATTTAAAATCAATTCTTATTGTCAAAACCAAAAATAATGTTTTTAAAAAGTAAAAACTATCAAAAGATTGAAATGTGTTTATGTCATATTTAAATGTGAAATTACTTATAATAACCTAAATTTTGTTTAATGATGAAAATATAATCTAATTATACTTCCAATTCATTAAAATTCATAATTTATAATTATAAATAATTTTTATTAAAAAAGTTGTTTTTAGTTAAAATATAGTATTTTTCACTATTCATCAAAATATGAAAGTTATCAGAAAAGCACCAAAAAATTATCCAAACTAAATTTTCATGTATTTATTCTAAAGAAGAATTTAATTTCATTAAATTTAATATATAAAAGATTAAAATATTGGTTTAAAAAAAGGTTCCCCTTTAAAAGTCGGTAAAATTGCATTTTTTGAAAAATATTTATTTTATCTGAAAAAATGAATTTGTTCATATATTATATCTAAGAATCATAAAATATGGATGTTAAAATTATATATAATATATATAGAATTAAAATTTTAGTTAATACTATTCATAACAACTTTTTGAATGGCTAGTTTGGTAAGTCCTGGTGCACCCGAACTCATTGTTGCATGTAGCACAAGTTGTTAAATTACTTTGAAGAGATAACATACTATGAAATCTTGGGGTGTTACATTATCCTATTCTTCAATAAATTTCTTCCTCGCAATTTTAAATTTTTCTTTGAAAATGAAAGGATTAAAATTGAAAAATACCATTATGGAAAACCCACAGTAGAATTTGGTTCAATAAAATATAGTCTTAACAAGAGGGAAAGGGAAATGAAAAATACACCACGAAATTATGATCTTGATTAGGAGAACATTGCTGGAAATTACAGAAACTTAATTTTAAGAAAAATGTAAATATTTATAGAGACTGATTGAGGACATCAATCACAAACAAGTGTATAATTGAGTATCTCAAGTCCATCAATCTATAATGATTTAAAATATAATTGGTTAAACAAACCACAAGGTATTATGATAACACATTTTTGGTTTTGAGAAAACTTCCTTGAAGTTTAATAATGAATTCATTTGTAGAATAAGAGGGAAAAATATACCTAACATGGAGAGTTTCATCCTATAACTTATTCCTACCACAAACTCATCTTTCACTCCAAAAGATAATAATATTGAAAAATATTATATTTATCCTGATCTTATAGGGTTTCAAAAATAATTAATTTATAATTAATTAGTCATATTATTTAAAAAAAACTACATTATACAAACCATGAAATCATGTAGGCCAATGGTAGGTGATGCGCCCTTGTCTCCCTTTAGTTACGGGTTCAAGTCTCACAGCATTGCCGGATGCAGTGTGTTGTCGCCTGACCTCCGAGTTGTCTTTTTTATAAAAATCCAAAAATAATCTTAAGAAAGCATTAACCTTAAGAATAATATCTAATGTAAAACTTAATCCCTTTTAACCTTTATACTAATCCAAAATAATTCTGTCCAAACTCATAGTTCAAAATCTATAAGGAATGTAAACACAATGAAAATATTTTTTGCAATGTAATAACATGTGAATACCTTCATCATGTATTATTTTGAAACACAGTGACACACTGGATTACAATAAAACCTTATTGATTACATTCATGCTCCCTTATTCCTTATAGAATACTGGATATACTATATATATATCCAAAAATGTTGTAGACTCCAACAATGATTGAATATAAAAATCTTTAATCAGTTTCATGTTATTCAAGAATATATAATATAATTTATCCAAATCAATCATATCTTATTCCAAAATCACTACCTCAGTATCAGAACCATATTAAGGTTTATTTTTCTATCAACCATATATTTTCCAAAAAATTAACCTAACATTGAGCCACTTTTCATGGTTCCACACAATCTCAATTCCTTAATGAAATAGTACTACAGTACAATCCTTATATTCTATATAATTTTTATAACATGTACATCATTAATACAATACTCAAATCACACAATACTTTAATAACAACATAAGAAATCTTAATCATTCCTCTCCATATTTAGTATTATCATAACTTGATTATTATCCAATAACATCATTTGGGGTATACTCAGATGATTTGGACATTGATTCGCGTTGTGTCCCAACTCTTTGGAGATGAAGCATTGTACATTTGAAACCATTTTCTTACCCTTTCAATCACGTACTTGGTGTCCTTTTTCTCCACACTTATAACAAAATCCCATTCCCTTTCAAGCATTTACCATGGTGATTCATTCCATAATTATCACATATGGGAAAATCCTTCTTTCCCCACTTCCCTTTATCCACCTTTCCCTCTTCCATCATTTTCTTCTCTTGCTTCCCTTTAAAACCACATGACTCAGAGAATTATTTACTTATATTATTAACACATGATCTTATTTCTTTATATGATGAGAATACTTGGGAGACAATTTCTATTTTAAATGTTTTCTTAATACCATGAAAGATATGACCTTTCTTAATCTTTCATTCATGCCTATTACTGGAATTATCATTCCTTCTACTAGGTTCCATTTCTAAAAAATGGCATACACTAGGTTAGTTTATGAATCACAATGTATAATTCAAAACTGGTAAAATATCTAATGTAAATTAAAAAGATTATTCATATAATCTATAATCATGAAATATTTTCTTTAAGGAAGTATTTACTCTTAAATCCTTCATAATGCCTTGTAATGAAAATGTGAATTATCTTAAGCATATCTTCCAGAAGTATCGTAACCAAGAGTGCAACAAGGCCCATTACTATGTACCAGGATACCCTGGGTCAATCTAGAAACTCCTTGTTGTAGTTTTCACTCCAAGGTACATCTGTGCTAGTGCCTCCTCTACCTGCTCGTATCCAGACAGGGATGTATTTCTTGGAAAATAAACCAAATATCAACATTACCAAAAATTCTAGGAAGTTCTTCTATACTGATCCTCAAATTCAATCTTAGGGAAATGTTCTCTAATCAGAGTTTATCTAAATATATTTCCAAGGTTATTTATAAACTTCCCCTAATACCCACTGTAACACCCCAACCCCAGTTACCGAGAGTTGGTGCATTATTTTAATACATTGTCATAATTACAGGGAATAAAGTCCTGAAAGACCGATCAATTTAGCAGTCTTGGAAAATAGATTACATACATGAAAATTAAATTACACATTAGAAAATAAAACACAAAATCAGTGATCCTTTGAGAACACCATTAATACCTGAGCTTAAACGTTCTTGTCAATCATAATACACTTCTTGAAATCCTAAGAAAATAAAACATAGAAAGGGGTGATATTAAATGCTAAGCAAGGATAGAAATATAGGGGAAACATTCATAAATAGGTTTAAACATTTGAGGAAATTTATAATACTAAAACGAAATCCTTTTAAACATAAAATTCTGCATAATATGGGAAAGATAAAATCAAATAATTCCATTTAATTATTCACATGGATATTCTACTAGTCGAATAATCACATGCAATATCAATAGCCACTTTCATAATGATGGAATACATAATGCCAGACTTCATAATCACATTGTCAAGGCCTTGTGCCAAGATTAATAATAAGATTTTGTCAAGGCCTTGTGACAAGACACTAGTTTGTCTCATGATACCTACCGATGCATGGAGGTGCTATATCTTGCCCTACCTGTCACTTAGTAACTCCAATGCATTCCTCATATGAAAAGGTTTAAACATAACACAAGCATTCGTATTAAAACTAGAAAAAGTAATGTTAATAATTTATCCAAAAACCATTAATGGTATAAAAATAACACATCGAAAGTCAAACATATCACAAATCCTTTAATAAAATATGGAAGATTTGTATCATAACAAATCAACTTAGAACAAGTTTAAAAATCCATCAAAGGATATTGACAAAGATGAAAATGATTTGTAATACTATTTGAGAGATATATCCCTTTTTCATGAAAAAGTTTAAATGTCACAAAATTTAGAAAAAATATAAATAAATTTTTCAATCAAAGTGTCCCATACCACTTTGAAACTTTTTAAAGGAATTAAAATTTTAAAAACATTCATCTCCATATAGATAAATCCTTAAAAACTATTTTGAAAACATGGACATTAATGAGAATGATTTAGAAGAATAAAAATTTAATAAATTTAAAATGATGTTTTAGTGAAAAAAGTCCCTTAAAATAAACCCTTTGAAAATTATCTTATCAAAAATGGACATGGATAGTAAATATGTCCCAGTAGATAGTTACGTAAAAACAACCTTGGATAATAAAGATATTGTGAAATTAACCATTACCTTGTACTTTTGTTTTGTCTAGGGTATGTTTAACCTATTGTATAAAGACCACAGTATGTTATTAAATTTTAATAGAACCATATTAATATTTATGATATCATACATGATTCATTTATGACTTTATACTACCCATTTGATAATAATTTCCATGAAAAATTAACATTTTGAGTAATAATTGCTTTCTTTATCATAGATGTTTTAACTTGTTTTCTCTTGATTGTATCACTTAGATCATGATTTAAATACATCCATAATATAAAACATGATTTATATATCATATATATTTAGAATATAAATATGTATAATTTAAATATATATGAAATAGAAAACATCGTTTTCGGAGACAGTAGGCTGTACGTACGCATAAATGTTGTTTCCGTTTCTTATCGTATTGAACAAAACTAAGTTAATAAGATATATGTAAGTATATATATATATATCTAGTAGAATTATTATTTCCTATGTTACATACTTATTAATGATATATATTTTTATAATCATCGTTGAATGGTGAACGTGGAAATGAATCTCATCGCGTCATGGAGACGGTAATCTGTACATACACACGAGTGACAATATCATTATATTGATGGTGAAATCGTATGTAATTGGATGGTATATCATATGTACAGAATCATTAACAAGTTATATTTATTATTTACATCAGTTATACTCATTATTATACCCATACAATTAATGAAGTGTTTGGATAACTACACCACGACGTGGAGACAGTAATCCGTACGTACGCACGTATGGGGACTTTGTCATTTATAGGATGGATAGAGTAATGAAAATGGATATAAAATTTTCATAATAACATCACAGTATATATAAGATACTTTAGATATTATCTTAGACTAGAAACTACAAAGAAAGAGGAAGTGGAAGAAGAAAAGAACTTGAAAGAGTTGATGAAATATTTACCTCTTCTTCGGGATCTTCTTTTTGATTTGATCAAAAGGGCTCCTTAGTTTGGATTTATGACCAAATTAAGGCCTATAGGATTAAGGTAGGAAAGTTCGGAGGATATTTGGGCAGGTTTTGGCCAAGAAAAAAGGCTTTGGAGGTGTGAAGTAAGAGAAGAGGAAGTGCCCTTTTATAAGAGGGGTGAGGGTCACTTTAGGAAAAGCTTGAAATATTGTTTTATAATAAAAAAATTTTCGGTTTCTAATGGATCCAAAATGAATTATTTAGACTCCAAGGTAGGGATGGGATGATAAACTCTCAACCAATAGGTTTTATATAGGTTTAGGTCATTATATTAACCATTTTTTTATATTTAACTCTTATTTAAATAGTTTGACATTTACCATGTCTCTTGGTATTTTTATATTATATGGCTAATAATCTTACTATAACATGCCAAGAGAACCTCATGTGGTTCACTACTAATATATATAACCATATCTAATTCATTTTTCTGAACATTATATTTTTAGGTATATTATATCAATTAATAATATAATATCAGTTTCAAAAACTCAATTATGACAATTTTGACACTATTTAGTAGTTGGTTTTTGTGAAAATCATAAAAAAATGATTTATTTGAAAAAAAAATTATTTAATCAAATCTAACATGTCATATTTACCTATAAAATTTTTGGATTTCGTCAAAATTCTAAAATTACATTTATTAGGATATTTATAATATTAATTATTTTAATATTTCCTTAATAAGTTAATTATTGCATCATCATTTTGTCATAAATAAATTAAATCACATTTTACTTATTTATTTCAATTGTGTCTCTCAAATTTTTTAAATTCAAATCAGAGAAGTGGTAAGATTATGTTTTGTGCAAATTTACTAATGTTCCTAGACGGTGGGTAAAAGAGGTTAAAAAGTTCAATAGAATATTATACATCTAATTTTATTATAAAATTACCCCAATTAATATATTAAACTTATATAGTTATTATATATCTATTTTTACTTAAAAAAATTTAAATAAAGTAAATAAGTATTTAAATAAAAATTCAGTTTTAAATAATAACGCAGTGTTTTTCACTATTCATCAAAAAGTGAAAGTTTTCAAAAAAAGACCAAAAATTCACCCCAAGATAATTTTGATATTATGAATTCAAAAATGAAGTCTATTTTACCAAATTCAAAACATATAAGTTGCATTTATTAATTAAAAATTAATTCCAATTGTCAAAACCAAAAAACGGGGTTTTACAAAGAAAAACTATCAAAAGATTGACATGTGTTTATGTTAAATTTAAATGTAAAATTACATATAATGACTTAAATTATATTATATTATAAAAATATAATCCAATTATACTTACAAACTATTCAAATTCATAATTTATCACTACAAATTATTTTGATTAAAAAAGTTGTCTTCAATTAAAACATAGTATTTTTCACTATTCGTCAAAATATGAGAGCTATTATAAAAATAGAAAATATTTATCCAAAATAAATTTTTTATGTCCTGCTTCTAGAAAAGAATTTAATTTTTTAAATTGAATATATAAAAGTTTAAAATATTAGTTTTAAAAAAAGGGCTCTCCATTAAAAGGCAGTAAAATTGCATTTTTTGAAAAATAATTCTTTTATCTGAAAAAATAAATTTGTCCTTATATTATGTCTAAGAAACACATAATATGGATGTTAAGATTATATATAATATATATATAATTCAAAATTTATTTAATACTATTCATAACCTCTTTTTGAACGGATAGTTTGGTAAGTCGTGGTGCGCTCAAACTCATTATTGCAGGTAACACAAGTTATTGAATTACTTTGAAGAGATAACATACTATGAAATATTGGGGTGTTACATGAGTTCTCAGCTAACCGTATTCTTGGATCTCTTCCAATATCAAAGAAAAATTATTAAATGGCCACCGTTGAGTTAGAATAACTGAATAAGAAGTTACAAAAGAATCTGGATAATGGTTTTATACGATAGAGTGATTCACCATGGGGTGAACCAGTCCTCTTATTCAAGATGATGGATTGATCAATGCATCTCGACATCGATTATCAAGATCTTAATAAAATCAAGATAATGAAAAAGTTCCCCATTCCGCATATATATTACTCATTCAATATGTTTTGTGGGGCCAGTTATTTCTCAAAAGGTGACCTTCAGTCGGGATATCACCAATTAGAGGTGAGGATGGAAGATATTCTAAAAACTACATTTTGAATGAGGTATAGACACTATGAGTTCATAGTTATTACCATTGGAGTTACAAATTCTCCTATGATATTCATGGAATTAATGAATAGATACTTTAGATACTATCTTGAAAAAAAATTGGTAGTATTTACTGATGATATTCTCATATACTCAAAGAGAAAGGAGAAACATGAGAATTATTTGAATAATGTGATGAAGTCTTTGCGAAGGGAGAACATTTATGCAATGTATATTAAATATGAGTTATAGATAAAGGATTTATCATTATTGGGGCATGTTATCACTAGAAAAGGAATATATATGGACCCTTACAAGACAATGGTAATCGAAGAGTGTCCCAGACCTATAACTATATTAGAGATCCGCAGCTTTCTTAGTCTCACTGGGTATTATCGATGATTTGTGAAGAACTTATAAAAAGTTTTAATCCAAATTTCCAGGATGAAATAGAAGGGAGTGAAGTTTTTATGGAGTAAAGAATGTGAGGAATGATTTAAGAAGCTAAAAAGAGGCGTATCACTATTCCAATACTCACACTGCCGACAAGTGGGGAACACTTTGTGGTATAAAATGATGCTAAAAATAAAGTCTTAATATATGTATGGATGAAAAATGAAAACTGATAGCCTAAGCCTCAAGTAAATTTAAAATCCATGAGTTAAATGATCCTATGAATGTTTAGGAGATGGAAGCTGTCATCTTTGCATTGAAAATCTGGCAAAATTATCTCTATGGGGAGAAGTGTGAGATATATACTGATCACAAGGGTCTCAAATATATATTCACATAGAAGGGGATTAATATGCACCAACAAATATAGTTAAGTATTATCAATAATTGTGACTTATCAATCCATAACCATCCCGATGAGGCATATAAGGTGGAAGATTATCTAAGTAGAAAAGATCCTATATCTTTATCAATAATAATAATTGAGAAGGATCCCATATTATTATAATTTCAATGGATGGACATGGGAATAATTAAGATAGGAACATCATAAATCATATCTTAAATGATTTCTCAACCATACCTTGTGGAGAAAATAAAGTATTCTTAAATAAATGATGTGGAAATTCTGAAAAAGGTGGAAGCTATCAAGAATGGGAAATCATGTGAGTTCAATATCGATGAGGATAGAGTTGTAATATTTGGGTCACGATTTTGTGTACCATCCAATATAGATATAAATATATATCTTCTAAATGATACACATATTTCAAACTTCTCTATTCAACTATGGAGCATAAATATGTATCAAGATCACCGAGAGATATTTTTTTGGGACAATATAAAAAAGGTGATATCTAAATATACATCAAATTGCCTCGTATGTCAGCATGTGAAGGATAAAATACAAAAGTCAAAAGGGTTGATGCAAAAATTTTCCATACTAACAAGGAAGTGTAAGAACATCACCATGGACATTGTCACAAGACTTCCAAGAACATATAGAGGAAAAAATGCTATATAGATTATTGTGGATCGTTTTAATAAGACAACTCACTCTATCACAATTTGAGGAGAATTATCACTGGATCAACTTACATAGATATACATAAAATATGTTCTAAGGATTCATGGAGTACCACTATATATTATATCCAATTGGGATACAATATTCACCTCAAAGTACTGGAAAAGTATCTAACTTGTTCTAAGCATTGAGCTGAACTTTAGTATGACCTATCATCCTAAAACTAATGGCCAATCAGAGTATACTATTCACATACTAAAAGTCTTTTTGAGACCACATTGTATGGACTTCAATGGAGGATGGGACCAACATATGACTCTGGTTGAGTTCTCTTACAACAATGGGTTTCACTCCAGCATTTAAATAACTCCATATGAATCCCTTTAAGGGGAATGGTGAATAACGCCAACATGTTGGGATGAAGTTGGTGAATGTAATCTAATAAGATCTAAAATGGTTTATGAAATGAGGTAGAAGGTGAAAACCATTCAGTATCACATCAAGGTAGACCAAATCTGAAAAAAGAGCTATGAAGACAATCGTTGATGGGTCCTGAATATTAAGGTTGGAGACATGGTATTCCACCGCATATGTCCATGGATGAGGATAATGAGATTCACAAAGAAAACGAAGCAAAGTCCCATGTTTATCGACCCCTTCTGAGATCCTTGATCATGTTGGAGATACGGCCTATTGACTAGAACTTACACCAACCAAGTTTAAAGTACATGATGTATTCCATGTATCCCTCTTATAGAAGTACGTACCTAATCCTTCACTTGTACTATCTTTAGAGGTGGTACAATTTGAAAATGATCGTTCTTACAAGGAGCATCTAGTAATGATCTTGGATTTTATAGATAATATTGTATGAAATAAGACTACCCATATGGTCAAATTACTATGAAGAATGCATAAGTATGAAGATGCAACATGGTAACTGGAGGATGCAATGAAAGAAAAATACCTACACATGTTTTTAACTTAGTATGTAAAATGAAATTTCGCAGGAAAAATTTCATAAGTGGGAAAGAATATAATGACGTAAGGATTTATATTTAGAAATTCCCTTTTTATGACTTTTTCATATGGTATAAAAAAATAAGAAAACATAGTACATGTTTTATAAATGATGAATTAATGAAATAAGAAACAATTCTATAAGTTAAGGAACATATTATGATGAAATAGTAACTTAACCTTTGGAATAGTAATTTGAACCTTATGAATAGTATAATGGAAAATTTAATAGTTACCTAACAAATGGAATTATAAATAAAATTTCTCCATCTTCTATGTGAAAATATTATATAATTATATAACAGTTTAAGAGACAAAATATTTTAAAATCTATTAATTAAGTATTAGTATTTTTGTAAGTCATAAATATTTAATTAATATTTTATGACTAATTAAATAATTTTAAAGAATATTAATTTTCATAAAATTTATTCATGAGTTATTTTCTCATATTTGTTTATTATAATATAATTTTATGAGTCCTTAATAATTTTTTCAAAGTGTTAGAAAAGCTGTTTTAATATTAAAATTTGTATTTTCCAAGTAAATAATGTTTTTTATTAAAAATAAAATTTATAATATTTAAAAAATTAATTTCATATAATGGGGTACATTTTTGGATTCAAAACAATGAATAATGGATAAGGTTATTTTTTTGGGATTTTTCTAAAATACATGAATTTTTGCTAAATAGTGAAATATGGTAATTTACGGTATAAGTAAATAAATGAATTTATGAGTCATGAATGAGTCACGGATGATTTTAGTGACCTTTTATTAGAATTTAAATAAAATAATTACTATATTTAGTCTCAATAATCATTACTATATCTTATCATGAGAAAAATAATAAAATATTGATTAAAAT
The DNA here is from genome assembly GCA_963277665.1 of Viscum album. Lineage (NCBI taxonomy): Eukaryota > Viridiplantae > Streptophyta > Magnoliopsida > Santalales > Viscaceae > Viscum > Viscum album. The sequence continues at coordinate 464,690,277 of OY728151.1, forward strand.
AATGGGAAAACACCCCTCTCCTCTACTATAAATAACACCCCTCAAAACCTCTTCTAATCACACCTCTCAAGCCTTGAGACTAATAAAAAATCTTATAAAATCTCCTCCCTAGACCATTCCCCACATCCAAAAGATTTAGGTCATCAAAAAAGAAAAAACTTCTCCCTAAATATATTTTCAAGGTGAAGGAATCAAGAGGTAACCCCTCTTCTGTTTTCTTTCAATTTCTTTTTCAAGTTCCTTTATTTTATTTTCTATCATCACATACACAAATACAAAGTGTATGATAACTCCATTACCTTAAATATACTATAATTACATTATTCTAATGGAATAATTCATCATCATCCCCCTTTCCCCCTCTGTTTATACAAATAATTAAAACACGGTCCGAGATGTGTTAATTAATCGCATTCAAGGAGGATGGGTTTTCAATTTATATTAACATCTTTAAATATGGTTATAAAAGAATTTTTATTCTTGAAATAGATCATAATTTAGGTATTATATCTCATTTAATGTTCTATTATCAGTATACACAAATGATGTAAAATAATAAAACAGAACAAGTTCATTGTTAGCGAAACGACTCCAAAATATTCAAGCGTTTATCCTTAATGATTTATCTAATGATTCATACTCACCCAAAATATAAACAATTACTTATATAACTAATTAACCTTCTATATTATGATTAATAACTTATAAATTAAATTATGGACATAAATTTATATTTTAGATAAACTTTCATAAGTGATTCAATCATGAAAATTAAGAATACAAGCACTCAAAAATGATAAAATTGAACATTATAACTCATCAAAAGGGAATAAAAGAACTGAATAAAATTATAATAATTAAATTAAAAATAGGTAAGGTTATTTAATTATAAATTAATTAATCTAATTTGAGTATCCAGGACATTAAGGTCATGGGAATAACACCTTCAGACATGAGTTAAATGATTCTACCAGAACATCCATTATTCCATCACGTTATACTTTATATATATTAACCCAAATAAACTTCTATGATATTTTTATGTACATATTATAATTTTTTTATATGTTCTAAAATAAATTATAAGGATCCATTCCTCTTTCTTTTCATGGATATAAATGTTTTTAAAAGGTTACCTACTCAATTCTTCCCGATAATCAAGCCCGACTTAAGGGAACTTCCCAAATTCTTACCAATTTTAAAGTGAACTCTATAATATTTTTTGAGCCACCATATATTTTTTAAAAATAAAATTATTTTATTATTAAACACTTCTTGGTTAACTTTTTGTTTTATATAAAATACTATTCCACATTTAGTTTTAAAATCTCCTTTATATTTTCCTTAATCTACAGTAAAATGTTTTAATTCTAAAGATTATTCAATAATATTCATACATGCTATCACTTAATTTTGGAAACAATTATAATGATTTATGCCTACTATAACTTATTTATGTCCATGTATGTTATACATACACTCGTTAATATAAGATTTTATGATATTACTATTTTTAATGCCTAATGACATGATTTTGATACCCATTTCTTTCCATGGGCAACCTTTATGTTTTGTTTGATTACCTATGTATGATTCCTTATTTGGAAAGAATATTCATGAATATGTTATGATTGGTTCCCCTATATAGTTCTCTATTTAATTGGGGAATGTTTAGTCTCATGATACATTATGTGCAACAGTCTTGGTGGTAAGCCTTGACTTGTGCTCCTCAATGTGAAATGAGCATTAGCTCATGATCATCTATGTGAAATGAGCCTTGAATCACAATAAAATCATGTTTTATATTATAGATACATTAGTATTAATTAATTATTATATGATACCATGTTATAGATGTTATGATTCCATAAATTTTATCATGTTTGACACCTTCTTATATCACTATCTTATGCTTTCTAATTCATGTTCTATGCTTTATTATTATGTTGATTTCCTAACTGGGCTTTTAGATCATCCCTTTGTCCATGTTATCACCTAGTTATCCTATGATTATGTATGAGAACTATATATGTTAGGATATATTAATAATTATTAAATAAATTAATGATTTATGTAGTCCCATATTTTTAGTTTTATGTTCCTTTTCTTCCAAGACACTAGAATTTTCCATCCATGGATTTCTATTTAATGTTTAATTATTCTTAAAACTGTGTAATATTATGTAATAAAGGATAGGGTCTCTATAAAATTATTAATCTATTATTTTTCACGATATATTCATGTAATGGTATCATTTTTCTACTCTTTTTTAATTAATATAATCAAGAAAATGATTTTATAAGAGTCCAAATTTATTTTTCTCTTCGACCAAAAATCTATTTTCTCCCAAAACCATGTTTTATAATTTTTTTCAAAAAAATTTGAACTATTATACTAATATTTTTAAAATAATGTTTTCCCATTTTTACCTTAAAAGGAAACTTTAAAGGGAATGTTCTTATATTTTTCTATTTTAGGTTTTTTTGACATCAACCTATAGTATGAAAGAAATTTTTGTTTTTACATATATGTCATGTTAAAAATTCTTCACCATTGTGAGCACTCAATCATTTTAATATTACATTATACATTTTAAATAATATTTTTAAATAGATTTTTTTTTTCAAATATATTTTGAAAATATTTTTATTTCAAAGATTATCTTCAAATAAAAAGTTATCAAAAATGTTTTTATGTTTAAAAAGTTTTTAAAATAATTTTTAAAGATTCATTTATATATTTTCAAAGAAATTTTTTTAAAAGGTTTTTTTGTTTTAAAAAGTGTTTTCAATGAATTTTTTTTATTTTTCTCAAGAAATATTTTCAATGAATTTTCAAAGCATTATTTATAAGTATACAATATTATTTTCAATTTAAAATTTTTAAAAATGTTTTATGAAAGCATTTTTCAAATAAAAGTTATTTTATTTAAGAAATGTTCCAAATGATCTTTCAAACAGCTTCTCTATATATGATTAAATCCTTTGATATAACTTATGATTTAATAGGTATATGATCCAACGACACCATTCTTATTCATTCTTTAAATTGTTTATGTTTAAGATGACATGATGTTTATGAAACCAAATTATCTTCCACTGGATTTACCCTGAAAAATCACATATAAAACAAAATAATTTTCATAGTCTATTATATGAGGAAATAATTTAGAAACCTGTATATTTTCTATAGGTTTTGAAATGATGACCTTTTTCTGATACCCATTCAATTTCACAGGTTATAATATAATGAATTTTTATATTATTATTAAACAAATATGTATTATTTCATTATGTGAAGGGTGGGACCTAAATCTCCCTCTAATGAAATTGGAAAATATTTATATATCTCTAGATATAAACATGCTTAGAAAAGGGAGTGACCCTAGTATAATAAGACATGGATGGAATGAGGAGTGAACTCAGTAGAGTAAAATAATTTTTCCACCATGATGGTTTGGATAGTGAACCCATTACACAATAAGAAAATGGATTCCATTGGGGATGGTGTTCTGTCCTTCCCAGTAGGTATAGATCCCATGATGTTTCCTTCTAATATTTTCAGTAATACTTTACTTTTAGGGTATGAATTTGTATGTATATTTGTCTGCCACAATTCCATGTCTTATTCTTATGTTATGTTCTCATGGATTATATTTTTGATTCCCTTAGGATTAAGGACTTATGAACTACCAATATTTTTGCCATGAATCATAGTTATGATCTATGATATGAAGGGTATATTTTCAAATGTTATTATCATGTTATCATATCTCTATGTTCTTGTTATTATTACATTTATTATTTATTTACCCTTAATCAGCATCTATGATCACCGATTCCTATGTTTCATTTCCCCATGTTATGAATAAATGTTTTATGTATGTTATTTATTTAAGGAGTACATAATGGTAAGTTCTTTGTGGGAAACATTGAAGATTTTTCATCAGCTTAGAATATCGCGTTTTGTGTTTCCAATGGCACTAAACTATTCTGGTCCTCAGCTCTGTGTTTGTGTATTATATTGAATATTCATAAAAATGACATAATAACCATGTATGTTAAGAAAGGGGCATCAATAAAAATCTTGTACGTAAAGATTATTTTTTATAACTGGATTCATGAGTGAGGTTATGAGATATATCAATGGTAATCATTTAGATTGGATTGTAATCTCACACATAAGAACACCATATATATAATGTCTATTCAACTAGAGGTCATGTAAAATAAACTTTTGATCATACACTTAAATTTTTTTATCAACTGCTTCCCATGATTCATCAAGATCAAGTTTACATGAAGCACCTACTGAACTACTTATACTAGAAGCATTATGAGAAACCAAAACACTCATGAAGATATCTGATATACTTATTTTGAGTTAAAACATATCCTTTTGGTTTTTGAGTAATCCAGAATCTAGGAAAGTTTATATGTTCACCCACCATACTCATATCAAATTCTCTATTCATAAAAAGTAAAAACAATAAACAAGTGTTTTTAGGTAGATAAAAATAATTGTAATACCTAAGACTCTACTATTGATGTTAAACGCTAAATCCAAAAAAACCACATAATGAACACTCTATTATAATAATAATAAATTTTATTCCTGAATATATTTAAAAGATAAACTTATAAATTTTATAACATATATTTTAAAAGGATATCATTTTTAGATTTATCACGTCAAAATTATCTTGAGGTTGATTTTTGGGATTTTTTAAGATAGTTTATTTTTAGGTGAATAGTGAAAATTATCATTTTAAAAAATAATGTCCTTTTATGACATAATAATGATATAAGAATGAATCTAAATAATTTAAAATATTATGTTGAATTTGGAAAGCCATGCTTATTTTTTTTATCTTAAGTTACATTTTATTCTAGTAGAATGCTATTTTGTTCCTTTTACTTTAGTTATGTGTTCAAAATGATAGTTTTTGTTTTTTATTGATTTCAAATCCACATAAATATCCTTTAATTATCCAAAAATGATTAAATATCACATAAATTGATACAATAAATGGGTTGGATGTAAATTGATTTTTTATGATTAATAAGAAATTTATCTAAAAATAGTTGTTATTGCATTAACAACACTTTTATTAAATTTTTTTATACCAAATATATAAATTATCTATTGTAAAATGGTTTTAATATTTATAATAAGTATTTTCAAATTAGGTTATTAGGACAAACTCATATTTGGTCATAAAAGAATGTTAATGAGGAAAAAATGAGTTATTGTTGATAAAGTAAATTATGGTAAAAATTTAAAATAAGGGGAAAAGTCATTAAATATCTCACAATTTTCGGGGGTGTCAATGGGTTGGGTTGAGTATAGTTTGAGTATTTTGGGACTCAGAACAATCAAATGAGTTTGGGTCAGGTCATGGATAATTTTTTGTTCAGACTTGACGCGACCCATTCTGTCTCAGATCGGGTTGGCTTGGGTCGAGTTGATTGAGTTATTGAAAAAATTAAATAGATCTATAATAAATTTATTATATAAGGACATATAATTTTTATACATAATCTCTCTTTACATTCCAATAACACTCCCTTCTTAGAGATGAATGAAACACAATAAAAGTGGTCGGTTGTGGGGTTAGCCTAGTGGGATGCCCATCTCAATTATTGGATGTTTATGTGGAGGTTGAAGGTGAAAGAAAATGGTGTTAGGAGGATGGGGTAGTCTAAAAATGATCTGGGTATTTATGCATGGTAGAGGTAGAGGTGAGGTGAATGGGATTGATGTAGCTGTGGTTGTACTAGTGGAGGGGGAAGATGATAATAAGGGAGAGGGCTTTGGGGTCAGTGAAATGGATGATGAGGGGAAAGAGGAGGAGTGTGACCAAGATAGTGGGGTATCTATGCAGAACCAAATGATGAGGGAGATGTGAGATAAATATTAGGGGTGGAAAATGTGTAACTAAAATGGATTGTATGTTTCAAGGAAGGCGGATAACATGGTTACACTGACTTCAGAGCTGTGATGACATGTGTTGAGGGCTTCACAACGAATTAGTAGCGATGGTGGGAGGTGGTAGGGTATAGATGGAAACAAAATTGGTTAGGTATGATTGGTTGGGTTTGTAGGTGTGAGAAGAGAAAATTAATCCTGATGATGGTTTGAGTGGCATTATGTGCGAGGTGGGAGATCAAAGAAGTCATGAGGGGGGGGGGTGTTCATTGGGTTGGTTAGGTCAAGTGGGATCATATTTTTCTATCCTACGAACAAACCCATCCTAAATATGGGTAAACCCAAATAAACCTGACACATATATCTATGTTTTTAAAACTTACCTAGATTCACCCAATAAGGTCAAGTTGGTTCGGGGTGGTCAGGTTGGGTTAGGTTTGGAAACCCCTAAAAACCATATCTCTTACTTATGTAGATTAGAGGTGGCTCGACCAAGACTTACAATCACTCCATTATTTTCCACTTATAGATTCAATTTTATTTGAATTTTATATTCCATTAATATAAATTAATGAATATTTACAATAAATAAAATACCTCTCACTTATAAAAGGATCCCTTTACCTCTCCACTTATCCTTTTATATACAGCCTATAAGTTCAACCAAAATCTTTTAAAACCCATTTCCAAATCTGTTTCCAACATTCTATGCTTTGAACAACTTTGCGTATAACTTTTATTTATTTTCAAATCTTGTCAATTCTAATAAAAATGAATATGAAGTTCTAAGGTTATTAGAAGTTGGTTGAAGTGAAGCGGTGAAAATTGTTATGAATTCATAGCATTGGATGCCATGCTTGAGAAATTCACCATGTTGTCAAAATCAATTTTTTTCACTTGTCCTAAGTTAAAATTACATGTATGAAAGGTGATAAATTGTCTAAAACAATGATGTATCATCCATATGAGGATGTTTGAAGTAATTGGGAATTTATTTTCCAAAAATAATATGAATAAGACTGATGGTCGAAGAAGAGAAGAAGGGAGAGTGTGAATGGGATTGGCATTAAAAGGTGTCTATGCATGGGTTTGAAGAACTGAGAGGACATGAATTATTTACTATGTATTTTTTATGTGGATCACATAAAAAATTGTCCAAGCCTCAAGGAAGCTGAGGATGGCTCAACCCAAGTACAGGTGGGACCCGAGGGTCAACCACACTGAGGGAACCATCCCTGGCTAGCCCGAAGGTGGCATGGGTTGGGTATAGGTGAGTGTACGCATGGTTCTTGTGTAAGCCTATAGGAACACATTAGGGTGAGCCCATGAATTTTTTGGACCAAAGACCTTCATAGAGGGTGGGCACAAAGTGTACCTATAGAACCGGTACATGACAGTAATGGGGAGGGGAGAGAGTAATATGAGATGATGCTGGAGCGACATTGATTATATAGTGGAGGGATGTTGCATCATCGTTTCAATGTGGGATGTTTTTTTAATAAATGGAGTGATCTTAGACATCCATCAGATCTCATGAAAGATCTTGGCCGCTCATATAATACCACATCTCGCTAAATGTATCAAGGATTGTTTGATCCTCCCATGCCTTCTGTATGAACCACACCACCATCTTCTTCCCACTGCTTCTCAATGCTACCACTCCTATGCTAGAGATGAAGACCTAACCACCATGATTGACCTCTAGCTATCAAATGATGATCCTGTTGACATTTTTAGGGTCATTAGATCGAACAGATACCATACCTACAATCTTCATCTTTCATGAAAGTATATAACTATAATGAAGTCTCAACTGTAAGAAAATGAAGTCTTTGAGGCCACATGGATGATTTGATCTTGGATTTAAAAGGAAGAGCATGAAATTATTATCACATGCACATGATCTATTCAACAAAATGGAGAATCCTACTTGTAAAAGGAAATACACTATAATTATCGGGTTTCTTTAACTTGGATTCAAGATTATAAATGTAGAAGATCTTAGCTATTCAAAGGAAAGATTCAAGGGGAAAATCCTATGAGGTTTGAATGAGGAAAAAGATAAAATCTTATCAAATAAAAGGGGAGTCACACAAAGCCAAGGAGGATACCACCATTCACATATCATTGGGTGTTCTTGTTTTCTGAAACAGTGCAGTCACTGGTTCATCTATCAATGCAAAGAAGAAAAGATCTGAAAGCCTATGAGGCATCCCAAAGTACGGGAGGTCGCATGAACCTTTCTAGTTCCACTAAGAGTAGGATTTGACAAGCTTTCAAAGCATCAAAAAGAGGTTACCATGCTCACACGATCTATGTTTTTAAAACCCTTATTCTGTTTCGTGAAGGCCACCGTTACTGTGAGCTAGTGCTAGAGTCTTGAATTCCCACCGTGAATCATAATGGACTACACATACTTTCCATAGAAGATACATTCATGCCTTATGTAAAGAAGGAGAACCATTCATAATTCAGTTTCATTGGTTGGGTTCTCTTGTTTTCATGTGAAGGAACCAAATCATCTACAGGAGATCCTTTTTTGAAGGAAAATAACACATACCTAATGTACATGCACTCATGTGCATGATTTGATATACTCAGGTGATGCATGCATGAAACACATGCACTCATGTGCATGAATTGAGACATTAATATTTGAGTGAATATATAGAAGAGAGGGTGATGATGTAGATTGTGTGTGTGTTGAGAAACAAAAAGTGTATAGTGTGTTTTACTAAGAAGTAAGTGCATGATTCCATGTACACATATAAAACCATTACCCACCCGAACTAGTGTATGGGAAATTGTGAAGAATGAAGAATTAAAAGTGAAGAGTATATTCATTCGTGCATGCATACATAAAAAGGAGTAATTCAGTTAAGAAAATAATAACTGCATCAATTATAAGATAAGAGAACTTATACCACATGAAAATTGGATATTGTGTATCAAAGAAGAAGGACAATGTGCCTAATTTAGGATTGAAAATTATTTAGGGTAGTCTAACTATTATGATGCTAAGTTGAGTGGATCTTTATTTATCTGATAACCACAAACGATTTTTTTTTGATTCTAGCAAGAAGAAGAATAGGTTTAAAGGAAATTGTTATTGCACAAAATAAGAAGGAGAAGTAGATTGTGCAGCTTTTGGGGTTTTTGTAAGGAAGTAAGAAGGGTTACTTGCATGCTGCTACACAAGTAACAAGTGAAGTGTGGAAGACCAAGCAGTAGTGTGACATCCAACAGGTCTCAAAATGTTGAAAAATATATTGGTGTAACAAAACCATTTCAATATGGATAATACTATCTAGGGAGGTAGTATAAAGAACCATAAAGGAGCTGCAAGTTGGACTAGGTCATCACCTGTTCATGGAAGTAGAATTGTTTCATTCCCCCATCCTGAGTGTAGGGAATCACACTGTATTAAGTATTATTTCCTAAGAAAACCCACTGCAAACTAGCACTACATTATAGTGGATTATCCATGTACGGTTCATACCCTTATATGGTAAGGAATATCTACTTGAATTGAGTAGTGAACCCTGTAAAAATATTGTGTGCATATTACTTACAACTTCAATATCTTTCAATGCGATAGGAAAAATAAAATAAGAGAATCAATATATTAATAGGTCAAGAAATACAGGGTTAAAAAGTCAAAATTGGATTAAAATGTCCCAAACACTAATTCACAATCCCTCTCAATGTTAGGCATATCTCAAATGGTTCCTCTTATTCTAGAGGTTTAACCCTCACTAAAAGACAAATTTAATAAGGAAAATCCGAGGACTCCTTTTTCATTTGTATTCTATTCCTTCTTATTCTACCTCATAAAAATATTTCTCAGACATGATAAAATAATTACAAGAGTATCATTAGTTTAATTAAATTTTATTAATTTAATATAACAATCATCTTCTACCTTCCTCTCTACCATTCAAAAAAATTAAAACATTACACTAATAATGCACAAACTATTGCCTCCATAAAGGATGCATTTCCTTTTTCATCACCAACTTACATGGATAATTCTATAAATGTTTTTCATAAATATATATGATATTTACTTATAATATATTTCATAAATATGGTTCTATAATTATAAAAAATTTATGATCATTGTTAAGTAATTTTTTGAAATCGATATATTACTTAAAACAAGCTCATCCAGGAATTCATTCTTGAAAACCATGCAAAAAATTAAATTAAATAAACATGGAGACACATAAATAATTTAAAACCATTTATAATATGTAAATTATTATCTTTATATAAAATATTTGGATTTTGAATCTCCATTACGAAACTTTTATGAAACAATCGAAATTACTAACATCTGAGAATGAAAATAAACATTAACAAACAAATATATGTGTAGTGAATGATTATAATTGGAGAAACTAGCAGGTAATATATATGAATACGTATGTTAAATGGGTGATTAATATTTTTTTATTAAACATGAGGATAAATATCTTTCGATAATGTTTGGAGTAGAAAGCAAGTGTTTTTTTATCTCAATTTCACTTCATTGGGGCACGATTCATATTATGCACTTTTTTTTCCTTTATAAGGTCTATATAATGAATCATTCACATATGATATAATTAATATCTTTATAATAATATATTTTAAGTTCAATTTTATGTTTTTTTACTTTTATGTGATTTTGATTCAATATTTTCCAAAGCAGCAAGGGTTTCTTTTCCAATATCCCTTCTTTTTTCTGCAAAATATTTATCTTATAAGTCTATATTTTTATCTTATTTTATAAATATCCCTATATATACTAATATTTTTGGTTTATTTTTTTATATTTATCTTTAATTTTTATACAAAATTCTACAAATTAACCTTCTTAATATTTTTTTGAGTTATTTTGTGACTCTCTTTACAAAAGTGTTAAATGAATGTTTTTTAACATTTAACAAATGAATTCATTTTTTTCATAACCATTATTATTTTTTAAGATTAATTTTTAAGATTCTACGATTGTTCAATGGAAATATTATTTTCATTATTCTATAAATTTTTTGGTTTTTAAAGTTTCCAAAAGTCAATGATATTTCTTCTTATATTCAAAAAATTTTATAATGTATTTATAAAAGTGTTTTTTATCTATATCAATATACTTCTTATTTTTCTATAATTCACTAGGGTTATTTTCTAGTGAGACCATCCACTGTATTTTTGAATATGTATTATGAATAATTATTCCATTTATCAATAGGGGAAAATATTGACATTCCATATATTTTCTCTTTAAATATAGATATTTATTGATTACTGAGGAATGTTAATTATGTATTGTATTATTTATTTATTTCTTCATAGAAATAATGTATTGAACTTATTTATTTATGGGTGAATACTAGAATTATACATACCCTAAATGCATTAATAGGCCTCATAGGCCAATATAGCCTGGGTATTTGGAATATAACCTTACTATTTATGTAAGATATCATGTAATGAGGCCATAATGATAGGTTCAAAATTCTTGACATTATGAATTATATCACTACAAAACCATTCATTATTTTCCAGGTGATTGACATTTCAACATTATCCAATGATGTTTTCATATTCTATGATGTCAGTCACACCTTGTTTATGATATGATTGATTTCACTATAAGTTTACCCTTTATAGATATACTCACAATTTTATTCTTTTTATATCCCCTTGGTTCCCCCAAGTTAACCTTTAATGATTTTGAGAATATAGTATAAGAACTAATAAAGTTCTCACAAAAATTTTATGTTTTATTTCATGTTTTCAAATATGAATTTTGAATCAGATATGTATCCAGTATCCTAAAACTAGTAAACTATTGGATTCCAAAGTTTGTTGATTATTGTATTATGAACCATTGTAATAAAGTAACCACAAAATCCATGTTATTGGATTCTAATTTTTTATAGTTGGTATAAGAGAAATTTTAATAAAAACCTTGGGATCTTGATCTAGAAGAACATATTTATAAAACAAACATATTATGATAAAACCTTATGTTATTCAAGAAAATCTTCAAGAATATTTTATTTATATAAGAATAATATTCAATGATTCAATATTCATAATGTTATGATCTAATTTAGGATAGTTTGTTTTGAAATGTAACTTAGTAGAACAAATAAAAACTGTATCAAAACTAATAACCTATTCAAGGGTTTACCTCGTGATCAAGTAAATGAATTGAATAAGGATGGAGTTGTATATGAGTATATTATTACTATATTAGGCCTTTTTCCTAAAGTTATGACCAATAAACATTACTGTATGGAGAAACAAACTAATCTAAAATATAGAGAAAAAATTTTAGACCGCTTCATGCAAAAAATACCTCTCTCATTCAATGGGACCTATAATAAATTGTAATATGAATTAAATATCATATTACATGACAAGATATTTTTTTATTTGGGAATTAGTGAGTGAGAGAAATTTATCATGATAGTTTATCATCTAAAGGGATATTAGGATTAATGGTGGTAATTGATTGAAAACACTAAGTTGGTGGAGGAGATATAAAGTATGGACTGAAATAAATTTTAGGAAATATTCTTGGAATAATAATTTCCTCATGATCAATGAGATTATATAGAAAGGAAATCCCTAAACGTAAGATAAAATTAAGTGAAAAATGTTTGTGAATATAATGATAAATTTACAATGTTAGAAACTCGTACCACTGAATATGTACTTAAACCCAGATATAACGTTGAATAACATGTTTTATCAGATAAATCCTAGAGTTAATTGGGAATTAGTTTTTGAAACATTTTTATTATATGAGAATATTGTATCATGTTCCATGAAGTTAATGAAATAATTCACTGAGTCATATATTTTTGAAGGAAATTATGAAAATAAGGGGGAATATGAGTTCTCTATAAAGTGAAATTTAGAATATGGGAATAAAGGAAGGGTAAAAATTATAACTTGTAATAGTTTTAAAAAGAGACACACTAGTACATTTTTGTAGGTAATGAGATTTTTCTTCAAGGGTAAAGAGAAAGGACATCATGATAATGATTAAAAAGGATACAAAGACACCACCAAATATTTATGCTATAATGATAATAAGATGGGGGATATTCCAAAAAATAACCCAAGATTCAAAGTGATTTAACGTATAAGAGTCCATTGTAGAAAGGATGATCATATAAAATTACTATAACAATGGTTCAAGTCTTGAATGCTGTTATAATAGGTACATTTATCACAAAATAAATGTTATAAAATTCTATATCTATGAATTATTTTTTTCATTTATGTTTTCTATGAAAATAGAATCATCCCATAACACTCTAATAAAAATTTTTCCAATCAATATACCTAGTGGAAATATTATTGCAATAGAATCATATAGTGTATTCTCAATTAAGTTACACAAATAATCCCAAGTTTCAAACTTAATTGTTATACCTATGATTGAATTTTACATAATCTATTATGGATAATAATTATGAAATAATTTATTAATGAGAGAAGTAGATTACTATTTATGAATGTGGAATATAATCCTTTGATTTTAGAGGTGAGACTTCATTTTCTAAGTCTTTTATGGAACCACCTCTAGAATATCAACTTAACGAAATTAAGGGAGAAAAGGAAGAGTAAAAAACAATAAATGGATAATAAGTAAATCCTAATATTTGGTGGATTTGAATAAATAATAAAATGATTTTTGTAATATCATATTTGTACACCCTATAATTTTACCTTAGGAGACCCCATGTCTTATTTTGTAAAAAATAAATTTTATTTTATGAGTTTTTTCATTGATTACAATTAAATAAATTCAATTTATGAAAAGAGTAAATATCCTATAGAATGAATTGATGAATTATTTTATCAAATTTAGGGAGATAAATATTTTTATAAGGTTAATATTTTCTCTCATTATCATCAATTAAGGTTGAATATGGATGATATATTAATGATTCCATTTAATAACAATTATGGACATTATGAATGGAGTATTGAAATATTATCTTGATAAATTAGTGGTGGTATTCATTGATGATATATTAATATACTCGGAAAGCTACGAAGATCATGATAATCATTTATAAATTATTTTTATGTCTCTTAGAGAAAATGGTTTTTATATAATATTTTTTGGTGTGAACATTCACTCTGAGAGGTTTATTATTTTCCCATATTATCTAAAAGTTTTCAATAACTATTGACACTTTAAAGATAAATGAGGTCAAGGAATAACCAACACCATGGAATATATTTTAGATACATAGTTTCCTTAGTTTAGAAGGTCACAATTGATAATCTGTTAAAAACAATTATTGATTGACCTACCCATTAAAAAAATTTTAAAGTAAAGAGGTTAAATTAAAATGGTAAAAGGAATGTGATGGATGTTTCAAATAGATAATGAAAAGACTAGATAATGCATAAGTATATAATTTATCATCAGGAAATGAAGAATTTTCTGTATATAGTGATGCCTAAAATAATGGATTGGGCTATTTTATAATGAAAAATTATAGATTAGATGGTTATATATCAAAAAAATTAATGATCCATGACCAAAACTATCCAACTCATGATTTTAAGTTAGAAACTACTATCTTTTCCATAATATTTAGAGGCATTATATTTGTGGTTAAAAATGATATATATATATATATACAAAATATAAATGTTTTAAGTACATATTATCTTATAAAGAGCTCAATATGAGGAAAAGGAGATGTTTGGAACTACTAAGGGACTATGATTTCTCGATACACTACCCCCATAGAAAGGATGAAAAGCGTTGTGTAGGAAGGACCATGAAGTTATTATCATGATTAATTTTTAAAAGGATCCTATATTCATGTATTTAGTAAAGTTATATACAATAATTGTTAAGAAAGGTGAAAGATTATTCATTTTATATACAATTTTCAAAACATCACTATTAGAGAAGATAAAGATGTCTCAACAACATGATAAGGGACAAAAGAAGAATATTAAACCTATGAATGATGGGAGATTGTCAGACTTCATCTGTTAGGATAGAGTGTTAATGTTTGGTAATATATTTTATGTTCTGTATACACCCAATTTGAAAAGGAAATTACTAGATGAATCACATAACTCAAATTTCTCTTTACACCCTTATAGCATAATGTTGTTTAGGGATTCAATAGAGCATTTTTTGTGGAAGGAAATGAAGAGAGAAATTATAGAATATGTGGAAAGATGCTTGGAGTGATAGTAGATATTGTTTTAAAAAAAAACAACCTAAAGGAGTCATGAAACCACTATATATACCAATGTAGAAGTATATAAATTTTTCAATGTACTTTATCACTAATGTTCTTAAGGATCATAAGAGTAATGATGCTATATGTGTAACACCCCAAGCTTCCATGGTATGCTTTTCCTAGAATAATACAATAGCGTGTGTTGTACGCAACTTCAAGTTCTAATACACCACAACCAATCAAACTAGCGGTTATGAATAGAAATACCCACTTTTTCAAATTTTATAAATAATATATTTCAAAATGGACTTCATTTTTGGACTCAGGATATCAAAATTAGCTTAGGGTGATTTTTTGATATTTTTCTGAAAAGTTTCATTTTCTAATGAATAGTGATAAACACTAAGTTATAATTTTAAACCGAATTTTTATTTAAATAATATTTTTTTATTTAAATTTATTTTAGGTAAAAAATAGATACATAATACCTATATAAGTTCAATGTAATTCATTGGAGTCTGTTTATAATAATTTTTTATATATAATTTTTTTAACTTTTTACCGTCTTTTACCCACCTTCTAGGGGCATTTTAAAATTTACATAAAACACAATTATACCTCTTCTATGAGTTTAATTTCAAAAACCCAAGAGACATGGTTGATATCAGTAAGTAAAATTTGGTTCAATAAGATGAAAATAATGTTTTTGTGAATAGTAACTTTTTATTTTTATTTACATGACTAAAAGTAAATAGGGTAGTTAAGGGTCAAAATGATATTATTATTACGTTAAAACATGTCCTAATTCTATTGGATAAATTTAATTCGACTAAAAACAACCTTATGAATAAAATATTATCCTTTAGGTCCACTCGGATTTGATTAGGACATTTATTGTTATTTAATTCAATGATGAGTTAAAAGTGTTAAATTCAATGTTTAATAACTAAACCATTTTTAATATAGGGTTACACATAATATATATTTGACTATAAATATTAATTAGAAAGATACAAAGATTTCCTACATAATGGTATTTTATTTATAATTTTTAGACATTAAATAATTAAATTTATTTATGACACAATGATGATGCAGTAATTACCTAATTAATGATATATTAAAATAATTGATATTATAAATATCTAAATAAATTTAATTTGAATCTTTTTATGAATTAAACTAATTTTAAAAGTTAATATGGCATGTCAGGGTCAGTTAGATGAATTTTGTTTGAAGTAATAACGCTGTTATGAATTTAGGAAAAACAAAATACCAAATAGTGTCAAAATTGACATAAAAGAGTTTTTGAAAAGAATATTATATTATTAATTGATATTATTTTCTTAAAAATATATGGTTTGGAAAAAAGACTTATATAATGATAGTTGTATCATTAATGAACCACTTGGGGTTCTTATGGAAGTTTATAGTATGTTTATTAACTATATAATATAAAAATACAAAGAGACATGGTAATGTCAAACTATTTAACTAAGGGTTAAATCTAAAAGATAAGGATAATATAGTGAACCAAGCCTATCTAAAACCTACTGGTTGAGTGGTTTTATACCCATCCCAACCTTTGACTTTAAATAATTTATTTTGGATCCATTAGAATCTTAAAATGATTTTTTTATAAAATAATATTTCTAACTTTTCCTAAGGTGCCCCTGACCCCTCTTATAAAAGGGAACTTCCCATTCTCTCTAATTCACACCATCAAAGCCTTTTGGCTCAGCCAACCCTTACCCAAATACCCTCTAAACGGTCCTCCCTCAATCTTAGAGATATTCCTTTATTCATAAAGCCACCCTACGGAGCCCTTTTGATGAAATCAAAAGGAATAACCCAAAGAAGAGGTAAATATTTCATCAACCCTTTCAAGTTCCTTCCTTCTTCCACTTCCTATTTCTTTGTTTTTACCATTATAAAATAATAACTCCAGTATCTAATATATACTATGATGTTATTATAAATATGGTACAACCATTTTCATTATTCTATCCATCATTTGAATGACATGTCACCATATGTGCGTACATACGACTTACTATCTCCACTTCGTGGTGTAATTATTATTCAATACATTATTATTTTGATGGGTATAATAATGATGTGTAATTGATTTAAATAATATATATAACATGATAATATTTCTTTATATATGGTATATTATCCAATTATATATTATTTTAATATCAAAATAATGATATTGTCGCTCGTGCGTAAGTACAGATTACCGTCTCCATGAATGCGATGAGATTCATTCCCCATCATATCCATTCAAGAATAATTTTCATTACATGATTAAAAATAATGTTTATAGAATTAATATCATTCTGAATATGAATAAGATACATCCTATCCATAATAAACATCAGTTATATAACAAATCATATAAAGGAAAACAAATCAGTTAACACCCAAAACGACGATAATACTAAGATATTATTAACAAAGAAATGTTAAAAGATTATATATGATGTCTTATTAATGTATATGATTATTGTAAAATTTAATAACAATTATTTCACCATTATAAAAGAGTTTAACCTACCCTCTATCGAGTAAAAGTACAAGGTAAGGGTTAATTTTATAATCTCTTTATTATGCGAGGTTGTTTTTACGTAAGTATTTACCAAGACCTCTTTATCATCTACATCCATGTTTCTTAAACAATGTATTTAAAAAAAATTACTATTTATTATACAATTGGATAAATTCATTTATACCCTTATTTGAACTTATATGTTTGGAAATGAATCTTTTTGTCATTTTACAACAAGGTACTCTATGACCTTTTCGATAGAATTAAGGTAAGAATGTTTTTTTAACTTATATGGCTGGTGTGGCTATTTTACACCGTTATAACATCACCAAATCTTCCCTTACAATCTTATAATAATATTTCCAAAATAAATGTTTTATTTTATAATTATATGAATTTTAAATTATTTCAAAATAGAAAGAGATATTTTTCTAAAAAATGTTTTGATTTCATCTATGTCAACATCCTTTGATGGATTTTAAGCTTATTTGAAGTTGATTTATTATGATACAAAACATCCAAATTGTATTGAAGGTTTTGTGATATGTTCTAATGTGTATGTGTTATTTTCATACCATTCATAGTTTATGGATAAAGTATTGACATTTGGTATGCCAATTTTAATACGAATGTTTTTGTTATGTTTAAAACTTTTCATACAAGGAATGCATTGGACGTAGTAAGTGACGGGTGGATCCTGCTATATCTCCTACATGCATCGGTAGGTCTCATGAGACAATCTAGTCTCTTGGTACAAGGCCTTGACAAAATCTTTTTTGTAGTCTTGGCACAAGGTCTTGACTATGTGGTTATGAAGTCTAGCATTAAGCATTCCATCATTATAAAAGTGGCTATTGATATTGCATGTGATTATTTGACTAGTAGAATATTCATGTGAGTCAGTAAATGGAATTATTTTGATTTATATTTGCCACATTATGATGAAGTTTATGTTGAAAAGGCTTTTGTTTTAGTTTTATACATTGCCTTAAATTTCTATGCTTATTTAAATAAGTTTCCGCTATATTGTTATCCTATTGAGCATCTGATCTCATCCCTTTATATGTTTTATTTTTCCCAAGATGAGAAGAAGTATATTATGACTGACCTGCAGGGATAGTCTATGAGATCTCAGTTTTGTCCATGTAAACAATGTTGTTGTAGTTTTCCATTTTATGATTTAATGTAAACCTTATGAATGTATCTAGTACTTCCAAGGATACTAAACTAATCGGTCTTCTGAGAAATGATCTTTTGTGATCTTTCCAATGTTATGTAATAATGCACCGACTCTGGGATTTTTGGTTCAGGGCATTATAGTTGGTATCAAAGGATGTTTACTACAAATCTTGGAATCTAGATTTAGATAAACTTTGATTAGAGAACATTACCCTAGGATAGAATTTGAGGATTAGTATATAATTACTTCCTAGAATTTTAGTATTATAGAGATTTTGTGACTTTTCCAAGAAATACATCCCTGTCTGGATACAAGAAGGTAGAGGCGGCTCTGGCACAAATGTACATTGGGGTAAGACCCAAAAACACCACTTTGAGCTTGACTCGAACGAGAACTAGTGCATGACAACAGGCCTTTCTGCACTCTTGGTTATGACACTCCCGGTGGATTTTCTTAGGATAATTATCATATTTTTACAAACCATTATGAAGGGTTTATGATTATATACATTCTCAATGAAAACATTTTTTATGATTATGGATTATATCCATAAACTTCTCAATTTATGTTAAGTGTTTTACATGTTTGGAATTATGTATTTTGATTCATAAACTTATCTTGTTCATGCCATTGTTTAAAAATGGATCATAGTGGAAGGAATGAAAACCGTATCAATGCACATACTTTATGTAGGGATTTCCCTCCTAATCTAGATAATTATAGTGGAGCTGGTGATGCAACTGTTGCTGATCAGCTAATCACCATACTGGGACAACTCACTCAGGTTATGAAAAATAACCTTACCCATATGGAGAACCCCGATCTACAGCGTGGAGGATCACTTTTAGATCAATTCATGAGGAAACAACCACCAACATTAAATGGGGGTACAAATACATTATTAGATATGAAATGGATAAATTCCTTAGAGAAAATATTCCATGCCTTGGGGAGTAGTGAAAGAGAAAAAGTTGTCATGGCAGTTTACCGCCTCATTGGAGATGCTGATCAATGGTGGTCATTGATTCCAAACAAAAAGAAAGATGATGAAGTATCAAATATGGAATGGAGGGAATTCAAAGAGCTTTTCTTAGAAAAATAATTTCCTCGTGACCATTGAGCGGATATAGAAATGAAATTTTTGAGTCTGAGGAAAAAAGAGGATGAGAATGTCAAAATGAATGAAGCTAACTCTACAAGGTTAGTGAGGCATGTTTTATATTATATATATAACCCAAGAAGTAAGATTTGTCAATTATTTTATGGGTTAAAACCATTTCTACATCGATCATTAGTCTCACAATCCTTTTCGTCATACGATGAAATTATCTCATGTGATATCAAGACAGAAAAAGAATTCTCTAAGTCTTACAACTTTAAAGAAAATAAAGAGAATAAGAGATCAGATGAGCACTCTAGAAATTGAAATAAGTGGAATAAGTGAAAATTTGAATATCCATCCTATAGTAAATATGGGAAGAAACACCCTGGTACTTACTTGAAGGGAATGGGAGTCTATTACAAGTGTGGAGAAAAATGACACCAAGCTTGTGATTGTAAGGGGAAGAAAGATGCTGTCGATGTTGAATGATACAATTGTTGAGAAAGGGGGAATTATGCAAATGGATATCCTAAGCGTTATGGGAACTTACCTCATAAAAGTCCAAGGTATCAAGACCAAGCTTATGATATCACCACTGCTAAGGTTGAAGCTTAAAAAGACATAGTGGCAGGTAATTTAATTGTTTCCTCAAGTTTAGCCAATGCTTTATTTGATTTTGGATAATTACATTGTTTCATATCATCCCAGTTTTCTAAGAAAATTAGATATTTCCAATTTTATTTAACAAGGGATTTGTCAGTCAAAACTCCTAAGGGAAGCATCATGGCAACAATGTTTTTTGAATCAGTACCTATTAGGTCATATAAATGTTCTTTATCTGCTGATCTCATAATCATACCCATGATTGAATTTGATATAATCCTCAGTATGGATTGGATTTTAAACCATTATGAAAAATTTTATTAGAATTCGAATGAGGTTACTATATTTGATGAAAATGATAAAGAACACCTTACCTTTAGAGCAGAATCGTCACCAGCTAATTATTATCTAGATCCACCCACAGTAGCTCAACTAAATTCAATTATTAGGGAGGAAGAGAATGAAATAACTGTGGGTGAGGAAAATAATGTTCAAATAGAGGATGTACATATTGTGAAATAATATGTTGATGTGTTTCTAGAAGATTTACCTATACATCCTCCAGAACAAGAAATTTAGTTTTCCATTGATTTAATTATTGGATCAAGGCCCATATCGAAGTCACCTTATAGAATGGCCACTGTGGAATTAGTGTAACTAAAGAAACAACTTGAGGAATTGAGTAATAGGGGATTTATTCACCCTATTGTTTCTCCATGGAGATCCCCTGTCCTTTTTGTTAAGAAGAAAGATGGATCTTTGAGGTTGTGCATTGACTGCAGGGAGATCAATGATATAACAATAAAAAACAAGTATCCCCTACCTTGCATTGATGATTTATTTGACCATCTTCATGGAGCTCAATAATTTTAAAATATTGAACTTCGATATGGATATCATCATTTTTGTATGAATAAGGAATTAATTCCAAAAACAACATTTTGAACCAGGTACGAGCATTACGTGTTTACAGTAATGCCTTTTGGATTGACTAATGCACCCTCTATCTTTATGCATCTAATGAATAGAGCTTTCAAGAAAAATATTGATTAATTTTTAGTGGTATTTATTGATGATATCTTGGTATACTCTAAAAGCTATTAAGATCATGAAAATCACTTGCGCATTATCCTGAAGACTCTTAGAAGACACAGATTATATGGGAAGTTTAGCAAGTGTGAATTCTGGAATTTGGAGATTTTGTTTCTTGGACATATCGTCTCTAAGGATGGAATCTATGTTGATACTTCTAAGATCAAGGAAATCCAATAATGGCAAGAAATGATGAGTATAACTAAGGTACACAGTTTTATTGGTTTATCAGGTTATTATCGACGTTTCATCCAGAACATTGCCTTGTTGAATGACCTGTTAACAAAGATCACAAGAAAAGGGGTTAAATTTGTTTCGACAAAATAGTGTGAAGAATGTTTTGAAGAACTGATTAGAAGATTAGTCCATTCTCTTATATTGACACTACCATCGAGGAATGAGAGTTTTTATATTTATAGTGATACATCAAAGACATGACATGGTTGTGTCCTTATGTAGAATGATAGGGTTATTTCTTACGCATCACGAAAACTAAAAAAATTATTGAGCAAAACTATCATACTCTTGATCTGGAGTTAGAAGCTGTAATCTTTTCTTTTAAGATATGGAGACATTATCTCTATTGTGAAAAATGTGAGATATATACCGACCACAAGAGTTTGAAGTATATTTTCTCATAGAAAGAAATCAACATGAGGCAAATATGATGGCTTGAACTACTCAAATAATATGATTGCACTATAAACTACAACCGGGGGAAGGAAAATAAGGTGTCAGATGCTTTGAGTAGAAAGGATCATGGAGTTTTGAACAAGATGAGATTTGAAAAGGATCCAACATACATGGATCTAGTAAAGATGGATATGGGAATCGCCATTGAAGGTGAAACGTCAATACTTTTTCAAACGCATGCCAAACCGTCTTTACTAGAAAGGATAAAGAGTTCTCAAACCAATGATGGAAAGTTTTTAAAAAGAAGATTAAGGTTGTGAATGATGGGAGATTGAGTGACTTTTTGTATTAAGATGGAATTTTGAAATTTGGGAAGAGAATTTGTGTTCCTGATATACCTGATCTAAAAAGAGAATCGTTGGATGTTGCTCATAACTCCAATTTCTATATACACCCTGGGAGCATCAAAATGTATAGAGATTTGACGGAAAATTTTTGGTTGGACAACATGAAGAGGGAGATTGCTGATTTTTATATCAAGATGTATAGTTTGTCAACAAGTGAAGGCTGGATGGAAACATCCTAGAAGAGTCATGCAATATCTTCCCATACCTAAGTGGAAATGGGATGATATCATGATGGAATTTCTCATGGGGCTACCAAAGACTCCTAGAAGTAATTATGCAATATTGGTCATTGTTGATCATCTTACCAATTCAGAACATTTTCATGAAATAAGAGAAGATTTACCTCTTGAACGTTTAGAAAGACTATATATTAATTCAATTTTAAGACTTCATAGAGTACCACTATCGATTGTTTTTGATCGTGATGCCCATTTTTCAACAAGATTCTGGAAAAGTCTTCAGGAAGCCCTAGATACTGAACTTCGTTTGAGCACTTCCAACCACCCCCAAACTGATGGAAAATTAGAACAGAATATTCAAACATAAGAAGACATGTTGAGATCATGCTCACTTGACTTTCAAGGTATGTGGGATCAATATTTACCTCTGTTAGAATTTTACTATAATAATACCTTCCATTCGAGTATACAGATGACGCCATATAAAGCATTATATGGAAAGAGATGTCACACACCAACCTGTTGGGATGATGTTGGTGAAATAAAACTCGCAGGACCAGAACTTGTGGAGGAAACGATGGAAAAGGTGAAGGTAATCAAAACCCACATCAAAGAAGATCAAAGTAGGCAGAAGTGCTATGCTGATAACTGAATGATGGATTTGGAATTTCAGGGTGGTGATCATGTTTTCTTGAAGGTATCTCCATGGAAGGGCGTTATACATTTTTGAAAGAAGGTAAAATTTAGTCCTAGGTACATTGGACCTTTCGAAATTCTAGAATGAATTGGGGATGTAGCTTACCATTTGGAAATGTCTCCAAGTCGCTCAAAGTTCACGATGTATTCCACGTATCAATATTGAGAAAATACATGCCTGAACCAACGCATATACCCACCTTTGAGGAATTAAAACTAGAACCCAACTTTTCTTATTGCGACGAGCCTGTCGAGGTTCTTGATATAAGAGAACAAGTGTTGAGAAACCAGATGACTCATCTGGTAAAAGTTCTATGGAGAAACCAAAATATGGAGAAGGCAACGTGGAAACCTGAGGGACTTATGATAATGAACCACCCACATCTTTTTATGCAATAATATTCTAGAAATATTGAGGGCCAAATTATTTGGAGGGGAGAATGTAACACCCCAAGATTCCATGGTACGATTCTCTTGGAATAATACAATAGCGTGTGTTGTACGCAACTTCGAGTTCTAACACACTACATCCAATCAAACCAGCTATTATGAATAGTAATACCCACTTTTTGAAATTCTATAAATTTTATCATTCAAAATAGACTTCATTTTTGGATTTGGAATATCTAAATGAGCTTAGTGTGAATTTTTGGTATTTTTCTGAAAACTATCAATTTTTTGATGAATAGTGAACAACACTGAGTTATAGTTTAAAACCGATTTTTTATTTAAATAATTATTTATTTTATTTAAATTTATTTTAGGTAAAAATAGATATATAATACCTATATAATTTCAATGTAATTCATTGGAGTCAGTTTATAATAAATAAATAAATATATATAAATTTTATTGAACTTTTTACCGCGTTTTACCCACCTCCTAGGAGCATTTGCAAATTTTCATAAAACATAAGTTCACCACTTCTGTGAGTTAAATTTCAACAATCCGAGAGACACAGTTGATATCAGCAAGTAAAATTTGGTTCAATAAGATGAAAATTATTTTTGGTGAATATTAACTTTTTACTTTTATTTACCACAGTTAAAAGTAAATAGGGTAATTATGAGAAAAAATGATATTATTATTACCCTAACACATGTCTTAATTCTATTAGATATGTGTAATTCAACCAAAAAAACATTAGGAATAAAATATGATCCTTTAGGTCCACGTGGATTATATTAGGACATTTATTATTATTTAATTGAAAGAAGAGTTAAAAGTGTTAAATTCAAAGTTTAATAATAAAACCATTTTTAATATATGGTTAAACATAAGATAAATTCAACTATAAATATTCATTAGAAATATATTAGGATTTACTACATTATGGTATTACATTTATTGTTTTTATAAATTAAATAATTAAATTTATTTATGACACAATGATGATGCAATAATTACCTTATTAATGAAATATTAAAATAATTGATATTATAAATTTACAAATAAATGTAATTTGAGACTTTTTATGAATTACACTAATTTTCGTGGTTAATATGAAATTTTATGGTTTTTAGATGAATTTTTTTTCAAATTAATAATGTTGTTACAAATTTAGAAAAAACAAAATACCAAATAGTTTCAAAATTGACATAGAAGAGTTTTTAAAACAAATATTATATAATTAATTGATATTATATTCATAAAAATCTATGTTTAGGCCAAAATACTTATATAATGATAGGTGTATCATTAATGAACCCCTTGGGGTTCTATTGGAAATTTATAGTAAGTTTATTAACCATATAATATAAAAATGCAAAGAGACTTGGTAAATGTCAAACTATTTAACTAAGAGTTAAATATAAAGGATAAGGTTAATATAGTGACCCAAACCTATCTAAAACCGATTGGTTGAGTGGTTTTAGACCCATACCAACCTTATCCTTTAAATAATTCATTGTGTATCCATTAGAAACCGAAATTTATTTTATTATAAAATAATATTTCTAGCTTTTCCTAAGGTGCCCCTCACCCCTCTTATAAAAGGGCACTTACCCTTCTCTCTAAGTCACCCATTCAATACCTTTTGTCTCAGACAAACCCTAACCAATTACCCTTTAAACTATCTTCCCTTCATCCTAGAGCCCTTATTTTAGTAATAAAGCCAACCTAAGGATCCCTTTTAATCAAATCAAAAGAAAGAACTCGAAGAAGAGGTAAATATTTCATCACATCTTTCAAGTTCCTTTCTTCTTCCACTAACTCTTTATTTGTTGTTTCCATTATAAAATAATAACTCCAATATCTTCTATATACTTTGATGTTATTATAAATATAGTACAACCATATTCATTATTCTATCCTTCCTTTGAATGACATGTCACCATAGGTGCATACATATGACTTACGGTCTCCACGTCGTGGTGTAATTGTTATTCAATACATTAATATTTGGATGGGTATAATAATGATGTTTAATTGATGTAAATAATAAATATAACATGATAATGGTTCTGTATATATTATATACCATCAAATTATATGTTATTTTAATATCAAAAGAATGATATTGTTGCTCGTGCATATGTACGGAGTACCGTCTCCACGAACGCGCTGAGATTCATTTCCCATCGTATCCATTCAAGACTAATTTTAATTAGATGATTAAGAATAATTTTTAAATAGTTAATATCATTATGAATATGAATAATATATATCCTATCCATAACAAACATTACTTACGTAACAAATTATATAAATTAAAACAAATCAGTTAACACCGGAAACGATGATAATACCTAGATATTATTATCAAAGAAATGTTAAAAGATCATATATGATATCATATTAATGTATATTATTCTTTTATAATTTAATAACAATTATTTCACCATTATATAGGAGTTTAACCTACCCTCGAACAAGGAAAATTACAAGGTAAGTGTTAATTTCACAATCTCTTTATTATCCGAGATTGTTTTTACGTAAATATCTACTAGGACCTCTTTATCATCCACATCCATGTTTCTTAAAAATGTATTTCAAAACATTTTTGCTATTTACTAGACAATGGGTTAAAGTAATTTATATCTTTATTTGACCTTATATGTTCTGAAAGGAATCTTTCCGCCATTTCACAATAAGGTACTTTAAGACATTTTCAAAATAATTATGGTATGAATGTTTTTTAACTTATATGGCCGGTGTGGCTATTTTCTACCGGTATAAAATCATCAAAGATTCCCTTAGAAGCTTATAAGAATGTTTCCAAAATAAATTTTTTATTTTATAATTATGTGAATTTTAAATGATTTCAATACAGAAAGTAATATTTTTTTTTCTAAAAAAGGTTTTGATTTCATCTATGTCAAAATCCTTTGATGGATTTTAAGCTTATTTGAAGTTGGATGATTATGATAAAAAACTTCCACATTGTATTTAAGGGTTTGTGATATGTTTGACTATGGTTGTGTTATTTTCATACCATTCATGGTTTATGGATAAATTATTGACATTTCGTATGCCAGTTTTAATATGAATGTTTATGTTATGTTTAAACCTTTTCATTTGAGGAATGCATTCGACTTAGTAAGTGACGGGTGGAACCCGCTATAGCTCCTCGATGCATCGGTAGGTCTCATGAGAAAAAATTATGTCTTGGCACAGGGCCTTGACAAAATATTATTTGTTGTCTTGCCCAAGGCCTTGACTTTGTGGTTATGAAGTCTGGCATTATGAATTCCATCATTATGAAAGTGGAAGTTGATATTGAATGTGATTATTCGACTAGTAGAATATCCATGTGAGTAAGTATATGGAATTATTTTGATTTATATCTTACATATTATAATGAAGTTTATGTTGAAAATGCTTTTGTTTTAGTTTTATACATTTCATTAAATGTTTATGCTTATTTATTAAAGTTTCCTCTATATTGTAATCCTTACCGAGCATCTGAGATCACCCCTTTCTATGTTTTATTTTTCCCAGGATGTGAAGAAGTATATTATGAATGACCTACATGGATAGTCTATGGGATCTCAGTGTTGTCCATGGAAACAATATTTTTGTAGATTTCCATTTTATGATGTAACATAAACCTTGTGAATGTATCTAGTACTTCAAAGGCTACTAAACTAATCGGTGTTCTGAGACTTGATCTTTTGTGATCATGCTAATATTATGTAATAATGCACCGAATCTGGGCTTCTAGGGTCGAGGCATTACAATATGGGTCATTATGGACCACCTTACCAAGTATTCACATTTGAAAGAAATGAAGTAGGATCTACCCCTTCAGCATCTTGTATTGATATATATGAATTAATTAGTGAGAATTCCTTGTGCACTTTTATTAATTTTATTTAATAGAGACCCTTGGTTCACATTTCAATTTTAGAGAAGACATAAAAAGGATATAAACACCAAGATATATCTAAGAACTATCTATCATCATAAAATTAATGGGTGTTTTGAAATGAATATTAAAATATTATAAGATATATTGAGGTCATTATTTACTGAATTTCGAGAAACATGGTATTAGTATCCACCATTGGTGGGGTTTTATACGTAATAATAGCTACAATTCAAGCATTTAGATGGAACCTTATAAAGCATTATATGGAAAAAGATAAATAACTATGAATTGTTAAAATGAGGTTAGAAACAAGAATCCAATAAACCTAGAACATTTTGAGGATACTTCCATTAAGATACGAGATATTCAAAATCATTTTAAGATAGCTTAAATAAAACAAAGGTGCAATGCTAGAAAATCAGTGAAAGGACTACAAATTTCAAGTGGGGGATCATGTATTCCTAAAAGTATTTCCATGGAAGATATTTATAATGTTTCCAGTGATAGGGAATATAATTTCTTGGTACATTATGATTTTTTAAATTTTTTGGATAATTGGAGATGCGGCCTATCTTCTGGTCATGTCTCCCAATCTCTCTAAAATTCTTGACATCTTCCAATTTAACTATTAAGTAAGTACATTACAAACCCAATGAATGTTCTCATAAATGAGGAAATAGACTTGGAACCCAAATTATCTTATAATGTATATATATTATATATTTTTTTCTTTAGGGAGAAAGTGTTGCAGAATCAGACGACTAGGATAGTGAATGTACTTTGGAGGAATCATAAGATAGTGGGAGAAATGTGAGAACCTAAATAAGAATTGATGAATAATTACCCAAATTTGTTTATGATATAACATATATCAAATTTATAGGTTGAAATTACTTAAAGGGGATAATTTAATACCCTATACACTATTCTAATAGGTAAAAACTACATCCCAATACCATTACATAATGCACACTTTATCATAATAAATATAGATTTTATCCATGAATATATTTAAAACTTATCATTATAAATTTTAGAATTTAAATTTGATAAAAGGTTATTTTTTTATTAATAATTTCAAAATTACCTTAGGATGAAGTTTTAGGATTTTTCAAAAAAGATTAGTTTTTTAGTTGAATAGTGAAAATACCGTTTTTACAAATACCATAACTTTTATGACATTATCGTGATATAAGAATGACATAAAAATTTATCAATCCTTTAAATTGACTAAATATTTATTTAAATATTATAATAAAGAACATAAAAATATTATATTGAATTTGGAAAATCTTGTTTGATGCCTCAAGAATCTATGTTATATGTAATTCAAATAAAAATATATTTTAGTCCATTTCCTTTAGTTAAGTATTCAAAATGATAAACTTGGTTTATTATTTATTTAAAATAAATATTAATATCCTTTTTTATATATAAAACAATAAGTATCATGATAATTAATATTGTACATTATTTTGATGTAAATTCTTTTTATGCTTTAAAGGCATTTTTTTAAAAGCTGTATCTATTGCGTTAAACGTAGTTTTATTAAAATTATTTTTTACTAAATTTATAAATAGAATATTTTAAAATAGTTTTAAAATTTTTAATCATAATATTCATTTTATTTAATAATTTCCATTTAATTTTTTGTTATAAAAATAAGTTATTGAGGTAAAAAATGAGTTACTAGGATAAGAGTAAATTATGGTTAAAAGTTTTATTTAGTGGAAAAGACCTAAAATATCTCAGAACACGTCATGTATTTCTATTTATTAGTGGTGAATCAACCACTCCTCACCCATAATTATTATTTTAAACTATTGGATCAACATTCTTTTTAATGCGACATGCCTTTAATATAAAGTAATGAGTATTTTCAAAAATGCCTACCCTTTCACTTATAAAAGGATCCCTTTAACACTACACTTATCTTGACATATAAAGACTCTTATATCAATAAAAATATACTAAAAAACATTCCAAAATATATTTAAAATTTTATATATAAGCTGGTATTACCAAAACACTAATCCAAAAAGTCCTAAGGAGATATACCATTGAGTATGGTAACGACCCCAATCACTCTGTTTTCATTTATATTCCTTTGAATATTATTTAACTCATCTATATATATTATTACCATGATATAATAATTACATAAGTATCATTAGTATACTAATATGATATTATTGTAAATAAATAACCATTTTATACATTCATCTGGACCATTCAAAAAATTAAAACGCCACCCATGTTATGTGTTGACTACCACCTCCTAGAACGATGTATTTCAGGTTTTATAATCATCTTACATGGTAGGTTTTAAAAATTAATTTGATAAATATATATGATATTAAGGTGTATTAAATTTCATTAATATTATTTTGTACATATATAATAATTAATGATAATTATAAAAAAATTCATTAATATTGGTAAATTACCTGAAATAAGCTCATTATAGATTCCATTTTCACGAACCATACCCATAATTTTCTATAAATTATTATGGTAATGAATAAAAAACTGGTAAAAAATGGAATAAATAACTTTTATAATATAGTAATTATTATGTTCATACCAAACAATGGGGTCCAACATAGCCATTATGAAGCATGTGTGAAATAATTGTAATTACTATTATATGATGATGAAAATAAACATTAAATAAATAATATATGTACATTGAATGATTATAATTGAATATTATAAATTATAATATATATTAATAGTTATATTAACTAAGTTATAAATTTGGTTATATTTATTAAATGAGAGTTTAAAAATATTTCTTTATTTTTGGAAGTAAAAGTAGAGGAGTTTTCATTTTGATTTCAATTCATTTATACATGTTTCATATTATTTTTTTCTTGTTTATTATATGGTTTCTTAAAAAATATTCATACCCTACCTAATAATTTGATATTTACCTTTATTTTTTTCTATCCCAAGAGTTCCCATAATTGAACTCTAAATGATTTCAATGTTATAGTAAAATAAGTAGTAAACTTTTCAATAGAATTTCAATTTTCATTTCGTGTTTTCAAATGTATGATTAGAATCTTGTATGTATCAAGTCTCTATGGAATATTAAACTATTATATTATGTGATTTGTGAAATTTTGTATTATGTACCAATTTAACAAAGTAACCACTAACACTAAGATACTAGAGTCAAGGTTGTTAAAATAATTTCATAGATATAGTTTAACGAAATTATGATGTGATTAAAATATTTATTAATATAAAGGGTTAGATATTATATTCCTTCAAAAAAATTGTTTTTCAGTATGAATATAGATAAAATATTATTCTAGGATCTTAAGGATTGTAAATTCCATAAATAACCTTGGTAATTATAAAAACATGTTACAGAAAATTAGTATCATAAAAATCTGGAGGTTGTTGAATATAAACATCCTACTAAACATAAAAATTAAGGAGTAAAATATTTATATCCATTATAAATAGAATAAAATTCAGATGATTTGACAAGGATAATGGAATAAATATTTTAAAAAAGTTTATCTATAGTCTATAACCATTTCCCAATTGTAACCCTTACCAATGATTCAATACTTATTCCTAATAATAGTCCCATTCTCATCAAACATAATTTATTAGATGTATTTGAATCCTTCAATAAGATGATAATTAGGATGTTCTATTAACTCTAAACCTTATTCTATTAAAATTTATTAATATCATCATACGTAAAAATTATCTAACTCCCATTACACAAGTCAACATTTAATGTTTTAGGTTCAAATTTAAATTAGAAAGTATGTTTCTCATGTTAATTTAATAAATAACTTATGGTTCGATCATGTTAATATAAATCACCAATTAAATTATCAGTGGGATTATTACTCAAGGTGATTTAGTATCTAGGGAATATGTAAGGTTGTTTCACATCTATCATATTACTACCCTATTTTATATTAGGTTTCAAAACAACAACCTCTAGTGAATGTGGTTTAGCTTATGAAAGTAAAGAAAAAAATGTTTTAAAAACACAATCCTTATTACTGACACAATAGGAATGTTTTAACTTTTATTAAGGATTATAATCATAGAAAATTTCATTAACTATTTATAAAAAGGCATGTGTCAAATTTTTGAAAATAGAGTAATAATTACCATGGTGGTTCGACAAATTGAATAAAATTAATGTAAATTTTCTTTATAATTAAAATCAAAAACATTAATTATAAATAAATATAAAGTAATTATGTTTTCTATTACTTTAATTTCAAAATTTTTAAGGTGTTTTATTTTAAACAATTTTATGTTAAAATTGATTTATAGTGTAATATTAAGTACTAATGACCTCTATCCAAAAATGTTTAGTAAGATAATAATATCCAAACATAGACCTAATAAATTTTTAAGGTGCTCTATTCGTTGATTAAGATACACCATTATATTGTGAATTACTTAGTGATTAAAATTATTATTAATTATATTTTAACTAAAAATATTTTTAAAACAATTATTGACATTCTATACACTATGACCACTTTGAATAGCAATAATAAGTAGGATTTTCATATTTTGAACATAAAAAAACTATAAAAAACTAAAAGTGATTCAGATTAAATTACAAGAAATTTAATCCATGTAAACTTTGTATAATCATCAACTAAGAAATACATATTATTTTTTCCTCCAATATTCCCATATTACATAGGTATAAAAATTTCTATGCATACTATGTGTAAATGTTTATATGTTTAGACTTGAAAAGTATGTTTTAAACTAAAAATACATGGATTTTAAAATTATCATGGTTTACAAGATCTAGTAGAATTAAAATTATTTTCTTGAAGTTCCTTAATAAGTCATTTCCAAGAAATTTTAGCTAAGTTCAAAAAATTAAAGTGTCCTAACCTACTATTCCAAAGACAAGAGTTACCATCAATCACACTAAGATAAGGAATGTTCTAACATGTATGGTATTTTATGTTGATTGTGTAATGTTATTCATGCCTATCAGAATATATGACTTTAAATCCTTCTAAAATTGTGATGGTTTATATTTTATTTCTTAATTTCAATGTTTAACCCTCATAACATAATTTAATTTTGTTAATATGGGTGTGTGTATGTCCTAAAGAATAAAAAAAATTTCAAAATTAAAGGCTGATGAAGAAAATAAACATCACCAAAATAGAAGAATATTTTTGCATTGTCTCCCAATGTAACAATTACACCCTTTACTTTTTGTGATTTCCATAAGTTATATTTTTTTTGGTAATTTTTAGAGAATAAACACTATCCATGTACCATTTATTCCTACTATCAGTACTAATAATATTCCTCTAAAATTAATGAAACTAAATGTTTTTTCACACAAACATGCTTGGGTCTATTAGTGTTAGTAAATGAAATTTTTTTTACCCAAAATATGTCCAACCTTATGGTGCTGTAGAAATAAAAAATCTTTTGAAATATAATACCAATATGTTTTGAATTATTATACCTTATTTAAGAAACATTGAATATTTCAGTGACTTCCCTATGAAATTTTGTACAAAAGGGATCCCTCCCTGAATCAAAGTAGTTAGACATGAAATGTGACTTTAGAAAAGTTAAACCAACTCTTGAAGATTTTGTAGTATGTTTCAGCTATCATATAATCTTGTAAAAAGTCACCATATTAGATATAAAATTATAAATAATGTTATTCAAACTATTAATGATGAAATTCATTTTTACAACCTCATTCATACCATTATTAGTTTAAATAAAACCTTATTTTGTATCTAACTTGGAAGTAATTATATAAATTATATCATTATATTTAGTAAGATATTTCTTAGATTGATTATATTATTTGTTTAAACTATTATATCTTTTATCTTGGATAGTCACATATTCAGTCATCTCTTGAAATGATAGAGTATCATATTTATCATCTAAAGTAAAATAATAATCAATATATAAATTCAAATTATTAAGGGACATCAAAGTTATATTTACCTTAACGTATAATTTATTATAATAATTTTTATCATAAGAACTTGTTATCTCATGGCTACTACCACTTTTTAAACCACTACTTTAAAAATCTAGATCTTTACTTGCTCTTATAGTGTGAGCAGTTGCTTATATAAATTTACTTCCTTTTTGTTTTGATAACCATGCATATTATATATCATTATTTTTAAATATTTGAAATTTTTTCAATATATTCCATATTTTATTAGATTTATTATAATATATTTTCTAATTTATTATCCCCTTTTCATCATTTTACTGTCTCTCTTTCCTATTATTTTACGGATCATTCTATAAGTTATTATTTCTAATAATCCAATTCATACTCCTTAAAAGTTGAGAAATTTTACCCTCACAAAGTTTCAAACAACTACTAGTTTAATTTAATTTAGAATATCTTTTTTATGCATTGAGATTTAAATTATGGTATTTGGAAGTTATAAATTCAAAAGTTATAGAAACAAAACATTGTTCATCCATTTCCCCCTCTCAATATATTTTCCAATCATTTCTTATATTGAATTAATGTTCCAATATGGTCATAAAGATTAAAAATCACATGATATTTCATTTTATACACATACATCCTCTTAGAAATAAATACCTTTGTAAGTATATCGATAATTTTCTCAATAATATGTTTCTTTGTAATATCCCACTCACTAAGACATTGAAAACTATTCACTAGTTTCTTGAAATGACGATTCATCAAAACCATTGATTCCCCCAAAATAAATCCAAAATATTGATAATTAGATCACACCATATATCCTTTAGTAGTGAAGACTTTATAAGTATCAACACATGAAATCTTTTGTTTTCTCTAAATTTTACTCATAGTCTCACATGAAGAAATATGGTTATAGATGTTCCTTATTATCAAATTAAGAAAGGAGTTCTAGAATTTATAATTTAATTGATATTACACATTCTCCTAAAGTGTTAAATTTGAAGTTTCATTATTTGAAATATTATAATTTATGATCATAATATGATAATGATAAAAAACTTTATTAATTAAAAAGAGTTTTTATGATATGTCCTATATTCATAATTTTCTACATAAAAAATCAATGGACTACCACGATTCAAACTTTATCATGTTCTGACCAATGAAACAATCATCATAAAAAAACTCCCTACCATAACATTAGTGTAATAAAGAAAATGTAAATAATGATATTGATACAAAATGTATTAGAGAAAAAAATAGTGACTCGCTCTGATACCAAATGTCACACGAATATGGAAGCGTCAAGAGGAGGGAGAAGGTGAATTGAAGTTGAATCACAATTAATTTTTTTATCTCACCCCAGAATATAATATGATAATTAGTGATAAACTCTAAATAGATTAGAGTGCAATGAGAAATAAATACAGAGGAAATTAAAAGGGTCAGGAGTTATCAACATAACCAAGATAAAAAACAACATGTATAATAATAGTAAAAATAGAAAAAAATTAAATAGTGTTTAGGATAAAAAAACCATGAACTAATTTAAATAATTTTATCAATTTTAAAATACTTCTTCTTGAATGAATTATTCACTTTTAATCCAAATAGTGAATATTATCAGTACCTAGATCCAAAGGACAAAATGATCAATATCTTGAATTTTTTTTATCAACATGATTGAAAGATAAAAATTGAAAACCCTATAAATTATTTAAAAAATGATGGTAGTGGAATCTCTATCTCCAAGATCATCTTATATTATCCAGATTGGCAGCAAGTCCTTCCCTATAATTATTTGAACTCAGTTTTCATAGAATACAGATTCCTATCCCTAGAATATCTTTGATCACGATGGATTAGAAACCAAAAAATTGCAATTGGAAAACATAGAGCGTTGAAAAAAAGAACCTCACTCATGAAATCATGAGGTTAAAACTAAAAAATATCACCAAAAAATCTATCAATAATGAGGTAGTGTGTATCTCACTGTAGTGTGATTAAATATTTTCCAACCCTCATGGATTGATCTTAATTAATATACATCGATTTAATAAACTTATCCTTGTTCATTGGGTACAATTATAACAAAATTAGAAGCCACACCATCTTCAAATGAATGTAGTTTAGCGTGACTCCATAAATATCTAGAATACACATGTATCAAATTTAGATCATTAGAACTTGTGATTCATATATTAATTTTGTATAAAAAATAGAAATACTGTATTTTATTTTACATGCAGTTACTACAAGGAGTGTTCTTATTTATATAAAATAGATTTGGAAGATTTAATTTTAGGAATAAACATAAGTAAGGGATATCACATTTTAAAATAACTATTAATCCCAATAATACTATATACATTATGTGTATATCATTTAATATGATATAAATATATCATATAGACTCTCCCCAAGCCTATCACATAAAATGATAGGCTATATAATAAGGCTTGGGGAATCGTACTATATGATTCATATAACACACTATGATTATCAAGGTAGCTAAATGTTAAATAGTTAACATTCAAATATCTCATATATTGGATATCATTATTTTCAACATTTCCTTTGCTTAAATGTATAAGATAACCAATTGACTGAACGGTTAATAGTGTTGTGACTATTTCTCTTTACAAATAAATTTTAAAATGTATGTATAAAAAATGTAACCTAAATCACCAGAATGGTACTCAGATGAGGCCACCACATGACCTAATGTGCGCCTCTTAATCACCAAAATATGGTGACTAGTTTTGGTGATTTAGAGAATATTGGTGGGAAATGGTTTCACCAAATTTAATATAACTAAATGAAATAAATTTTAGTACTATATTAATAAAAAGAGAGTTATCCATTAAAAATTTAACATATAGATAAAATTGAACAAAAAATGGGTCCTTGGTACACATGGATAAATTCTGACACAATAAAAACCTTATTTTGCAACATCTAGGGGAACAAGATTGATACCAATGAAAACTACATGTAGAAAGAATAAATCATCGTGATATCTACAAGTACTTTTAAGTACCTAAAAAATATATTATGATGTTTCATGTATAGAAAATTTCACATGCATGGTGTCAGCAAGAAATAATTAGTAAATGGAAAACAAGGCTCCAATATATTTAGATTGACCCTTATGTTTGTATTTTATATCAATCCACTCATTTATATAAATATATATACTAAAATATTTTAATAGGAAATTACAAATCAAACATAGCATGGAAAAACTGAATACAATATATGAATGAATACAATTATATAAAAAAAATAACACTCTAAACTAGGAATATTTATACTTATTGTTCTAACTTGGGGTCTATCTTTTAATTTGAAATAAAATGGGTAGGGAAATCATGGAACCAATCTCAGTAAAAATATCCCCAATGAATTTAAGGAACATGACCATCCTAGGGGAAAAGGGTAATGTTTATACCATGTCGTGGGCTAATCCCATCATGGGGAAATAGTTGAAGGGGTATACCAATTCTGGGTGCTTCTTGCCCATCCCAACTATCTTGATCCAAATCAATCTATACCTACTTGACATATATATATAAAAATTAAATACCCCTTCTAACATTCTTATTAAACAAAAATTCAATATCACCACATGAAAATATTTCATTGAAAAAACTATCATTCTCTTTATCATATTGTAAATATCTAATCTTCCATAATGACAACATCATAAAAAATAATACCATCTATAAAAAAATTTATACATTCTGACATATAATGAAGTATATTTTATATTATACTGTCATAACATAAACATTTGTAGCACATGGATACAAATTGAGGATTAAAAAACGGTAAGAAAAAATTAATATTAAAATTTATTGTATTTTAAAAAATTATTTTATTTTTATCAAATTTGATGAATGTTACACATTTTATGATATGCTAGTTGGTAAATCCAAGGACCATTCTAACCTAGCCAAAAAATGCATCAACACTTACATGGTTAGTAACATGGATTAATTATTACATTTCTAGGTGATATAAAAAGTATAGTATTGGTTATAGACAATAAAGACCCAAATAATATCAAATAAATAGTTTTAGGAAGTATACATGGTAGATTTAAAACATCCATTTAAAAATAGAGTTATTTTAAAAATAAGTTTTCTTACACTGAATCTATTTTATAGAAATACATTTATTTGAGTTTCAATGTCACATTTTTTAGTAAGCGTCATTATTTTTCAATATTTTTATAAAATATATTTTAGAGAGAATGGGTTTTATGAAATGAATTTAGGGAAAAATTCCTTGGAATTTAGTAATTTCTTAAAAATAAGTCACATTTTAAAATTTATATAATAAATAAAAATGAGGTTTGTTGATTTATTTAAAATAAATATTCTAGGGTTTCCTAACAATTGTATACCTATTTAACAAGACTATATTTTTCATAAAACAAATCATTTCATTCAAAAGAATTAATTTAGACATTACCACTCCACTAAGGCATTTACCTAATCGAAGTTATGTCTGGACTGATGAATTATAACTCATACAATCCCATGTGATATTCCTTAATCATATATGTTAAATTATAAGAATATGATTCTATTTAAGCATAATAATTCTACACATGATTCATAACAACCTTCAAAATGGTAGAGTTATCCCTCAATCATGTGTATATAGAAATTAAGGTGGTACTTGAGGGGAGAACACCCTGTAATACAACATAAAAAACTTGGGATAAAATATATGTGTGGAAAATTTCTGTGGTATCGTAGAAGTATCATAATATTTTAATTGTTCTGTAATTATAGTAGGTACTATAGTAGTAGTAATATTTACCCTATTTGGGCTTTTATGCCACATATTTTTGCCTATGGGCTATTGATCCTTCTGTACACCAAGGTACTTCCAGAAAATGGGCTTCTAGGTCATCCTCTACGTGTAGTGTCAGTTCAGAGAAACAAAATCCAAAAATATTGTGATTGAGTGGAGTTATTCACTAGTGAAGTGTATAGATACGGACAAGGAGGAATAAGGCATCAAGCCACTAGAAACTCCCCCATCATCTGCGTATAGAGGTAAGGAATACCAACCATGTCAGTGGTGATGTTCTATGTTCATAAATTTTATAGGGTGCTAGTGATGCTATTTTTGACTTTCAATATTGAAATATTGTTCCTCTAGGTCTTAGGTCCATGTTTGTTATGCCTCTTTTCCATGAAAGGGATATCACCCAACTTAAATAGATAGTTGATTATCTAATAAATAAAAAATCAAAGCCCTTTGGTCCACAGTGCATCATGGGTCTATAAGTGTTCAATATGAGAACACTGATATTATGTTGGAATGTTTAATTTTCTCAAAAAGTTTGTTCACAATCAAATATAAATATATTTTTCATACAACTAGGAACATAATTAATACTTTACTAAAATATTTAAAAGACTATAATAGTTACATCACTTTAAGAATATTCTTTTTAGTTTAGTAAAAATTGTTAATTTAATGATTTCATTATGATAAAGGGTTCCATTTATTATTCATTACCATTAAATTAAACTATAATCAAGTTATATATTATTTACTTATTAACTTAAAAAAATAAGGGCTTAAATTTAAAAAATCAAATATATTGTGCATATTAAAAATATTAATATTATATCAACATCAAAAAGTCATAAACAATAATTAATTCTCATGTTAAGATTAATCATATATTTATGAACTATTTAAATCATAAATTTAAATGATATTTCAATATGAAAATTTCTAGTTTATATAAATAAACCACACACCAAAAAAAAGAATTAATAAATTTTGAAATGTATGCATAATTGTGTTTATTAACTTAAATAAAATTGTGGTAGATGAATCCAAGAAATTACTATAGAATTCCATAAGGGAAAAAACCACATATAATTATTAAATTCTTAATTACATCTCACACATATTCTAGTGATAAAAAATCCCCTATAAATAACTCATATATATTACATAATAATTTCCAAACAATTATCCATCAATCCAAAAATGTCTACGTAAATAACATATTCAAAACCTAGCTAAAACCTATGTAAAATTAAATAATAATTAGGCAAATCACTAAAAAAAAGGAATCTACAATTTAATTAATCATTATATTTACAAAATCAAGATCCAAATCAATAAAAATATTAAATAATTTTTTTACAAAAGAACTACATCAAAAGAATGAAAAAAAGGGTTGATAACACCCACCTAGGTCTTCCATAACCCAGTAAAAAAGTAATATACTCATACAAATAAATTCCTAAATGAATCTTCTATACCAATTTATAGTTTTCATTTATATTAACGGAGAATATGAGAAGGAAATAAGTGAATATATAATGATGGTGATTGATTAACTATACTGAAATGTGAAGGAAACCCCTAAATATAATATTAATCTTGAAATAGGATGAACATAGCTTAAATAGATGTGGTTATACCTAGATGTGCATTTTACCTAGAGAAAATGGGAGATAAGGGAGGTGAGGTTAAGGTACAGACTTTAAGAGGAAAAAATGAAGATCATTTGTGATGTTTTTGTAAAAAACATTATATTTAGTAAAAAATATCATGTTATGAATGGTTTTAATAAATATGATAGAAATAGTTTTTGAAACTTTTTAAGAATGTTTATCTTATAGCTTGCTGGATAATGTTATAGAAAATTTTACTTAACATTATTTAGAAAAAATTCCTTAATTTATAAATTTCTATACTATTCAAAAATGTTTTAATATCATAAATATTATCATGATATAGGCTAAAGTTTTATATTTTTTGATAAAGTAAGAGAAGTAAAAGTTTTTATTCAGAGGAAGATCACTAGAATTAGATTCTTGGATTCAGTTTTCTAGACTAAATAGACACATTGTGAGCTAATGGAGATAAAGAAAAATTCCAAAATTGAAATTTCACAATGGTACTGAACGGAACCAAGTGGGTTGTAATTGTCAATGGTTTGTTTGTTGTTATCATAGAAAATTATATACAGAGTTAAGTATGTCTAAAGGGGAAAATAATTAAGAATACATGTGAAGATTTATTTACTAGAAATAGTAAAAATTTTAAGTTGTAGTATCGGACAAAGGGGAAAGACTTTTTTGACATAAGTATTTTTTATTTTCAATAATATTATAGAACATAAATGAATTGAGTTCACTGGATTAAGGAAAATGAATATTATAGATAGAGGCTGTTGAGTTTACTTTTTAGATAGTTTTTAAAAATTTGAAGAGAAAATATTGTTAAATTTTTTATAATGTTTTAATATTTATGGTTTCTATAGTATGAATTAATCTATATGATTGCATTGAAAAAATAACCATGAGAAAGTGTTTTGAATGATAGCTCAAGTGTTTAGATTCCTTTGTAATGGTAAAAAAGGTGTTGTGTAAAGGTATAAGTGAGAGTTTATAATATTATCCAAGAGTTTTTGAAGATGATTAAAGGGTTCATTTGGTTTTGTAAAGGTCATGGAAACACCTACATAAAAGTATAGTGGGTAGAATTTCAAATAAATTAGATAGAGAAAATCTGAATAAGTTTAAGTATGTTCAATTAGTGAACAAGACTCCGTCACATGGATAAGCATTAGACTAACAATCACAATATCATTAGATGAACGTTTCTGTGATGTATTCCCATATTGAGTTTTTAAAACCACACATAATATGAAGTTTAATCTAAAACAATATGACCAAAATATTTATTTAGATGAAGAAAAAAGTGGAGAGTTTCTTCGGATATAGGGGTTATTATTGATGGTTCCAAACAATCATTCCACCAAATTTATATTCAACAAGATTTACCTAAACTTAATAAATCCCCAACAAGATTATATGATGCAGAGATGAATTATATTTTTTTATTTATTTAAGATAATGAATTTTTAATAATTTACAAAACATAGATGTTAAGTAAGTATGAAGAAGGTTGCAGATGAAAGATTCTTGAAAAAGATTTATTAAGACTCAAGAATATTAGAGTGGCATCAAGAGAATTTCATATGAGTGGGAAAAATAAAATTGGATTCGAAAAAGTTAACTTACTTGAACACCTTTAAATAGGATGAAATTAGAGTATGGAAAGGACATACTATTCACACACATCAGAAAGCCAAGGTAATATTGAAATTTTTTCAAATAGATATACTAGATATAGATACAAAATATTAGGTTCTAGTAGGGAGATTTTACAAATGAATTAGTTGAAGTAGATAGGAACAAGTTAGAGTAACTATGCATAGTTTTTAGATCTAAGATACCAGACAAAGATTTAGTTTTGAGATATTAGGAAGATGAATCAGTCAGAGTTAGCAGACATTTTCCACAATGGAAAATTATTCCAACCTATTTTGGATGATTAGGGTATGTGTTAATTAGATATTTCTAAGAATAACATGCATTTTTTAGTGAGGTCCACTAGAAGAAGAACACCAGATGAAGTTATGAGGTACACTATAAAAAAATTCCAGACAACCACATAGGATGGGGGAATTTGGGATGAACCTTTATTGAGTCATAGAGTTTTTTTTTCTTTCTTTATATTAATAACATAAGAAATTTTTTTAATTGATGAGAGTAAGTATAATTTTGTATATTAAGAGATAGAGAGATTCTTATGGTAGTTATCTCGTTGTATTCACATTTTTTATTTTAATGAATTTAAATTGACCAATTTCTGTTTCCATGGAAAGGATATAGTTTCCCACAATATGTTAAAACTTTTATATATTTCATGCCTTAATTTAATTTATTATCATTGAATTCATAGAAGATTGTTATATAAACATGATAAGGATAATAACTCTAACAAATTTCATAGGTTAATTATAGAGAATATAATTTTAAAAAAACCACTGATGATTCAACCTCTATTCACATTGGTTCGCATGATCCAAAGGAAGTTCATTTTGTATCATATCCAAGGTTCCCCAATTTGATCCTTATAATAGAAAATCACAGCTTAATTAATAATAGAAGTGTTACTAATATATATGGAAAAAATTATCATGGTTGAAAAAATAAAATGATACAGTATCCTCAATCCCTTGGATGATATTTAATTGATAGAACTAGAATTATTCTTGCACCCGTTTAGAAAAACGATCCTATGAGTTTTTCTATCAAAATAAATATTTATATTTATGGTAAAATTAGACATTCTATTGTAATGTATTTATCAAAAAATATTTTCTCAAATCTAATGCATCTCAAAACTACAAAAAAACATGTGAAAAACATGAAAACATTTTCAGGGGAAATATCAAAGTATTGGAAGAGAAGAAAAAAATATGGCATAACATAATAAAATATATTAGAGTAGAAGATGATGAAATAGTTGACTAATAAATAACTTTAATTAGTAAAATTATTTTCCACATTAAAATATTCTAATATGTCATAGAATATTTCATCATTATTAATAAAACTCATAAGAAACATTACAAATAGATTTCAATAAAAAAAGTATACCATTTATATTATATATGATTTATCTTTTCATGAATTACATAATATTTTTTTCATATGGGATGATAAAATATCCAACATTTAAAAAATGATTAAAGTTTAAGTGACTTTTGAATTTTGGGGAAAGCTTATGATCCAAGATTATAATCATAATATTGTGGACCTCAAAGATTTGGAAGTTAAGCATGATGATGAAATGAATGATAAAAAATCATTTTTCTTATCTCAAAAAATTATCAGAGTGGTAGTGGAAAATATAGAGGAAAACAACCACTTATGTTTTTTGAGTGTGAATGAATTTATATTTTAATTATGAATTTTACTAATATGAAAATTGGATAAATGAATAATATTTTGAAGAAAAAATTTGGTGAAAGAAGTAGATGAAAACGATAAAGGAGGAAAGGAAATTTGGTGGATGTACGAAAAATATTTTTGGAAATAGAAGAATTATGTGGAGTCAGAAATTTGAATATGAATCTGAGGAAAAAAATTCATTATAAGATGAAAACATAATTTTTTTGGAACTTTATTGAAAATTTTGAGAGAATGGAATATTCATTACTACAAAACATGCTTTTAATAGAGCTGGAATCACTTTTTATCAGCATTAGAGAATCATTGATGACCTTAGCATGTTTAAAAGCACATGACTTTTATCAGTGCTAAAAAATCTCTGATAAAGGGGATATTTAAAAGTAATTTTCATAGAACTGATAAGAGACCCCTTTTTTTCAGCACTTTCAATCTGCACTGATAAAGAGAACCTTTATTAGAACATTAATAAGAACTTATAGAAGTATGATTTATCAACATTTTTTAAATGCAATGATATTGATAGAATTTATCATTTAATTTATAATCATTGATAAAGGAGTCCT
Source organism: Viscum album (assembly GCA_963277665.1). Taxonomy (NCBI): domain Eukaryota; kingdom Viridiplantae; phylum Streptophyta; class Magnoliopsida; order Santalales; family Viscaceae; genus Viscum; species Viscum album. The sequence goes on from OY728151.1 coordinate 464,734,497, forward strand.
TTATCAGTGCTTATAAAAGTGATAATAAAGTATAGATTTATCAGCACAGTTAATTGCACTGATAAAGATGAAAACTGTAGTGTGACGTATTAGCACACAATATCACTAGAAATAGGGGTAGTGTGCTACAACAACACACTCCATCAGCATAAACAACAACAAAAATTACCTAAATAAGATACAAATACGAAATTTAAATGAAATAAAATTTATAACTCAAATACATGAAAAAGAAAACAGTATTATAGAGTATGTTAGTTGTTTTTTTGATTAAAATGATTGTCACTTTTGAATAAAAAAATGCAATTGGAGCCATAACAGTCACACCGTGGGTTGTATTGAGATGCAGCTGATCCCTACAGGTCACAAATGACATATGGATCATTTTACTAAAGCACCAAAACAATCAGAATGAATTTTCATGGTTTTGAGTATGTTTGTTTCTTTATTAACATTAATGTTAGTTTTGAATATTAAAGACACACTTGGTGTCATACTGGTAACACTGTGTATCAGATTGAGGTTCACCTAAATGCTACAGATCTCAAATTACTCAATCATCATTTTCCAAAAGTATTAAAACAACTGGAATGCATTTTATCGGCTATGAGTATGTCATTGGTTTTTTATCAAAATTAATGTTATTTTGAATAAAAAGATGAAATTGGAGTCATACCGGTCACACCGTACATCAGATTGAGGTGTGACTAATCCCTACATGTCATAAATGACGTATTGATAGTTGCCCTAAATTTAAAAAACAATCTGAATTCATTTTCATGGTTTTAAGTATGCCAGTTTTTTAATTAAAATGAATGTTAGTTTTGAATAAAAAAGACACAATTGGATCCATACTGGACACACCATACATCATATTTAGATGTGAATAAATGATACACCTCCCAAAGGACTCATGCATCATTTTATTAAAGTATAAAATTAATAAGAATACATTTTCTTGGTTTTTGAGTATGTCAGCTGTTGTTTTATTAAAATTAATGGCTTCTTTGAATAAACTGATGCACTTGGTGACATACCGGTCACACCATGCATCATAATGAGGTGATGTTGATCACTACACATCAAAAATGATGTATGGATTATTTTATTAAAGTAACAAAACAATCTGAATGCATTTTATTAGTTTTGAGTATGTCATTTTTTTAATAAAATGAATTTCAGTTTTAAATAAAATAGATGCACTTTGAGTACTACCAGTCACACCGTGTGTTGGATTGAGGTATGGATGAATGATACACAGACCAAATGACTCATGAATCATTTTACTAAAGTATCAAAAAAATCAGAATTCATTTTATAAGTTTCGATTTTTTGATTTGTATTTTTGATTAAAATTAATGATTGTTTTGAATAAAAAGTCACACTTGGAGTCATATTGGTCACACCGTGCATCAGATTATGGTGAGGTTGATATATACACATCAAAAATGATGTATGGATCATTTTACTTAAGTAAAAAAAATCTTAATTTGTTTTGTTAGTTTTGAGTATGTCAGATGCTTTGTTGATTAAAATGAATGCCAATTTTGTATAAACAATTAGCACTTGGATCCATTCCAGGCACAACATGAGTAATATTGAATTGTGAAAGAATTATACACATACCAAATGACTCATGGATAATTTTAATAATGTATCAAAAAATAATAATGTTTTTTCTCAGTTTCGAGTATGTCAGTGGTTTTTTTATTAAAATGAATGTTAGTTTTGAATTAAAAAGAAACACTTAGAGTCAAATTGGTAACACTGTGCGTCAGATTGAGGTGAGGCTTGTCCCTAAACATCAAAAATAACATATGGATATTTTTCATAATGTAAAAAAATAATATGAATTCATTTTATCATTTTCCAGTATGTAATTTTTTTATTAACATTAATGTCAGTTTTGAATAAAAATGATGCACTTGGAGTCATACCGGTCACACCGTGCATCAGATTGAGGTGATGATGAATGATACACATCCCAAATGACTCGGGAATTGTTTTCGTAAGGTATCAAAACATTCATAATGCATTTCCTTAGTTTTGAGAATGTCAGTTGTTGTTTTGATTAAAATTAATGTTTGTTTTGAATAAAAAGACGCACTTAGAGTCATACCGGTCACACAGTGCATCATATTGAGGTGAGGTTGATCCCTACACATCAGCAATTATGTATGTATCATTTTCTTAAATTACCAAAACAATATTAATTCATTTTCATGGTTTTTATTATGATTGTTTTTGATTAAAATGAATTCCAATTTTGAATAAAAAGATGCATTTAGAGTCATACTAGTCACACTGTGTTTTGGATTGAGGTTCAGCGGAATACTACATATACTAAATGACTCATGGATATTTTTAATAATGTATCAAACTAACCAGAATGTGTTTTCTCAATTTTGAGTATGTCAGCTGTTTTTTTGATTAAAATGAATGTCACTTCTAAATAATAAGGATGCACTTAAAGTCATACCAGTTACATTGTGCGTCAGATTAAGGTGAATCTGATCCCTATTTGTCACAAAAAATATATGGATCATTTTCCAAAAGTACCAAAATTATCTGAATGTATTTTCTCAGTTTTTTGTATGTTTGTTTTTTTTATTACCATTAATGCCACTTTTAAATAGAAAAGGCATACTTAGAGTCATACCAGTCTCACACTGCATTAGATTGTGGTTCATATGAATATTAAATGTCCCAAAGGACTCATGGATAATTTTCCAAAATTATAAAAACAATAGGAATGTGTTTTCTTGGTTTTGAGTAGGTCTATTGTTTTTTTGATTAAAATTAATGTCAGTTTGAAATAAAAAGACACATCTAGAGTCATATCGGTAACTCCGTGTTCTAATTAAGGTGAGGATGAATGATACACATCCCAAATGAATCATGTACTATTTTACTTAAGTATCAAAATAATTAAAATTCGTTTTCTTGGATTTGTGTATGCCACATGTTTTTTACTAGAATTCCATTTTAAACAGGAAAGATGCACAATGTCTTTTATCTTATGTGAAAATTGTTGTGTAAACTTTTAAACAATTTTTTCCAAACAAAATCATGGTATGATCCTTATTCTACTTAATTTCCCAATAATTTTATTATTTTCAAGACTTCACTTCTTATCATCCTCAACCTCAGTCTCCACCTCAGTCTTCACCTCTACCTCCTCCTCTAAATTGGTCTCTGACTCCGACAATTACTATTCTTTTTTCCTTCTCCTACATCTCTACATTCTCCTCTACCTCCATTTCCACCTATGTATTTTCCAAACAATTTTAGTGTTTTCTGGTCAACACTTCCAAAAAAATTGACTTCTTAGATTAATATTCTCCTTGAGAAAAATATGAAGAATAATATATAATAATTATGATTCAAATGCTTCACACCCTAAATATTTTTCTATGGTCATTACTCGTACTAGATCACAAGCATAGCATGTAATCACCTAAATTTTTTATTGACATACATTCTGACAAAATGTACACTGCCCACTCATCTATATACAAGTTGATTTATTCTTTTGGCTAACTCTTTTTATCATAAATCATGATTGTACTGAGAAAATATAAACAAACAAATGATTATAATATATATTTATTGAAATTGTATTTACCTTTGAAAATTACCTATAGGGGGATGCTAGTTTTTTAATGATTTATGATTTATCTCATTAATTTACAAACTTAATACCTATAATCGATTTCATTATCATGTTTCAGACACTAATGAAACTTTGACCAAAATAAGTTAATTTTTTTGAAATGTTTTGTTAGTTAAATCTTTCTATATATACATTAATTTATTTCCATTTATATTAATCCATAGTCTTTGTCATTTCAGATACTAGCATCATGCTATGATGTTTCTAGTATTTAGAGACTGCCCTTTCATAACAAAATTTTTGTTAAAACATAGACTGAATATATAATTAAAATTTTATATATAAAATTTTGATTATAGTAGATTACATATTAACAATACACCTCTTGTGTATTCTATTGGTCGAAATTCCATGCATTGAATCCATCAAATAAATAATTGGGGTATCTATGTTGATTACTATTATCATCTAGTGCTTCTGAAAAAAATAAAAACAATTAATTAATAAGAAAAAAAATATTTTATGTTTTTAGATCATAGAGTTTTACCCTTGAATTTTAGGCATCCAAAATATCAGTTCGTCTAATACTTTTTTATTAAATTCTCAGAGTAACTCTTCTCTTTTCCTATCTATTTATTCATTATCCAAAGTAATTTCTTCCATAGAAATGATACTAGGATTAATGACTCCATATCTTTCTTTGTGCGATATTCCGTTTATATAGTTGTAATATAAAATCATATACAAAATATGGATAATTATTTAATTTAATAAACAAATTTGTATCACTATTTATAAAGACGTATTATAAAAATTTACCATATGTGTTTATTCACAATCGAGACGCCCAACCATTCATGCTTAATAATCTCATTTAGAGTCTCGAGACCAATTCCATCCATAATAGAAACTCCAAATATTTCTTCTTCACAAAGAATGCATGACATATTTTTATATTTAAATGTGGTCTATACATGACGTTGTAATGTTAATAAATGTTGATCTAGAAATGGTGGAGGGATGGTACTCTCTGAAAATCATTTTTTTATTAGTTGATTCAATAGATTTTCTTGATTCTAAATTTTGTTTCTCCCCCATTTTATCCATCTGTAATATCATAACACACTTTAGACCTTCTATCATAAACTATTACATGTTTTTCATATGAAAAAATCTGTTAAAAATGCACCACATTTATCTTTATAAAATTATACGACCATTCTATGAAAGCTATAATAGCATCATGGACCATTGTAACATCAGGATCAGCAAGTGGAACATACTACTCAACAGTCAACTCATAATATACCTCAATACCCACTCTCATGTGATCTTTTGGGAGTGGTTTATTTCTTAGCTCGTCTCCCAACATTTTGTACATTGTACCCTTTGCAACATGGCGATACGTGGGTGTAGATAGGTAAAAATCACATACAACTACACCCTGAAAATTTTTAGTTATATAAAGTTATCGAAAGTTGTGTGATTAAAATTTAGGGGAAAGAGAAATGAAAAAATTTATTACCCCAGGTATGGTTTGGGGGAATGACTAGACTCAAATCTAGTGGGATCATTTGGATCATATGCAAATCTTTTCTCCACTACCTATGCAATTTGATCCTTTCTTATAAATTAATCTACCAAACCAGACCACAAAATAATATCTTATATTGAGTCTATTTTTGTATGAATTCATCTCAATATATTATATATATTTTCATGTGGTTTTATCTTCTTGAAATATGTTCAATGAGAGACTCTAAAACCTAATCCTCTAACATGACCATATTTTTCAGGCAACTTTAAAGCTACTGAAAGTAACTTTTCTTCTAGTACGGCTATTGCTGAATCTTATGTCTAAACCATATAAAAAATATGAACATATTTATTTTTTGTAATGTATTTATAAATCATAAAGAATTAAAATTATGTCATACTTATACATACTTTCTATACTTCTATTGTGTTTTCATCAACTAATATACCATCCTTATTTACACTATCATCCCTCCATTTCACATGCCGTTGCATGGAAGTGACTTCAGATTTTGATTCATTAATCTGCATATAGACAAGGGAACATATGTTATTTTATATCACATAATAAAACTTTTATTACTAATTAATAGTGTATAACAATTTCTTCTTTAATTAAGTGTACTCCATTCTTCCTTTGTGATAGGGGTATTCTCGTTTGGATGCACACTCTTTATTTCCAACACTCGTTTTCTACATCATAAATTAAAAATTTTGTATCAAGTTGTATAAAATAAATAATGTCAAATAATATATTATCGACCACAATTCCCCTAAAATGATTTCTTATTACGCTGATTTATAAAAGCATTCCATGTTTCATGATTTATAATTTGTTCATAACAAAGTGGTTGGTGGGGATTTATTTTCCCCTCAGCGTCCCTAAGATGTAAATTCACCGGAAGAGTACGGAAGCCTCTACGGTATTTTCATGCATCCATTATGACAAATTTCTTATGGAAATATTCTAAAATAATTTAATTTTGTAAGTAATAATGAAAACTAAATAAATGTTTAATTATATAAATTTTCAGTAAAATAGAGAAAGTATATTATAACATTACTGTTATATCGTTACAAAGGATTTCCTTCATTACAAGTTGGATGTGGCGCCATGAGTCAATATCAATTGAAACATTCATTTTTCTTGTCACCCTAAGATAAGTGATGAATTTTGACTTGTTTGGGTCAATAGGTTGTCCATGTTGATTCTAACCATCGTAAAATTTTATACCCTGACCTCTTGCCTTGATAATTTTATTCAAAACTATGATTCCATGTCATTCTTGTTTTTTTACTTTTTTTCATCAACATTTTATTGATCCCATATTAATTATACAATGTCATTATCAATAGTTTGTTTGTGATTAGGATTGGAAATATCATCATGTCCAGAAGAAATTATCTAAATGAGTATTCATACATTTAATTTCACATGAATAACAACAACACAATACACTCCATACATAAAACTCCACAATTGTAGTCATCTTTCATTAAAATTGTTACTGTCTTGAACAATGATATAATACTTCAATACTAAAGCACAACTATACATCACTAAATTTATTTAATTCTTCCTCAAACAATAGATTGTCTTCCATATCTTGATGATGGATTTGAGGCCACTCATCCTCTCTTTAAAACATGCCTTCCTACCATCACTGTTTGAGAGGTATGTCATCAGGGTACTTTGGAACCATAATGATAGTAGTAATGACAGTTTGAAATTTATTGTCCAATGCATCATCAAGATATGGAATACAATTAATCCTCTAAGGATTAAAGTTCCCTAGGAACCTATACTAATGGAATCACTCAAAAAGTCTCCTAAATTGAAGAAGAATTGGAATACATCCACTCTAATGGTCTTACAGAAATAAATCTCACCCCACTTACATTGGACATAATTTATGTCTACTAAATCATTCATTACCATCTGATTTTTTTTATTTTTTTCATCCACCATAACATCCGTCCAAAAACATTCCTCTCTTTAAAAGGTAAATTTTTCAATATATGATTTGTATTGATATGTAATTTTTTACTCTTATAAATGAAATGAAACAATTCAATGTAATACAAAATTTATTATTATGATATATATCCCTGAAATCTTAGAGTGGAACCATATAATCTTCCCTTATTTGAAAATTATACCATATAAGTAGATGTAAATCTAAAATTACCTCTAAGAACATCCAAAATTACGATTGATAATGATATTATCTGTTGTAAAATATAATATTGGAGAGAGGTATCCCCACAACTCAGTCATATTCTTTGATGAAATATTAATCATAGGCCATGAATGGTTGAAGTTTAATAATAATATTGAACTAATCAAAAAAGAAAAACACTCACCACATGAATCTTTAATTTAATTTTTTGGAATATGAATAATTAATTCAATATTTTTTGGGATTAAATAAAACATTATTCACCAAAATCATAAATATAAACAACCTATTTCATGGTTTAACAATTTACAGTAATAACCAAAATCTATAAAACATGTTTTAATGTTTTTTGAACTTAACTTGGTCCCTATATGTTCATCACCCATAAATGAGGTCCACAAATTGGTATCCACTAATCTTTAAAAAACCACATAATTAAACTTTTGGAATCAATAATCTTGAATATAAGATGAATTAAATTTGATAATATACCTAGATTTTGGAACCCTATATTATTCAAATAAAGAGAAAACCAAGGTGGGGTGAGAGGTCTACTTGTTAATGTCGAGATTTGAGTAAACCATCTATGTGTGCCTCTAGTAAAAAAGGGAATGGGAACTCAAATACACATGAAAGGAGATGTATAAATAGAACCACACTGATTATCTTTCTATAACTATTAGAAGAGATTCAAGCTTCATTATGTTTAAGAACAGTGAAAAAACACAAAAGGCAGATGCCAAAACCCCAAAAATTGATTGAGGAAGAGTAGGAAATAACATACAAGGGATTATAGCATTGATTAATCTGAGGGAAGTTAGATGTGTCACACCAGCAATAGACATGTTCTATTAGATCTTTTGAGTCGTGAGCAACTGAGTCATGGTCAGGGTTTTTTTAAATAGACCAGGGAAACATTTAGCAACACATTCTAAAAATAAATGATAAAGATCCCTTTAATCAGCACTAAATTTATATGTACTGATAAAAGGATTATTTATCGGTGCTATAAATGTATCGATAAAAGATGTATTTATCAACACTAACATTTTAACACTGATAAATATGTTATTTAATAGTGCCTTATTAGTGATGATAATGATTGATCTTTATCTACGCTATGAAAATAATGTTAAAATTTTTGTAATTATAACTATTAAAATAACTTTATTATGAATTTATACTTATTAAAATATATATAATTATTTATTTACAATTATATAATTACTTATTTAAAAATAATAACTATTTATTTATAGAAATTATTTATTTATAATAACTATTAATACAGTAAATATATTTTTATAGATATATTTACTTCTAAATATTTCATTACAAATATAATTTTAACATTTATATTGGATATATAATCTTAAAAATTTGCATTTAAAAAATGATTATAATTGAATAATTCAAAATGAGTACTAATTAAAAATATTGAAAAAATGGATAAGTTTTATTAATTAAATATAAGTTATTAAAAAAATATTGTTATATATATATTGAAGTGGGTGAATAAAAATTGAAAATACTAAAACATAATTAAAGAATGTATATAAATAAATAATAAAAATTAACTAATTCAAAATAAATATAAAGAATAAAAAATATTAAAAATGAATACACTAACTATAGTGTATTAAAAACGAATAAATTAAATCGACCAATTAAAAAAAATAAAATATATTAAATGTATCATTATATAGTTAAATTCTAAAATATACTAAAATTTCAATAATTTATATATATATTAGGTGTATGTGTTTCTGTATATTGCGTAATATATTTGTGTATGTGTTTGTGTATACAAATACATTAACATATATGTGTGGGGGCATGCATGCATGCGCACACACATTTGTGGAATAAATGCAACACATGAAATTTATTATAGGATAAATTGAAAATCAAACAACATTAAAAATGAATAAGAGATTAATATTTATTTAATTAAAATTTTATATATATTATACTTATTCATTTTATATATGTATATTTAATATATACTATTTTGTTAATATTTATAATCTGTATATATGCATATGAAATTTATTAATTTTTATCAATAATTATTTGATTAAAAAATTGTTTCGTATTTTTCTTAATTTACTCATTTTATTTTTATTTGCTTAAATTTTCATTTTATTCTGGACCTTTACTAGTGCTAAAAAAGAACTGATGAATGGAAATTTTATCAGCACAAATGATGCATTGATAAAGGATACCATTTATCAGTTCCATAAAAAATGTTGATACATGTTTCCCTTTTCAGTGCTAAAATAATACACTAATAAATGTTTCCTTTTGTTAGTGCTAAAATATAAGAGCTGGTAAAGGGTGCATTTTATCAGCACTTATTTTAGAGCTGATAAATATGGACTTTATTTGAAATGTTTTTGAGAGATGATAAATTCCAATGCTTTTATAGGTGGGGTTTGAAATAGTTATTCCTCAAACAATGAAGAAGAATGAGGTGAAGAAACTTATATTGAATATCAGATGACATCATAAATTGTGGAAGGAATTATTTGAAACAATATAATAAATAATTAAATCTTAATAATTAGGAATTATTTTTTTGAAAAATAATATAGTAAAGGAAGTTCTTCCTAAAAATAAAGATGTGTATATAGAGGAAACAAAAAATTACAAACTGAATTTTGCAGAGAAAAAATATATTCTTGAAGATCTTAGTAAGAAACTTACTACTAATGAAGTTTAGGTTTTAAAAACACACTCGAGATTCTTGAGGTTGAAAATAACTTAAGGAATATGAATAAAAATTTCAACATGGTATAGGAGGTAGAAAATTAAACATCTTGAGCTACTAAGATATATCTTCGTAATTATTGGGTGACATCATTAACCACTAAAAATAAAATTTCATATGATACTCCATGCTAGGGCGAAAATAATTTATCTATAGAAGATCCGGATATGATATTATTTTTTTTCTATGTAATTTAATGCAACAAATATTATAACTATGGAATGATACTTCATGCTAGGGGGAACATATAAAAAAATGTTTTGGGCCTCAGTAAAATTTCATCAGAGAAAAATAATTTTTCTAATGAATGTCAAGGTTCAATAGTTTTTGATGGTTCTATATAATTTATGGGAACAAATATTATAACTATTAACAAAAAATTTATCTCTCTTAAAATAAGAAATTATTGGGGGGTTAATAGTGGATGAAAAGAGAGTACCTTTTCTAAGTTGCATGTAAAGGAAAACTAATCGGATGCAAGAATGTTACAAGAAATTTTTTTATTTTATAAATTAAGTATTTATAAAGTTGCTAACAAAATGTAATACTTTCTGGAGAATGTTTCAAAAATCTTCTTTGGAATTTTTACTATACTAGAAAAGAAAAGAACACTAGAAATAACAAAGTTAAGTATAATTATTTTGTTGTTTGGAAAACTCTAAAATCTAGAAAAGGGAACCAATGATGAATTAATAATAGTGGTAATTTATCAAACAAGATTATTTATATAAAGATCTTGAATGACATTCAAGGTAATGAAGGGTGTTTTATTAATTTTAGAAATTATAGTTCCTTAAAAACATAGGAATAGGAACTGCTAAGATTGATGATTAGAAACTAAAATCTAGAGAAATTCTATATATTGATAGGATCGAACAAAACATACAATGATTTATATAAATTTTTAATGATGGTATGAAAGTTATCTTTAGGAAATATTCTTATCTAATTATAATCTTGAATGGTGGAAATTTTTTTACTAAGTAAGAAAAAAAAAGTGGAAATATTTTCTAGAATGAAAAACTTTGTCACTCATGTTACTTGAGAGATGAAGATGAAAATAAGATATATAATCAATGAATTTGGAATATTTTCAATAAAATTATGATGCAATTTTCCAAATCAAATTCCATAAGAAAGTTACCACTTTTGAAAATGAAATTAGATGATATTTTTTTGAAATTTAGGAATGGGATGATGGTTAGTTGAAGGCATAAGAAATTTGAAATCCAATCCACCAAACCACTTGAGCTCATTTACATAGATCTCCGCAAGACCATGAGACATCAATCAATAAAAGGGTATTTTTAATTTATCAATTTTATTAATGACTTCACTTGGATACAAACATAATATTCATGAAACGTAAATTACAAGCCTCCAAAATGTTTTGAATTTTTTAGAAGGGAAGTTAAAAGAGAGTTGGGAATTTATTGTCTTAAGCTAATAGTTAACAATGAAAGGAAATAAACATGAAATGAATTTGTATCCTATCGGAAAAAACATGAAATAAAACACCAATACAATTCTCCATTCCATCCTAAAAAAATTGGGATTTTGAATGGAAACTTTTTTAGTGTAAATGGTAAGAAGTATGCTGGGTGATTATAAAATATATATATTTTTCTAGTGAGAATCTATTAGTAATTATATTCATGTACAAAATATATTTTTGTTATAAAAATAATCCAAAATTAATTCCTATGATATGTGGTATTTGAAAATACTTTCAGTTAATTATTTCAATTTTTTTGAGTATTTTCTTAAGACAGATAAAAAATCAGGACCTTAGAAAGTTTTATTAAAAAGGTAAGAAATTTTCATTGGATATTAATATAACATGGTAAGTTATAAATGTTAGAATTAATGTTTGAAAAATTTAGTTGATTCCTATGATGTGAAATTTTTTGAAAATATATCTCCTGTAATAAGTGTGATTGAAAATTTTGAAAAATATAAATTGAATATTCCTAATGAGAACTATAATAGTGAAGTATAATGTGAGATATAATATATAAAAAGTGACTAAGGTTACTCTGGTGCTGAGGAAGGTGAGATAGTAATAATGTATATAAAATATCTCACATTATATATATAGTTTGAATATGACAACTTCATTGGAAATTAGATAGTTCAAGTTCAGAATGAAAGAAATTTTAGGCTAGAGAATTCAAACATCACTTATCTCAGGTAGAACTGAAATAAGTTTCATAAGCTATTGAAAATAAATAATGGGTACAATCTACGATTGAAGAGTTATACCAAATTATTAAAAATGAAACCTGGGACCTTTTTTGATGATCGACATGAAATTATTTTATATGAACAAAGTGTATGTTCAGAGGCAAGCTGAAATATCATGGAGAAACCTTATGAAACAAAGCATGAATTGGTTGTAAAAGGTTACTCATAGGTGTATAGTTTAAATTTTGATGAAACTTATGCCCTTATTGTGATACTATAAACTATATGATTTTTTGTGGAAGTTACTAGACATCATTGTTACAATGTTTATAATATGGGTGTTAAGTTGGAATTATTAAGTGGAGTAATTGAGGAAGAAGTTTACATTTATAAAACTAATTGGAATATACTTGACAAATAAATTACCAAGTAGTGTAAGTTGTAGAATGATTTTAATGGGTTGAAACATGCTCCTCATTCATCATACTCTAAACTTGATAGTTTCCAACCTAAGTTAAAATTTTCTAAATGAAAATAGTAAACTTTTTGTTATAGAAATGTGCATAGTTACAATTATTTTCATTGTTTACATTGAAGATATAATTTTTATAGGTGATAAGGAGAAAATTTATAAAGAATTTGATAAATAGATGAATAAATATTTCAATTATCAATAATTTAAGAATTTTTTTGGGATTAAATGTACAATAAAAGTAAAGATATATATTTATATCACAATATAAGTATGCCTAGGGGTGGCTATAAAATATTATCATGGAGGATCCCAATGTATTTTTTACTCTCGTTTTTGTTGGCATAAGAAACTGCTAAGACAAATTTTGTAAAAGTGTGAATTGGAAAGACTTTTGGAAGTTGATAGGAATCTTAATCTACTATATAACTTTATGACCAGAAATTTTATATACTATTAAATTTTTTATAAGATATCATAGTTATTGAAAGTAATCATATATAATGGTAGTAAAATGAATACTCATGTATGTTAAAGAAACATTTTCTTATGACCTTCTATATATAATAAGTTGGGACATGAACATTCTTGAATACACTGATACTGATTGAGAAGGAGATTGTAATGATAGGAATTAAACATCAATAAGAAATGTTTTCTTTGGATAATTTTTTTTGAGATGGAAAAGTAAGAAAAAAATTTCTATTAATTTGAGTATAACGGAAACAAAATTAGTTTACACCACCCATGATTGTAAGAAATTGATATGGATTAAATTTTAGCTAGAATATTTGTGAATGGATATTTTTAAACCATTAAAGATTGTTTGTGATAATCAATATAACATTGATATTTCAAAAAAACCTCTACAATATTTGATATGAAAGTACACTGATATAATGTATATCTTTATAAAAAATAAAGTTTATATAAGAGATATTTTTCTGGTGGATATTTCATAAAATTATTTAAATTATGATGTTTTCAGCAAAGCTATGCTAAGGTAAAAACTTATGGAATTGAGGATGACAGTACATTTTTAGCCAACACTAATATATCTATAAATATCTGAAGTAAATCCCTGATCGTTCTTTGGATTATTTTGACTAAGTGTGAGATTAACTACATCTTTTCCTATTATGATTCTAAAGTAATCGTTATCATAAAATTGGGGAGAGAAAAAATTTAGGGGGTAGTTATCTTGACATGGAGAAACAATTACATATCACTGAGGGATGAAATACCTTAAAAAATTACTTTATCAAATAGTGTGGTGTTGAAAAATTCCCTCTGTGAAATACTGTTATTTGAAAAACCTTGATAAAAGTAGAGAAATGTGTTTTTTAAAAATATATGTGGTGGAAGTTGTTTTAAATGTATCCAACCAATATAAAGAGAGAGAATGAAGATACTTTTCTTTTTTGTAACAAGTTTGGTAGTTTTTGAGAACATATGTTTTGATTATTTTTTATTAAAATATTGATAATGAATTGATGAAAATTTTAGGAATGTTTTTTTATGAACTGCTAGAGGAATTGAATGAAGGTTTTACATAACTATATTAGAAAAAAAATGTATTAATTAGAATGATGAAATGTTGTTTAGAAAAGAAAGTAATTATTTTTGAAACAAAGGGAGATAAGTAAAAAAATATCAAAATGAAAATAACTACACATAGATTTCCAGATGTAGTTTTCTAGGCAAACCTCACTCATTTTTAGTGGATGGAGATCTATGAGGGCTCTGAAGTTGATGTTGAACAATGTTACTAGATAGACTAGGGTATTTAGTGATAGCCATATTTTTTTTTGAATTTCTCACTAATAAGTTTATGAAAATTTAAATAATTCCCAAGGGGGAAATAAGTATGAATTTTCAATAATATTTTTGTTTGATTAGAAGTAAAAAATTCAATGTTTCAATACTAGAAAATGGGAGAATGTATTTGTGCATAAGTATAAAAAATTTAAAATTATTTTATATCACATTGAAGAATTGAGTGAACTGAAAAGAGAAATATGAATTTTTCATATAGAGGTTGATGATTTTACCTGATATAAAATTTTTATAAAGCTAATGTGAAATGATTTTTTCAAGTTGTATGAAGTTTAAAGTATTAAAGGGTGATGTAGTATGAAGGCATCAATTCACAAATGTTGGATGAAGATCAATCAAGCCAAGTTTGTAAAGTAAAACTCTTGTTTTTCATTTCCTACAAAAAGTAAAAAAAGAAATGAATAATTGTATATGTAAGCTTTAATAAAGGTAGACATGTTTTTTCAAAACCAATGTAATGCTAACTTGAGAATCATTCCACTGGACTATGTTTCAAAAAGATTTACCTAAACCTGATAAATACCCCAACACCATTATAAAATGCTGAGATAATATATCAATGGTTTTTATCTATTTGAAAAAAGAAGTTAGAAGAATTTATTTAACTAATAGGTTTAAGATGCTTGAAGAAGGTTGTAAATGAGAGAGTCCTCATGAAGCATTAGTAATAATCTAGATTATTTTAGAAGCATCAAATAAGTTTCGTATGAGAAGAAACAATTAAATTGGTTTACTTACACTTCCCCTATGAACACACCTATAAATAGGAAACATGTATAATATAAAAATGGTGCACTATTCATGAAGGTCATAAAATTAAACTACTTTAGAAAAGGTATTATAAAGTGATACCAGATGAATAGCCAAAACCAAAATTTTGAACAGTGTGAGTTTCTAACCAAATTAAATGAATAAGAGAGGAACCAACTAGAATAATATGATAGAGTTATTAGATCAAATATACCATACAAAGACCATTTTAGAGATATTAGATAAAGGAATTTTTCCGAAGTACCAGACAATATAATCATCATAAAGGGATTTTTAATTGTTTGGGAAGCATGTGGTTTGTATTTAATGAATAGTGATAGGAATAAAATGTGTTGTTTTAGTGAGGAACTATAATGAAACGAGTTTTTTATTTTGGTAAAAATAATTTTATTTTAGGGTAAAATTATTTTATTCTCATAGAGAGTGTTCTCTATGGCCTAAATAAAGTCTTGAGAGTATCTAAGGCTTGTTCAGAGCCTAGAGCTCTAAGTTAAGTAGTAAATAAGATAGGCACTTGGTTTTTCCAAATCGTGCAGATAAGCCCACATAGTTTGGTCAAACCATGCAAGGTGATGTTGATGGATGTATAGGGATACACTATTAGACTATCCATGTGAACCGGGTGTCATGTCCAAGCATTTTTTCTCAGATAAGTGACAAAGTAATTTTTCATGGGTTGCCCATGGCTATCCAACCCATGAGCCTATCCCTTTTGAGGAGATTCTTGGGAATTTTCTACTGCATAGTTTCAATAAGGTTTATCCAAACTATTTAGCCAAATCCTATGAACCTTTAATAAAGGGTAAAATTTCCCCATTACCTTATAATGTTATAACCCCACTCCTTCTTTTTTTTCTTCTCTAGTGTATGCACAACTCTCCCCTCTCATGAGAGCTACACCTTTTCTCCTCTTACATATTTTTATATATCCTTCATTTGGACTCTGTTTCTTTTTCCATTAGATGCCTTGGTTAGATAACATTAAGCAATTTAATCCACTTTCTTTCTTATTTTCTCTTTCCATCTCCTTCACTATATTTGTTCAAGATCATGTGCCCTATTTTCTGAGAAGTTTTATATTATAATGATTTATTCTATTCTACTTCAATCCTAAAGCTGATATCAGATGAAGATTCTTCTATTGGACTAAATTAGGTGGTTGAGTAATTGTCTCTAAGGGTTTAGGGTTTTTTATCATTTTTTATTATTCAACATGCCATAAATTTCTATGGGATTCTGTAATTTGTTTTCATTTTTAGACTAATTAAACCATTTTATAGTACTCTCGCGGACCCATGGTAGATTGTTATAGGATGTTTACAACATTGATCACATCCCATTTCTGTGTTTTTAGGTAATTACCTTTATTAATATGAATATTTAATTGACC
Source organism: Viscum album (assembly GCA_963277665.1). NCBI lineage: Eukaryota > Viridiplantae > Streptophyta > Magnoliopsida > Santalales > Viscaceae > Viscum > Viscum album. The sequence continues at coordinate 464,751,249 of OY728151.1, forward strand.
AACTATCACCTAGGTGGTTTGGATTTACCTTAAATCAAATTTTCCTAGAAATCTAAACTGAATGTTTTAATTTAATTAAACAAAAGTGAGTTTCAAGGACACATCATGTGTCATAACATGATATAGGATTTTATATCTTATGAAACCCATGGTTAGATGGGGTTAAATGAATGTAAATGATTTAAATGGAAATTTAATTTTATTATAATAAATTTTCCATTGATATTGGACAATGAAAAATAGTTATGGGACCTGTTGAGAATGAGATCTTACACCCCTTATTTTGGGTGATGGGACTGGCATCAACACCATTTACTTCTACTTGGAAGATGGGAAAGATATTTCACATTCCATTGGATTAGATGTTGGGCCTAACAAATCACCCCTCTATCTCGGTTGTTGGGCATGATGACTCATCCCACTATCTCAAGTGATAAGCATGACGTCTCACATTCTTATGATATTCAGGGCTATTATCCTTATAAGAGCTTATACATTGTTAGAATACACATTGAAGCTTGAGTTACACCTCTAGTCCATCCAGTACCTAGTATATGTGTATGCGGCTATATATATCCTCACGTATATATTGTATATACATAAATATATGTTTTTTATAATTTCTTATAAATGTTTACAAATGGTAACATGACATTAGACTAATTCTAGAACATTCTAAACTAAGTAGTCTTCCAAGTGTCCTATATGAACCAGATATGACTAGTATTTATATTTTAGAATTTTTTTCATCTATTGTACCTACACACTACAAATCTATAAACACTAACTAGGCTATTATCGACAAGGTTGTTGGTGACCTATTGATTTTGTCTCACACTCTACTAAGGCCACCGATGGTACCTGAGAAAACTTCATGATTATATTTTTGGATAACGGAAACCACCCTATAATGGATACTTGATCAGTTTTTTCTATAGCTTGGAGAATTGAAGAAGAGGATCGAGCATGTACTCATGATGTAATTGGAGATCTTTTTTGGTCATTTTCCATTTTTTGTCTACCATGTTGTGAATTCCTATGCTCTATATTCTGGCATTCTTCATTTTGTACATCTTCATTCTATAACATCATTATATATATGAATCTACATATCGATTGATTATTATTAATGTATCATGTATGTTTATACTTTTTCTGTTGAGTATTATTTTTTTCTTTGACTGTTCAGTAGTTATCTTTTATGATTGTAAAAATTATTTCCTATGTTTACTTCTACCATACCACTCTAAAATGAGGGTGTAGACTCCCCACCATACCACCTTAGACCCTCGCTACTTGTTGGAAAACTCTACCATCCGGGGAGGTGTGATCTTGGCTGTGTGACCCACTAACTTAGGGCACCATTTTTGTGGTTCTCAGATCAGGATGCCATAAATTAGTATTAAATATAGTTTTTTTTGGTGTTATCATTTGTTAATACTAGAAAAGATTTTAGAAACATGTTGTAATTTGGTAATGAGTTTGTTCCTAAGAGTTGATATCCCCCATATAGAGGAAGCCCAAATTACCTGGGATGGGTTATTATTATTATTTGATTAATCTTGATACCATTTAATTGATTTAATTCTTTGTATAAAACACATGAAGTGTGAAGTTATTATTATTACTATAATGATTTTGGATTTTATCATTGGCATGTTATAGAAAAGAGAATGAAACATTGTAGGCACTGTAGGACCCACATGTATTGCATTCTTCCATGCCTTATAGGAGCATTTAGATGCTTCAATGACTTCAATTGAATGTGATTTCTATGAGTGTAGAGTCTGTATAATAAATATACAAATATAAAAAAAATTTAGGAAGAAAATAATTATATTAATTAATGATACTATGTCAATCTAAATAGTGTTTTCTATATTGATTTATAAGGACACCATAGTTAGCCAATAATGCAATATTTGTTCTATGAACTATTATTTCTAGGGGTTAAAATATTTTTTGATTTGATTTCATGAATGAAAATTGTAATTTAGGAAGAACCCACTTCTATTAATTGGGAATGGTGATTCATTTAATCAAATTATTTTACATGACTTGGTACATACTAATATAAGATGTAAAGGTCCGATCAGAGTTACATGATGTTCCAGTTACAATGTATAAGAGTATGGATTTTATAAATTGGTAACGATGGAATATTTTACTAGATCGTGATATATATAAGACTATGAACATAAATGAAACTAATCTAAAAAATAAATGGTTACCATTTAATGGGGATTCCAATTGAAAAATAAAGGGTTTTTTCCTTTATAACTTGCAATTTATACTCTATATACTAGAACCTTAGTCATTCGAAATGATACATAGAACAAAAAATCCTACCTTAGTAGTGGGTATTTCAGTGTGTCCTTAATGATTATTATAGCCTTTCATGGTCTCCCATTATCACTTAGACTAGGATTTTAGTTTCGGAAGAAAGGTGTGATCTTTTTTTTGTAGGTTGTTTATATTCATATCCTATTATTTATCTATGATCCTTTTTCTTCTAAATTATATTTTGACGCATGATTTTGGAATTGTATAATAATACCTCTATGACATCATCGGTTTGTAAATAAGGAGCGAGGTTATGACCAAGCTTCGAAGGTGGAAAGCCCTATTCCATGAGCATTACCTCCCATAGTGCCACCCATGGGTCCACCTTCTATTCCTAACTTGGTAATTGAAACCTAGTTTTGAGAGGTTTTCCTTCACATGAAGTAGTCTATTGAAGGAGTTGCTTGAACTAACCTGTCTATGGCACAGTTTATACGAGAATTCTAGTAGTATAATGTTATAACCAAATATTTCATAGTAAGTTATTTTATTAAAATTCATCAGCTTGCGCTACATGCAACACCGAGTTCGACCGCACCATGACTTACCAAACTAGCCGTTCAAAAGTGGTTATGAATAGTAATAACTGAATTTTGAATATTATATACTCCATATAATTTTAACTTATGTATTATGTGTCTCTTAGACATATTATAAGAACAAATTCAAAATTTCAGATAAAAAAATGTATTTTTTCAAAAAAATCAATTTTTCCACCTTTTAATAGTGATCCCTTTTCAAACCCAATATTTGACCCTTTTAAATATTAATTTTGACAAAATAAAATTCTTCTTTATAATTGGGACATCAAAATTTACTTTGGATGAAATTTTGGAATTTTTCTAATATTAATCATTTTTTTATGAATAGTGAGAATTGATGTATTTTAATTCAAAACTACCATTTAATATAATTTATTTATATGGATAGATTATATTTTAAATTGGTTTTTAAGTGTAATTAGATTATATTTTTAAAATTTAATCCATTTTTTGTCATTTGAATTAATTTCACTTTGAAATTATACATAAAAAAGTGTCAATTTTTTGATAGTTATTGTTTCTTAAAACACGCTATTTGTTATGAAAATGATAATTAATTTTAAATTAATTAATTAAACTTCTAAGTTTTGAATTTGATAAAATAGAAACCGTTTTTGAATTTGGAATATCAAATATAGATTAGGCTGAATTTTTTGTATTTTTATGATAAATTTAAATTTTTGATGAATAGTGAAACCACTAAGTATTAGTTAAACATCCGTCTTTTTCATTTAAATGAAAATTTACCGCTTCTATGAATTGAATTTCAAAAATACGAGATACATGGATGTTATTAATAAGTAAAATTTGGTTCAATAGGATGAAAATAATTTTTGATGAATTGTAACTTTTGACTTTTATTTACCGTGATTAAAGGTAAATAGGATAACTCAAGGTAATAAGAATATTATAATAATAAACAACTATCTTAATACTTTTTATAACCTTATTGTATTAGTCATGGCCGACCATGGGAATCCTTGGGTATATTTTGGGACACCATGGAGCCACTTAAGAATGATAATTAAACTTTATTTTAATTAACTTAAAGTAAAGACAAAAATGGAATTAACAAATATCTTTTAGTATATTAATTTTTACATGGTGTTATATAAGTCATCGTTTTGACTATAAATAAATCACTAGAAATCTAAAATGATTTCCTACATTATTGTAAATTTTTTATAATTTTTAGACATCGAATAAATTAAATTATTTCTGACACAATAATGATGAAGTATTTACCTCATTAATAAATGATTTAGATAAATATGATTATTAATATTATAATAATATCCAAAACCTGTCCAATCATTATTGGATGATTTTATTTTGACCATGAGTCATTTTATCTTCTACTTTAATTAGTTTTGGATCTTTAGAAACCGAATATCATTATTAATAAAATAATATTTTCAAACTTTCCTAAAGAGCCCCTCATCTACCTTATAAAATGACACCACTTCTAACCCATTCCACACACCTTTCAAGCCCCTTGTCTCATAAAAACCCTACCAAATAATCTCTCAATATCTCCCTCTTCTTTTTAGAAGCCTTACTTTATGAATAAGGCACTTCAAGAAGTCCTTTTGGTTCAAACCAAAGGAAGTTACCCAAATTAAAGATAACACTTTCTCTTAAATTCTTTTGTTTTTTTTACTTCTCCAACCCCCCTAAACACTTTTTATTAATTTAATTTATAAAAAAACTTGTATCTTCAATATACTAGGATTATTTATGAGAAGGATTTTAACTACACTTACACACACCTCTATCTAATGGGTGAAGAACATACTGTTTCTGTAGATGGCAAACTAACATCTCACAAAGCAATAAATTGTTTGATTATCTCCTACCAACTCTCATGGTGGCCATTAATATGGAACTGTATTTATATATGATATATGATATATTATGTTTATGTTTTATTTATGATTCATTATATTCCATTTATATCATTATTTTATGGTTTCAATTTTGGGTTAAGCGCGATAATTTCATTTGAGGAAGTGCTGACTACCGCCCCACCAAAATGAAATGACTCATTAATGCCTTATGTGGGACATATAAAGGATGTAATTAATGATAATATATATTATATTATACTATAATTATAATATACCTATGTATCACAATGTTATAATTCCATTAAAATTCAAAATACAAATAAAGTAGTGTTCATGCGTGCGTATGACTTACCGTCTCCATGAACGGTACATTTCATTTATTATCTTTGAATGTTATGTATTTTTATAAATATATATATACTAGATATATAATATATATATGATATCCAAATTATGTGTATAATTTTGGAGATAATGTAATTTTGACCACATGGAAAAATTGTAATTATAACAAGTTTATTTTTTACTAAAGTTCCGAACATCGAAAAAATATCTAATATGAACTCAAATAATTAACTAATTGTTATAGCAAGGTAATAAGTGATATAAAAAGAATAATAAACTTGAAAAATTTTCTTAATCAATTTATAATTAACTTAATTATATTATTCACGAATAACAAGGAACATTCAAGACTAGTCGGACTTGAGGTAAGGGGTTTCTTATCTCACTTTTAATTCTGTGATATTTCAATTGTTCGCCACTTATTTATTGAATGTGGTGTTTTTTTAATAACATTTGATATATATAATCATGATTATATTTATATTCACGATATTTTGTGACTCATTTTGTGGTTATTTACTTTTTTTCATACGACTCGATTGATTACAATGAATTAAGGGTTTTTCATCTCACTTTTATTCTTGTGAGATTCATGATATATTGGAAAAATATTTCCATTTGTGTGGAGTATGTACTTCCACTGATTGTATTATTTTTATAATATAATTTAATGTATGGGTATTTACATCTTCATTGTATGATACTTTTTTCATGGGGTGTATGTTTTATAATTTACCAAATAAGTAAGAGAATTTAAAATTTCAATTTCCACTCATTGGGTTTACGCATACTTCATTGATTATTTTACTCCATGATTATGTGTGAAATCACTATTTATTATTTGTGTAGTAATTTACACCCCCCTTTTTTGGATATAATTTTTATACACATAATCAATCCATTGATAAATTCTCAAGTCATCGATATGAACTTCATCTGAGAAATTTTAACTCAATCTCTATTTATTGAGTTAAACATCCAATTCATTGGTATTGTTTTTACAAGAATATGTGTGAATGTCATACAATTGATTTACATTGAATATATAATCATATTGAGTATATTTATATTTGTCACACATAATTATGTCATTGATTTATCCTGAACCTAAGGATACAATATTTATAAGTGCTTTCATCTCAATTTACATTCCATTGAGACTTATTTGTTATTATACACCAATTCTTTTTTATATGGTGTATATAATGTACTTTGATGTAGTATATCATGAATCTCTTTATTCTGATGATATTATAAAGTTTTTATTACCTCAATTATTTGTATACAAGTATCTCTCTTATGTTTAGGAACTCTAACTAAAATATTTTTTTAAATGTTTTAAATATTTATTATTCTAAATAATTCTCATTAATGTACACGTTTTAAAAATGGTTTTAAGGATTTATTTATATGGAAATTAAAGTTTTAAAATTGAAATTCAATTTAAAATTTTAAAAGTGTCATGGGACACTTTGATTCAAAAATCTATTTTAAACGGATTCTTGACAAATAGTGTGATTTTTAAATGTTTTCAAGAAAAAGGGGGATATTTCTCTTAAATAGTTTTAATTATTATTTTAATATATGTAAATATCCTACATTATTCTCAATTGAGGTTAATCTGTTACAATAAAATCTTCCATATTGTATTGAATGATTGTTGTTTGAATATGGATGTTCTATTTTTATACCATTCAAGGTTGGTGGATAAAGTAATGACATTTCGTATGCTAGTTTTAATACGAATTTTTATGTTATGTTTCAAAATTTTCATATAAGGTATACATTGGACTTATTAAGTAACGGGTAGAGCATGATATTGCTCCTCGATGCATCGGTAGGTCTCATGAGACAAACTTGTGTCTTGGCATAAGGCCTTTACAAAATCTTATTTTTAGTCTTGGCACATGGCCTTGACTGTGTAGTTATGATGTCTGAAATTATTCATACCAACATTATGAGATTAGATATTTATATTTCATGTGTTTATTTGACTAGTAGAATACCCATGACTATGTTTTATTGTGGCATTATTTACTCAGCTGATGTTCCCACCATAAAGTGTTCATGTTTATTATTTGTAATGTAATGTGTTTTCAATTATTCACTATGCACAATGTTTATGTTATCTTCTGCTGTATTGTTTACTCTTACTGAGTGTTTGAGCTCACCCCTTTCTCATGTTTCATTTTCCCAGGATATTAAGAAGTTAGTAATGATTGACTTTCAGGAATAATCTGGGAAGCTTGGATATTTCAAATGGTATAAATTAGTGTTGTTTTTCTTTTAAATTTTTACTTTTGAACTTATGTATATATCTTGTTTCCACGACTTCCAAAATGACATATCCTTTGGGACTTGATTACTAGTAATCATGCCGATGTATTAAAATAATGCACCGTGGCCTGGATTCTGGGGTCAAGGTGTCACACATCAACAACCTATAATTTTGGGTGATGGTGGACCTCAGGTTGAAGAGGAATTGATGGATTCCATTCTTACTATATTTGAGCATCTGGAGATTTCTATAGAGAGGAGGTATAAGATCACAATTTATTTTCTATGTGTCTCTTCCAAGCGATGGTGAGATGTTATATCCTAAGAAGACTGACATTAGGATATGATCTGTATTGATTTCAAGATGATATTATACGGTTAAATGTTTGCATAGATATTTATGGATGACTAAGCTAGTGAGTTCATGAAATTACAACAGGTAGATAGATCTATGATCATGTATTCTAACTATTTTAGTGACCTTTAAAAATTCACCCCAACTTTATCTGGTGATGAGCTCATGACTATGAGGTGATTTGAGGATATAATGGTATATGACATATAATCATAAGTTAATTTTTTATGGTTTGATGATATTTCTAATATATTCAATCATGCCCTCATTACTGATCAAAATTTGGGGGGAGAAAGAAGTGTGGGATAGGACGGTTCAACTCCAATATATAGATGTTGTTCTTCTAGTAGAAGGAAGAGTCACTTTGATGATGCTTGGGGGGACAATGGTTTTTGGAAGCGCATACTAAAAGTTTTATTAAATGTCATCATTGGGGTAAAATGGGACACACAAAACCCCAATGCATGCTTGATCTATCTTAATAAAGTGTCTGTTGTAGGATGGTCCATATTCAGTGCTTCTATGGGACCTCCCCTCCATGGCCTAGAAAGAGGGGATCTTCACCGACTCCACATTCTAGAGTAGGGCCTCTAGTATCTCACTCAGAAGGCAGCTAGAATAACACCAACCACCCATGATAAGGAGGTGGTCAATACAGAGGTGATCAAAATCAGGATTCATAGCACCCACAAAGTGGGCCTATTTAGGGTAGTCAGTTTGTAACTTAGGGCCTTGCTACAGGCCAGTTACAAGCATTGTAAACAATGCCAAAAGAGTAAAGCACTATATCTTCTACTATTTAAGGTACTATTCTGGTAGCCTCAAATTAGTTTTCTTCATTATTTGTCACGAGTGAATATAACTCTTTTATATATTTAGAAAATATGAAAAGTCTAAGCCTTGAGATAGAGTAATTATGTGTCCAGTTGACTCTTGATTCTTCATTGGGTTTCTTATTAGTGAGTGTTCACCAATACAAGGAGTGTCTGCTTAAGATAGGGGATTATCTTTGGGTGGAATATTTACATCCTTGCCTTTTATGGGATTTTTGTAATTATTATGATGAAATATTTAGTTCCTTATTGATCTCATATCGATTATTACCCCTAGAGGATGATGTTCACATCACTAGAGAGTGATATACATATTCATCGTGTAAAATGGAATATTCAAGAGACTCAAGTTGGACATGAGCATCAAGGGATGGGTAATGTGAAAGAATATATCACTATTATCTTCTTGGATAGTCAGGGGATAAAACCTATTGCTTTTCCCCCAATAGTGGACCATTTCAAGGAAATATTCTTTAACGTCTTTTCTCAACTAACTCCAGTGAGATTGGTAGAATTCATAGTTGATATAGTGCCAAGAGCACCACCAGTGTCTATTATTCCTGATTGGATAGAACCTATAGAGCTTTAGGAAACTAAGATATCATTGTAAGAGCTATGAAATAAAAATTTTATCCCACCAAGTACATCCCCATGGGTTTCCCTTGTCCTTCTTTTTCAAAGAAATTAGTTATTATTCTCATGATAATCATGGATTACCAATGGTTGAAAAAAATAAAGCTTTAGAATCAGTATCCACTGTATAGAATATATGACCTCTTAAACCAGCTCCATGAAGCATGAGTTTTATCCAAGACTGATTTGATTTTAGGATATAATCATTTTCGAGTTAAGACATTAGAAATACTATATATGAATTTCCAAATTTGGTATTTTTTATATGATTATCCGGTTATGATGTTGGGTTTTACGAACACAAAAATAATTTTTATGGCTAGGATGAATCAGGTTTTCCACCTGTATTTGGATTAACTTCTGGTAGTATTTATTGATGAAATATTTTTGTATTCTATCACTTGACATGAAGATGAAAAAAAAATTAGATCATAATAAATACATTGAGAGATAAAATAATTTATGAAAAGATCACAAAATTTAACTTTTGGTTCAATAAAGTCCACTTCATAGGTCACATAATCTCAAAGTAGAGAGTATCATTATACAAAGAGAAGGTGAGATATTTATTTTATATTGTTAATACTTATAAAATAAATGATATATAGAGTTAATTAGGTTTAGTCAGGTCTTATAGATGCTTCATCCAATATTTTTCATTCCTTTCAGTGCCTCATATGGGCCTAACTAAATATAATGCCAAATTTGTATGGTCATAATCCAATGAAATATCCTTTAAATAATTGGAATTAATGTTATCTTCAATGATGATCTTGATTTTTTTATCATGGCAGAAGATATATAGTTTATTCTAAGACATCTGGTATCCGTCTGAGAGTAGTTCCAAAGTTGGGTGAGTGAGTCGTAGCTTATGGGTCTTGTCAGTTGAGAATTAATGTTCATAATTAACAGATGCATGATCTCAATACAGCAGTTGTTCTTGAATATTTACCCTGATAAAGGCATTATTTAATTGGTTATCATTTTGGGTATTTAATAGTCACAAAAATCCTCAAGTATATATTTTGGAATCATAATATTAATCTTAGGCAGCATAGATGGGTTAAATGATTATAGTCCTTAGATTTCAAACTTACTTATATGAATATAAAAGTCAATTAATTTTCCAAATATTTGAGTGGAAAAACCATACATAGGTTTCTTAGGAGGCCATTGGTGAGTTGTAGATTATAGCCTTGTTTTCAAAGATATAGGTTGAGGTTCAAGGGGATCAGGGGAAAACAATCCACCTAGCTTTAGGAGTGACATCTACCATTTTGGAAAAGGTAAATATGTGAAAACCTTCTAATCCAAAGGGCCTAATCCTGAGGGAAATTATTTCTTTTTAGGATTTATCTCCAAGTTCCACTATGGATCTGGATAAGACCTTACACATACAAGGGCATGTTTGGGTCCCATTAGACACTTGGGAGGAACTGATCATGGAATCTCTTACCTCATCTTGGGAAATGATCCCTGGTGTTTTAAAAATATATTAAAAATTATTTTTCCATTACTGGTGTCCTAGAGTGAAATGAGAAATGACTAGCTTTTTTAATCAGTGTTCCACCTGTCAATAGGTGGAAGAAGAAAACCAGTGACCAACTAGACTCTTATACCCATTTTCCATTTCTAAATCAAAGTGGGAATATGTAACCATAGTCTTCATAATATGATTTCCTAGATATCCTCAAGTAAATGATAAAATTTCGGTAGTCAATGATCAGTTGAATGAGGTCACCCATTTCCTACCTATTTTGGAGACCTTCTCAGTAGATGAGGTAGTGTGGCTATACGTCAGGCTAGTCATATGTCTTTATGGATATCAATGTTATATAATATTTAACATAGATTCTTATTTCATTTCATGGTTCTAGAAAGGTATGAAGAAGTCCTTGGGTACAAATGTTTTTTAAAGCACAACATATCACCCTCAAACAGACAGATAAATAGGGTGCATGATTTAGGTGGTTGAGAACATTATCCATGATTGTGTCATTGACTTTGGGGGTTCTTGGTGAAAAATTATACCCCCATTTGAGTTTTCTAATAGTAATATCTTTCATTATACCATCTAGATGTATCCTTATTAATCCTTATAGGGAAGGAATTTATGATCACCTATGTAATAGTTATAGGTAGGGAAGGTAGCTTTATTTGGGTTTTTTCTTTTTCAAGAGGCTTCAGAGATGGTCTAGTTAATAAAGAAGAACATATTAAAATATTATTTGAAGAAACAATCATATTACAGCCATCGATGATGAACTATCGAGTTTGAGGATGGTAATTATTTTTTATTTCATGTTTCATCCAGGTTGGTCCATCAACATATTCAAAAATAGGGTAATATTTCACCTCTTTTCATTGAACCCTTTAATATTATAATGTGGGTTGGACTAATGGATTATTAGATTTCACTTCCTTAGATTTAATATTTATTACAAAAATTCTTTCACATGTCTCAACTCTATTGGTGTTTTCTAGAAACATTGCATGTTTTATCGTCTGGGGTGGTTGATTTTGATATGGATGCTTCTTTTATAGAGTACCTAGTGTGTATCATGGATTAAAGCAAGAAAGATCTCTGAGGAAGTTCAGTTCTTCTTGTATGGTTTTTTTTTTTCACAACCAAGTAAAAGGTGAGACATAGGATCTAAAAGATGATTTCTGTGATTTGTTCCTGGATCTTTTACTAGAAGATCCCTTACTACCATCATAAGGACATCCCATGGATGAGTTTCTTTAAAGGGGGAGGTTGAGGTGATCTAACTTTTTTTAAGGTATAGATAATTTTATTTTCAAATTGATTTTTTAGCATAGTGAGTGTTCCCTATGGCCTAAGGAAGGTATCCAGAGCATTTGAGTTTGGTTTAGAGCCCTACTATCTATGTTAAGGAGGAAACATGTAGGTGCAATGTTTTTAAAGACCATGATCCTAAGTCCACATGGTTTGTTCCAACCACACATAATGATGTAGATTTATATAGAGGGATAAATGGATATACAAAACCATGTGACCCATAATGCATGGCCATGCAGGTTTTCTTAGAAAAATGATAGAGGAATTTCATATTAGTTGCATAATTTTAAGTTAAACTATGTTCCTAGATAGTGTTTTGTGGATCTGGGGTAGTACCTAACACAAGTTTGGCTTACGTTTTAGCCAAAACATATATCTAAACCATATTAACATTTAATTTATGATTAATTAACCATTTTATATTAAAACATTATAACCATCAGTTTCCTTTTTTCTTCTCCAGTAGATGCACAACTCTCCCCTCTCATGAAAGTGCCACCTGTTACCTTCTTTGGGATTTTAATATAACTCTTTCCCATAATCTATTACAATTACTGCTTGATTTATTGGTTAGATAAAAATAAAATATTTAATCATTTTGCTTCCTTTCTTAGTTTCTATCACTATCTCATATGTTATTTTGGGGTGAGATCATATGCCTTATTTTTATGAAATTTTTCTATTCCAAAGATTTATTCTGTTATACTTCAAATATAAATTTGATATCAGATTAGGAGTTTTCCACATGCCTTAGGTAAGCAGGCTTGTAGTTTTCCATTAATGATTATTCATTTTTAGAGAAATTTTCATTGTGTCTCATGAAAAAAATTAACCTGCATTACCCTAAAATTTGTTTATCCTTTTATGATTAATCAAGCCATGTTATGAAACTCTCTTAGAGCTTTGATAAATAATAAGTGGATTTTTACTTCACTGATGTCCACCCCTTTGGGTTTTTTAAATTAATTTTTCTAATTAATATGAATTTTAGATTGACCAACCTCCCACCAATTGGTTTTTCTTGCCTTTAAATAAGATTTTTCTTGAATTAAAAACTAAATTTTATAATTTAATGAAATTAAAATGAGTGGAAAGGCCATTTCACATGTTATAACTTGATAGAGAATTTTATAACTTATAATACCCATGGATAGATGGGATTAAATGAATGTAAATTATTTAAATAAAAATTTCATTTTTTTGTTATAATTATACCATGGATATTGGATGGTGAAAATGTTTATGGTATTTTGGAGCATGTAATTTTATAATCCCATATGTTGGGTGAAGGGAATAGAGTCTACACCATTAACTTCTACTTGGATGATGGACATGAAATTCCATATTCCCTTTCATCGAGTGTTTGGAATGATGACTAACCCTAAATATTGGGTGTTGGGTAGGATGACACCCCCAACTATCTCGAGTGACAATCATGACAACTCACATTCTTATGAGATTCAAGTTTAGTACCCTTGATTGAGCTTACAACTCATTGGACTATGCATAGATGCCTAAGTTATGATCTGGGTATAACTAACTCCTATTATCTATGTTTATGCCAATATATATCCTCACATATATAGTTAATATACATATATACATATTGGGTATAATTTGTTTTATAAATATATGCACATGGTAACCATAGATCAAACTTACTCCATCCTACGCTGAAGCAGGTAGAGTATGTGAGGTGTCATACATGAACATGATCGGATTTGTATTTAGTTTTCAACATTTTTCATCATGTCTTGTACTTGCACACTGGTATGCTATATACACTAAATGGATTATTCTAGAAATTGTTTGTGGTGGCCTACTATGTTTATCTAATACTATGGTCTGTCCTCTCATGGAACCCATGTAGGGTTCATGATTTTTGGTGGGGATAAGGGAAATCTCCCTATCATAGTTTGTGGATTTTATTTACTTATACCGTGGATCATGGGAGTAGAGAACCAAGCGTATGCTTGAAATTCTACTAGAGGTTTTTTTATATTTTTCTCTTTTTGTATAACATGTTGTATATTCTTTGGATATATATTCCAAATTTTTTACATCATCATTCCATGATGGCGTACTATATATGAATCAACCGATGGCTTGATTATTATTAATGTTTCGTGGATGTTAACACTTCCAATTTTGAGTATTGTTCTTAATTTCACTATTCTGTAGTTATCTTTTATACTTCCTATATTTATTATCTATATATTCTTCCACTCTGATATGAGGGTATAGTCTCCCCAACACACCCTATTAGATTCTCATTACTAGTCAGTAGCCTCTAGAATATCGGGATGCGTGCATGGGGAAATGTGACCCACCGGCCTGGGGAATCGTTTTAGTAGTTATTAGGTGGGGTTGTTATAGTAACATTAGATTAAGTGCATTAGAAAAAGTTAGAAGGATGATAAAATAGAGAATACCTAATAGACACATCAAACTGATAAATTTTCAACGAACTTTTAGTGAGATGCGTTGAAAATATTTCCATCTTATTTTTTAATGGGAACATAATAAAAACATTTGTAATAGAAAGGAGAATAATTGTACCTATCCGAATATAGGGGGAGTCTATAATAAAAGTTTATTAATTATATTCACTCTTCAATTATTGTAGATTTTTTTGACTAACAAGAGTTTTCATGGTAAGGATGTAGTCACCCACAATATGGGAGAACCTTGTCAATCTTGAATTCATTGCATTACATTCTTATAATTTATTTATTTTGTGTTTTTTATATAATATTGATAAGGATAATACTCAAACAGGTTTTAGGGGTTAATTTCATAAAATTTAAAATTTTAAAAGGCCAAAACTAATTCAACCTTCCATTCTTAGTGTTTCTCATGATCAGAAAGAACTTCAATAAATGTATTATTTTTCTATTAATAAAATTTTTAGTGGAAAACAACCTAGATGGAACCATATTTCTAGTGTAAACCATCTAGACATTTAATGGTTACCCATTCGATACATAGCCACCGGTTAACCATGAAAATATTGGTGGATCTCCAACAGTGTCATAGTGAGGTCCATACCACTAACGCCACTCAAATTTTACCTTACAACTTATTACAATCCTCTTTTAAAATATTATTTCACCTAATTCACCTCTAATAAACAATATTTTTCAATTTAAAATAATTAATCATATATTCAACCTTAAAATGAATAAAAAATTTATATCCCATTTGAATTTCATAACTAAATTTTAGAAAAATGCAATGACTATGGTCTGGGTAATTTTCATATGAGTAAATTCATGGAAGCTCTTATAGTGTCTCCATGCACAATATGAATATTACAAAGGCATTTAAGTTAGTTAGATTCATTATATATATTATTATATGTGAAAGTATCTTCTTCCCTTTACTTATCTTCTAAGAGATAATATCATATCATGGTTGTGAGTAGGATCCCACTCATACATAGAGTGATTCAATCAATTTGT
This sequence comes from Viscum album, assembly GCA_963277665.1. Lineage (NCBI taxonomy): Eukaryota > Viridiplantae > Streptophyta > Magnoliopsida > Santalales > Viscaceae > Viscum > Viscum album. Next base: position 464,766,685 of record OY728151.1, read on the forward strand.
GGATACACAAAAAACAAGGGTGTCACTTGGATTCATCTTTGGGGTATTTATAGAAAATGTGACTGGTGAATGATATAAAAATGATCTTTGGTGCAAGGTACATGTTTTCAAACTATAATATTCATGGCTTCAGTTTCATGAATGAAGATTATGATAATGTGGTTTCTAATTAATTTAACTACATTGAAAATGTATTTTTATATACCTAGAATCCCCCTTAGTGGTATTAAATCCTTTCCATGTTTTTTTATTCTAAAAATAATGTTTAAAAAATGAATAAATTTATTACTAATTATTGTAATATTTATTATCATAAAAAGGACATATAGTATTATACAATGACTTTCCATATAATATGGGATGTAATAAGCTATGATATAAAATTTTTACTATTATTTATTTTATGAAATTGGATGATGTATGCTATGATATGTTCACTATATATGATATATGAAATCATATCAAATGACATAGTGTAAATCATTAATTTTTTAGATATTTTAGTTTACAATCTGACAAATATTTAAAAAATATTACTCATATTTCATGATAAAAAATTGAGAATAATATAAAAGAGGTGATACAAGAATATCTTAAAATTATATTTCTAAGAATCAAAGGAAAATATCATAGCCGAGTATTATTTTTAACGACCCGAACAATTATAAATTAAATTTACCTTTAAATTTAATTAGATGAATTATTTTGTAAAATGGTTATAGAAAACACATGGACTTATTTGGTTTTGTTATATTCTATCACATATAAATTTCCATTAAGTATCTCTACCATTTATAAAATACCCGTTGAATAGCGATCACATGATTTGTGTAAATATAGGATTTCAATAAATCTAATTAAAAAAAAAGAAGTGAAGAACTCAACCAGTAGCATAATACCCTATGAAGCACATTTATCAAATATTATGAGAGATATAGGATCACTGGGCTTTTACTTTGACCAATAAGAAGCTAATATCCAACAATATAAGCATCAATAAAACTATTTACGGGATAAGTACAATCTCATCGAGATCAGGACCCAAACCATGTGCACTGAACCTCACAATGAATGTATCACCATCGAGATACTTTATTTTAGAGCGTTTATTAGTGTATTAAAGTTAAATGTATCAAAACCCTATCAATATGAGAATGTAATGTTTTTTTGTATAGAATAGTGAATATATTTTCATCATATTTTTGTTACTTTATTAATGATTTTTATTTTGATACAACAAAACTGAAGTAGTATTTTTGGTTAATATTCAAATCCAGTTAAAGAATTTATTATGGTGAATTTATGGTTTTTTTAAATAAATATTATTTTAATTAAATATTATTATAAAGTAATTTTTGTTAAACATAAATGATCATATAATTTTTATGAAGTAAAATTTAATTTTTATAAGGGTTCGAAAAATATTTTTGTAAAAAACCAATCATTTCTCTATAAATGTCAATTGTTATATTAAAATTGAAAACTAACCTAATTAGAAAATTATATAGATAAAATGGATATTATTTTTAGATTTATAACATCAAGATTATCCAACTATGAATTTTTAATTATTTTATGAGACAATCGAATTTTCGGGAAAAATTAAATACTATATGGATATACTATGCGTATTATGGCATCATAATGACATAAAAGTGATGAAATAAATACTATAAATAGGATACATGAACAATTATTTTTTAAAATTTAAAATAATCTGATTTTATGTTTATTTCATTATCTTTATAAATCCATTATGAATTCCCCAAAAAAATTAATATATTTTATGGTTTTAAAATCCCTTCTTTAAGAGTATGAATCACTTTATTATGAGAAAAGGAGTAATTTTATTTTTTTATACTCGTAGACTTATAAAATAATTAACACTAGTCCCATTTGATATAAACCATTGGAAAAAACCATGATAATTTTTGTAGTTCTGGTTATCTTATTATATAGAGTCCAAAACCTAAGTTTGAGAAATAATAAAAAGATCCCCACTCATTTCCTATATAAACCTACCCAGTATCACATTTATCTTCACAAAAAATTGTCTGATACCTTCCTCACTCTTCACTCCCATCTCTAGAGTCTTCTCATGACACCCCCAATCTCTGAAGAAGCCCCTCCCAATCTGTTGGAGTCACACACTCAAGTATTAGATTATAGTCATCTCTTCTTTATTAAAGTTTATTTTTTATATTATTACTTATGTTTACAATTAATAATGAATGGATATGTTTCAATGTCCCTATTAATTCCCAAATTATGTCTAATTTATGATATACAACTTTTTCTCTCATCAACCTATTTTATAAATTTTATTATGACACCGTTATGGTGCCAAAATTTCACTATGCACTTCCATGCCAAAAAATTGTGTATTGAATGCCATATAAATTTTCTATCCATAGTGTTCCCATTTATAAAATTATTTTTATTTTAATTGGTACTTAAATATCTTATTACACACTCCTTGATTATGGAAAAAATCTGAAGATGAATGAATCCATGTTGTATGATCTTTGTGGAACCCTTAAGCATGAAAATGAAATGAAATTGATGGATGCGCCCAAAAATATTTAGCACTCCAATGAATTTGGTAATGATTAGTTTCATTATGAATCATGTTAGGATAGGGAGTAAACATTATTCCATTATGGGACTTTGACCATCATAATTTCCTGGCAGTTATCCTGGAACTATATATATGATGCAATGTTTTAAGTTGTTGTAACATTTTCCAGGTCTCCTTTATATCATGATGTTATATCATGTATTATTATCCGAGTTTATGATTCTCACCACATTAATTTCCCATTTATATTTCTATTGTGTGATATGTATTTTTAAATTCATGTTATTCCATGTTTATTTCCCTTATTGTAATTTATAGCTCTCCCCTTTCTTATGTACATCCCCTGGTTATCCCGTGCTGTTTTAAAATCCCTGAAATTTTAGAAGCATGTTAATGAAGTTTTTAATAATGTTATTGGATCCCATGTCCAAGATGTTAGTTTATGTACCTAATTCCCTAGTACACTAGATTTCTCAATCATTCGGGTTGTAGTATATGTACTTTTTGTAATGAATAATGAATTAATATGAAATAATGTTAAGGGTTATTATAGTTGGTATCAAAAGAAAATTTTAGTTATTTTTAGGATTGGGATCAGAAAACTCTAGATAAATACTTAGGTATAAGACTAAGTATTATAAAACTTCTCTAAATTTTGTTAAGTATAGGATAAGTGGTTTATCAAGAAAATACCTCCATGTCTGGATAATACAAGTGGACATGGTTCAAGTATAGACATACCTTGGGGTAGCAACTCTGAAAAGGTGTGTCAGTCCTGACACAGTGTAACATGGTACATGATAAGGAGAATTATTATTCACCTAGTTTTAAACTCTCAGGGGATATGATTTGATAAATTGGTGAGATCATTACAAACTATTATTAAGGGAGAAAATACCCATAAGAATATGTGTTAGGAAATAGATCATGGATAACATAAATTGATGCCTAAATATTCGTATGTTTTGGAAATATATATAATTTAAAAGCTATCTCCTTACGCCATTTAATTACCTTTTATTTTATTAATAGTTTAAAAATACTCATCCCAAATCAACCTTTTATTATATATAATGACAGAAAATAGGAGGAATCAGGTAAATAATCTATGCAATGGGATGTGTGATGACTTCCCCAATGAGAAGACCAACCTGATGGGAGTCGGAATCACAATATTTGATATGATAATATCTCAGATGACTTTGTTTTTGAATATAAACTTTAATATGAAGGAGTTACCAAATACTCCTAATAAAGAACAAGTTGTTATTGAGTCCTTTATTTGACAAAGGAATCCTAATTTTAATGGATTATTCGATCCCTTAATTGTGAAAAATTTGATCAAATCCAATGATAATATCTTATAAATTTTCAATTTTCTAAACAAGAGAAGGTCATGCTGGTTGTTTATCATATAGAGGGACAATATGATCAGTGGTTGACAATGATAAAGAATAATAATTCTGCAGAAGATATCAACATGATGGAGTGTGAAAAATTATAGTATATGTTTTTTGTTAAATATTTTTCTCAAACTCTCCATCATTAAATGGAATGGGATTTCCTTTCCCTCAATAAAAAATATGATGAATCTATAAGGGTGTATGAGTAAAACCTCACAATATTTGCACGATATGCTTCCATCTTTGTTTCTACCCCCTAATTCAATGTCGACTACTTCTTTAGTTGGATAAAACCTCGTCTATGAGAATCCCTAGTGATCTGATTTTTTGATAGATATGAGGAAATTGTTCGACGTGAAATCATATTTGAAATAGAGATTAATGAACCTCAATGGAATCATGGGGATAAAAAGTAGAAAGTTGAGTTCAATTTTGGCATTCTGATAGAGAAATCTAACAGTTCCATGAAATTACAACATTGCACTTATCAAAGGTTTGGAAATAACCACCCTAGAATGAAATGATTTGGGTGCTGAAAGTAAGTTCACCTTGCTCATGATTTCCAATAAGAGAAAATCAATAATTCAATGGAGGAAAGTAATTCCCTGATCAACCCTCAATGCATTTCTCATTTCTTCAACTACATGGAATCGAGAACACTTTAGAGAACATTTCACTAAGAAAAGAGTTTTTGGAGACAACCAAAAACCTAAAAGTTGGAAAGGGTGATATTTTTCCATCACAACCACTGAGGTGGGACCTAATAATGAAGTGGTGATATGTAAATTTGTAATTCATTCCAGAATAGTTAACACACTTTCTAATTCTTGTTCTATGCATTTCTTCATATCACAAATGTTCAGAATAAATATTCAAATACCACCACAGGGCATAGAAGTAGAGCTTCTATTGAAAATAGAAACTGGTGAAATTATTTCCTCTTAAGTATATAACTCATCCCTTGTCACATTTTCTGGGATAGACTTTTTTGAGAACCTTTTCATACTCCCTTTGGTGGGATTTGATGCAATTTTGGGCATGGATTGATTTTCACAATATATAACCAAAATAAATTTCCATGATAACGAAATCACCCACTATATTTCAAATCGTCATTAGATTCTATACAAGTGAAAGGAGGATGAATAAAATTTTTTTAGATGAAGAATATTATGTAGGGATATTATTTCATAATGATCAAGAGTATCTAGATCAAATGATTGATTCTATGGAAAATATCATTCTTTATGACCTGATCATTGTGAGGGAATACACTAATGTGTTTCTTAAGGAACATATTGGTATTCTTCCTTGGTGGGAGGCTAAATTTTCAATCGATAGTATAACTAGCGAGTTGCCATTATCAATTATTCAATATATAATGGTTGTTTGGGAACTTGAGGAGCTGGAGAAACTACTATAAGAGAAACTAGATAAAGGGTTCATATCCCTAAGTTCTTAACCATGGGGTGCACTAGTCTTATATGTTATAAAGAAGGATGGGTTAATGCATGTTAGAATTTATTATCATGAGTTAAAAAATATCATGATAAAGAACATGTATCATCTACAATGGATTTATGAACTTTTCAATCAGCTATGTATAGTACAATATTTCTTTAAGATGGATTTGCAGTCAGGATATTACCAAGTTAAGGTTAAGGAGGAGGATACACCCAAGACTGATTTTTGTAAAAGGCATGGGCACTATGAGTTTATTTTAATGCCATTAGGACTCACTAATGCTCCTGAAATCTTGACGGAAAAGATTAATAGAGTCTTTGGATATTACCTCAAAAAATTTATTTTAGTGTTTCTAAATGATATTCTAATATTCTCAAAATCCAAGGAGAATCATGAGGAGTATATGAGCACTATCATAAAGACCTTACAAAATGAGAATCTATATTCTATTTATAGAAAATGTGACTTATTCTTGAAGGAGGTCCCATTCTAGGGGAATATCATCACAAGCAATGTGATATCTATGGACCCCTCAAATACATAAGCAATTAAAGGATGGATGGGGCCAAAATATGTGAAAGATATCCATAGTTTCCTTATATTAGGTGGGTATTATTTCTTATTTTGGATATATTTTTACCATTGGAAAACCCTCTAACAAAGCAATCTTATAAGGGAGTCAAGTTTATTTGGAATGATGAATGTAACAAGAGCATCAAACAATAGAAAAGAAGGACTATCACTGCACCCGTGCTGACACTACCCACAAGTGGATAACTTTTCACGGTATTTATCAATACTTCGAATAAGGGTTTATGATGTGTGTTAATGCAGCGTAACATTGTGATATCTTATGCTTCAAGGACGTTTAATGTTCATGAACAAAACTACCAAACTCATGATCTAGATTTGGGTGTGGTAATAGTCATTTTCAAAATATGGTAGCATTATCTCTATGAGGACAAGTGTAAAATATATATGGATTAAAAAATTAATTATATATTCATGTAGAAAGAGCTCAGTATGTTCCAATAAATAGGGTTTGGGTAGATCAAGGACTATGACTTATTAATCCACTACCATCCTGGGAAAGATAATAAATTGGAGGATGCTATAAGTAGAAAAGATCCAGTAATTATATGGTTGATGATAATTGAGAGGGATATGATCTTCTTATATTTGAAATAGATTGACATGGGAATCATAAAGTAAGGGAAATTTTCAATACTTTAACAAATGATTTATCAACCCACGATTGTGTAAAAGATAAAGGATGATAAGAGAAATGTTATGGTAATTCAGAAGAGACTAGAAACTATAAGAAAATGGAAATCCATAGAGATTAATATTAATAAATAAAGAATTGTGAGATTCTAGTCAAGACCATGTGTTCTATAAAATTTGAAGTTAAAGAAGGAACTTTTATATGATGCACATACATCAACCTTCTCCATCCACCCAGGATGCTGAAAGATGTATCGAGATCTCTAAGATCTATCTTGGTGGGACAATATTAAGAAAGAGATCAAAAAATATACATCAAAATGTATTATATGTCAATAAGTGAAAGCGACAATTAAAACATCAAAGCGGATGTTGAAACCATTAACCATAGCTACCTGGAAAAGGGAAAAAATCACCACTGACTTTTTCATTGGTCTTACAAAGACTTCAAGTGGGAATAATTCAATATGAGTTGTGTTTAATAGTATTAAAAGACTACACACTTCTTTGAAATTAGAGAGGATTTATCACTGGATTAAATTGGACATATATACATCTGAGAAGTTGTGAGGTTACATGGATTACCACTATCGATTGTATCCGATCATGCTCTGAGATTCAACTCTATGTTTTGGAAAATTCTCCAAAATGATATAAATATTGAGATGAATGTCATCATGGATTTCTAAGCCTAAACTGATTGCCAATCTGATTAGACAATACAGACACTTGAGGACATGTTGATAGCATGATCAATTGACTTCAAAGGAGGATGGGATCAACATCTTCTGCTAGTAGAGTTATCATACAATAATAGTTTCAAATATAGAATCCAAATGGATCCCTATAGAGGCCTTTATTGAAATAGGGGTAGAAAATCTATATACTTGGATGAAGTTGGGGAAAAAATACTTCTATGTTCTGAAATGGTTGAGGAGATGGTGGAAATGCTTAAGACCATTTAGTTGTACATCAAGGTTCCTCAGAGTCGAAAGAAGAACTATACTGACAATTTTTTATGAGACCTAGATTTTGATGTTGGAGAAATATTTTACCTCCACATATCTCCATGGAATAAAGTGTCTAGATTGTGGAAATATGATAATGATTTTTTCAAGATACATTGACCCCTTTGAGATCCTTGATCACATCGGAGCGATGGCCTATAGACTAGAAATCCCACCGAACGTATCTCAAGTACTTGAGGGATTCCAAGTATACCTTATGGGGAATTGCATACCAGACCCCTCATATGTACTCAATTAATAGGTTGTACAATTGGATAATGGTCTTTCCTATAAAGATAAGACAATGAAAATATTATATCATTGACATGACTCGACCCAAGTTGGGGCTCGATCCGCAACTACCCCAAGACCAACTCCATAAAATTGGGGGTGGAGAAAAGCACTGAAGTCAAAAATAACTCATGGATGCATTTTACTAAGAACTTATACACATTAAAAGATCCAACTCAATGAAAAATTATATAGGGGAATAAAAAGAAGGATACAACACTACTAAAAATATACCAAGTATGCAAGGACCTCTAAATAGAGTGAAGTGCGGTAGTGTATACTAAAAAGAAAAAAAGGAAGAAATGAACACCCAAACTTGAAATATGTTCCAAACTAAATTAAATGGAAAAGGGTTCATAGATGAGAGATCCAATCCCCTTTATCCCAAGATATGACCACAGTACACAGTCCAAGAACCCAGTATCCCTAAGCTCATCTGATGTCATGATTGACATGTCTTCCATCTGCAAAAGACATGAAACTTGTTAGGGAAATCCCATGGAGGGGTGAGTATATAAATACCCTATAGAATTACACAAAAAGGTGAAAGGAGAGTAGTAAGAGATACAAATGAGGATGTAATAAGTATATAGAACAATATATAATTAAGAAGTACAGATCAATGTAAAAGGAGAGTGAATGTGAACTCCTCCAAACACAAGGAGCTCAACATAGTCAAGAAGATGAACTTTTCATTTAGTATTCACCTATCCTATAAGGAGATTAACTATTCCCAAGGAGTGGGTATTTATGTTGGATATATATATATATATATGCTCAATCAAAGAAACCCAAAAAAGAGAGTAATGTGATCTCTATCTCAAAGCTCATCTCAAGAAGATGAGTAGCCAACAGTTTCAAAAGTCGTCCATCAATTATGGCCAGCATCTCACACATCTACCCTAAACATATTAGTTAAAGAAACTTAATCATTGCATCCTGATACTATCCACATTGGGTGTCATTGACTCACCTGCATGGTTTTAGGTCATGTCACAACAATACATCTTGGTGGGGAAAGTGTCCCTATTTCTAATGAGTCTAATGGTTTGTCAAACCACACCTCATCACTATGCCACAAAAATAGAGGGTCACCATTTTTTAGGAATGTATCACATGACGTGGTATGACCGGAGGGTCCTACTCTAGTAGTCACCTCAGAACACTATTTTCTAGTCCTAGTAGAGGGCACCTCTTTGGATGGTAATTAGGGAACACCACTACAAAGTCCTACAAGAGGGTAAGACTGGTGAGTCATTAGAGAAATTAAAATGCCCATACCAAAAGGAGGGTTATTCCTAGAAGATGTCATCTAGGAATGCCACTGCCCAATCCTCCTAGAGGGTAGCCCCAGAACATCTATCAGGGAATTCCACTACCCAGCCCAACTTGAGGGTAATCCTGAAACATTAAGGAAATACACATACCTATTCTAATGGAGGGTAACTTGGAATGATCATTGGGGAAATCCAACACCCTGTTCTACTAGAGGGAAATACCATAATTTCAACCGGGGAATTACACTACCCATCCCAAATGGATGGTATGCCCAGTACCACTCTAGGGATTCTACACAATCACTACCATCACAGGGTTCTACTTTAGTGTGTTTCAAACCCAGAATATTTTACATTACATCTCAAAATCCACTTTAGAGGGAATCATCATGTTCTAGGAAGAAAAAAAACTCAGGATAGGCATCTCGTGGGCCAAAGCCTATGTTCAAAAGAAGGAGATATGGAGTGTTTAAGATTTCTCAGAAGAGATCAAGAAGTACATGACATTTGAGGGGACCCAAATGGTGTTTGGTCCCTCTTCACTACCTAGTCATGTTTTTGGTTGGTAAATTGGTCCTATCCCATGTATTATAATATTACATGTTGGTGGAATACACTATGTGTCCTAACTATTCGTGACCGAGGTCATGTATTGTGGTTGTGCCTATGTACGTTCAACCCATGTCCATGTACTTCGTACATGGTGTGCCTCCAGCTGTGTAGTCTATCACATGATTTAGAAACACAAGACATCATTACATAACATGTCAAATAAGTACACTCCCTTACATCCTTATGGGTTCCCAAACCCTATCTATGCCTCTCGATAGGTGATACACATAGTGCGTTCTTCATTATACACGGTGTGTCATCATCATTTTTCAGAAATATCATATTTTATTTTATGCTTCAAATCCACTTCTACTATCAATAATATCATCTGATTCCATTCCAAAATATTTGGATATGGCCTATGAACACATATTTCCATCGCTGATCTCTTTGAATCAGCCTCGTTCATCGATGAGGGTTTGACCGAACATTTTACACACCACCAAACCTATGTTATTTTTTATTTCAAAGGTTAATCAACATATTAGTCATTCTCCCTTCGCAAGATTTCCAGATCCTTGCTCGGATCCCAAAACTATTAACGATTCATTGATCCACCCCGAATTTGGGTACCCGATATAGGTCGGGATGCCTGAAAAATATCGATTCAGGAACCGAGGTGTTCTTACAATGAGGAAACAAAAGAACAGGGGGATAAAAAACCCCAATAACAATGGTTTTCTTGATCATTGGGGAATTTTTCTTGGCCAATGATCATGAATGTTATCCAAGGTTAGAAACAATTTATTAACCAAAATAAATGATCCAATTTCAATTCTTTGGGACAAATTATGGGTTATTTAGGGGAAATGATCGATGAATGATAGACAATCTACTCAAACTTTTTATCTAAGGCATAAAAATAACCAAAGATGAGTGTTAACCCTTGTTTGAATAGATCGCTGGTGATGAATTCATTTTACAATAGGGGAGGAGGATTCGTTGGGTTATTTTCCCTTCGATCCACCTTGAATCAATGGTTCTCCATTCTTCAAATGAATTCTCCCTAGGAATTTATCAGCAGAGGTGGGGGGGGGGGCTTCATTGGAAAATGGTGAATTGGGATCCAAAACTAGAAAAAACCATATAATTACCTATTTATAATATTTTAATTGGGTAAATGTTGTTTAGTCAATTAATTAGTCAATTAATAAATAAATTTAATTGCACTGCCAATGAGCAAGGCGTCTCGTCGCCCCATGTCAAATCATTTTATATCACTCATAAGGAAAACACTATTTTCTAAACCCAACCAAGGTCTTAGATTTATGATCTGATCAACCACTTAAGAGTTTCTCCATTTTATTTAATTAACCACGTATGTAAAATATGAATATTTTTATTATTTTTATAAAATTAATTTTGGGCACACATAGCCTTGGAATTGCACGTAATCTCAGTGCCTACCGCTAGAAATATATTTAGAAATACATCAAAGTTTAACACTAAAAAATAGGGTCTTTACATCACCTCCAACCTTAGAGGCTGTCCCATAATGTCCTTAGGGAAGACGTCTATATAATCCCCCAAAATTGATGGAACCCAAATTCCTAAATATTTTTCTTATCCAAGAGTTACAATTTATAATTTATGGGTGATAGGATGCAACCTCCAACTTATAACATCCAATTTTCATGATACGAGGTCTCTCTCAATAGAAAAGGAGAAACTCAAACCATCAGATTTTAGGCATCTGAAAAGTCTATGGTGACAGTCGATATGAGATCAAACCATGGAAAGAAAATACATTCCCAATATCATTTTATAAGGTTCCATCATGATGAATAAAAATCACACATTAAACTCTCTCCTCCAAGAGATAGTTCACACTGCTAACAGATGAAAGATTTAAAAGTAGTGTCCCCTGTAGGGTCCTTTAGACAAAGATAGTATGCTAGAACCACAACTGGGGGATCAAAATACCATATAAAGAGTATTAATATAAAATAAATGCTAGAGCCTATATCTTCTAATACTAATCCAAGAGTAGAATAAAAACAATTTGTGACTTGAATCATCTCATACGTTGTAGGATCATAGATGTCCAAAGATTTCATTTTTCCGCGACCCTAGCAGTAAGATACTTTATCTTGATGTGGAACACCTGATGGTGTTGGTGGAAGGATCTCATACTATCATCCCCCACATGTGTCACCTATTTCTCCTTTTCCAGATCATCCTCCCTTGAGAGCACCTTGTCTATGCCTGAGAGATCCCTAATAATGGTGATATCTCTTCCATGGTGGTCCATATACTATCCACTTGGGATACTCAGCACATCTGGTCGGATAGTCTCATGCCATGTAAACTCTCCCGTCACAATCAAAGCACCCTATATGTTTCCCCATAATTAAATTTCCACGTCCATGAGCCTACTCGTGGAAGGGTGTCCCATTCTGAGATCTATGGTGCATTCCTACTACTATAAATGTCTTATACCTATCATGATGGCTAACAGCTCTAGCTATCTAGATTCCATTTGACAGAAATATCTCTTTCAAAATATCCCACTCTAGAACTGAGATATATGTGGGGATGCACAAGGGAAATACAATAGCTTGAATCTCTATGTGTAGTACCTACTCAAACATTCCTTCTTAGAAGCATCTATCTTTGATCATGTTGAGGGAGTAGTGCATAAGGTCTATGGACCTATCCATGAACTCATCAACTATCATCCCCCCTAATGACTCTCCAAAAGATTCAAAATTCAAATAAGGCATATACAGGAGGGGTAGTACTCTTCATGAAATAGCTACTGTAAGTCATATCTTATGAGTTTTGACTCATTGTGCATTTATGTAACTAGCCTCCAACAATGCCCAGCTACTCTATAGAAAAGACTAGATTCTGAATCCACCATCTGATCTATCAATGTCATTATATTCTTGAAGATATGGCCCACTAAATCTATCCAATATTCTATCACATGGGGATCCAGATCCCTGTGGAACTTTAGAGTTATATGAAATTGGTACTCATTGTGTCTGCTCATCCAGTGAACATCCTCAACCTGATCATCTGGGTTGATCTGCTTCTCAACATGTAAAGGTTCTAATATCTATCCACTTGGAGGAATAAAATTGTGATATGGACAATAAACTAAGGCCTCTTCGCGCATGCGGTCATCATCATGAACTAGAGCTTGTATCCTAGCTAGTTTCCTTCATGGAGGCATCCTAAATGTTTTCTAGGAGTGACAAAATCAGATGATCAATACATATATGTCAACAAAATTGGGGAGCTGAATCAGGAAGGATAGTCAATGTATCAATCCTATATGATGGATGCACCATTTATCCCTGCATGAAATGTCTAAGAATTCTGAGTCAACAAGTAGGTGGTAAAGGTCATAGTTAATGGATGTATTGGCCACTGCACCATTAATGGACTCCCTAGCCTTAAATCTGCACTCGAGACACTTTGACACTATTTCCCAAAACCTAACCAAAATCCTTTTTAGGGAAATGTTCAAACAACATCGCATTGGTCGAACCTCCCATAATACCAATTTGTTACAACTTGACCCATGATTCCACATGAGCCACAAATACCCCAAGCCACCTCCATAGGACATTGGGTGGAACCAAGTGCCAAAGGCATTACTAACTATGAGATGCCTTTTCCTAAGAACCTATACACATGCAGAAAACCAACTCATTCAAAAGTAATGTGGGGAATGAATTGAATTATGAAAAAATACTATAAATTTTATAAATATGCATGTACCATTAAACAGAATGAAGTATGGTAGTGTATAATGAAAAGAAAAAGGAAAAAATACATACCAAATCCAGAAATATGTCCCAACCTAAAAAAAGTATAGAAGAGTAAATAGATTTGGGAGCCCAACTCCTGTATCCCAAGCTACGACCACCATACATAGTCCAAAAATCCCATACCCCTATGCTTGTCTAAATTTATGATCGACCTATCCACCCTTTTTGAAATATATGATACATGTTGGGAGATGCTCATGCTGGGGTGAGTATATACATACATAGTAGAATGATCCAAAAAGGTGAATGGGGAGCAGTATGAGATATAACAGAAGAGGGAACTAGTAGATAGAACAAGGAATAGTTAGAGAGTATTACTCAACAAAAAAAAGAGTGAAAGTGAACTCATCCCAACATAAGGAGATCAAAACAGTGAGAAAACAATCTTCTCATTGAGTATTCGCCACTTATAGTAGGAGAGTGAACTTATACAATTATGAGATGTTAATCATGTAAAGCACATGGGATAACCCACACATCATTGCCTATTCATAAAGGATAGTAACAATACCTAAGGAGTGGGTATTGAAAGAGGATATACATATATGATCAGTCAATGAAACAAAAATTAGATAGTAAAGGGATCTTGATATCACAACTCAACTTAATATTATGAGTAGCCAATAGTTCCAGAAGGAGTCTATCAATGATAAATCCATATCATGCATCTTCCCTAAACACATAAGTATAAGGGACTCTATAACCACACATTTATACTATTCTATTTGGATGGATCTAAATTTATATCATGTTTTTAGGTTGCATCACAAGAACACACCTCGGTGGGAGAAATAGTATATATTTCCCATGAATCCAAAGGTTTATCAATCCACCACTTGTGACTGTTCTGCATAGTCTAGGGGTCACTAGTTTTTTTGAAAGGATCCCATGATGTGGTAAGATAGGAGGGTCTTAATTTGGTGTTTACCATGAAATGCCATTGCCTAGTCCTGTTAGAGGATACTGTTCAGGAAGGTTATCGAGGAATGCCACTGCCCTGTCCTACTAGAGGGTAAGCCCAAAACAGTCATCGCAAAACTCCATTGTCTATCCAATCTGGAGGGCAATACTAGAACATAGAGGAACTCCATTAACATATAATACTAGAGGGTAACTCAGAAATAACATTGGGGAATGCCTCGCTCAATCCTACTGGAGGGTAAGACTAAAACATCCATTAGAGAATGCCACTTCCTAGCCTAGTAGGAGGATAAGCCCGATACTACTCTCGTGATTTTTTATGATCACTGAAATCATTGGGTTCCACCTTAGTATGTTCTAAACCCGTAATATTTCCCATCATATCTCAAAAAACACTTTCTAGGTAACCATCATATTCTAGAAAGAAAAACAATCTAGATAGGCATATTGTGAGCCAAGTCCAACTTCAAACAATGGATATACAAGGGTTTGAAGATCACTCGGAAGAGATAAAGTAGTCCCAACATGTGAAGGGATGCACATGTTGTGTGGTCCCTCTTCACTACTTGTCCTTGTCTCTAGTCAGTACATGGGTCCCATCCCATGCAGTAGAATATGTAGTGGTGGTTGACTACACACCATGTCCTAACTATTTGGGATGAGGGTCGTGCCTTTTAGTTGTGTCCGTGTACTCAGAACCCATGTCCATGTATTTTGTACTTGGAATTTATCAGTCTATGTAGTCCATCACATGGATCACACACATGAGAATTAGTTACAAGGATGTCAAGTAATTACACACCATTCCATCCTTATGGGTTCCTAAACCCTAGCATCACTACTGGAAAAAGGTTACACGTAGTGTGTTGTTCATTGTACATGGCGTGTAGTCGTGATTTTTCCAAAAAAACTCAGATTTATTCTGTTACTTCAAATCCACTTCAACCACCACTAATATCACCAGATGTCATTCTTAAATATCCTGATCTAGCCGAAGAACATGGATTCTTGTCATCGCTGAGAATGAATTGGCATCATTCATCGATGACGGTTTGGACGAATGTTATGTATGCCACCACACCTATGTTCATAACAATTTCAAAGGTTAATCACTATATCAGTCATCCATACCTAATAATATTTCTAGATCCATGCTCGTCTCTCAAAAAAATTGACGATTCATCGATCTTCCACAAATCTGGGCACACAATTGAGCTTGGACGCCCACCAACTATCGCAATGAGAACCAAGGGGTTCCAACGGTGAAGAACATGAAGAACAAGTGGAGAAAATGTAGCCAGAACAAAGGTTTTGATGATATTTAGAAAAGAGTTCATGGAAAACAATCAGTAACATGCTCTAGGGTTAGAAACAATTGATTAAGTAAAATAGATGATCAAATTTTAGTTCATTAGGTTAAAGAAACTGTGCAATGATGGGCACAAATCGATGAATGATTAAAAATCTACTCAAAATTTTTATCTATGGAACAAAAATCACCAAATATGAGTCCTATGTCTTGTTTGGTTCAATCACTGGTGATTAACACATAATTGATATGAGAGGAGGATCTGTTACATTCATTATTCATTAACAACACTTTAATCAGAGGGTTGTTGTTCTTCGAAAGAATTATCTAGAGGATGTCCGTAGTGGAGGTGGGGAAGAGAGCTCTTTTGGTTATTGGTTAATTGTAAGAGAACCCATGTTAAAACCCTCTAATGACCTATTTAGATGATTTTAATTTGGTTAAAGTTGATTATTCAAATAAATAGATAATTAATTAATTAATTAACTTAAATGTACCTCCAATGATCTAGGCATCTGGTCTTCCTACATCAACTCATTTTATGTGTCACCTATAGAAAATTCCATGTTCTAGACCTAACCATGGTCTCTAATTTCTGATCCAATCAACCATTTATGAGTTATCTTGTTTTCATTAATTAAAAATAAACACAATATAAGTACATTTAATATTTTTATAAAATTAATTCTGGGAATATCGGGGATCAGAATTTCACACCATCTCAGTGACTTGATATAGGAATATATTTAGAAAATTTTCTAATTATTATAATTTAAAAAATAGGTCTCTACAATCATAGATATAAAATTTTATGAAGTAAGAAATTACAACATATCAAAGTTCTATTGAGAAAAAAAAAGTTTGATGAAGTGATATGGGGAATGAAGTAATTGATGAAACATAATTATCCTCATCTTCTTTAGTGTGGTGAATTAAAATTTATAGAAATAAATTTCTTAAGGGGTGAATATTGTAATGAGCCAAACTATTTTAAAGAAAATCTAAAGTGTGACTTAATTAAATGTCTTATTATATAATATGGTTATAGAAAACACATGCACTTCTATGGTTTATTTTGTCCTATCAAATTTAAATTACCGCTAAGAATTTTTACCATTGATAAAATAACCATTTAAATGTGATCGCATGATTATTATAAATATAGGGTTAAAAAAATCATTTGACATAGAAAAAAGATGTGATGAACTCAACCAGTAGGATCATACCCTATAAAGAAAATTTATCAAAGATTTTTATAGAGATATAATCACTAGTATTTTACCTTGACCAAGCCTAAGATGATATCCAATAACTTAAGAATGATAGAAACCATTTATAAGAGAATATGAAGCTCATTGAGATCACGACCCAAACTATATATGACGAACGACCCCGGGAAAGTCTCACTATTACACACCTTTCTCTTAGGGAGTTTTCTATTGTATTAAAGGGATTTGTATAAAGACCCCAGGAATATGAGTATTCATATTGTTTTGTATATAATAGTTAATAGATTTTCATCCCATTATTGTGACTTTATAAATAATTATTATTCTTATACAATAAAATAAAAATATTATTTTTAGGTAATATTCAAATTCAATTGAGGAATTTATTTTTATGAATTAATGGATTTTTAAAATAAATAGTATTTTAGTGAAATTTTTTTATTGATTTTTTTTAATTAAATATAAATTGTAATATGATTTTTATGAAGTAAAATTTTATTTTTATAAGGGTTCAAGAACTATTATTGTAAAAAAACCCACATTTCTCAATAAGTTTGATTATTATTTTAAAAGTGAAAATTAACATAAATAGAAAATTATTTAGATAAAATGAATATTATTTTTGGAATAATAATGTATAAATTATTCAATGGTCAATTTTTCATAATTTTTTGAGATAGATGAATTTATAATTAAAAATCAATTACTGTATAAATATATTTTGTGTATTATGACATCATAATGACTCAAAAGTGATTTAATAAATACTATAAATGGGATATATGCCCAATTATATGATTTAAATTTAAAATAACATGATTTTATGTTTATTTGATAAATTTTATAAATCCATTTTTAATCCTTAACAACCATTAATATATTTTAATGATTTAAAATCCTTTATTTAAGAGCATGACTCACTTACAAATAGGTAAGGGTATTATTTTTTTAATTTCAGCCCATGGACATATTAAATAACGATAAATATTACCATTTGTTCAAAACCATGGGAAGGTTTCGGTTTTTAGTTATTTTATTATACAGAATTCAAAACCTAAGTTAAAGAAAATAATAATGAAATCCCCACCCATTTACAATATATAACCACCCAATCTCTCATTTTTATTCAATAGAAACACTTAGAGAACTTATATACTTTGGAATCCACTCTCTAGAGTCATCCCTTGGTGCCTTTATTTTATAACGAATCCCCTCCCAAGCATTTGGGGTCACACACTCAAGTTAGGGATCGTCACATTCTCTTCTTTATTCGAGTTTCTTTTTATATTATGACTTCCATTTAGAGTTCATAATAATGGTATATGAATTTACTTTTCCCCATTAATTCCTATTTTTTTCCAAATTATTATAGACCCATTTCATTCTCTTCAAACTATTATATTAATTTTAGTGCAATTCCGTTATGCTACCAAAATTTCACAATGATTTTTCATGCCAAAAAAGTGTGTAGTGAGTACCATACCCATTTTCTATCAAGGGTGTTCACCTTTGTACACATATACTTATTTGAATTGGGAGTTACATGTATGTATTCAAAAATTCTTAATCACAGAATAAAATATGATGATGAATGAATCCATGTTTTATCATCTATGTGGCAAAATTGAGAATGGGAAAGAAATGAAATTGATAGGTGCACCGTTAATTATATAGTCCTCCAATGTATTGTGTAATGTTTAGTATCATGAAATATCATGTAGGAATAGAGAGTAATACTTATTATTTGATGGGAATTCTTCCATCAGTATATCTGTGGAGTTTTACTTCACCTATTTTTATGATGAAGTGTTTTAAGATGTTGTCACATTTACCATGTTTCCAGTATCTTATCATGATATATCATATCTTATTCTTCATGTTTATGATTCCCAATCCTTTGATGTTCCATTGATATGTATAATGTGTGACACATGTTTTTTATCTTCATTTTATTCTATTTTTATTTCCCTTACTGGGATTTATAGCTCACCCCTTTCTTATGTGTGTCCTCTGGTTATCCTGTGCAGTTTTAAAACCATGGAATTTTAGAACCATGTTAAGGAATCTTTCAATAATGTTGTTGTATCCCATGTTCAAGATGTTATTATATATACCTAATTCCAAAAGACACTAAACTTCTAGATCTTCCGGCTTGTACTATGTGTACTTTTATTTAATAAATAAATAATTAATGTGAAATAAAGTGATGGGTTGTTATATTATCTACAATAAAATATGATAGATAATGAAACAAGATTCATATTATGATATATTATATATTATAAAATATTAAATGAAAGGATAATTTTTTTTTCATTTTTAAATTGTTAATTCAATAATATAATTTATAAAATGTTTATAAAATATAAAAAAATGTATTATTGGATATTAATTAAGGTTTTTAAATGTGTATAGTTAATCATTAAATGTCTATAAAATGAATATTAAATAAATAAACATAATATTAATTAATATTAATAAATTAATTTTTTACTATATGTGAGAAAAATTATAATTCTTATATGAAAGTTTTTTATAGTAATTATAAGGGAAAATTATAAAATGATTATAAATTAAAAAACCCCGTAAAATATAAACTATCTTATATTTAAATTAGTATTTTTTATATTTTTTTACTATAAATTTTTAATTAAAATTACTTATTTGTAAAATTATTTAAAACATGTGATAGTGAGTTTATACAATTGATATAATAAAGGATTAAATAATAATAAATATGGGATATTTTGGATGTCTCCATAATTTATATGCATAATTCATATAACAAATGTTAATATTTAATATATAATATATTTATATAAAATCTATATAATGAGTAATATGATGTATTTATAATTAGTAATAAATATAATGTTTTTGTATTTTTTTATTATGGATTGTTTATAAAGCACATCTAAATCATAAAACTTTTATAATTGCTTCATTTATAAGTTGTTAATAAATGAATATATCATGATAATAATTATGAATTATGAATTTATTTAGTTTATTCCCATCTTTATAAGAAAATATAATTTTTTATGAACTGATTTATGATTGAGTTTAAAGAGATAAAATACTTCTATAAATTTTTATACATCCATCTAAGGAGTTAAATGTTATGTATGATAATTAGTATAGTATTCTTCTACCTTAACTTTGATGAATACTCGGTTATGAGCATTAATTTAAAGGTTTATTATTATTTATATATATTAGGTTTTAGAATTTTTATAGAATTGAAGTCCCTATAGAGTAAATTAACCTTGGGTAGAGGGTATTTGGGTCAGAATACTCACTATTCAGAAGGCTTATTCCTTGTATAGAAAAGTGGGGGTTTGGCATTTATGACTGAAAGTCTACTCTTGTCAGTATTTTTGACTTGAAATGATTATATGTCTTTACATGAAATTTTTTCAAGTACCTTATGCATCAAATTCATTTAGAAATGTATTAATATAGTTATATTTTAATTTTGGAGAGTAACAAAATCTATGAGTTGTGAATAAAGTCACACAAAATTATAGTTAGAATATGTTTATTTGGGGAATGGTATTGTATCTAAAACTAAATTATTGGAAGTGTGTGTACTCATAAAGATGATACATATGATATGATAGAGATATTAAATCCATTTTAAAAATTCATAGAGTTGGATTCCACCCAAAATAAAAATTTCTTAAGAACTCGATTATCCAATTAGGTGGACCCTGAAAAATTGGGTTCCCATGGATTCTCAAGCATAAGGAAAGAAATTAATTTTGTGTTCCTAACCATTAGGTGTGATATTATTGGAATTTTATTTAGGTTACACATTTCTAGAAAACCCTAACCTTTATAATACAAAAGGAATAGGGTTGAGTGAATGCATATGATATATTGGGAAATGAGTTATCTACTCTAGTATCAAAGAGTTGTATGTGATATATTTTACATTATTAAAAAATAGATATAGTTGTGACTTATTTAAATGATTAAATGGCTTATGTCATGATGAAATATGTGTCACTAATGAGATCAGGTAACTAACCGCATCACCCGACCTAGCCCATGATAAGGCCCGAAGAACATTCCCAATCCCCGGGTTCTGGAATTTAGTGATTACAAATCAAGGAATTCACCTTGTGAATGGTTTTGGTCACAAATATGAGTGATAAAGACAACAAATCCCAACTTAAAATCCAACATCGACCATCCATACATTGGTCATCTATGTAATACATTATAATCAAACACAAATAAATAAATGAAACAAATGCTTCATAACCAACTATAATTATTTTACCCGTTTCCATCGACATACATCATTTTCAAAAAATTAATACCCCAAAAGATACAAATAAAAAGATAACGGATAAAAATAAAATAATGATCAACTAGATGACACAACAAGGCATTCCAAAATTAATGTAATTCATTGAAAAAATCACTCAAACACCTCAATAAAACCCACAGTTTCTCCCCACTACTAAAATCACCCATCAGTGGCCCTAAACATCAATAATTAATCCAAATGAAAACTTGTGACCTACATAAAACATGACATCGTAACACAATCACACACATGAGTGTGTATGTAATGTATAATCTAGTAGTACCATTAGGATCTCAATTTAGAGTCTCTGAAATTCCTTATATAGAAAAACCAATAAATTATATTTTGATATATAATTAAAAACTGGGATTTAAAATTTAATAAGGAAATAAAGTAACTATACCACATAATTGCACTATAATGAATAAAATGTTAAATTTTAACATAAAAATAGGTAATAAAATAATAGTTATAAAATACTTTACACCCCACATTATTTCCTTTTATTTAAAATAAAATAAGATGAATCCATTTCCCCTCATTTAAAATCATTCATAAAATCCAAAACACAAAACCGACCATTTCCCTTTTATTGAATGAACATTTAAAAATAAAATTTTAAAATCATTTAGGAAATACACCCAAGACATAAGAATGATTAAATAATACCTGACTGTGTCATTATATAAAGGAATACAAAAAATTTAAAATGTATATTATTCTATAAAAATATAAGAAAAAACTGATACAAAAAGTGTGAGATTGAATCCCCTAAATAGAACCACTAATCCAGGAATGAGTGTTAAAGGATACAAACTGGGTACTAATGTGAAATGAAACTAAAATTAATATAAACATGAGAACAATTTTGGCCCATTTTTCATCCTAAAAATCCATATTCTCTTTAACTATCCCAAATTTGCATCATTGGGGGTGACCCTCTAGCCTTGGTTCCTAATAAAACTACCAAGACACTATACCTTGTGTGATATAAACTATTTTAGAATAAATAAAGGTCTAAAACTTATTTACTTGGGTTCCCATGAACAATGTATGTGAGAAAATAATTGAATGAAAACCATCACATGCATCACAATCATGAATAGTAAATATAACCTCGCCTCCAATGTCCTCACATGAAACAACCCCTTTTACATCATACATCAATCACAAAAATCCATAAAAGGTGAAGAAATAACAATGGAAAATAGATTAGGGTCTAAATGGTATAAGTACATTAATTTTAAAATTTCTTATTGGGAATTCACATGAGAAAAAAATTTGGGGTGGAATGTCTATGTCAAATTTCAGAAAGTTACTCTTCTTTTAAAATAAACTTTAGATATCACTTATAAATACAACAAACCCTTTTTTGAAACCATACATTAAAAATAAGTCCAAATTCATTTAAAAAATTAAAACATGATCATAGAAAATATTTTACCTAAATCCTTTTAAAATTAATTAGTAGGACTTTTCAAAAACATTTAGCATGAAAAAACATTCAATTCAGAACAATTAATGGAATTTCTTTAGAAAACCCATTATTAAGAAAATTTAAATTAAATAGAAACATATTTCAAACTTAAAATGGGTATAATATCTCAGTATAATTTTATTGAAAATGAATTTATAAAATCCATGTGTCTCATGAATTTCAAAATAGTAATATGATATAGACACACTTACCTTAATCTTTGTGAAATCAAGTTGCAACGTGTCACATTCAAGGGAAAACACTAAAACAACGATGGAACAAACTTTATAGAACCTAATAAATTTAAACATTTGGTTATAAACCAAATTAAATCCTAAATCCTCATGAAAAAATATTAGGCAACTTAGTGAAAACCCCCTAAGAGAAATAGAAGTGAGAAGGAATGAGGGATGAATGAAGAGAAAGAGACATGGTTTATCATTAAAACCACTTGAAAAATAGAGAAGAGTAGCCAAAATGAAAGGATAAGTGAGGAGGATATTTTTCTAGGGCTCCATGGATGTGATATAAGAGAAATTGGCTGGGCAGGATGAGAAATTAGGTTAAAATAATAGGCAAAAAGTTGTAATTTCACTTTTTTAATCAAAGAAACATAAACCATAGTGTGACTATGATGGTCATGAAATTTCATTATTATATAGAAAACTCTAGGGCATGAACCTCTTGGTTGTAGTGTGGTTTGGTAGAGGATCCTAAACCTCCACACCTCCTCTGTGTAATCCTCAACACTGCATTGTTGAGTCCTTTTCACACATCCTCAATGATGAGATCCACATACTACACCATAGAGAACCCTTATAGGGAAGAACAAAAGACCCCAAGGATAGAGGACATGTTTTGTAATACATATTCAATGACATGGAAAACTATAGCACATAATTTAAACTCCATAAGACTACATAAGATTCTCGAAAACATCTAAAATTCTTAAAAAACATAAAATAAACCAAAATAATTTAATAAATAGAGAATCAATGAATAACTGTTTTTCCAATTCTCCCCACAATTCCACTTTCTATATTGAGAATATCATTAGTTAAAAATGGAAGGAAATAGAAAACTAATACCCCCAACAAAATTGGTGGGTGGGAAGGGGATGGAATAAGAAATATGAGATAAAAAAGTAGAACCTGAAATCCTACACAGACATCAATCATTGGAACCCCAAAACTAAAACGAAACCAATAATCTACAATCATAGACCATAAAAACCCGAATTAACTAATACGCCTAAGATAAAACTGACCCAACATAGGTCTCCCTACCATTTATAATATTTATAAATTCATGAAACCAAGGGTAACATTTGAAAAAGGAATTTACTACCACAGGACAAAAACTCCTCTATAAAACACCCAAGAATAGATAAACTTCTACTAACCAAAAATGACCATACACAAAGAACTAATCAAACCAAAATAGAAAAAACAACCTAAATTAATGATCAATATAAGAAAATGGAACAGATCAACAATAATACCAATAAAATATGACCAATGGAATAAAACAATATACCATGAAAAGACTCATAAAACCTTCATGGGATTCATTCATGAGTCACACACTCTATAATTGTAAACTAGTACTTCAACCACAAAATTCTATCTCAAAGCCAATCCAAAACAAAACTATAACCCACACATTCTTGGGAATATAAAGTGTCATCTATCTGAGCTACTTGATAAATACCCAAGTATATACATTGTTCAACTTATCATGATTCATACCCTAGATAGCTAGAATCAAAAATCAAAAAATGTAATGAAACAAGATTCCACCATCCTTGCATGATTTTAAGAAAACAAAACTAATAAAAAGGAATATAAATGAAACATCCAACAAAAAATAGATAAAAATATTTAATCAAATACAAATGCACTAAAAATGAGACCATAAAACACACATGCAATATATATGAAATTATCCAAATCAATACCATACCCAATACTTATTCAAAAAACCCAACTTACAAAACATTTAAGATTACCCAAATGACCACACAATTGAAAATTAATTTTATATTTCTTTTATTTGGGATTAGAATAACTAGGATCCCTACACAAGAGGCACATGAAATGTATCTTCTTATCATGAGGGATAACAGGGCCCAAATATGACTAAGTCCCACCCATATGAACTTCTAACCTAAATTATATAAGCTTCATAATCCCACCCAAAGGGTTTAATTTTTTCAAACTAGTTATTATTAAAGTGTCTCCCATCACAATTTTAAAATATGGATTATCATTTTCCCACATGACCCTCTTGACAACATCCATGAAATATGAAAGGATAGAACAAAGAATAACTGATCTTGTGTTTTTTTAAGATATCTACCAAAAAAACAATATTTCATATAATAATTGATGAAAAACATGAGAGAAAATATTACCCACACTAAAAAGTGATCAAAATACCCCTTCATTAACTACTCACCCTTCTGAAGGCTCAAGAACTCAAGATTTTTATTTTCCATTAAGCCCTCAAGATAAAACCTCTGGACATACTTCATCTTAAAGACATGTACTCACACAACTAAGAATAAACCATCAAATCTTACCATACTTATCATGGTCCAAAAAGAAAATTTATGGAAAATATCAACCATAAAAACTTAGGAGTCATGAGTGCATTGAGGGTCCCCTCAATCATTTCTATGTACTCCACGACTTTAGTTAAACCGTTATCCACTCAAAAAAGAGTGTGTATCTTGATTCAATGATTTTGAGATATGGTCTAAGAGGTAAGGATGTTTTTATTACCCTACTCTATTTAGAGTATTGGTAGAATCCAAAACTAAAGTGATCTTCTACTTGTGGTAAAATGATACACTAAAAGGACCATTCTTTTAAATGATCCTTCTATATTCTTTCATAACATGTCATATAGGAATATTAAAATAACACTAGAAATGAACATAGTTGATCCATTCCTCACAAATTTAATTCAAATAGTCTCATTTAATGATAAGTGAAAAACCTAAAAATATAAACCATACAAATAAAAAATATCAATCAGAAATAAAAATTCATTTCTTTCATTAAAAATCAAAAAATTTAAAAAAATAGTTTAAAACCCATTTTACCTAGGGATACACATAAATGGAAAAAATACCCTTCCTATATTTCTTATAAACAACCTAACCTTGGTAAAATGTAACAATTTAATTTTAATTTTTTTCCAAATACCATAATGGAATTGATCTATTTATGAAATACCTTATTAAAAATAAGAAATTTCCATATATAAAACCCAAAAAATTGTTTTAAAATGAAACATTTAACAAAATTCCTTATTTTCATCATAAGAAAACATTTAAAACATTTGGAAAAAACAATACATAACATCAAAAATAATTTTTTTTACTTCAATTGAATTAAAACCTCATCAAAACCAACTTTAATACATATCTAGTAGGTGGGAACTACTTTGGTAGAAATTGAAAACCAAATGAGATTGAAAGAAAAATATTGGAAGGATAAATAGCTGTGCATGGGTTCGGAACACGATTTGGTGGGCTATACTATAACAATGAAAAAGGATTTGTGGGCTCATTAGATCCATTCTTCACAGGCTCCACACAATTTACCAAACTATGAGAGATAACTATCCCACTCTAGTTCTTCATCCACATTCCACCCAAAATGTTATAGAACCCCCAAAATCACCAAATAACTCTTATAAGATTTGAAAACATAATTAAACATAAAAATTAAACAAATATATTCAATAAAGAACCAAAATAAAAGATTAAAGTATAGAATACATATAGAAACACAAGGTTATGAAAGAGAAATAACTCACTAAACTTTCCCCTGACCCACATCTTGAGTCATGAAATCCTTATCTCTATACTAATAGACTTCCCAAATAATTAGATATATTTTAAAAACCCAAGAATTCAAGAATAAAGTCTTTTATACAATTATATCACTAAAAAACCTAGTTCAACATACCACACCACCTGTCCTTGCTTGAAATAAGGCCCAAAAGGAATTCTTGGTCCCCAACAGTTGAAAAGTAGTTCTTGGGAACAAAAGAATTCCCCTTAGGAATGATTTTAATTTTAAATCACAGTAAACAAGGCTCGTAATCCAAAATGAAAATTCCTTTTTGGACATCTATACATTCATATCGATGAAAAAATTTATAAGAAAATAAAATTAATTAATGGAAATAAATGATTTGTTATAAACCAACAGGTTTCAATCCATTTCTATGAACATATCATCATCTAAAGACGAATAGATAACAAAATACAAATTAACAACTACTCGAAAAAAATAAAAGAGTCTCCAATATAACCGATACAAAAAACCCAACTCAAAATAAAACTAACACCTAAACTAGTATTCCTAAACATGTCCATGAAACACATGGTTTGTCTCCACATCCCAACCCATTGAATTTACCAAATATAAATAATCAATCTAAAATTTCACTCAAGACATAAATGAAATATAAGTGATATATACACCATAATGAATGTACATATAGGATCAGATCTAATAGGGAAAGTAAAATCTCACTAAAGAGTCAATTCAATTCCTTAAAAGAAATAATTCATAAATTATAGTTTGAAATACAATGGAAAATTCAATTTTCAATTTTAAAAAGGAAATTGTAAAACTATACACCAAGCTTCCATTATAAAGATAAAAATTTCCTTTAACAATACCTGCTACTCATTTAGTTATAAAACAATTTTAAACTTATATGGAGGCCTTTACATTTAAATAAAATAAGATGAAGCAATTTCCCATCATTTATAACGTTTCATAAAATCCCAGACACAAATCCAACAATTTTTATTTTATTGAAATAATTTTTGTAAATCGATTTTCATAACCATTTATAAAGTCCTCCTATGCTATAATAATGGGAGTATAATACAAGATGGAATCAATATACTAAAGAAAAAATTGAGATTACAGTATAAATAATTCCACAATAATATTTTCATAAGGCGGTACAATAAGTATGGGATGAGAATTCCCTATGTGCAACCATCAATAAAGGAATGAGTGTTATGGGATACACCATATGTACTAATATTAAATGACCCTAAAATTACTATAAACACAAGACTTATTAATATCCTATGTAATATCTTAAAAATAAACAATCCACCCTACTATCCCAGACTATAATCATCAAGGGAACCTCTTTACACTATGGTTTCTAACACAATGAGAGGGAAACTATCCCATGTATGATCGGAAATTGTGTTTCATAAATTAAGACCACCCACTTAGTTACCCAATTTTCCATGTACAAAATAGTATGGAGGTGCGGAAATAATCAAATCATTTCCATAATATGCATCAAAAGCAAAAATATTAAATTTCACCTCAACTCTAACACCCTTTCATGAAACAATCCCTTTTATATCATGCATCCATCACATAATACCCATAACAAGTGAGACGAGCATAAGAGTAAACTAATTAGGGTATAAGAATAAATAAGGATTTAATTTTATAATGTTCAAAAGGGTTTTCTTATAAAAAATGAATTAGGATTACAAGGTATTATAAATTTTTATAAAGTTAATGTGCTTTTAAAATATCATTTAGAAATCATTTTTAAATCGATCAAAAATATTTTTCTTCAAAAACATCATTTGAAAATATGGTTAAATTTCAAAAAATAAGACAATTCCAAGGCCTAATTTTCCATAAAACCATTTAAAAGTTCCTCATGGGAATTTTTACAAACACTTAGCATAGGACAACATTAAAAAACAATAAATTATTCAAAATTATTCAGAAAATAAATTACACCTAACTTTAAGTTAATATGTGCATTTGAGAAACTTAACATGGTCATAATATATAGATATAGTTTCATGTAAAATGAATTTATAAAATATAATAATCTCATGAATTTCAAAATAAATGAATCATATAGAAACCCAAACCTCAATAAAAGAATAATTGGGTTGCAACGAGTCACCTTCCACGGTGAACACATAAATAAGAAGGAACTACAATCCATAGACACTAAGAAACTAAAATCCTAGGTTATAACAAAAAACCCTAAATCCTCATGAACAATTTTTACTGTTCTATATGTAAATAAAATCCATATATAAATTGAATATGGAAGGAAGGAGGGATGGAAGATGATAAATAATAAATATTTACCTTCTAAACCCCTTGAAATCTAGTGAATTTTGTCTATAATTGAAGGGTAATAAAGTGGTAGATCTCTCCAAGGCCCCATGAAGGTCTAACATGAAAAACGGGAGGGTAAGGTAGATAAAGTATGGTTAAAAATAGTAAAGGTATAATGGATAATTTCATTATTTAAGAAAATTTTGAAAACATAAAACATCAAAAGACCTTGATGGTCGCAACATAACATCTGTATGCTGGTATAACATTGATATATAGCTTTGGAATATTGAAAATTGGTTCCCCAATTATAAGGGTTTTGTCTCTTTGACCCCCAACTAACAATGGCCAACCAATTACACTGTTTTATAGAGTCCTCCTCTAGACACCCTGTACGATGTGGGCCCTAGCTTATGCCATGGAGAACCATTGTTAGGCACACCAAAGGATCTCAAGGCTAGCCACCATATAGTGACCACTTTAGGCTAAATATTTTCTTGTTTTAGTACAAGTCTACATCGCATATGGACCTCCCAAGACACTTTAAAACTATAATACTCTAATAAAACATATTACAACCAAAAATAATTTAATAAATAAAACAACAGTGACACATTGAACTTATAATATGGTTATTTTCCCATAATTAGTATGATAAATATTCAAAATAGGTAATAATTTTAGTGGGATCACATTTAATAAATGTAATCATTAAATAAATTTAAAACATGATACTCATATGATAAAAGGTACTATTATATATAAATAAAACCATAATAATTAAACTAAATTTTAAGTTTAATCCAATATAATGGAAGTGATTAATGTAATAAACATATTATATTGGTTCAAAACCTAAGAATATTTCATAAGTTGGAGACAAAATTCTACATGTTAGAGAAATCACTTCCCAAGTAACCTAATGTCCAATTTGTTCAATAGATAGATCCAATAGATATTTTTAAGTATAATGGATGGAATAACATGAGTTTTTAATGGCATTAGATGTGATACAACCAAATAAACTTTAGTCTCAACTCACATAATCGATGTGATTGAGTATGATAAATATTTTTTGGGACTGGAGGTTTCTGTTAAGGTTTTACATGGATATGTAATTCATTCTAATATAATAGTTGGAAATTCTATGACAGTATGAATGAGTCCAATAAATGTTTACCTTATTTTCTCAAAATGTTAAGACTAAATATAATAGACATGTATGACAATACAGACATTACATAAATAATTATTACATCTTATTCGATGAATATTCATTAAACATCATTATGATCCATGCCAGAATCATATCAGTTTAGTGTCTTTAGAAACTAAGATAAAAAACATATTTATACAAATCTAAATCATATCCCACGATTAGATTCCAATAATTTACCCTTTTAGGAATAAAATTATTAAAACCATTTTTCATATCTTGGGAAATTAAAAAAAAAGAAAGGGTGACATCAGATGTTTAATAAGGATAAACCTGAGACATATCATTAAATGGCCATTTATAAGAATAACATGATCATATTTGTCTGAAAACAATCTCATAAAATTATAAAATATTATACAATAATCCATTTATCCTAATAATGAGTCCTAACATAAGGATTTTCTATTTATAAAATATAAATCATAAGAGAATCAAAATTTATGTTCCACGAGAACATATCATAATTATATGAATGTGTTGTAAATGATTGGAATATACTTTAGAATTAAAATAATCATATAATTGAAATTAAAATGATCTCTCTAAGACCATCCCTGTTTAGTGGATATAAAATCATTATGGAAAAGTTTTATTGGTCAATTCTAATATTCTATTAAGAGTAACTTCTACCCAGCACACTTTGTCATCATTAACCAATTAAATAGAGGTTGATATAATTCCAATAACACCGATAAAATAATTAGGAAATATTCATGTTTATTCTATAATAAAATAAAAAATTTATAATATCATTATATAATAACCCGTAGAAAATAAATGGGTTTAATAAAAATCGCATTATCTTAATAAAAAAGCACTCATCGTGGATTAATTGAAATATGGAATGAAAATGGGTTTTATGTTAATTCCATAATCATCATAAACTATAAAGGAAAATAATATAGATTATATCATAATTACATATCCCTATTAGAGCATAAAAAACATCAAAGTATGTTTAATTAGATGAAAAATTCATTTTAAATAGCATTTAATTCATTTCACAGAAAGCATGATTTTTTTTAATATATTAAAAATTAAACCCCAAGACTTTTGAGATAATTATTTAATTTAAAAATAATGATTTAAACATTAAAATGAACCTTTAAATAAAATAATGGAAATTATGGTGGGAAAATCCACTCATGCCTTGTATGTTAAAATGATATTCTTTTCAAACTTTGGATAAAATTCAAAAGTGTCCTATTCCAAAAAAAAGAAGATTCCTTTTAAAATTTTTTATAGAAAAGTAAAACATTGTTAAAAATTACTTAATAATAATTAGACTGTATAAAATTTTTTTTTTTAAAATATGGACATGGCATAAAAATATTCACAACCACTGGGAGAAAAAATGCAAGTTTTCATTAACACCATTATTTTAGTCCTATTTGAGTAAAAAAGAAAGGAAAATGAGAATTAAACATGAAGAATTAAGAATTAAACATAAGATAAGAAAATAAATGGAATTTTATATGTGAAAAATGTATAATTCCTTTAAAGGAAATTTAAACATAAATGATCCTAATTAAAAGTGATATCAAAGAATTAACCCACACCAATTTGGTGAATTTTGAATCATATGACCTGCAAAATAATAAAATCAAATTAAATATTAAATATCATGGAAATTAGATTATTCCAAATATAACATGCCAATAGTGTATTATATATGTATGAACCCAGTTTTCACTCGAGAATGGATACTTTAATGTTCAGTCTAAATCCATACTTTGGACCTAATATGGATGCCTAATGAGTTATTAAGGGTTCTCGGGGTGTTCGAGGCTTGTTTGGAGCTCACAAACCATCTTTTTGGAGAGAAAAAAATATGCGTCAAATTTGGAGTAAACCGTGAGGAATTCCACATGGTATTCTTAATCATTCTGATGATATTTTTTTCAGATAGATCCACCTCGCATGGTTTGCACATGGTTGTGTGAAAAAACCATGAAATTTCCCATTTTTACCTATTAAATGTTCAAGGGTTGCGCATGGTTTAAAAAATCATGTGTACCAAACCATTCGAGCAGAGCCGTCACACACTATTTGGGCCCGGTTTGAGAAATAGTGCAGACAAACCACAAGAAGGCTAATTTTTGGGGGTAAATTTCTAGTTTTTCCCTTAATGATCTATTAATCCTCATCTTTCCTCCCAACTTGTAAACGAGTGGGATTTTCCTCCATTTTCACTCATTTGGAGCTTTTTGAAGCTCAAATATAGGGATCAAGAGATCACCTTCGTCCAGCATCTGATCGATCTTCTGTTTATCATGTTATATGTTCAATGGTAAGTACTTGAGTTATCATTACCTATTCTTCCTCTCTTTCACACTCGACCTATTTACAATCTTATGAGAATTTTCACATTTTCTTAGATCTACTTTGATCCAAGGAAAATCAAGGGTTGATACCAAAGGATATGGATCATACCACCCTAAGGTAGAGGATCCATAACTTTTCCCCAAAGTTTATTGATTTTAGAATGTTCATGTGGGGCCCACTGATTCCATCGAATAACATTTCTTAAATTTACATTCCATGATTATACTTTATAGTCTTTTATAGTTAGGCTCCTTCCTAATTTGTTATTAGTTGTTAGTGGTTTCACCCACAACTCAATCCAACTCATGTCGAAGTTTATTCCATAATTGGTTTTTTAGTGTTTTAACACATTTGAGCCACTGTTCGAGTTTACCTTTTCATGACCATTCAAAAGGTTAGACTTCTTATAATAAATGGCTTGTTATTAATGATAATTTCATATTTGTAATTTACCATGTATACTCACCACTTGACCCGCCTAAGTTATGTTCTTCCCAATGATTATTAAATGTCACATGTGAAATAGAATGTATACTAAGTATATGATTTGGCCATAACAAATGTAATTTAATAAAGTATACATGTATGTTGAACCCCTTGACTTGTTAATGGAAGGTTTCGGAGTGAACCTATCTAATTGATTCTGCCTTAATGGTTAATTAGGATTGGATTTAATAGTTGCAATGATAGTTGGACTATCCATAGTAATGGGAGACAAGGCTTGGACCAATAAATGAATGGTTTTAACTCTACTTGACCTATCCACACTATTGGAAGGAAATAATTTATCCAAATTAATTATTACATGATTTGAAAATCAAATAGTAATGGAGTTACTCAAGCTCGCCTAGGATTCTGATAGAAAAATACCTTAGGCCTCAGGAACTCCATTTTGATTTAAGGATGTGATTTAATTTGGATGATACCCACAATGAATCTTGTTCTTGTCTATTTCTAGAATTCATGGTATACTACTTTAGGGCCCTTTTAGTTATTAAAGGATACTTCAGATACACTCCTTGGATCAAGAATTGACTAGTAGGTTCCATGGTGAAAGCCCAAAGGGCCCTGTCTTTTCTTCGACCAGTTTTACCTTGGTCGATCACCTTGGACATGGTAGGATCCTTATTGTGGAATTCAATGGACTATGCCCCTTGGATCATCCTATTTCCCCTTTGCTAGACTCAGATAATTTTGAGTTAGTGTTCGGTGAGATTTACGTTACCTGGGTTATTACTCTAGAACTCCCTCAGGGATATCTTTTCAGGTTACCTTGTTATGTCTTGGGAAATTCAATACATATACAATCATGAAGTGATGTTAGTGCTGGATATGCCTAACATAATCTATTAACATTAAATGCTAATTAATTAATTAATGCTCTTGTTACAAGTTCAGATATTAGCTGAGGGCTGGAGTAGGTACTTGGGTTTTTAGTTATATTGTACTAGTTGATATACTTTATATATGCATGCCTGCACATTTCTATATTCCATTACATGGGCTGGATGTTATAGACATCATTTGTTGTGGCCCACTAAGATTTATCTCACACCCTCTCCAGGCAGCGTCTCGTACCCAGAGTCGATTACATGGTTGTCGGTATTGACAAAGGGAAGCATACAACTTTCAACACTTGATTGCGCATTGATAGGATGTAGCCTGATAACAGATGATCGAGTAGGATCTCGTGATGTTTGGAGTAGTATTTGATTTCTTTTACTATGTGTAACATATTATACCTTGTGTCTTGTATCCATGATTTCTTGTTTTATATTGACATGACATTACATCATCATTTTTCCAGTCAATACAATTATAGTTATTCTCATTTATCTATTGCATCAGTTTTATTTTATTGATTATTTATATTATTTATATTCCTTCCACTATTTACTAATCCTTTATATTACTTCTACTGTGCTACACTCTGCTATTGAGGGCATAGCCTTCCCACAGACACACCCTTGTCCCTTGTTACTAGTTGGAAACCTCTGAAATTCGGGAAGATATGCTTGAGGCAGTGTAGCCCACCAGGATTGAGGCACCTGTTATGTGGTATCCAGGTTCATGTCATCACAATTTAGAATCAAAGGTGGTATCTTTTCTTAGTTTACTATTTAGAGACAATAGATTGTAGAATAGGAATGCTTGGGACTTGGTAACAAGTCGTGCTTCTATGTCACAAACCCATGTTTGGGGTAAAAGACAAGTTACCCCAAATTAAATTTTTCTTCTATTTTTTCCATTACATTTGATATTATTTCACCATTGGGGTGACACACATGTTGTGTGGTGTTGTTGATTATTTCATTATTTGAGGATTTATTTCTACCTTGGCCCGATGATATGAGGGAAAGGATTATTGATACAAGCATCATCATAGGCACCTATATTTGACATGTCATGCATATTACTATTCCATATAAGTGTATTTCAATGCTTTTCATTTCATGATTTGATTGTGATTATTGAGTGATGTTATGAAATATTATCATACTCGTATTTCTCTTGGTTGATATTGAGTGATTGCTTGCCTCAATTCATGAGGTGTATGAGACTAAATGGGTTGGGATGAGTAATTTACCGAGTCAATCCATTATACTATAAATAAACTGGTGTCATTTATAGGGATAAGTGTATGGGTACTGATGAATAAGAAATGGATATCCATTATGAATTGAATCCTAGAATCTTATATGAATTGGTTTCACATCCTTATCACACCTTGTCATGTTTATGAAATGTAAAGGAGTGAACCTGGAGATTAACTACAAAATTACCTGAAACATATACTTGAGAACTTACTGATACCTGGTCGTCTATGTGGGTAGTTTGGAGTAGTGCTCCTTGGGTAGTGAGTATTATTACTTTTAGTTTCTTTTAGTTATACTATCTTATGATTCTAAGCTTGTTCTTAGGCATGTTCTTGGAATTTTTAGACCAATTCTGCCGTGGAATCCTCATGTCATTCACCAGGAAGGTAGTGATGCCCATGCTCTAGACACCGTGGGCCCTGAGCCGTCAATCTTATTTCTAGGAGTGCCACTTGAGGCACCACCTGTTGCACCTAATCTGAGCACTAATGCTCAAGTCCATGGTAGTTTTCTATGTGTGATGTAGTTTATACATGGTTCTCCATGGGTTTCACCTATGATGGCTGATCTGACCTGCGAGTTCCTGCATCAACATCCCACTACATTTTTAGGGGATGGAAGTTCTCATGTTGCTGAGTCTTTGATGGAATCCATGATTTATATCTCTGAGAATATAAAAATTCCTCCATATCAAATTGATGCTTTCTACATACATGATTTGTGATTCGGCCAAGTGTTGGTGGGGTGTGGTTACTCAGGACTGTCATCCTTAGGGCATGTTATGGGTTGACTTCCAGACTACTGTTTATAATCATTTCATTCCTTAGGAATTGAGAGATGAAATATCCAGAGATTTCCTACGTCACAAGTAGGGTTCTATGTTATTTACAGATTATTCAGAATGATTCATTGATATACAATGCTTCTCACTAAATTTAGCCGGTGAAGATCATTCGTGTGCTTGACATTTTGAGGATGGGCTCCAGTATGCCATCCGAACTAAGGTGAATGTCTTTATCCTTTATATCATTTTATAAATAGTTTATCATACACTAATCATTGAATGCAACCTGAGGGATGACATGAGTACCAGGTTTAAAGTATCAGTGCTGCATCGGGCTGGTAGTTCTTCCGGAGGCAGGAAACTTTCCCTTGAGGTTTCTCGTCAGTGCAATGGAAACCAGAGTATCCAGTTTGATTTCTCTATGGTGTGTCATCAATGTGGAAGACTAGTTCATAAGAATCCCCAATGGGATTGAGACCATATGCAGTGTCGTGCTTGTGGCCACATGGGTCATCTTCAACATTTCTACACGACCTTTGCACCAATTTCTAGTGGAAAAGGATAAACATCTGCTCCACCTACAGGAGAGACTTATTTTGTGCAAAATGAGGAGGGGTGTTTAAATAGAACCAAATGGTCTATACAAGGAGTAGGTTGTGGCTATGGTAGTCTAATACCTGATCACCAATAGCGCCACCATGGCAGTCATGATCATGATAGTCCATCTGTTGCATAGGGTCGTGGATCAGGCCAGTCGCATGATCTATAGTCGATACCCGTGGATCAGGTTGTGGGACCATCTACAGTGAGAGGTACTATTTTAGTAGCCTCCAATATTGTCTCTAAATTTTTTGATACAGGTTCTTCAAAATCTTTTATTTTGGTATATATTGTGGAAAGCTCGGACTAGAGATACAATATCACTATGGCATAATGACCCTCAACACACTATTCAGAATACAGAAAGAGGGAATATGCTAGTGCAAGTATTGTCCCCTTAAGGTAGGTAGTTACCATTTCTTGTGGAATCTATTTCTTCTCGAGATTACATGTTTCGATGTCATTCTTAGGTGGGATGGGCTACTCCACTATCATGCCTTTTTTAGACTACTATCAATGTAAGGTTTCTTTTATATCACCAGAATCAAGCTGTTATCTTTTGAAAGGTGAGTGGGATTTCCAAGTAGGGAGATCTAGACCAGAGAATCATGGGATAGGTGGAGTGACCACCTAGATTACAAATGTTTTCATGGAGGATAAATATTTTCTTCAAACTTATTTTCCTCCGGTATTTGATCGTTTCAGGAAAGTCTTTCTTGATGAATTTTCTGGATTACCTACTAAGGGAGAGGTAGATTTCACAATTGGTCTTGTTCCAGGAACAACTCCAGTGTCCATTCCATCATATAGGATGGAACCTACTAAGCTTCAGGAGCTTAAGAGGTAGATATAGGACCCAGAGGCCAAATGATTTATAAGGAATAGTACATCCTCTCATGGTTCAGCCATGATTTTTGTTAAAATCCTGGATGGAACTCTTCATATTTTCATGGATTACAAAAGGTTGAACTTGAATCTGGTCAAGAATTAGTATCCATTTACTGAAATATATTATCTCTTAGACCGACTCTGAGGAGAAAATTTTCTCTCTAAGATCGAAATGAGATGAGGTTATCATCAGGTGTGAGTTAGACCATTATACATACCTCATAAAACTTTCCATAGAAGGAATTTTTTGTATAAGTATCTAGTTATTCCGTTCGGTCTTAAAAATTCACCTTCCATTTTCAGGGATTTGATTAATAGTGTTTTACACCCCTATTTGAACTCTTTTGTCGAGGTCTTTATGGGTGAAATATTGGTGTATTCTTGCACGCATAACGGCCACACCAAGCATATTGAGATCATTCTAAGTACACTGAGAGAGCATCAGATTAATACCACGCTTACTAAGTGCGACTTATGGATTGACAAAGTCCACATCCTATGTCATATTATTTCATAACCAGGAGTATCTATTGATACTGAAATGATTAGTGCTATAGTTTCTTAGGGGTATCCCAAGAATGTCTTTGATATAAGCAGTTTCTTAGGGCTTGATGGATACTACAGGAATTTCATAAAATACTATTATATTCTTTATTCAAATTTTACTGGTCTTACAGAGAAGGGTGTCAAATTCACAAGGTCAGAATCACGTGAGAAATCCTTTCAGGAGTTGAAATGGAGGCTTGTATCAGCACCTATTCTGATTCTTCTAGAACTTAGAAAAGGCTATATCATCTTTTGCGATGCATCAAGAACTGGACATGGAGTAGTGTTGATGTAGGAAGACAAATTCACTGCGTACAGATCTCAGTAACCGAGGCATCATGGGAGAAAATACTCGACACACGACCTCGAGCTAGTAGTTGTTGTTCATGCATTAAATTTTAGAGACATTATCTATTGGGTGAGTGTTTTCTGGTGTATATAAACTATAAGAGCCTCAATTATATCTTTTCTCAGCATGACTAGAACCTTAGACAATGAAGATGGGTCGTATATCTACAGTCCTTTGATTTTGATCTTGTATATACGTCTGGAAAGGGCAATGTGGTCATTGATGCACTCAATCAAAAAACTCAAATGCATGCCATATAGGATGGAAGTGATGAATGGAAGTTAATGACGCTCTTTGCTAAACTTCATCTAGAGTTTCATGACAATCATGAGCAGTCTTACATCTCATACTTAACAATTACCTCTTCCCTCCTTAAGATGGTGGTGAATATAAATTTTTAAAATAATGAAGGTTTGTCACTACATGAAAGTATATCCGAAGATAACCCACCTCCAAATTGGTCTTTGGTCATAGACGACATTTCTCTTTTACGTGGATATATATTGGTTCCTGTAGATATGAGATAGGAGTTAATGAAAGAGTCCCATGATTCTCAATGGGTAATTCATCTAGGCATCTCAAGGATGTATCAAGATATAAGACACCAATATTGGTGGCCTAGAATGAAATTTGAGATTGCAGGCTTCCTTTCTAGGTGTTCCACCTCTCAGCAGGTGAAGGCAGGGGTCCAAATACTTATAGGATTATTACATCATCTTCCAGTCCAAGAATGTAAATGGGAAGATGTTGCTATGGATTTCGTAGTTAGCTTACCCAGGTCTCCTAGGGGTTTCAATTCTATTCCGGTTGTCATTGACTGACTAATGAAATCATCCCACTTAATTCCTTTTTGAGAGACTTTCTTAGTTGATGAGCTGGGAAGACTGTATGTCGGTGAGATTAAACAACTACATGAGGTTCCACACAATATAATTTCAGATAGGGATTCTAGTTTTACTTCACGGTTCTGGTAGGGTTTGTAGAAATCTATGGGGAACCTGGTGCTTCTAAGCATGACTTTTCACCCCCAGACTGATGGAAAATAGAAACAGATGATACATGTTTTTGAGGATATGCTACGCACATGTTTCTTTGATTTTGACAGTTCTTGGTAGAATCATATTCTTTTCATGAATTCTGGTTATAATAACAATTTTATGTGATGATTTAGTTGAATCCTTTTGAGGCCTTATATGTTAGTCCGTGTCTCTCACCCTTGTGCCTGCTAGAGGTAGGTGTGGTAGCCCTACTAGGTCCTTGTTTTGTTCAGGAGACATAAGAACAAGATTAGCTGATTAAAAAGTGTATGACTATTTCTATGTCTAGATATAAATCTTATGCTTATCCCCATTAATGACCACTTGAGTTTGAGTTTAGGGATCATGTTTTTATTTTGGTATCACCTATCCTATGGCATATATGGTTACAGATTCAATGAAAGATGTCTCATCATTACGTTAGTCCATTTGAACTTCTAGAGAGAGTCAGGATGGTAGCCTATCTGTTGCTACTACCTTAGAGGTAGCATTCCATGCATGATGTCTTTCATGTCTCACAGTTTCTCCAATATCTTTCCGACCCATATCATACCTTTGGTCTTGAGGAAGTAGAGTTATATTTTGATGCAAAATTTTAGGAATATCCAATAGACATCATTGACCGAAGCACTAAGGCTCTACGGGGCAATTCTATCCATGTCGTATGGGTGCTTTGGAAGCACAACTGAGTAATGGAAGTGAATTGGGAGAGGGAATCTGACATACATGATCAGTGGCCAAAGTTATTATCAGCTAGTATTTGTTTACCCTTATAAATTGAACTTGTGGGTGAGTTCTTTTAAGGGTGGAGACTGTAAGAAACTAGTTTTTCAATCAGGTATGGATCAATTAATGTTCAGTCTAAATCCTTACATTTCCTAATGAGTTAGTAAAAGTTCCAATGGTTTATTGGGATTGTTCGGAGATCAGAGCCCATATTCTTGGAGAAAACAAACAATACACATGGTTTAGAGTAAAATCTGCTAAATTCCACATGGTATTCTTAATCTTGAAGATGGTGTTTTTTCTAACAGAGCCACCTCACACGGTTGGCGCATGGTTGTGCGATCTAACCCTGGAAGCGCCCCCTTTTCCTAGGTAACAGTGTGTGGGTTGCACAAAGTTTGAAAAACTATGCCGACCATATCATTTAGGCAGAGCCGTCATACACAGTTTGTGCACGGTTTAAAAAACAGTGCGGAAAAACCATTCATAGTTTAATTTTCAGGGTATATTTTCACTTTC
The DNA here is from genome assembly GCA_963277665.1 of Viscum album. NCBI lineage: Eukaryota > Viridiplantae > Streptophyta > Magnoliopsida > Santalales > Viscaceae > Viscum > Viscum album. The sequence goes on from OY728151.1 coordinate 464,807,298, forward strand.
CCCCTTAATGGTCTAATAATCCTCCTATTTCCCCCCAACTCATGAACCCATGGGATTTTCCTAAATTTTCACCCATTTGGTGCTTTTTCAAGGCCAAATCTAGGGATCAAGATATATCTTTCATCCAACTTCTGATCGATCTTCTGTTTGTCAGGTTGGATGTGAAAAAGTAAGTGCTCAAGTACTTTTTATCTATTATTCTTCTCCTTTTCTCTCAACCTAGTCATTGACATATGAGAGTTTTTCACCTTTTCTTATATCTACTCAAATTTGAGGAAAATTAAGAGCTGATACTAGAGGAGAATGATCATAAACACTAAGGTGGGTGGTCTATGAATTTTCCCTAAAGTTCATTGATTTTGGAATGTTAGTGTGGGGTCCACCTATTCCGTTAGGGAATATTTCATAAATTTACATTCCATTATTAGTCATTATTGAATCTTATGGTTATGATCTTTCTAAATTTGTGATTAGTTATGAGTGGTTACTCCCACAACTAAATTCGTCTCATAACGAAGGTTATGCCTTAATTGGGTTTTTAGTGCTTTGACACATTTGAGGCACCATTCGGGTGTACCTTTGCTTGATCTTCCTAAAGGTGAGATATATTATAATAAATTTATTTTTTTAATAAGAATTGAATAATGGTATATACCATGTATTCTCACCAATTGACCCGCCTAAGGTAAGTTCTTCAAAATAATTATTAAATGTCAAATGTGAAATGGAATGTATAATATGTTTAGGACTTGGGCTATAGAAATGACATTGGATAAAGGTTTCTTATCTATATCACCTATTTCCATGTTAATGGAAGGTAGAAGAGAGAACCTCTCTAATTGAATATGCCTTAATGGTTAATTATGATTGGATTAAATGGTTGCAACACTACTTGACTGATCCACACTAATGGGAGACAAGGCTTGGACTAATAAATAAATGGTTTCAACTCTACTTGACCTATCCACACTAACGGAAGGTAAGACCTGAGACAAATTAATTATTACATGATCTAAACATCAAATAGGAATGGATTGACCTGAGCTCACCTTGGATTCTGAGAGGATAATACATCTGGTATCGAGAATCCTATTCCAATTCAAGGATGAGGTTTTATTAGGTTCATACCAACCTATACTTAGGATCTTTACTATTCCTTGTATGCTCGATATATTACTCTAGGGTATTTTTAGTTTTTATAGGATACCATGAATACACTCCTTAGATACCACATTAACTAGTAGGTTTCATGGTGAAATCCAATAGGGACCTGTCTTTGCTTAGTATCATTTTACCTTAGTCGATCACCTTGGAATCAGAAAGAGAATTATTGTGGAATTCCATGGATTAAGCCCCTTGTATTACACTCTTACACCTTATCTAGACTCATATAATCCTAAGTTAGCATTCTGTGAGATTTATGTTACCTAGAATATTACCATGGAACTCCCTCACTAGATATCTTGTCAGGATGTATTGTTACATCTCGATACCTTCACTACTTATACTATCACAAAGTGATGTTAGTGTTGGATATTACTAACATGAACTATTAAAATTTAATGGTAATTACATAATTAATGAACTGGTTACATGTTCAGACACCAGCCGAGGGATGAAGTTGGTACTTTCATTTCTAGTTATATTTCATTGCATGCATTATTTTATATATGCATGCTTATACATTTCTATATTCCATCACAGGGGCTAGATGTTATAGACATTGTTAGTGATAGTCCACATAGATTTTTCTCACACCCTATCAGGGTTCCATTTGGTACCTAGAGTAGATTACATGGTTTCTAGTATTGACAAAGTGAAGGATACTTCTTTCAACACTTGATTGCGTACTGATTGGATAGAGCTTGATAGAAGATAATCGTGTAGGATCTTGGGATTTTTGGAGTAGTCTTTGTTTTATTTTACATTGTGGAACATATTATTCTGGTAGTCTTGTATCCATGATTTCCAGTATTCTAGTGACATTGCATTACATCATCATTATTCTAGGTGATAAAATTATAATTACTCTATCGTATCTATTGCATCGATTTTCTTATGTTGTTTATTTATACTACTTCTGCAGTTTAATAATCCTTTATATTCCTTCCATTGTGATACACTCTACTAATGAGTTCATAGTTTTCCCAAGGACACACCCGAGGCCCGCGCTACTAGTCGGTAGCCTCTGGTGTTCGTTAAGATGAGCTTGAGGCCATGTGGCCCACCAGGCTCGGGGCACCAATTATGTGGAATCCAGGTTCAGGTCATCACAATATAAAAATCATCAACATAAAGCCAAATATAATAAATTTAAATTTATGAAAATTATATAATATAACCATATTCATACTTATAATATCATATATGATCTACTTAAAACAATTTTTTATTCATTTATTAATAATTGATTATTAAAATCATTGTTTTCCGGTGTTAAATGTTTCTTTTTTCATGTATATTTTAGTATAGTTGTTCACATCCTCTTGATCATGATTGAATAATATCCAAAATGTTAATTATTTCATTATTATCATATTTAATTATTATATACACTTTTATTACTATTCATATAAAGTGGTGATAAAAAGTTAATTACATCACTTTGTAGAGATGGTAGTCCTATATACATATAAGCGATGATTTAAAATTTTGAAGGATGAAACATAAGAAAGGTAAATAATAATTAACCTTTATAGAACCAAAATAATATCATATATATCATATATTTTTAAATCCATGATTTTAAACATTCATATGAGGAAGTGGTGTAAAATGAATCGTATCACTTCGTAGAGGTCATAGTCCACACATATGCACAAGCAAAACTTTCATTTCATATTTGATGAAAAAAAGTGACGAATATTATTATTCCATTAACATAATAACATTTAATTTATGAGATACAATAATTCATTCATATTGGAATGGTTAGTATATAATTAAATGAGGTAGAATTGTAACACCCCAAGATTTCATAGTGTGTTATTTCTTCAAAATAATTCAATAACTTGCACTACACGCAACACTGAGTTCAATTGCACCATGACTTACAAAAAAAAGGCATTAAAAGAGGTCATGAATAGTATTAACTAAATTTTAAACTTTATATAATCCTTATAATTTTAGAATCCATATTATGAGTTTCTTAGTCATAATGCAAGAACAGATTCATTTTCAGTATTGCACTTTTATCAACTTTTGATAGTGAAACCTTTTTAAATACAATATTTTAAACTTTTTGACTAAATGGGGACATCAAAAAATTTAAAATGAAACATCCCAAGCTTCCACGGTACGCTTTCCTTTGAATAAAACAGTAGCATGTGTTGTACGCAATTTCGAGTTCTAACACACCGTAACCAATCAAACTAGCTGTTATGAATAGTAATACATACTTTTTTGAAGTTATATATATTTTATATTTTAAAATGGACTTCATTTTTGGATTCGGAATATCAAATTTATCCTAAGGTGAAATTTTGGTACTTTTCGGATAACTTTCATATTTTGATGAATAGTGAAAATTACTAAATTTTAATTAAAAACAACTTTTTTAATCAAAATAATTAATAGTAATAAATTATGAATTTGAGTGGTTTTAAAGTATATTTAGAATATATTTTTACTATTTAATATAATGTTGGTCATTGGACATAATTTTACAATTAAACCGAACATAAACAAGTGTCAATCTTTTGATAGTTATTATCTCTTAAAAACACGCTTTTTGTTTTGACAGCGGGAATTAATTTTAAATTAATTTCTGCCACTTCTGTGTTTTGAATTTAGGAAAATGGATTCCATATTTTGAATCAGGATGTTCAAATTGTGTAAATAGGTAACTTTTATTTTTAGACATTTTGAATAATTACTGCGGTAAATATTTTATTTACCATGGTTAAGGGTAAATCCGGTAAATAAGGGTTAAAAAATAATATTATAATGATACTAAATTACCCTAAAACGTGTCTTAACCCTATTGGTTGATACATGGTCGACCATGGGCATCTTTTTGTCAATTTTGGGACCCCATGGATCCACTTGTAAGTGATAATGACACTTTATTTTAATTAAGTCAAAATGAATACAAAAATGACACAAGCATATATCTTTTAGCAAAACAATTGTTACATAGGGTTATATAAGTTGGATTTTAGATTATAAATATTAATTAGAAAGATAAAAAGATTTACTACATAATGATATTTTATTTATAATTTTTAGACATTAAATAATTTATTTTATTTATGACACAAAGATGATGCAGTAATTACTATAATAGTGAAAAATTAAAATAATTGATATTATAAATACCCAAAAAAATATAATATGAAACTTTTAATGAATTAAACTAATTTTCTAGGATAATATGATATATTAGGATTGATTTAATTGACTTTGTTCGAAGTAATAAATCTATTACAAGTTTCACAAAAATCAACTATTGAATAGTGTCAAAATTGACATAAAAGAGTTTTTAAAACAAATATTATATTATTAATTGATATTAAATTCCTAAAAATCTAAGGTTCGGCCAAGAGACTTATATCATGATAGTTTCATAATTAATGTACCACTTGGGGGTCTCTTGGATGTATATAGTAAGTTTATTAACCATATTATATAAAAATACAAAGAGACATTGTAAAAGTGAAACTAATTAACTTAGAGTTAATACTTAAAGATAAGGTTAATATAAGTACCCAAACCTGTCTAAATTCTATTGGTTGAGTGGTTTTCGACCTATCCCCACCTTAAACTTTGAATAATAAGCTTTGGAGCCATTAGAAACCGAATATGAATTTATTATAAATTAATATTTCTAGCTTTTCGAAAGGTGCCCCTCACCCCTCTTATAAAAGGGCACTCCGCCTTCTCATTTCTTCACACCTTCAAAGCCTTTTGGATCGGCCAAACTCTGCCCAAATACTCTCCCAACATCCCTCACTACAACCTAGAGGCCTTAGTTTGATCAGAAATCCAACTTAAGGAGCCCTTTTGATCAAATCAAAAGGAAGAACCCGAAGAAGAGGTAATGATTTCACCACCCTTCTCCAAGTTCATTTCTTCTTCCACTTCTTCTTACTTTGTTCTTACCATTCTAAAATAATAACTCCAGTATCTCACATATACTGTGATGTTATTATAAATATTGTACAATCATATTCAGTATTCTACCCACCCTTTGAATAAGATGTCACCATACGTGCGTACGTACGGCTTACCGTCTCCACGTCGTGGTGTAATTGTTATTCAATATAATATTATTTGGATGGGTATAATAATGATGTGAAACTCATGTAAATAATAAATATAACATGTTAATGATTCTTTATATATGATATACCATCCATTTATATATTATTTTAATATCAAAAGAATGATATTGTCGCTCGTGCGTACGTACGGACTACCGTCTCCACGAACGCGATGAGATTCATTCTCCATCGTATCCATTCAAGTATAATTATCATTTGATGATTTAAAAATTATGTTTAAGGACTGGATATCATTTTGTATATTAATAAGATACAACAAACATGGCTTATGTAACAAAACATATAAAATAAAATGAGTAAGTTAACTCCCGAAACGACGATAATTCTAAGATATTATTAACAAATCAATGTTAAAAGATCATATATGATATCATATTAATATATATGATTCTTGTATAATTTAATAACAACTATTTCACCATTATACAGGAGGTTAACCTACCCCAACCAAGGAAAAGTACAAGGTAAGGGTTTACTTTACAACCTCTTCATTATCCAAGGTTGTTTATACGTAATAATCTACTGGGATCTCTTTATCATCCACATCCATGTTTCTTAAAAATGCATTTCAAAACATTTTCACTATTTACTAGAATATGAGTTAAAGTCATTTATACCCTTGTTTGACTTTTTATAAGAGGTTTATAAGGGAATCTTTCCGTCGTTTTCCAAACAAGGTGCTTTTTAACCTTTTCGACAGAATTAAGTTAAGAATGTTTTTTAACTTATATGGCAGGTGCGGTTATTCTCTGCCATTATTATAACTTTGAAGCTTCCCTTACACACTTGTATGGATATTTTCAAAATAAAGGTTTTCTTTTATAATTATGTGATTTTTAAATGATTTCAAAAAAATATATATTTCTCTCAAATATATGAAAATCCAGTGCAAATGTATACGTATTTAACGCAAGCTTAAAAATGTTTTCAGAAAACCTGACTCTCGAGTTTGGTAGACAGGAAGGGATTGGGAGTGGACCCATCATGGCCTGTAATTAGTCGAGCAGTCTCAGAATTAGTTATTTTGTTTTCAGAAGCTTGCATAATGTTTTCAGAAAAACACTGGAGTGTATTTTAGCAATTTTAAACGTAAGTATCTTCTAAAAAAATTTCATCGGTAGGTCTCATGAGACAAACTAGTGTCTTGGCACAAGGCCTTGACAAAATCTTATTTGTAGTCTTGGCACGAGGCCTTGGCTATGTGGTTATGATAGTCTGGCATTATGCATTCCAACATTATGAAAGTGGTTATTGATTTTTGCATGTGATTATTCGATTAGTAGAATATCCATGTGAATAAGTAAATGGAATTATTTCATTTTATTTATGCCATACCATGTTGAAAGTTCATATTTAAAAGGCTTTTTTTTAGTTATACATTGCCTTAAATGTTTATTATTATTTATGAAAGTTTCCGCTATATTGTTATCCTTACTGGGAATTTGAGCTCACCCCTTTTCTATGTTTTATTTTTCCCAGGATGTGAAGAAGTAAGTTATGAATGACCTGCAGGGATTTTATGAGGGGTTAATAGTGTGGATTGTGGAAACATTATGTTGTTGTAGTAGTTTTTCATTTTATGATGTAATGTAAAACTTATGAATATATCTAGTGTTTCCAAGGATACTAAACCAATCGGTCTTTCGAGATTTGATCTTTCTTGTGATCATGCCAATGTTATGTAATAATGCACCGACTCTGGGTAACTAGGGTCGGGGCGTTACAGTTGGTATCAGAGGAGGTTTAGTACAAACCTTGGAAGCTAGATTTAGATAAACTCTGATTAGAGCACGTAGACCTAAGATTAACTTTGAGGATTAGTATAGAAGAACTTCCTAGAATTTTGGTATTGTAGAGATTTTGTGAGTTTTCCGAGCAATACATCCCTGTCTGGATACGAGCAGGTAGAGGCGGCTCTGGCACAGATGTACCTAGGGGTAAAACCCAAAAACACCACTTTGATCTAGACTCGAACGGGAACTGGTGCACGACAACGGGCCTTGCTGCACTCTTGGTTACGACACTCTCGGGGGATATGCTTAGGATAACTCTCATTTTCTTTACAAATCATTTTGAAGGGATTATGAGTATATACTTCCTCAAAGAAAACATTCTTATGATTATGGATTATATCCATAAATAGTTCAATTTATGTTAAGTGTTTTATAAGTATGGGATTATGTATTTTGATTCATAAACTGATCTAGTGTATGCCATTGTTTAGAAATGGCTCCCAGTAGAAGGAATGAGAACTCCATAAATGCACATGATCCAAAGAGAAGGAAGGATCATATCTTTCATGGTCTTAAGCTAGAATTTATAAGAGAAATAGTCTCCCATGTATTATCATCATATGAAGAAATAATATCATGTGTTGATAAGATAAGTAAAGAGTTTACTGAGTCCTATGGCTTTGAAGGGAAGCAAGAGAAGAAAAGGATGGAAGAGAGAAAGATGGATAAAAGTAAGAGGGAAAAGAAGAATTTTCCCATATGTGGTAACTGTGGAAAGAAACACCCTGGAACTTGCCTGAAAGGAATGGGAGTTTGTTATAAGTGTGGAGGAAAAGGGCACAAAGTACGTGACTGCAAGGGTAAGAAAACGGTTTTAAATGTACAATGCTTCATTTGCAAGGAGTTTGGACACTACGCGAACCTATGTCCCAGTCATCAGACTATGCCGCAAATGATGCTATTGGATAATAATCAAGTTATGATACTACCACAGATGAAGAGGAATGATTAGAGTTCTTATGTTGATTATGTCAATTGAGTGTTGTATCAACAATGTACTTGTTATAATAATTATGGAGTATATAAGGATTGTACTGCAGTACTATTTCATTAAGGACTTGAGATTGTGTGGAACAAAGAAAAGTGACTCAATAGAAGGTTAAATTTTTGGAAAATATATGGTTGAGAGAATGATAAATCATAATATAGTTCTGATACTGAGGTAGTGATTTTGGAATAATATGTGATTATTTTGGATAAATTATATTGGATATTATTGACTACCTTGAATCTGATTAATGATTTTTATATTCCATCATTGTTGGGGTTTAAAACATTTTTGGATTAATGAAGTATATCCAGAATTCTATATGGAATAAGGGAACATGAATGTAATCAATAAGGAATATGGTAGTACATGATGAAGGTATTCATATGCTATTACAGGGTAAAAAGGATCTATATTATGTTTACCTTCCTTATAAATGTTGGACTGTGAGTTTGGACAGAAGTATTTTGGATAGTTCTAGTTTGGATTATTTTGGATTTCCATAAAAGGACAACCCGGAGGTCGGGCGGCAACCCGTCGCGTCCGGCAAGGCTGCGAGACTTGAACCCGCAACCGAAGGGCGACAAGGGTGTATCACCTACCACTGGCCCAAGAGATGTCCTGGATTAAATAATGTAGTTTTTTTAAAAGATCTGGTAGATGAATTATAAATTCGTTTATTTTGGAACCCTGTACGAATAGTATAAATACAATTTTTTTTACGAGTGAAAGATGAGTTTATGGTAGAAATTTATTAATGGACAAAACTCTAATTATAAAGTAAGTATATCTCCTTATGATCTTAGCCAATCTCATAAATAAATTCCTCAATATTAAGAAAATCAACTTAGAACAAAAATGTTGTCCTAGATGGTACCTTAAATCATCACTAATTTATGGCTTTGGGATTGTTGGCCTTTTCATAGCCATGTTCTCTACCACTCTCCATCAGATAATTGATGGTTAGATTTCTCTTACATATCCATATTTTCCTACATGGAACCCTAGTATGTGTTATTTTCGGTAATCTTCATACTTTCCACTCTTTATTTTAAATAGAGGCATCATTAAATCATTTTTCGATGTGGGATTTCAACTAATATATTTTGAAACGTCAAAAATGTGTTATCCTAATACCCTATGTTTTGTTGAACCGATGGTATTTCAAATAACCATAGATTGATGAATTTAAGGACCTCAATTATACACTTGTTTGTGATTGATGACCTCAATCACTACCTATAAATATTTACGTTTTTCCTCCGATTATATGTCTCTAATTTCCACCAATGTTCTCCTAATCGAGATCATAATTTGGTGGTGACCCTTTGATTTCTCTTTTCCTCATATTAAGACTAAATTTTAGTAACCCAATTTCTGATGTGGGTTTTCCCACAAATATATTTTCTACTTTCAACCTTTTATTTTTGAAGAACAATTTCAAATTGCGAGGACGCAATTTATTGAAGGAGGGGAGAATGTAACACCCCAAGATTTCATAGTGTGTTATTTCTTCAAAATAATTCAATAACTTGCACTACACGCAACACTGAGTTCAATTGCACCATGACTTACCAAAAAGAATCCATTAAAAGAGGTCATGAATAGTATTAACTAAATTTTAAACTTTATATAATCCTTACAATTTTAGAATCCATATTATGAGTTTCTTAGTCATAATGCAAGAACAGATTCATTTTCAGTATTGCACTTTTATCAACTTTTGACAGTGAAACCTTTTTAAATACAATATTTTAAAATTTTTGACTAAATGGAGATATCAAAAAATTTAAAATGAAATATCCCAAGCTTCCACGGTACGCTTTCCTTTGAATAAAACAGTAGCGTGTGTTGTACGCAACTTCAAGTTCTAACACACCGTAACCAATCGAACTAGCTGTTATGAATAGTAATACCTAATTTTTGAAGTTATATATATTTTATATTTTAAAATGGACTTCATTTTTGGATTCGGAATATCAAATTTAGCCTAAGGTGAAATTTTGGTACTTTTCGGATAACTTTCATATTTTGATGAATAGTGAAAATTACTAAATTTTAATTAAAAACAACTTTTTTAATCAAAATAATTAATAGTAATAAATTATGGATTTGAGTGGTTTTAAAGTATATTTAGAATATATTTTTACTATTTAATATAATTTTGGTCATTGGACATAATTTTACAATTAAACCGAACATAAACAAATGTCAATCTTTTGATAGTTATTATCTCTTAAAAACACGCTTTTTGTTTTGACAGCGGGAATTAATTTTAAATTAATTTCTGACACTTCTGTGTTTTGAATTTAGGAAAATGGATTCCATATTTGGAATCAGGATGTTCAAATTGTGTAAATAGGTAACTTTTATTTTTAGACATTTTGAATAATTACTGCGGTAAATATTTTATTTACCATGGTTAAGGGTAAATCCGGTAAATAAGGGTTAAAAAATAATATTATAATAATACTAAATTACCCTAAACCGTGTCTTAACCCTATTGGTTGATACATGGTCGACCATGGGCATCTTTGTGTCAATTTTGGGACCCCATGGATCCACTTGTAAGTGATAATGACACTTTATTTTAATTAAGTCAAAATGAATACAAAAATGACACAAGCATATATCTTTTAGCAAAACAATTGTTACATAGGGTTATATAAGTTGGATTTTAGATTATAAATATTTATTAGAAAGATAAAAATATTTACTACATAATTATATTTTATTTATAATTTTTAGACATTAAATAATTTATTTTATTTATGACACAAAGATGATGCAGTAATTACTATAATAGTAAAAAATTAAAATAATTGATATTATAAATACCCAAAAAAATATAATATGAAACTTTTAATGAATTAAACTAATTTTCTAGGATAATATGATATATTAGGATGGATTTAATTGACTTTGTTCTAAGTAATCAATCTGTTATGAGTTTCACAAAAATCAACTATTGAATAGTGTCAAAATTGACATAAAAGAGTTTTTAAAACAAATATTATATTATTAATTGATATTAAATTCCTAAAAATCTAAGGTTCGGCCAAGAGACTTATATCATGATAGGTTCATAATTAATGTACCGCTTGGGGGTCGCTTGGATGTATATAGTAAGTTTATTAACCATATTATATAAAAATACAAAGAGACATTGTAAAAGTGAAACTAATTAACTTAGAGTTAATACTTAAAGATAAGGTTAATATAAGTACCCAAACCTGTCTAAATTCTATTGGTTGAGTGGTTTTCGACCTATCCCCACCTTAAACTTTGAATAATAAGCTTTGGAGCCATTAGAAACCGAATATGAATTTATTATAAATTAATATTTCTAGCTTTTCCAAAGGTGCCCCTCACCCCTCTTATAAAAGGGCACTCCTCCTTCTAATTTATTCACACCTTCAAATCCTTTTGGCTCGGCCAAACTCTTCCCAAATACTCTCCCAACATCCCTCACTACAACCTAGAGGCCTTAGTTTGATCAGAAAGCCAACCTAAGGAGCCCTTTTGATCAAATCAAAAGGAAGAACCCGAAGAAGAGGTAATGATTTCACCACCCTTCTCCAAGTTCATTTCTTCTTCCACTTCTTCTTCCTTTGTTCTTACCATTCTAAAATAATAACTCCAGTATCTCAAATATACTGTGATGTTATTATAAATATGTTACAATCATATTCAGTATTCTATCCACCCTTTGAATAACATGTCACCATACGTGCGTACGTACGGCTTACCGTCTCCACGTCGTGGTGTAATTGTTATTCAATATAATATTATTTGGATGGGTATAATAATGATGTGTAACTCATGTAAATAATAAATATAACATGTTAATGATTCTTTATATATGATATACCATCCATTTATATATTATTTTAATATTAAAAGAATGATATTGTCGCTCGTGCGTACGTACGGACTACCGTCTCCACGAACGCGATGAGATTCATTCTCCATCGTATCCATTCAAGTATAATTATCATTTGATGATTTAAAAATGATGTTTAAGGACTGGATATCATTCTGGATATGAATAAGATACAACAACCATGGCTTATGTAACAAAACATATAAAAGAAAATGAGTAAGTTAACTCCCGAAACGACGATAATTCTAAGATATTATTAACAAATCAATGTTAAAAGATCATATATGATATCATATTAATATATATGATTCTTGTATAATTTAATAACAACTATTTCACCATTATACAGGAGGTTAAACTACCCCAACCAAGGAAAAGTACAAGGTAAGGATTTACTTTACAACCTCTTCATTATCCAAGGTTGTTTATACGTAATAATCTACTGGGATCTCTTTATCATCCACATCCATATTTCTTAAAAATGCATTTCAAAACATTTTCACTATTTACTAGAATATGAGTTAAATTCATTTATACCATTGTTTGACTTTTTATAAGAGGTTTATAAGGGAATCTTTCCATCGTTTTCCAAACAAGGTGCTTTTTAACCTTTTCGACAGAATTAAGTTAAGAATGTTTTTTTAACTTATATGGCAGGTGCGGTTATTCTCTGCCATTATTATAACTTTGTAGCTTCCCTTACACACTTGTATGGATATTTTCAAAATAAAGGTTTTCTTTTATAATTATGTGATTTTTAAATGATTTCAAAAAAAAATATATTTCTCTCAAATATATGAAAATCCAGTGCAAATGTATACGTATTTAACGCAAGCTTAAAAATGTTTTCAGAAAACCTGACTCTCGAGTTTGGTAGACAGGAAGGGATTGGGAGTGGACCCATCATGGCCTGTAATTAGTCGAGCAGTCTCAGAATTAGTTATTTTGTTTTCAGAAGCTTGCATAATGTTTTCAGAAAAACACTGGAGTGTATTTTAGCAATTTTAAACGTAAGTATCTTCTAAAAAAATTTCATCGGTAGGTATCATGAGACAAACTAGTGTCTTGGCACAAGGCCTTGACAAAATCTTATTTGTAGTCTTGGCACAAGGCCTTGGATATGTGGTTATGATAGTCTGGCATTATGCATTCCAACATTATGAAAGTGGTTATTGATTTTTTCATGTGATTATTCGATTAGTAGAATATCCATGTGAATAAGTAAATGGCATTATTTCATTTTATTTATGCCATACCATGTTGAAAGTTCATATTTAAAAGGCTTTTGTTTTAGTTATACATTGCCTTAAATGTTTATTCTTATTTATGAAAATTTCCGCTATATTGTTATCCTTACTGGGCATTTGAGCTCACCCCTTTTCTATGTTTTATTTTTCCCAGGATGTGAAGAAGTAAGTTATGAATGACCTGCAGGGATTTTATGAGGGGTTAATAGTGTGGATTGTGGAAACATTATGTTGTTGTAGTAGTTTTTCATTTTATGATGTAATGTAAAACTTATGAATATATCTAGTGTTTCCAAAGCTACTAAACCAATCGATCTTTCGAGATTTGATCTTTCTTGTGATCATGCCAATGTTATGTAATAATGCACCGACTCTGGGTAACTAGGGTCGGGGCGTTACAAGAATAATAAGTAAAATGAAAACAATCCTTTAAGGTGAAGACCTCTTCTTTGAAAACCCGATTTCAATATCTATTTAAGGGCACCAAAGGTGGGGTTTTAAGAATACCGAGACCAGTAGAATATATCTAAGGAAGATTAGAATTTTTTTTGGTATTATCTAGATAAAAATTCTAATAAGTGTGAGTAATTGAGGATATGTGGTGTCCTTATATAAGAGAGGAGAGGGGCACCCATATATTTTCTTAAAGTATTAAATTAATATAAATTAGTTTTAGTGTTAATGTTGATATATATAGATATATTTAAAATATAGGATAAACATATGTATAGATACTCTCATAAATTAATATTTAATAAAGATTATTTTATTTTTTAACCCTTATTTTTAGCTTTCACCAAACATTAACACTTTCAATGATTACCACGCTATCAAAGTGTTTTACTTTTTGTCATATGAAAAGACACTATGAATAAAAAAGTGACCCATAAGTGGAAAATGGAATTTATTATTGACCATATACCCTTTAATAGGGAAAAATAATAGTTTTTTTAATTAGAATTTATTTAATAACATATAATTTAACATTAGATACCATTAATATCATTTTCTGTATTTTTCATATAATCGACCTTTAAAAATAATTGTAATTTAATTAAAATGTAAGAAATTAACTTATCCCTAATACTTCATATGTATCAATTATTCTTGGAACACTATATATTATCCAAACAAATTATTTGTAAGATTTTAAAATCATTCACATGAATTTTCCAACGTTTGCACAAACACTATATCGGTGTTATGTAATCATTTAAGGTTTTTATTACATCACTAAAAATTTATAATAAATTACCATGAAAAAAAATTCATTCAAATTTAAAATAACCATTTATATATGGACAAAATGTATTTTTTTATCAAAAAATATTAGATATATTAAAAAAACTGAAGGATATTTTGAATTTATTCTTTAATTAAAATAATATTATGATCATTATCAACGAAAAATGATATGAAGTATCGATATAATAAAATATTGGATGATTATGGTGATAATATACTCATAAAATTGAAATAATTTCGGGTTTAGAAATATTTTTAAATCGTTATCACATTATTTTTATCATGAATTACTCTATTTACCCTTACTAAGGCGAGAAATATTTACTATGGTTACTACTCATAACGACAAAAAATAATGTTGAACTATTTGAAAAATTTTAACATCATATTTTAATGTATTAAAAAAATTTAATTTAATTAAATCCCGATAACTATAATAAATCACTTTTAAAATAATCCTACAAAAGGTGATGGAAAACGTTTTAAAAAAATCATTTTTTAGATTAAATTTTTTTTATATTAAAATTAATACCAATTCTATTTTCAATGAAATTAATTGTATTAATTATATTAAAAAATAATTAATGGGGTTTTAATTTAATTTGAAAATAAAATGGGTTTTTTTAAATAATTGAATGTAAAATAGATTTTTCTATAAAATTAGTATTTTTTTATTATTCCCAAAAAATTAATCTTTCTAGAAAATTCCTAAAATTTCAACATAAACTAATTTTGATATGTGGGTTTCAAAAATTATATCTTTTTGTAAATTATAATTTATAAATATTTCTTAAATTTATTATAGTATTTACTCACATAATGAAATATTAACCATTTTATTGATGAAAAAGTATATTTGAAGAATGAGATTGATTCACTAAACATTGGGTGATTATTTCAATAAATTTGAATTGAGTAGGAACATTATGGATATATTTCATCATGAAACTACCCATATATAAAAAATTATAATTTAATGTCTTGGTTTTGTTGGTCATATTTAAATTATAATATTTTTATAGTACATAAAAAATATCTTAAAGCTTGGTGATACGTGTTAGTAATGTTATTGAGCTTATTATCCTTTTAAAATAAAATTTTGAGGTGTGAAACCCCCCGCCCCAAAATGATATCCTCATAATTTTATTTCAATCATAAAATGTTCAATATTTGAAAATACCTTAGTTGAAAACCCACATCGTAAAACAGTATAATAAAAATTCCTTTGAAAAAGGGGAGTTAGAAACATAAAGATTAAGAGAAATAACACATAATTAGGTTCCTATATAAAGAATCATTGGGAAAAAAATAAAATATTGACACATAGAAAATTAACATCCAAGGACTAATATATATTTATAAAGAAATTTTCAATGATAAAGTTAATTCCCATAAAATTATAAATCAGTGTGGGATGAAAACAACAATCAATCCTTCCGAATATCTATAAAAAATGGAAAAAATTAATTTTCAAGATCCATTTTATAGATTTAGGAGATTATTTTAACATAAAATTTGAGAAAATATACTTACATTATTTCTTAAAAATCATTAAATATAATTTCATCCTTTGGTTGTGAATTTCACATTGTTTCCATTGTTTTTATCCCATATTCATATAGCGAACGAAAAATATGATTTTTTCATTCTTGGATCACTAAAACAAACTTCTAATATGTTATAAAATATATAAAACAATTAATATTTATTCCTCCCATCACTCTCTAGTTAATGAAACCAAAAAAATCTAGCTTATGTTAAGATAACTATTATGAATAAATTTTCATTTGGAAGATTATTGTTAAAGATTTCAATAAAAAATCCCATGATATACTTAATTATTTCCCAAAATAACTGAATTTAAAATCTCATCAAAGAATTATCAACTAGAATTTAAAAACTAAAAATTTGAAAAATTTCCTATATCAACTAAACTTTAATCTTAAAAAATATAATATTTCTCTTAATGTGATATATAAACTCAAGAATACCTTGAATATATATTCTTCTAAATCCTATTAATACCCTGAATCACTATAAGTCATTAACTAAAAAATATAGGCATCTAAAAATTTACTACATTATTATTCCTAAAATAATTTTTTTATTATGGAATATATAATGTAAATCAAAAAACGTATCAAACTTCATTAATGATAACATAAATCACTTTTTCATCAAATCACTAATAATTTTCAAGGTCACCAATACTATCCAATTTACTTCATCAATATAAATTGTATATAAATTCTAACTAAACATTGTTATCTGAATATGCAACACATATTATGGTTAATATATCAATCAATCATGAGTTTTCAAAAAATACACACTTACCACTATGTCACATTTAATGTTTATCTATACTACTATTTATAAGTTTCATATTACTTAATAAAAACTATTTTTTAACAATCCTTATATGTTTTATGAATCATATTACAATAATTTAATTCATAAAATACTTATAAAACAAAATCCATAAATAAAAATATATAAATAATTCATTTATTTCTCTTCAACAATTGATATAGCATACTCCCTTACTAGGTATATGAGTTTACCCATTGATTAAGGCATTGACTAGGAAAATTCCCAAGTTCCCCACCAGTATAAAATTGAAATATAAATGGTACCTTATGATTTAATTTATTTACCTCCATTTAAATCATAAATTTTTCTTATGAATATGTTACTTTATGAAATTATTTTACAACAAAAAACAACATCTCATTCCTTTGAGAAATTTTCTTGAGTAATTGTTGACACATTCTCATCATGTAGTAAGTTGAATACTCAATCCTCCAATGTCTTAATCTTCTAAAATACCACAAAACTCCATTTTTCTCTTGTTATGTATATTAATAAACTCAAATAGATTAATATTATTAATAAAATAATGACATTTTTGATGATGAATAATCATATGTTTTTTAATTTTGTATCCTTTTTAATTTGGTTTCTCCTATGGAATAGTTTACAATTTTTTGTCACTTTTAATATTAACATGATTCATCTTGGTTTTATCCAGTTAATAAAACTTAAAACATAGTGTGAGAAACAATAAACATAGTGGTAAATAAAATAAGTATAAAAAATCATTCATAGGATATCTAAATTAGGAAACCTTATTTTCACTCTAGGAAAACATAGATTTATTAAAGGTTATCCATATAAATTAATATAATAATATACCCCAAGTGTTTCCTTCCATTTGTTCATCCGTAGGTCCACTCTTCATGAACTAGTTTGATTGAGTTAATAACTAATAACCACTTTCAATGTGGCTACACTTAGGTGAATTTGTGCCACAATTAAATTCAATTTCCAGTATTCAAAAAAGAATTTATTTTATATGAAAACACACAATCTCTAAATTACCAAAAATTTAGGATGTTATTATATACTTTGAAATAATCCCTGGGTTTTTAAAAAATATTTCTAATCATAATATCTAAAAATAACAAAATTCTTCTTTGATACCAACTATATAAACCCAAAAATTAAATATCTAATTACTATATGTTATTAGATCAATATACATTACATATCATTACAAACCGTTTTAGAACCATAATGGTTTAGAAATTTTAGAAACTAAAAAAAACTAATTCATAAACATCTATATAATATTTCAAGAAGTTCTTCACAATCAATACCATTATTAGAAATAACATACATAAAACCATTCTTTATATCATAGATAATAGAAAATAATGGAAAGGGTGAGCTCAAATACTCATTAAGGATAGATATGAGGGATATTTTTCAATGATCATTTTTAAACATAATAGAATAATATGGGTATAATAAAATTATAATAATAATATAAAATGATACCCAAGAATTTATAGATCATAATAATGTGTTACGGCATAAATCAGGGTAGTTCATCAGATATAAATCATAAGGGAATCAAAACTCTTGAGCCAGGAGAACATATCATAAGAGTTTGATCACATCATAAAAATTAAAATATGATGAGACATAATAATAATTAGAGAAATAATTTTTCAAATCTTACTTATAATACCATAATTTCTTAGTAAACATAAAATAATGATGGAAAATAATACATGTCCAATTCCATCATTTTCTTTGGAGTAACTTCTACATAGTTAACCTTTTCATTACTACCAAATGCATAGGAGGGATATATAATTCTTTACCCATCCATTAAATAGTCTTAATAGATTCATATGTATTTTAAAAGATTATAAAACATTAATCAAATCATCATATCACAACATGTAAAAAATAATTAGGTTTCGTAAACATATTAGCATCCTAATCAAAAAATAATTTATCATGGATTAATTGACCTTTGAAATGAAAATTTGCTTCATGTCAATTCTAAAATAATCAAAAAAACATCCAAATAAATAATATAGATAGTATAATAAAAACATATACCCATTGGGCTAAAATAAATATTGGAGGATATTTACTTTGATAAAAAATTCTTTTAACATAACATTTAAAATATTTCTTTGTAAAGATGAAAAATACATGTTTTCTGATATATTTAAAAATAAAAACTTCCTGAATATTGAGAAAACTATTTTATTTGAATTTTTTATATATATTTTAAGTTAATACTTAATTAAAACAGTGGTTAAGATGTAATGGAAATTATTCAATGACCTATATTCTAAATAACATTCTTTTCACACTTTGGAAAAAATAAAAAAATGTCTCATTCAAAAAAAACAAGTAGATTCCTTTTAAAACATTTTTTAAACAATCAAAAAAAATTAAATAAATAATTTTAACAATAATTTAATATTATAAAATATATTTCTTTTAAAAAATTTATAAAATATTTACATTGGAGAAATATATTCCTAACCAGAAGTTGAAATACAGTGTGTTTTCCTTGAAATCATTTTTTGTATTCTCATTGAGAACCAAAGGGGGGAAAATGGGAAGAAATATGAAAAAGTAATGATAAACATTATTATAATAAAATAAATGTAATTTTAGAACTTTTAAAGCATACAACTCCCCTAAATGGGATTTAAACATAAATAATCCCAATTAAATTTAAGATTAACGAATTGACCATTACCACTTTGGTAACTTTTGAGTCATAAGTGCCATGAAATTATAACATTAAATTAAAATTAAAATTTCATTAATATAATTATATTAATGATATAACATATTAAATGTGTACTATATAAGACTTATAAGCATAAATATGTGGATAACATCAATCATGTCTCAATGATACAATATTGATTTGTAGAACCCATACAACTTTGGTAATCTCTGAATTAAAAAATAATAATAAAGAGATCCTAATATTAATTTTTAAATATGTATATTTTTAATTAAAAACATCATAAAATAAATTAATTTTTAATATATACACCATATTAACGGAAAATTTGGAGAATATATCATATGTCTTACAAAAATAAAAGTGAGACCAGAAACCCGTACCTCACATTTGAATTTATTTGTAAGCACTCTAAAAAAATATTTAATAGATTTAAATTTATTATTATTTTATAAAAACCATATAAAAACATATAATGTAATTTAAAATTCAATTATAACTTTTCAACACCCATTTATTAATAATTCTTTATTAAAATCACTGTTTTTAGATGTTAACTCTTTTATTTTTCATGTATGTCTTGGTTTGGAAGTTCCAGTCCTTATAATTTTATCATGGATACATAATATCCAAATTTTTAATAATTTATTGAGAATTATATTTAATCATTATATAATGTTTTATAACTATTCATATTAAGTGGTGATGAAAATGAATTACATCACTTCATGGAGCCAGTAGTGCGTTTGTATGCACAAGTGATGTTTTCATTTTTAGATGGATAGAAAAAAATAAAGGTGAATAATAATTTACCTTTAAATACCATATTAATATTATAATTATAATATATATTTATTAAATCCATCATTATAAACAACCATGAGAGGTAGTGATGAAAAATGAATCATATTTTCTCTTGGGGGTGATAGTCCACATGTATGCATTGGCGACCCTTTAATTTCCCATTTGATGAAAAAAGTAGCTGAATAATGTTATAAAATTAACATAATTATATATAATTATATTTATTATATTATATTTTTATGGTTATGATATAATTTCTGGATGTAGAGGAACATGTAAAATGAAAACACTTATTAAAGATGATTACCCCCTTTGAAGAACCTCCTTTGTATATCTTCTTAAGTACCCTTAAGAGAGTCATTTAAGGATACCCTCAAATCTAGAATTTTTATTAGTATTATTATAACAGGTTTTGGTTGGGTTACTTCAGTCTAAAATACTCAAAATGTGTGAGGAAGAGAAGAGTGGTGGTGTCCTTATATAATGCAGGGGAGGGAAAACCTTTAAATTAATTAAATTATTAAATTAATATAAATTAATTTTCTAAATAAATTTCCACTAAAATGATATATTCAAAATCTAGGATATATATAATCCAAAATAATCTTATAAAATAATATGTATAAAGGGTTTGGTGAAGTTTTAACCCACGTCACTTAGTTTTAACCCCCCATTAACCGTTTTGATGATTACCGTAATATCAATATTTTTATTACATTTTCGGTGTCATGAGTGTAACTATAAAAAGATATCAGACCCATAAAGGTAAAATGGTTGATATAATTAAACATATATCATTAAAATTGATTTAATTTTTTTATTAACTTTAATTCATTTAATAAAATATTATTTAACATAAGATACCAATAAAGTCATTTGCAGTACTATTCACATAGTTGGATTTTACTAAAATCACGATAGTAATTTAAGTATAATATAAAATTTTAACACAAATAAAATAAATTATATTCTATAAAAGATTTTTGGACCCTAATAATTCTAAAAAAATATTACTTTATAATTTTTAAAATTCATTTATATGAGTTTTCTACAACTTACACAAGCACTCTGTCGGTGTTGCATAAGAATTAAAGGTAATTATTCCCTCAATAAAAAATAAAAATAAATTGACATTACAAAAAAATTATTTATATTTAAAATAACCAATTTTTAATTAACATAACCTCATTTTATACCAATGAAAAAAATTGTAGATATTAAAAAAAAAGAGAGAGAAATTTTGTATTTATTCTTTACTTAAAAAAACATTAAGTTTATTATTAATGAGAAATAAAATAAATTTTCCATATCTTTAAAATATTTGATTGTTATGGTTGAAATAAAATCATCCTATATAAATAATTTTGCTCTTAGATATATTTTTAATGCTTTATCACATTAATTATAACCTTAATTACCTACCTTACCATTACTAAGGTGACATATACTAACCATTATTACAATTCATAAAAACCAAAAATAAATTTAGAATATTTAAAAAATATTTACATGGGGATTATAAATTTTAATTCCATTTATATTATTAAATCCCTATAATTGGAATAATTATCTATAATATAAACCCTCAAAATGAAATGAAAATTGTTTTCTAGAAAAATGAGTTTTTAAGTACAAAATTGTTCTTGTTTCAAAATGAAGCATAATGTTGATTAAAATAAAATTAATTATATTAATTTTAATAAAAATTATCTTATTAAATGTTGAAATACATTCAATTTTTTTTACATTTTAAATACATCATTCAATGATACAGTTTTCTATAAAATTTTTATCTTTCACTATTCATTTAAGAATTAATCTTTTTAGAAAATTCTAAAAAGTTTAATTTAAGAAAATATAGATATACTTATTTCAAAAATGGAATCATTTTTATAAAATATAATTTCTAAATTTTATAAATAATTATAATTATATTTACTCATAAAAATCAATATAACTATTTGTTTGAGGAAAAAGTATTTTAGAAGGCTAAAATCACTTCACTAAAAATTAAATACATATTTTATAATAATTAATAAATAATTTTGTATTTATTATAAAAATGTTACATACATATCATATTTTTTATACTCATATTAATACATACAAATTCAATGGCTTGGTTATAACTTTTATATTTAAATAATTTTATTTTTATAGTATATGAAAATTCTCCTAAAGCTTGGTGTTTCATGTTAATAATTAAATTAAGCTTATTATAATTTTAAAATATATTTATAGGGTGTTAAAACATTTTATGTTCATGTTATAATATTATATTGATAACACTGAATGATAATGCTTTCAGTTAGATAAATAAAATTAGACATGTCCAATAATTATCCTTGGTTAGAGAAATTGAAAGG
This sequence comes from Viscum album, assembly GCA_963277665.1. Lineage (NCBI taxonomy): Eukaryota > Viridiplantae > Streptophyta > Magnoliopsida > Santalales > Viscaceae > Viscum > Viscum album. The sequence continues at coordinate 464,829,968 of OY728151.1, forward strand.
AGGTATCAGAAAGGAAGGAAATAACTTCCAATGGATGTAATTTATGTAGATTACCAATATAGGTTCAATAAAATCCTTAAAAAATCCTTTAAAACTCTATGGAAGGTATCAATGTTATAAAAATAATGTTTTTTTATTTTGAAAAGTCTATGACCCCAACTATATGTTTTATAAGTGTTGTAAGTATACAAGACATAAAAATAAAGGTAGGAATTGAATAATTTTTTATTTTATATTAAAATATTTTCATAAATGTTTCTATTTTGAAAATTTTAAATATAAATAAATTTATCATTATCATATGGATCTAAATAAAGGATTTTCATTTTAATCTTCAATTATTTTATATGATAATGAATGTTTTTGTATATTAGCATGATATTTTGAATATAATATAGTTTCAAAGGTCTTTCATGAGTATGTTTAAATAATTATATTTTGTTTTTAAAATTTAGTGAATATCACTTTATCATAAAAGAGTTTAGTATGTGTTGGTAAATAATTTTCCCAGTGAAAAAACAATGTATCTTTCACTTAATGTCCTAAAATATATTAGGTAATATTGGTAATGAAAAATTTAAAGAATTATATTTCTCTTTTAAAATGAATTTAATATCACTTTATTATAAAAGTGTTTGGGATGTGTTGGTAAATAAAATTTCAATGTTTATGGGGAGTAATGATGTTTGGATACATTTTTCACAGAGTTAAAAATTATTAACATGATTACTAAGTATCAAAATTACTCAAAATATACTTATTCATATATGTTTGTTAATAAATAGTTTAGTGGGTATGTTTTTTCAAAAAATCACATAAGTTTATGGTAATAATTATAATTTTTTAATGATTTAAACAAACCCTAATGGTGCATCAAATATAATGCCTCTATAATGGTATATCATATGAGAGATATTTTGAAGGTTTCTTATGCATGGATTTTTAAAGGATTTTAAGAATATGAAATGTGTCATGTTATACAAAATAAGCAGTATCTAATTTAAAATTCATTAATTTTGGTTGAATATTCCTTGGATGTGAAATGAAAATTAACATCCCAAAGTATGAATTTGAGTTAGACGTAACTAATGACCACCATGAACTATTTAAAATTTTCATAAAATATTGGGGTTATCATTTTAAGGATTTATTTTATAGACACAAAATATGATCATGAGGTAGAAAATGAGTTTTGTTCACTTGATGAAAAATGTTGTATACCACATAGAGAGTCACGAAAGGTGTCTTTAATATATTATATGCACTTGTTTTATACTAGAATTTACCTAATATTTGAGGTTGGAAAGATACTTATGATGAGAACCATTATACTTTGAAACATTTCATATGAAATCCTAGAGACTAGTCTTATGAGGTAGTGTTTGGGAATATTATCGATCATGTCCTCGGTTGAGGCGTAATAAATATAGAAATTATCCTACCATATGATAGGTGTGTATTGTAGGCCCTAATTTGTAATACAATGAAAGAGTTTATGATTGTAACTATAGATGACATGTGATGTGATTGTCTATGAAATTAGTTTCATGTGATCTTATTATCTATAAGGAAAAATTAGATGTTATATATTCATAAATATAATCAGTTAATACTCACAGAGCGTAGAATACATGAGTATCTAAATGGGATTAAAATACTCTTTGTCCCATGGTAACTCAATTTTTTGGACTAATAATTCATATAAAAATACATTATTTCTTATGATTCAACTAGTCAAAATATATATAACAATACCTGTGTTTGATAGAGATCTTGTAAAATCACTTTATAGTTATAGTAGGATATTTTTACATACATCTATGGAATTAGAAAATCAAATTTCCTTTCAATGATACAAAGTCCCATAGGTCATGGATTTTGGGTTAACTTAATAGGGATTGAGTTTGGCCAAAATCAATGAGATTCTCAAAATGTGTTTAGTATTTGATTTGAAATGTGTTTGGATGGATATTAACAAGGTATTTCATATGATCTGATACATGGTGAAGTGATGAAAAGATTACAAAATTAATTTATAGGATATCATAATGGGATTTTAATATGATTTCAGAATTTATTATATGAAATACAATATATGGTGAAATGGAAATAAGTCTACGACACTTTATTTTAAGTGAGATATTCATTGAGATATTTTCTAAATTATTTATGAATATAATTTATTTAGGAAACATTATATGAGATTACATAAAGGATACTATATTGTATAATTTTCATTAAAACATTAATATCAAATGAATTATGGGTATATAATTTAATATGATATAAAGATATAATATAGATACAACAAAAGACTATTGTATAATATGATAAGTCATGGTGAATCGTAATGTATGATTCAAATATAAACTATAATTAGAAATAAAAGAAAACATTAGAAGGTTATCATTCAAATCTGTTCTATATTACCTATCATTGTTATTAATGATTAATTTAATCAATATATTGGTGAATCAATTAGATGAATGGTAACAAGGGTTGTAGATAATTCATTTTAATTATAAATTTCAAAAAGTTTAAGTAAATTAATTACGGAATGGGTTGTATCCTTAAAGACAATATAAATAGTTATAAGGACATAAAAATTGTTAAATTAATTATATGGATTCTCCCAATAGAATCTATTTTTTATACGTCATTAGATTCTAGGAAATACTAGTTTATCTTGGTTATGGGAGATATCTCACCTTGTAATTGGGTGATTCCCGTGAATTTGGATACATCACAGAGGAGGGAGTTTCTTGGCTGCCTATCAGGGGTATTCATAAAAAACTATTTGAAAAATAACATGATACTGATATTAAATAGAAGGTACATGTTTGTAATTTATTATAAATGGTTTTAGGTTCATTCCTGGTGATATTTGGAATGGGGTATCTAAATCCTTTCTCTATGTTGAAAATTGTTATTCAATCTATAGAAACCCGTCAACATGATCATATGATTTTCAAACCAATCAGTGATATCATTGGTGTATGATATATATATCCAATGTATTATCTTATATACTTGTTTTATAAACCATTTCATAGGATGGATTTAGAGAAAAACTCTTATAACTTATCAATTAAACTAAATCCTTCAATAATTTTCTTATATCACATTATGTCACATCACATAAAAAAAGATGTGAAATGATATCTTAACTCTTTGTATTTTAATTTACCATATAAGATATATCTAGTTCAGATATTTTTTAAAATTAATCCTCAATTTATGATATTTATATGTGACCATGTGATCCTTTATAACATTGATAATTTTTTGAATTATCAATATATAACAACAATAAAATAATGGTTTCTAGAGATACTTCACTGTTACTCAAGTTATATAAAGATATGGTGTAAGATTATTTCCTAAGCTGGGGTAAAATTATTGATTTCTTTGAATACGGTATAGATGATAACCCAGTGAATATGGAAGAAACCATAGGAAAGATTTTACATAGTGTGTATAGATCTATCACACTAAAATTATTTTGGGATGATATTTTTATTTATTATGAGGATTAATCTTCTGATTCTATTTTGGACCCTTATGAGGTTCACACATAACCTATAAAATTGTCTATCTTCAAAATAAATATATTTAATTTTCCAAAAAGAAAATGGTTAGGCATATAATAAATTTTTCTAATACACTATGTATATACACAGGATATGAAGCTTGTCAATACTATATTATAAAAATAATCCATTGTTTATTCTCTATGTAGACTAAAAATGGAAAATAAATATTCATCTAAGTAAATGAGTTTATAACATGCCAATTTTTTTAATCATGAAAAAAATATTTATTTAGCCCTTATTCAATTGAGGGAACATATCTCATATCCATCATATTGGTGAAAATGTTATGTCTTAATTATGAATATCTCCAAGCATAGTCCCCATTATACATAAACACTATATGTTTGGATTATTCATCAAAATATAATAATATGAGTATCAAATTATGATGATTCACATATAGGGAAATTTATAACCATATATATCAAAGAATACTGAAGTGTTTTTAGGGGATAAACATGGTCCAAACATAGCATAAATAAACAACCATAAATTATTTTTATAGGAACTATCATAAAATTTTAAATGAATAAAATAAATTAAGAACACATTCTTTTTTCTCTTATAAACCCTATCATTCCAAGATCATGTCTATGTGCTTGATAGGGATCACTAATAAGAATCCAACAAACTCAATTCTCTAATGTAATCCATCAAATATGTGAATATCCTAATTATTGAGAATTATCACCTTTAATCTAAGGGTTTCTTGAAACTTAGGTTAATATTTTATGAAAACAAGAGTCATATAAATTTTCTTTGAATAATTTTTCACAACATGAATTTCATTTTTTAATTTCACACATTACAATAATATTGTGTTACCATTTTTACCCATTCAAGTACACTCCCAAGAACTCTAAATTATTTATGATTTAATTAAATATTTTATAAATGTTTCAAACATTACAACTCAATGTAACTCAAGATTCAATTTTCATAATTATTTTCTTTAGATTTAAAAAATTTCTTTGTTTTTTCAAACTCTTCAAATAATAATTTTATGATGATACAATCATCCATGATATCTTAGAAGGGATAGAACCAAAAAAGTTGGTTTTCATATAGTAATGTGTGAATTTACATACTCTAAACAATTAGGTAATTTCACTTAATATTATGTGATTTAGACAATTATAAACATTAATGTGGTTAAAACCAACACATAATAATTTTATATTAAGTTCATAATTTTATTAGCTACTTATTTTATTTAATGTTTAAAAAATATAAGAATGTTTCACCCTATTTAACATCATATATGAAAACTTGTGAAACCATATTGAGTGATCCTTTTAGATAACCTCAAAAACTACTTTTCATAAAATAAAATTATTCATTTTTATTATACGTGACATAATGTGTATTGATTTTTGAAAATGAACAATTTTTTTAAAATTTCCTCTAATTTTATTGTGTAACTCTCAATGTTTCACTATAAATAGTTTAAAATTATTATTAGTCCTTATTCACACTATAACAATGTTTTCCTTCGAATATATTTTATAATTTAATATAATTATGAATTCCCTATCTCATAACTGTAAACAAATAGTGGACTATAGAAATTTTTTTAATAAAATAATTTTAAAAAGGGATTTGGGATGATCTCTACAAATTCATGTGTTTCTATACAAATGATTATTTTTTTACCATATATTATTATAAATAGTCTTATAACACCTTTATCTAATAAATTGAGAGATAACGAGACATGAATTATATCAATCCTATATAGTCGATTCATAAATTGTTAATTATTTGAGTATATACTTACTAGATAGATGAATACATCACATGCCATTTACTCAAATGTGGATGATCACATTAAATGAAAATTATAAAAATAGATAAAAAATAACATGTCGCATATTTAGGTATGACAATAAACTTCCTCAATCAATCTTTATCGAGAAACCAAAAGTAAGAATTTTCACCCAAGAGGATGAATCCCGTGTTATTAAAAAATTAATAGATTATATGATCAATAGTATATGCAACCAATCCTTGATTTTATCAACCTATAGGAAGGTGTAATAATTTATTCAAAGTATGAACCTTTTCATTATTGAGATACTTTTAACATGAGTTACATTGATTCCATTTAAAATATGAGCCATTGTTATACCAAATATATATTGTATGAATCTCCAATAGGTTTTCATTGTATGTCCTCTCGTACAAAAAAACCTTCCTATGTGTTATAAGAAAATCCTAAATATCTATAAAAAAAATTAGTGTTAATATTTACATGTTACCAACACCTATAATACTTTATTAAAAAACAGATTCTGGATAACTCAAATTCATACTTTAAGAGGTCAATTGTCCTTAAATTTCACAAATACATGAAACAAGCATAAAATAATGATTAATTTAATAATTCCTATTATATGAAATGTTTTTTATATACTTTAAATAATTTATTAAAATTAATAAAATCATACATAAAAAGTAGTAAAATCTTATCCCATATTATAAATAGCTTGAGAGGCATTAGGTTTTCTTTACTTTTGGGGTTTTGTTAAACTCAATATATATTTTTAATTATTTTCACATTTATAGTTGGCCATATAATAGTTCCTCCCACAAAAATCACTTTTAAATAAGTAGGGGGAAGTCCCCCTTTTTATTAAAACTAAACAAGTCCCTATCATTTTACAGGTAGAGGGATCAAAATACATGATCCATAAAAAGAGTGGGTATTAAACCTCAAGAAAACTTGATCAGAAGGTCCAAACCCATAGGTCTACCCTCTCTCTCTTTTTTGATCTGCATGGTCTCGTTAGATCCACTAATGTTGTGTCAATCTAGTTTATCATTGCTTTACTTGAGCCACATGATGTTAAATTCAATGATGAGAAGAGTCTTAACTACAACCATAACCACCTAGTATTTACTTTGGAAATGTTGTTTCCACCATGATCAACGAACATATCTATTTTCCATTAGGCCAACCTCAATTACTTTCTCTCACTAGCTTGCCACATCCCACACATGTCTTTTTGTTTCCATTCAGTAGTATTTATCACCCAGAAACAAACCTGCCACCAAAATATCATACCACACATCCACCCTCCACTTCTGTGATCCATTAGTGTTCATCCGAAAATCCATACAAAATCTAGGAATATAGGGTTTTATTATTGGATTGATACAGAATTACGAGGCCACCTTGCCCATTAGGGAATGTCCCCAACTGAACCCACTAAAATCTATTAAAATGTAACATCTATAGAGAAATATTATTTAAATAATGGTTAGATTATAATTCATAATCCACATGTTCAACTCCTTGAACATAATATTAAAACTCAATTACTTCACGACAAAAATGTTAATATTTTAAAAAGTTTTATTGTCTTTTTATATTTATTTTATGGTTGACATATTATTTTAAAAAATTTCTCATAACATTTTGTTTGATTACATTTTATTAAGAAATTCAAAGGAAAATATTTATAAAGTATTATTTACTTTTAATTAGACAAGTATAATAAGTTATTTACATATTCCCACTATACTTTATGAAATTATAATTTATCTTAAATATATTTATAATATAGAAAATATTATATATTAAGAAATTAAACTTAGTTCATATTGAGAATATTTAACAAACAAAAAATTATTAAACAAACTATTATCAATAATAGATTATGAAATATTCTATATATTTTAAGAAATAATTTGGAAACAATATTTTATTCCACAAATTATTCCACTATTAGGTGGTGGGATCTCCTTCATTGTATATTTTAACAGATATGTTTTATTAACTCTTTTATAGTAGATAAAAATACTTTTATACATTTCTTTCAACCCATGATATAAAATTGAATCAAATCCTAAAACTTGTGTATCAAGGTCATCATCTCATGATATACATAATAATTAATTATTTACAATAAAAGTTGTATTATCAAATAAGATAAAATGAGATAAATATATACTCTTATTTTATAATATATATATCTAATAGAGGTTTAAATAAATCATATGCATGTAAACACATGATTTAGTAAATATTTACATAATTTTTAGAGTAAAAACATCAAGATCTATCAGTATTTTCCATGATTTTGTACTAATGTACTTTTATAACAATTATAATATATATATTTGATATCTTATTCCCTTAAAAATAAAATAATTTATTTCTTTAACATTAATATATATGGTGGAGTCTCCATGGTGCTTTTTCCAACACAAGTATTACAGAAATTCATTCCCCGTTGACTAAAATTTCTTCAAGGAAAACATTTCTCCTCCCTCTTAACACCTAATTTAGTTTTTTATAACCTAAACTGATTATTCTACCCTAATATCTTCTTCATATAGTTTAAAAAATTTCTACTCTATGTTTTTAACATAAAACTAGAGCATATACATCCCTTACCATACTCAGATATCTTGAACATGTTGAATGGTTTATTGAATTAATTTATATTGTATTTCTTAATAAACTAGCTGAAGATCTATAATATATATTATTAAATTAATTTCAAAGATAAATTAACCCTTAAAGGAGACCATATCCTCTCTGTGTCATTAACATACCAAATTATTTTAACAGTATGTGTAGATCTTGTAGTGATATCATTCATATTTCATTTAAATTATTCTTTTTAATACTTAAACAAATCCATCTAATTCTTATCGTATGCATATAGATACCATTATTTGAATAACACCAACATATGAATATTCAATAATTGTTTAAAATAACATATAATATTTTACATAATAATTTTTTTCATGATCTTATTCTAATCTTTAAAGTTTCTTCTATAAAACATATCATTTTTTAAAATTGATCTCAAAGTCATGTTTGATGTTGATTATTCCATTTCAATATAAAAAACAAAATTTTATCAGATGGGTATCATTTTTTATAATCATTAAACAATTTTTTATTAAATTTCCTATAACTAAAAGGAAACACGTTTTGAATCTCATAATATCAACTAATGGATTGCGAATCATATTTCAATATTATTTTAGTTGCTTTATCGTTTCCCCATCACTTAGTTGTTTTGGAAAACTAGAATGTTAATAATATTATATAGGACTATTTGATAGTTGATTAGATAAATCCTTACCCAAATATATGATTTTTATTATCTTAAAACTATTCCATTAATATAAAGCTTTATAATTTTCAAGATTAGTGAAACCAAAAATTTATTTTAAATTTGATCACCTTATCTAATTTTGGTTATCCATTAGTTTTTTTTCCATGCTTAAGATCATCCATGGGAACCTTGATTTAGGAGAACCTACTAATTTGTATGATCCTTTTCAGGATAATTTTCCACTTATAGAGGAATATAACATTTATTATATTAGTGGGGATTTGAAAATATCACTATCTTATAACATGTGTTTATTTTATATATGAATGCTTATAATAATTTACCTCTTTATTCTATATCCTCAACCAAATTAAGATGTTCAGAACATATTAATGTATACCAATTTATAAAACATATGAATTGGCACACTTTTCTAAAAATAAAATCCAATTATATTTTAACTTATTTATACTAATCCCATGTTTAAATTACAAGAATCAATTTCATGAAAAATCATTGAAAAAAATACCCATAATAACAAGAATGGAGAAATAGGTATATATCCTATACATTTCTAGATAGATATGAATACCAAGGTTGAGGGAAGTTTGACCTAATTTCTTATTATCCATGGATCACTAATTAAGTGGTACCTCAATTTGAAGATATTTCTAAAATTTTATATGTATAAATAAAAACCAACCTTTACTTTTAGGCCTATAACCCAAAAATAATCATATTCATCGTTACATGTTTTAAAATCACATTTTTTTTCTAGAATGTAATTCCTTATTTGTGTGGTATGAAATTTATATATGTATTTTAACACTTTAGACACTCCTGGGAACATCACTTATACCCACGGTTTGGAACTATGGGTATAACCCCTAAAACTATGGGTATTGTCTGTAGCGAGGGTTTAATGAACCATGGCCTATTGAGGCATCAGTAGAAATCTATACCCTTGCTTTCTATATCATCATCATCATCATTTCAATTTTTATTAAAGAAATAAGATAAAAACAAACCAGAATCTCATCCCCACATCCCCTCGACCAGAAGGGACCTAAGGGGGTATAAAGTAGTGAAGGCTGAGGGCATGCCCCCTAATTACGTTCACCCCTTCAGGTTTGAGAGTATGAAAATTATGTAAACAAATCGGATCTGGGCCAATGATCTCTAAAGAAGCAAGATAGTCCGCCACTTGGTTCCCTTCCCTCCAGGAGTGCATCACCTTAGTAGTGTTGGAGATCATACCTTTACATTTTCTGATAATATAGGCAATAGACCAAGGAGCAGAGCATAGACTATTTAAGGAATCATGTAGAATTTTCGAGTCTATTTAAACTTTTGAAATGGAAATACCTTCCTGTTGGAAGAGAGAAAAACCTAACAGCAAGGCTTTGGCTTCGACCTGAAGAGAGGAACCTTGGCCGAGATGAGAAGAGAAGGCCAACCAAACTGATCCATGCGTGTCCTGAACAGCCCCACCCTCTTGCAAGACTCCCAAACTACAAGATCCATCGGCGTTCAACTTGAGACCTCTGGATGGAGGGTTCCATCAGACCCAATGGCCTTTAACACTGGTATCCACGACCTTAGTGCCTTGCTGCCTCAGATACATCTAGTGGAGAGAAGGGGCTTTGTGCCACTTACTGGAGAGATAGCCTAGGTCAAGGAGGAGATTTTGCGTGCTGATGATGATAGAATTACCTGAGGACTAGACCCCGTCGTGCCTCTGATTGTTTCTGGCCAGCCAGATACACCAAAAACCAGCCTTTAGGATCAAGGTGCGGGCCAATTTCTCTGGGCCCTTGTCACCTGATCCGTGGAACCATCTGTCAAGAAAAGGAAGGTCCTCCATATTAAGGTCCAGGAAAATAGTGAACTCCCCGAAGAAGCTCCATACAGCGTATGCCCAATCACCTTGGAAGAAGTGATGAATCAAACTTTCCTCCTGGCTAGTTCGGCAATAGGAACATTTTGACACATTAGGGACACCACATCATTTTACATTCTCATCCGTTGGAATGGCTTTTCTCCTGATCCGCCACCCCAAGAAGTTATATTTATAAGGGATGATGTTGGGCCACATGATATCATTCCGGGTATCAACAATCTCCAGCGCTGCTCTAGTTCAGTAGTAATCACGCATCGTGAAGACCCCTGCATGGGAAGGGGTGAATACGCAGAGATCCATATCTGGAGACAGCACAATGAGGTTGAATAATGTTTATTGCTATTTGTTCAGCACGACATTAATAAGGGCTGGGTATGCACTAGTTTCCCTAAAAGTAAGTGAAGGAGCAGGACAACCCGGGAAACCAATCACCTCCCCCGACCAGTTTTGATACCAGAATGAAATATCTCCCCTCCCGATGACCCATCTAGACTGAAGAAGAAGATCAGAAGTGAGCTGAGAAATAAAAGACCAGAAGGGAGATCTGCGGGTTTCTATTGCCGGTCGAACATACTGCATGTGCATGGTTTTACCCCATAGAGAGCACTATTCCAAGACTTCCCAGGCGAGCTTCGCGTGCATGCACAAAATAGTACCCTGAAGACTATGCACATTGATGCCTCCTTCCCTCGTCGGTCTGGCCATCCTCCTCCTGATTTCGGAAGTTGGGTTCCAAATAGAGGATAATTTGAGTTGCTACAGTTTCCCAAAATTTGGACCAGCGAGCTTCAACCCTCAGACCCCTGTAGAATGGGTTGGTCACCCTTGCAACCCACAACGAGATCACTATGGAGCTAGACCGATAGAGTTGCAGCCCTATGAGTAGTATGATACACAAGAATTCCTCCCAACATCATCTAGAATAATCAAGCTACATCTATCCTAAAAACAATTTCATCCATATTTCATCATTATCAATAATGTTATCAACTAAGCATGTGGTATGAAACATCTTATTTATATGGAATGTTATTCATCCACCGTGTTCTCGAGGAAATCTCTCAAAAAATATTAAGAACAAAACATGTCAATTATGATTACAAGAATTCATTTTCAAAACTCTGACACATATTAATGAGACACTGATGTCTTAAATCACATCATCATTTCAAAATAATCATGTTTTTGTGGTAATCCAATTCCATGATCCACACAAGGGTGTTTAATAATTATCAACATCAGAAGGAACATATTTGTTAATACACTCATTTAAACCCACCTAGATGATGAATAATCAATTCTAGTTCTCAACCCTTCAGAGTGGTTGAGTTTCTCTATATCTCTATAATGATGAACAATTATATCCACCTATAATAGTTGAGTGATAATTCTAGTTGATTAATAGTCATATTAGTGGTTTCAAATGTGAAATAATAAATTTTTTTGACTAAAACCTATGGGAGGTCAATGAATGTTTTATTTGTGAATTTCAAACATAACATTATAGTGTATGATATATTATTTTTGGCACCAAGGTATTTCAATATTTGCATTGGGATGGAATCTAATAAATAAATCCAATAATGCACAGTATCTCAACTTCTAATATTACATTATCAAATTGTTTATGATTGTGAATTTCCATTTAGTATTCCCAACACCTTACCATTACACCACCTTTTATACCCATTAAATTTCTAGAATCAAAATATATTTCTTGGTCTCCCACATATCCTTAATATAAATCCCAATGTCCCCAATCATTAATAATGGTAATTCACAATATATTCATTGACATTCTTAACCCCTCCCTAGTTATTTCATTTTTCCTAGGCCCACCAATGGTTCATAAGTCATAATAATCAAGTTAGAATGTTATATGGGTATGAATATGACTAACTAAGGTGGATGGGATATTCCCAAAGGATCACACAAGTGTATGGGCATCAATGAATCACCAATCTTGAATTATTTCTCCCAAAAAAAAGTTGTAGAAAATAAATAAAATTTTGGCATGACATAACCATACGTTAAATATCCATACTGAAGGAAATTAAAATAAATAGAAACAACATAGTATAAATATAGAAAAAATAGAAACACACTAACTAATCCATCCACTACCCTGATCTCCCTCCCCTATAAAGAAAACCATGTATGTGACTTCAGTGCCCTTTTATCTCACTTTGCGAAATATAACTGCCTTACAGCTGTAGAAAGTAGTAAAAGAACTATGTGGTTGATGAGATAAATAAAATAAAATAAAAACTAAACTAAAATATATCTATCTCTTGTGACCATACAAGTCACCACCGAACATTTAAAAACCATAATTCCCCATGGTTTAAAACATGTTTCTTAAAACAATGGGGAGTATTAGTTCAAGATGATGTGGTTCTATCTATTTTTTTTGGTTTTGTTTATATAGGATTGATTTTTATGGGTTATGTTGTGTAAAGTTTAATTTGTTTGATATTTTTTATTTCTATTTGTCCCAGTTCAATCTACTTTATCTTGGAAAAATTCGATTTTTTATTTAGTTCATTCCATTTCGAATTGATTATATTCAATGAAATTCAATTTATGTTTTGTTTCAATTATGTATTTTTAATGTATAGTTCATTTTTGGTTTTTTTAGATTATTTTAGTTTAGATTAATTTATCATAAACTTGTAAATGATGTGTCGGTTTTGTTCGATACATGTTTTTTTGGGTCATTATCATTATATTCTGTTTATCACGATTTTATTTATATCAGCTTCTATAATTTCATTCATTTGGGTTCTAATTGATTCAATTTTATTATATTTGGTTCATATTAGTTTGGTTTATTTTAGTTTAGTTCAAGTACGTTTCGGTTATATTGGTTTGAATTCATTATATTTGTTATAATTTTATTCATCATTTGTAATATTAGATTAGTTTAAGTTAGATTTGTTTGACTTGGATCCATTTAGTATCATCCATATTTTTCTGTTTTAATTATATTTTATTAATTTTTAGCATTATAGATCTATTTTGGTTGATCTGATTTACATTTATACTAATAAGGTACAATTAGTTTATGAATACTATTGTTCATAAAAATGTTTGATTCTATTTTTTTATTTGGTTTCATTCTATCCATTATGGGTTTGTAAGGTTCCAATTTATTTAGTTCAACTAAATTTGGGTTTACACTTCTTAATATAATTTTGTTTGATTTTCCATTGTTTATCTTGGTTTATTATGTTTGATTCAATCATAATTGAGGTGGGTCAAGACAGGCCTTACAGGATAATACAGATTATGCTTGATTCACTTTGGTACATCATGGCATGATTTATTTTGGATCTAGTAAGTTTTAATTAATCATTTCAGTAGTGTTTAATTTAATTTATTCTAGAATCATTTATGAATGTTCAGGTTTACACTTTATAGTTTAATACAATTATTATTATTTACATTTTTCCAAATTATATGATTTCATATTTTATTCAACTTATTTATAATTAAATGTAGCTCAATTTTATATCTTTTAGTTATATTTTATTTTATTCTTTTCCAGAAAATTATTATAAGAAATCTATTATTGGGATTGAATTTCCTCAACAATAATCAATAAATAATGATGATTTTGGTGCACACAAACTCCCTTGTTTGTTTTAAAATAATGTTTTCTTGAATATTTTTCAGGAATTTATTCTTGGGTTAATGTAATTTATTGTTACTAGAATTTTTCAAGAAACACTATTTCAAAACCCTGTGTTCAACAAATGAACTTATGGTATCAACCCTACATTATGCTAGAAAAGTAAAATGATTTTATATGGTATCAACCCTACGTTATAAAAAATAATTCATTTTTGGATCAACATCCTTACATTCAGAGAATCATCAAACATATGGATCAACAACCCTACATTGGTAGTCATGATTTCTATTTACCAACCCTCTATTCGAGAATTTGAACATATGTTTAATCAATGTTACGTTTGGGATATTTTTCTAAAATGGTGAACATATGGATTATCATCCCTATGATACTTTTGTACCTTAAATTACATGAATATGAAAGTATGGTCAAGAAACCATACATTGTTAGGAACCCTCCCTACGCTACACCGTTCAACCCTACGTTGTGTTTATAATGGAGAAGTTTTTAAGCTATATTTTTAATCTGATATTTTTACAATGATTGAGTTAGATTTGAAGACCAAAACAAGAATCATTATGATTTTTTCAATTAACTATATTCATCTTAGAAAATCAATCTTGTTCTTAATAGAAGTTATGACTCCCCTAGTCAATTGGATTTTGAATTTATGTGATCAATCAGGATATTATTTGGGATCTAGAATACCGAAGAAAGATATATGTTCTATATATTTCTTTAGAGTAACTCTTCAAAAATATGTTTGTGATAATAAATCCACATATTCGACTATATGAATTAAATTATCTTTTACAATGACACTTCAATGAATGATTGACTTTGAATGAAGATACACTTTAGAGATATGAAGGTTCTATTTTTTTCTACTGTAATTTTACTAATATGGTTTACTGTCTACATTATTGAAGATTATTTTGGAAATAAGTATTTTTTAGAATATTTTATTCTTGAAGATATTCCTTTTTAAGACGATGATCTATCATCTTTCAATTGCTGATGCTGTAACTACAAATAACAACCAGAATAAAAAATCCAAATATTTTGATTTAATGGAGTTACAACTACTCATACTCAGTTGTTGTGGATTATCATATTCTTTATCTAAGATATGGATAATCGATTCTCTATTATAGAACCATAATAAATTTTATGAGTCTTTTTATAAAGGTTTCAATTGCCTGCACTCAGTTGTGATTTCATGGTCTTGTGATAAGAGGACCCCATACTAGTGAAATTTACCAATCTCACAGAGTGGGTGATTGGTAGAGTGGACTTGGGGATCTTTGTTCCCTGAACCACTATAAAAAGTTGTGTTCTTTATTTCTATTTATTTTTTACATATTATTTTTACATAAGTAAACACTACATATTTGTATAAATCATGGTGGGTGTAAAAATCCAGAATTATGGAAGTTTTTTAAAAAGAAACCATTCACCCCCTCTTGAGTTACATTGTATATTCCAACATGACATCTACTTCACTATTTAGTATGGAAATATAGTGTAAAATATAAGCAATCAGTGATTCTTTAAATTTAAAATCCATTTCATAAGGGAACATGCCTCAAACTCAAGGATCTCTTCTAATAATGAAGGAAACATGAATTTTCCCTTTACCTATTGAAAAAATATGCAATTTTATATATATATATAAGGACACCTAGACCCTATGTACATATTTTAATAGATTAATATTTATAAGGGATCCTTATATATATTCTTATACATACAGATACCCCTTTACCTTACACACATATACATTTTTCATATATATACATAAGAACACCTAGCCCCAATATATATATATATATATTTATTTATTTATGAGAGAAATTATATATGTTTATTCATACATTTGCATAAAATCGAAAGTCTCCTTTGACAATGGAAACCTAAAACCACCACAGTATATCCCAAATTCTCTAGAAAGACAATAAAAACTCAAAACCCCCAAACCCTTGAATTATTTTTTAAAAATAAAAATAATTAGAATGGAACAAAATATACCCTAAACCCATGGAAACCCCATTTCCCAAAATGGTGGTGGCTATAATCGGCCTCAACAGGAACCAAGAGACCTAAACATCAAAAACCAACCAAATGAAAACCCCCAGTTATTGTTATTGAAAATGAAATAAATAGTTTAGGGGAAACCAAAAAAATCTCATAAGTAAGTCAATTATAATGAATACACATTCTAAAGAAAATATTTCTCCTTCATTCATTTCATCAATAGGAAACAAAATAAGAGTACCCAATAACATGGTTCCCCTAAACATCAATAAATTAGTAAGTGTATTATAAAAAATACCACCAATAAAGAATCCAATTGAATAAATTGAATTAAGAATATGCAAACATCCAAATTTAAAACATGAAATATAAAAATGCATGGAATTCCAAAAAATAGTATACATAAAAATCATTTTTTAAACCTGTAATAAGGAAAATTTATTTCAAAACTTATAAAGTGTATCAGCATTTCATTTCTAAAAAACAAGAATAATTTAAAAAAAATATTAAGAGAAACCTAACAATAATTCATTTTTGTACACTAGGTTTTGAATTTAAAATATTTATATATAATAGAAGTTACATGGGTTGATAACTAAATTTAGGTATATTCCTACACATTTCAATGAGATACAATAGAAAATGGGATAGCTAATAGATGAAGGACATGGCCATTTATTCCTATAAATTTTAGTAGATGGGATAAATAATTAATCAATGAAGTATTAAAAAAATGACAGTCTATGATTTATTAGTAATCACATCAAGAAAAATAAATTGGAAGGTTCTACATCAACATTAATTAAAATAAAATTCATCTAATATTCAAAAAAAGATATTGTATAATAGTATAGATAACATTAAATGGGCAGTGTATAACAACAGACAATATTAAATGTCAGTTTACAATCTATTAGTATATTATCTTCAATCGAATGTGTATTTATTATGATGATATATTATATAATTTTATGATCATTAAATTAAAATATATACTAAAAATTTTATGACTAATTGTTACATTTGATATGTATCAATCAAACATATATTGAACATATCATCATATACTAACAATTTGTTTTAGAATGATAAATTTAATAAATGTGAGTATAAAACATATATCAATTGATGTAAAAAACCCATATTAATAATTTTATACTAACAAATGTTAAAATACATATTAAATTATAAACATGAATCTATTAGTAGAAGGAAATATGAAATATAAACATGAAATACCAAATATATAATTTAAAATAAATTATAATATGAAAATTACATCAACTCCAAGTTGAAGGTAAAAAAATATAGAATTTGATGAAACATTGATACAAATTTAGTCAGGTCAAGGGGAGACTTGTTGCGGATCTGTGAAAACCTTCCAATTTTTCAATAGTGGAAATCTGTTGATGTAATATCCAAAGATATAAAAATATATGTTGGGGGAGTTTAATAGAGGAGTACCAATTTAGTATATGTGGATGTATTTACAAATGAAAAAAATTTTACTCTTCATGTCAAATGAGTAAGAAATCATGGGTATAAAATCTAGCTGGAAAAATAATTTCACTAGAATAGAAATCACGATAAAACATGGTAGGAATATCAAAGGAATAATATGTAACTGAATTTTATATTGTGATGAAAAAAATGGAGGAAACATAAATACCAAAAAAAATATCACTAGAAATTATAAAATTTAATCATATAAGAACTAAAAAAACAAACATCAAACATAGGTTTATTAAAAAGGAATAAAGGTGGAAGCTATCAATATAAGAAAAAATTATTTTGAAAACATTTACATGGAATTGGATGTAAAGAAGATAAAAATTTATATAATGAGAAAGTAGTTGCGCAATAGAAAATTAGAAAAAATAAATCAGAATAAAATATTCAAATTCAACAATGATAACATAATAAAATGAAAAATATTAATCAAATAAAATTTATGATAATATATTCGCCAAAAAATATGCCTCATAAGATAATACAATGCTTATTGAGGGGTATTCTGGAATAACTAATGATATTAAATTCAATTTTATGGTCCAAAGAAACATTATAATGAAATTACATAATTCATATTTGATATTCAAGATGAAATTTAAAATTAGTGGAACATAAAAAGATTTTGAAGTGATCTTACATGTGATACACTTAGTGAATATTGAAACCAAAAAAGTGGAATGAATATATTTTAACCTATAGATGGAAGTGTTATGAACATATGGTTCTAGATGATGAAATAGAATGGTCCATGAATCATGAGTTGGATGGTAATCAAGGAGACCAATATAATTTAGGGTTTGTTGATAGGTAAGGGAGGGAGATGAGGTAGAGGCAGAGGCCGAGTAATGAAGGTAGGGAGGCAGAGGCAGTGAGGTGGAGTTTGGGAGGTAGATGTAGAGGTGGAAGTAGTGGTAAAGAGGATAATGGAGGGAGGCAAGGGCTAGGAGGCAGTGGTTTGGAGATAAAGGCAGGGAGGTTGAGGTGGAGGGAGGGATGCAGGGGCTGGGTGGTTGAGGCAAAGGTAGAGGCTGGGAATTCGTGGTAGAGGTAGTGGCAGGGAGGGGAGGGGAGGATGGGAAGGCTATGTCTCATATAAGGGGATATTAGGGCTTGTCCAAGGGGGAGGTGATGATGGGCTTGAACAAGGAATAATATATAAGGGGATATACACATAGTTTTTAAAAAACTATAGGTATTGGTTTGGAAAAATAGTCAATACCCATGTTTTCTCTGAACCATGGGTATAGATAAGTTTTATTAGAGCCAGTTTATAGTAATTAGAGTAAATCATACATACATTCATAATATTTTATCTATATTCATGTATAAAAAAGTTAATAAAAAACTAAATAAATCAAAATTTTATTAATTTAGACATTATTTAGTATTTATAAAAATTTATAAACATTTTATAAATAAAAAAATATAACAATTTTTTAAATAGGTATTATAGATATTCAATAAACTAATAAACATTAAAATTTAATAATTATTTCAATTTAAAATTGTTCATATTATAAATTTACTCAGTATTTAATATGAGTTCCTTTATATTTTAAAATATATGATATTTGAGAAAATAGTTAAAATAAAATAAACATTTTAAATAAGATATATGTAATATATTTCGTTTTATATAAAACTTTATAAAATCCATTAAATTTAAATTTGGAATAGATCAAATAAATTTTCCAGAATAATTCATTTAAAATTGAAATTTCATATTATCATTTGCGATAATTTCATAAATTAATATAAACAGTTTTATATTTAATTTTTTTTCAAATTTATTGTAACTTTATAAATTATTTAATCATTGAAACTATCTTTTATCCTATATCACTTCAGCAAAAATATTTTTGGTATGTTTTAAATGCCCATCCTTATATTGGGTGTGGGTCATCCAAGACAACTCTGATAAATGTTTTGAGAAATTTATAAAACTAATTTCCATAAAAAAATAATTATTTTAATATCTCTGTTATTTGAAGATGATATTTGTTTAAATTTTTTTAATTTTTTTTATTATGATGATTTTTGTTTGTTGGGAGTGTTTTCATAGGCTCATGGTGAGGAATTTTAATGTTTTTCGTGGTTTGAGGCCGAAAATTATACAGAAGACATGTGGTCTTGGCATTGTGAATGGTGTTTCAACATAAATTTTTTGAGTTTGGAAGGGTCATGATGTAGTTTCACAGGATACATCATTAAGAATACATGATGTAGAATATTATGATGTGAGATTTAAGGTCATACTATAATGGTGATCCATTGAGTGTTATACCCCACTTTTGGGGGGACACCGTGATATTAATGGCCATTAGACTACATGGCCTTGGTTGAGATTCATTCCTCTATGATCATTATCTTTATGGTTCAATTTACTTCATGGATTAGTGTTTTTGAACTATAATTAACCTATTTTAAGGGTTAAAACTAGAAAAGTCCATCATTATTCCCATCCCTCGACCTAACATGAACTGTAGCCCTATAGAGCCACCCTCCTTGGATTTCAAATCCCTTTATCTATATTTTCTTTTTATTTTGATGTTACATTCTTTTTGGTATTCTATTTTAGTAAATCATAAATCATGGATTCCCTGGATGCCTCTTATTCTCAATTTAAACCATTGTTTTCTTACAAATCCCTACTTCTAATAATTTTGATGGATTTGGTGGTTTGAAATTTAATTGGAAAGGGTGTCTTGGTGGGTGAGATCTTTTAAGAATGATGATGAAATTCATTACCACGTTACATATTTAATAGCTAGTGTTTGGGATATCAGGCATGAGGGTTAATATGCTTTTAATAAATTTTTCTTCCGTTGGTATCAAAGTGCATATATGAGTTTAGGTTCATGAAATTGACCCCTTAGAGGGTATATTTGTGTGAAATGGCTTTGGTATACAGGAAACACACCTTGAAATATGACTTGATTAAGGGACGTCCACCTAGCTTGTTTAGGACTTATGTGAGTAGTTTGGGTTTGATTTTGGATTAGTTTATGGGCTTGGGATATGAATTCCATAAAATTAGAAGGTGTGGGGGTTAGTAAACATGGCTAGTGTTAGTGACCTAGAGGGTTTGAGTTAGGAAGAACCACCGATCCATCCTTGTGATAACTTTTTTATAAATGCTATCATTTTATAGATCCTAGATGACTTTTAGGAATTATTTAATTTATCTACACCTATAAAACTTGTTACATTTTGTATGGAATATCTGAGGATGTGATCACTTATATAGTGATATTATGATGTTATATGACTAGACTGAGGTTGTGTGATCTCATCCTGAGTGAGAGGATGGTGGCTTATGATGTGGTGATGTAACCACACCTTGAGTGACATGGTTTTGAATCTATGATGATGATGAAGATGATGTGTGTCCTCATTTGAGTGATAGGGTGTTGTTATGGGACTTTATATGGGTCCTTGGCTTGATTGAAAAGGTACGAATATTATTTTAAGATTTACCCAAAGTGTGAGATGGATCTTCTTCGAGCATAGAGATGAAGCAGGTAATTTCGGGGTTCATTAGAGCCTGATTAGAAAAAGGTATCATGAAGAATAAATATTATTAATCATTTTTTATTATATTTTAATGTAAAAACTCTCATATATCAATCACATTTATGATTAGAACACATTTATGGTGTCCTATTGGGTTTATTAGTTTCACCTATAAGAGCACCCTAGTAAGTATACAGATGTTTTATGGGATCTAGCCAAGGTAAAGGGACATATGCAAGAATGATGAGTAGGAAGATATAGTTTGGGATAGATTCAATTGTAGGTCTTATTGAGATATTTAATAACTATTACTTTTAATTGTTTTTCTCATTTTTTATATGCATATTTTTTAAACCTCTTATGAGGATCCTTTTGACTATTACTAAATGACTCAAATGTATCTCATTTTTTTTATATTATTAATATTGTATATCAATTTGTATGACCGATATGATTGTAGTTTTTTATTTATCAATTATTATTGATTCCTCTATTTATATGGTTGATTTAGTAATGGGTTAGGATGTATGGTGTATTATGTGTGGATCCTTTGGGAGTTTCTTCTTGGGATATTGTTTGTTAATGCTTCTATTAAATTCTTAATTTCTATTAAATATTTAATCTATTAAAGTTATATTTGATTCTATGTGTTTGAATTTTTGAAAATTACTCCTCAATTACATCCCATGGTTCTACCCATGGAAAATATTGAGGATATACCTAAGGTTTATAAAACTTTATTCATTCCTTTAGATATTTAAGAGGGTGGAGAAAAGAATTCCCTGAAGGATACCCCAGGTTTTCATGCAGTGGGGATGCTTTATCCAGGGGTTCTTGATGTTGAGCCTTTTTGTGGTGGTTAAATACATCAGGTTAGAACTAAAATTGTAGAAATTTAGTAAGAATTATTGATATTTCACCATCTGGGTTTTACAGGAATGAGTTATCTTTTGGATATAGAGGATTATATTGAGGTTATAAATGATGTCTTTATGCTAGTAGAGATTATTGCTAATTAAAGGGTGAAGTTGTTATCTTGTATACTTCAAGAAATATCAGACATTTGGTGGGGATTTATGGTTTATGATAAAAGGTTTAAGCTCTTAACATTGAATTTTGTGAAGAATCTATTCTTTGAAGAGTTTTCCCTAGATTTGTTGAAGTTATATTGAGATAAAGAGTTTGCAGAGCTTTATTAAGTGATGATTTCTATGATGGAATACTCTACCGATTTCATTTAGATGCAATATTTTTCTCCCTTTGTAGTAGTTAATGAGGCATAGATGGCTTTCAAGTACAAAATATTTCTTTTTCCGAAATGTGTGAGTTCCCTGTGATGGTGTTCAACCTAAAATCCTATTTTAATAGGATTTACAAGGATCTTGTTATTGAGAAGGGCTTGGTAGGGGATTGCGCAAAAGGATCTATTCTTATATTCAGTGATTCTATTGGTGGAATTTATTGGAGATATGTTTGTGCCGGTTTATATTGTATGAAGAGTAGATATAATGAGATGCACTAAGGATTTAAGATTTATCCTTGGAAATATTGTGGTTTTTTTATCCTCCCTTAAGAAGAGTTCCATTTATATGATATATGTGAGGGAAAAAATACATTTTCATAGTGCTTGTATGAGTTCACAAATAGAGGACCATGCTTGTGGTATGATGTGTTATCTATATTGGATTTTTTCAGGAATTACTCAATTGGGTTCAATCATTTTTTTGAGTAAATGTATAACTTTAGATCTTGGTCAAGAGAAAATGAAATAATACACATCATGGATTCATCTTAGAGGTGTTCCCATTGATATGGATAAGGGTCCCTTAGGTAGAATCAGTTGTAGATGCCTTAAGGGTCAGTTCCACAGATGATTCAATGATTTCTAGAACTACCACAAATCTGGACATTGAAAGCCATAGTAAAATGAATTTACTAGCGCCGATAATGTAAGGAATGTTAAAGGGTTACCTTTAATAGTTCTCATAAAAAAATGATAAATCCCCAAATAACAGTGCTAAAAAACCACCGATAAGCGGGGCTTTTTCATCACCTTTTTAGTGCTGATAAACGTCCCACTAATAAAGGGGATAATTTTTTTGTTCACGACCCCCCTTTATCAGCGCTTCCCAGACCTTTTATCAGTACTTATCCCAACCCTTTTTCAGATATTTAAATAATCCCACCTGCCCACATGTACCCCTGCCTACAACAAGTTTTGAACCTAATACCTCTCGCTTATACACCAATGCCTTTTCCACTCCCCCATATTGTATTGTTTTTCATTTCATGATATATCTATATATGTATATATATATTGTTACATTTATATACATATATTTATATGTTTATATATATATACATATCTATATTTTTATATATATGAGGTTTATATATTTGATCAATATATCTTATATGTAAATAAGTTTAATTATTTATTTATAAAATTATAGTTTTATGGGTGAATATATAAAAAATATGTATATATTGTATATATTTGATTATAAATAAATGTATATTATAAAATCTGATAAAAGTTTAAATCCATAATATCAATATGTTTGTAATCCCAGGGATTAAATTTATTCCCCACTGAAAAAGGAAAAAACCCCCTTAAGCAAGGCTAAAAAACATCGAATGTTTAACAATTTGGGTACCATGACTACGAAATTAGTTTTTTAGGACTTATGGTAACTTTTTGCCTAAAATGAATAGTCACCAATGTCCCCAAAAGTCAATAAGGAATATAGATCATCACAATATTTTATTTGATATGTGGTATACCCAAAAAGGACACCTGGATAAATTTTTTTGGTCATTTGAAGTTCAAGAGATGTCTACAAATTATTTTAGATGTTTTCTTAATTTTTTTGTTTTTTTGTCTTTTAATTGTTATATAAATTACTATTACTCGATAATAATTATAAAATTATTAATTTAGTATATTTTTTCTAAATTTTTTATAAGCTATTTTCACTAAATATCTTTTATATTATGTGTTAATGCCTATTTGGACTTATCTAAAACATACTCAATATATATATATATATATATATTATAAATATATTTATATTTATAAATTAATATATTACTGTTAATTAAATATATATATTTTGAAATATACTATTTCACAGTTCTAGTAAAAAAAGTGCTAATAAAGGGGGGTAGGTTTTTATTATCACTTCTTAAAATGTACCGATTAAGACCCCCCATTTATCAGCATATTTTTCAAGCTCTGATAAAGGCCCCCTTTATTAACATTTTTTATAAGTGATGATAAATATCCTTTTTTATGATCATTTTTTTCTAGCATTCATAAGGGGGACTTTATCAAAACATTTTTACAAGTGCCGATAAAGGTCCCCCTTTAACAGTTTTAGCACTATTAAAGACCCACTTTTACAGTGCTAAAAAATAACTGTTAAAAAAATATTTTAACAATTCTCTTTCTATAATTGACAAAGAGGGTTTTTAATAGTTCTTTTAGCTAGCACTGTTAAAATACTAGGGCTCGATAAACCCAGTTTTTTAGTAGTGTGGTTGAAGATCATAGATCTAATACACCATGGTTTTTTTTCATTGGACTTTTTTCCAAATGGTTAATAATAGAGACTTTATTTCATGAGAGTCATAGATTTTGTTTATTTTTACATTTTCATTTCCTTTACTGATATAAGATTATCTCATTTCTTTATATCTACCAGTGTATTGTTTGGATAAATGTTGGATATAGAATTTTCTCTAAGTTTACTTGTTCTTGATACACCGCATGAGAAGGTGTCAGATTGTATTCAAAGAAACCCATTAAGTTTCGTATTTGATTGGGAATATATGAACATATGGTATTTATTCATTTTAAATATGTGTAGTTTTTATATCATCATTAGGATATATTTTTTAACATTCTTCTCAAATTTCATTGTTTTATATAAAAGGTTAGGGTCTGTTACTTCCCTATCCAGGAAAGAGTATCTTCTCATGGGTGAATGGGATGTGAAGGTAGGTAGAGAGATAATTTCCCCAATCAGATAAGGTTAATTAATCATTGGGGTAATCCTATTTTGTTCTAGGAGAAGGGAGAATGTATCCATAAAATTCTCCTAGATTACCTGGAGCTTAATAGTTTTAAAGTGAAGAACATTCATTTATTACCTTGGAAATATGGTCTCTTTTATTATTTTAGGGGAGTATAAAATCCCTCTAAAATTACCAATGATTATGATACTATCAATTATGGGTCATGGTGTAGGATATATCAATGATATAATTTATAATTGTAATTGGTTATATGAGTACCCTATGATGCCAATCATTATTACCAACACATTGATTGTGTATATGGATATCATGAGCTAAATATTTCATCTCTACTTGGACTCCTTCATTGTGGTGTTTGTTATGTACATTGTGGTATACAGTTGAACTTAGGAGTTTCATATAGAGGACCTAGGGGTTGTAGTGTGCAAACTTTAACCATGTCATC
Source organism: Viscum album (assembly GCA_963277665.1). Taxonomy (NCBI): domain Eukaryota; kingdom Viridiplantae; phylum Streptophyta; class Magnoliopsida; order Santalales; family Viscaceae; genus Viscum; species Viscum album. Next base: position 464,855,712 of record OY728151.1, read on the forward strand.
CTTATTATAACTGGCTGAAGTGTTACTTATATATTTATGTCAAGTGCTTATTCTTCCAAGTCATATTAAAAATATATGATTCGTTTGATCTGAAGAAATTATAGGAAATGATGTCTGTGGTGTTTACCATAAACGCATTTGAGATAAAACATTTCTGTTTTTCTTCTTATGCATTAGAATTATTTCATTTGGATTTGGATTTCTTTGTAGTTATCTTTATTGGTATGACTAAGAAGTGTGAAAAATTATAATGGATTGATCAATATGAATATATATAATAGGAGTTAAAGGATAGGATGAAATCTACTGCAATTCTAAATTATCAGACCTAAATAAGATTTATACCATGAACTATGATATCGCTATGATGGATTTGGGATCTAGTTTTATATAGGGATGTTAACAGGTCTCTTATGGATCTCATCATCTATGACCCCTTGAGTGAAACAACAATGACCCTAATTTAGAGATAGATACAATATTTTACCAATTATTTTTTTGTGTTATTATCTCTTTGGTGAGTGATTTTCTATCTACACTAACAACAAGGTATTTTGATATATATTCTCTTAGTATCATATTAATGTACAACGATGCCATTGGGTGAAGTGGCTAAAAATGTTTTACATTAAGATGAGGTATTATCTAGTTAATAGGAATTTCATGGAAGAAAATCATAATTGAATGACACAATATAAATGAGTTCTATTAAATAGTTAAGAGTGTATGATAATTAGATCCCAATATAACTTATATATTGATATTTATGATGGCTTAGAGGTTATAAACATTTTCATCTAGATTATTACCTTTTTAATGTTTTAATATGTTAAGGATATCTAGGAGCATGATTCAGATTTTTTGATGAAATAATGACTTATGGGAGAATACCCCATCATGGGATGGTTTTATGATGGGGTTGCGGTGCTTTAGGTCTGTGTCATGGGGGTGGTCACCACTTTAATGAGAGAGGGGTTGATGCAAGACTCTCACAACTCACATTGGGTTGTTCACCTAGGGATTATCAAGATAAACCATGATATCAAACCCTATTTTTAGTGGCCATGTATGAGGATATAGATCACATAATTCATTACTTATTACCATAACTATAAAAGGATAGGGGTGGTTAACCAATGAATGTGATTGTCACCTCAACCCCTTCTAGTGATATTTGTAAAAAATTGAATGATGTGGTAGTGAAAAGTTTCACTTGATTTCATCAAATCTCAAAGGGTTGTGTTAAAGTGTGGGTGTTGGTGGATTTTTTTATGATGGTTTCACATTTCCTCCCTATTCAATAGACTCAATTAGTGTATTAACTAGAAAACATGTATGTTTTTGAGGTATTATGAAATCCTAGGGTATGCATGAGAATAATATAATATTGAAATGTGCATTTCATGTTGATATTTATTAAGGGATTGTAAAAGGAAAAGGGATATAAATTAAATCTATGAATAATGTATCACCCATAATTGGAAATACAATATTAGATGAATACCTTGATACTTAAGGATATTCCAAGTGTATGCATCCTAGATTTTTAGGGAGTATGGGATGAAAATTTGAACTTAATTGGGTTTCCATATAATAATTAGTTTCAATATTAGATATAGAGAACCCTCTTTTTGGATTTATACATTCGACGGTGGAACTCATTGTTGTGCGGGTTAATGAAGGGAGAGTCAATGGTGATGAGGTCAATCTTGGTGTAGGAGACCACATAGTGGGTGGGGAAAATCAAGAAGTGGATTGTTTCTAAAAATAGATTGAAATTATCATATGTGGACCAGAGGTTGCGACCCTCAATAGTTTTCCATGGGTGATTGGGTATTCTTATGCATATCATCTCAGTTGGGGTATCATTTCCAAAGGCATAAGGGGAATCTCATGCCATGTTGTTTTTGTCCTTTTGATATTTTTAAGGGATTATAGATGTATATTAGTAGTTGTATCTTCCAAAAAATATCATATTATGAATGATGTGTTTCATGGGTCACAACATTTGAAATAAGATCTAGAACATACAAACATGACCAAAACTGATGATATTGAGTTGGAGGTGGATGGGTTTTTCAATGAGTGCCCAATGTTTATCATGAACCAGAGAGAGGTGTTACGAGGGGAGAAAATTCCATTTTTCAAGGTGTTTTAGTGGTATAATTGTATCAAGGAGGTTACCTAAGAGAAGGTATTAGATGTAAAACCCTAATAACCAAATATATTATTCAATGATGATTAGAGACACTTTTTGAGGGTGAGAATCTATTGGGGTGGGTGGGGGATTTTGTAATTCCCCAAGAATTTCTATGGTGAGAAGTTCCTATATCAAATATATCCATTGATATAGATATTGAAATAAAGATCATAACTATCAATTTCATTGGGTGACATAAACCTACAATAGAAACTCTTCCAGTACATAAATCTTCTTCACTTCACAGGCCTTAGAGTAGAGACCTAAAGGATCAAAATATTCCAACTATGGAATAGTTTTCTTGGTTAATGAAAAACCAGAGCCATAACAAGGTGAGGACAGAGCATGAAAAAACCTATACAAATGACTTCGAAAGCCATAAGAATTATAGTTATTCATATGTAAAAGAGAATAACACTTAGTGTGTCCTATCTTGACAGAATATTGTATGTAAAATGAATACTTCTATATTATACCAATGGTGTAGAATAATCACATTGGTTTGACCTACCACTTTCACATACACCAGCCTCATGAAAGTTCATATTTTTTCTATATAAGATAATAATGTTTCCCCTATGTAGAGGAGGAAGTCTTACAAATCCTGAATGTCCTGCAAGATTTATTTTCACCATCAACACTATATCCAATACCTCATCATAGATGATTGCATTTTTCATGAATAATAGAGAATGAATATTTGATCTAAAACCCATATAGAACCTCTCTTCCTTTAACTTTTTTTATAATATTAGGATAAAAATAAAACTATTTATTAAAATAATTATCATGATCTGTCAAAGAGTGATCACCCTATTCAATTGGTATAACTTTCAAGTTATTTTCTATAATACCATATTCTAGAAATAAATAATAAAATAAGAGTGTGTTGATGTCTTTATAATCCTAGACCTCAATTTAATTTTCCTGTACCACCACATCCCCCACCTTTTACCAAACCCCTTAATGTTGAATGTAGGACAATTTAACATAATAGATTTTGGATTCTTTAGTATGTCAAATATATGATCAATATTATATAAATACTCCCCTACTTCCAAATAGCCATTCATCTCCTAAATGGATGAAGGATTATGTAGGATATAATTTATTGCTTGATCGTTCCATCCCCAAACTACTAGTAACACCTCCTTGGACTATATTTTGGAAATGGTTTCGATTTTTTCTATTGCATAAACCGATCATATTATTGCCTCAAAAACATCCCGATCAACTAGAGGATTCCTTGGTGGATCATCATCTACAGTTCCATCCTATTGAAATTGAACCATTTCTATCTGTGGTATGACACTATATCATGTAATGAAAAGATATCATCATACAGGGAAGAAATATCATTTCGAATAAAGAGATCCCAATCAGGGAATTGAGATATTATGAAAACCCAAAATGATATTGATGTTTCCAAGAATCCTTTAGTAATTTAAGGATAGTTATGAGTAGTGAAGACCAGGAACACACTCATAACCTACCCCTCATGTCCTAATAATTTAACCACCTATCAAAAAATATATCTCCAAACACAAAAAAGTCAGCATAAAAAATGTTCTAATACTATTTTTCCATGATGTAAACTATATTAACCAACTATCATGGTTCTAAACCAATCTCTAGCATGACCCAAAGAGATTTACAGAGCCGATAGACTGGTGATAGGAATTCATAGAAGAAGGATAACCTAGGGAATGATTTATCCTAACCATATACAACAAAACACTTACTAAATATGATATGGATAAATAAAAATATCAATAAATAATCAATCAAAGGTAAATCAATACATGACTAGAAAAACACACTAAAACCGAGTACATGATCCAAGAGTAAAATAAGAAGAAAACATCAAAACTATAATATCAATTGAATAAATAGACACCACTAGATCACCACCTGAGCCCCATAAACAACAAACTTAAATTCTCACCACCTCACTGTAGTTCCATATTGATTCCTTTAATAAACAAAACAAGGTCTACACACATCCTAGGCTGTGTGTATGGTGTGAGAAAAAAATAGTCCAATTTGATCCCAAAAAGACTCCCACAATCTATATTTATTAAATAATATATATATGTCAATTTTAAAAGAAGACATGGTATGACATATAATTTCAAAAAAATAATCGAAATCATTGGAATTCACCCTTTTAAATATTTTATAAACAATTATTTATAAAATAGTTTTAAAATCACATTAGAATAATATATAATATTTCTTTTTCAAGGAACATAAAATAAAAGAATAGTAGAAAGTACCCTAAGGATTATATCAATACAGTATAGCTAGGATATTCACCCATGTAATCAATAATGACTAGTGTGAACTAGAAAAGTCCCTAGTATGAAAACCTAAGGAATGTTGGAGCATAATAATTATTTAAAACTCTATTATTTCATGTAAAATAGTCTCTAAAATGATAACCAAAGGAATATAGTAACACCATGATGTTTGAACCTCCCTACAAGTGATGAAAATAGGTTCATACACATCCCCATTCTATGTAACCCGAGCTCCCATGTGCTGAAAATTTCAAAAAATTTACAAAGGACATATGAAATTTCAAAAATCAAACCAAAACCCTATTTTAACACAAAAACCATTATTTTAAATCCAATTTTATCATACAAGTTAATGATTCATTGAAATCAACATTTCTTTATCACATACAAATGGAAAAACATTATTATTTTAAAAACCACCACACACATATTTTAATAAATCATATATATATCCATTAAAATTTTATAAAACATGTTTAGAAATGATATATAATGCATAGTTTATAAAAAAATACTTTATATGAAACTAACCACCTCAAATACCTGTAATAAAAATAATTACATGGGATATATACACCAAAAAATAAGATGGATTAGGGAATAAAAGGAAGAACCTAAACCATGAATCCCATAACATCAAATTCATATTCAACTATACAATGGTCCATGGAGAGGGGAGTGAGACCACTTACCATGAATATCTCAAATATTCATGAAATTATCTACCTAGATCCATGAAATTCCACCTTGTTCAATGTTTCATCTAATTGAAACATCATTAGATAATAAAAAAACTAATATTTGGTCATTAAAAATATAATCAATTATTTATATAGAGATAAAGATGATATATATAAATTAAATGTGATGAATGATGATGAATAGAGACATACCATTGAAAATAGGGATCCAAAACCCTAGGATATGTTGGAACAGATCATCGAGTGGAATGAAATATTTAGAATCCCCTAGGAATGGACTCTGGTTTTAAAGTTTAATTAAATAGAAGAATTATGATGTAAAAAATATTGGTTTTTGTCTTAAATAAAACTCAAATAATTAATTTATATCAGCATGGTTTGATCACATGGTTTATAAAAACTTTCACTTCATTCTAGGATACTAGATGAGACACACAATTTGGTGACATAATTTGTTAAAATTATCGTGAATCCTGTGAAATACCCATGTACCATGTTGTAATATTTTAGTAGAGGTACACATAGTTTAGCTTAATGATGTTCTGACCATGTGCTCTCCCAAAGAACACCAAATATTTTTACATAGTTTCCTAGGATGACCCACATATTTTTATCAGACCATGAAAAATCACAAAAATCTCTAAAAAATCCAATCGTTCATCCAAAATGATCCATGATATGACCAAATAGAGAATAAGTTAAAACCAAAGGTCACATGTACATGATTGTGATGGTGAAATGTGACACAAGGTGGCTCAATCTAGTGGAAAAACATTTTTTATATTCTCTAAGATTTAATTATTTAATTCCTTTAACTCAATTTGGTATATTCTATACCGAGTATTTAAAATAGGTATAGAACAAGGGTTGAGTTATATTAAAAACTCAACATAATGATTGTGGGTAAGACTAAAAAAATAATTATTAAATAAATCCTCATTTTCTTGTATAGAAAGAATATATTTAGTTTTAATTTTCCCCGACTATATGAGAAAACTATCTCTCTTGAATAGGTAGTGTGTGCTATATAATGGTATTAATTTCATCTAGAAGTTCATGTTCATACTCACACATATTATAAGGACCCAGCATTAAACCTTACTTAATCTTGAGTTATTACAAGATTACACATTGAGGATCTTTTCGGGTTTAGAGTTTTAGAGAATTAGATCATAAAACTTGCATTACATTCCACATATAAACAAAGTGGTTACATAAAGATAGTATTCTTCATTTCCATCAATGGAAACACATTTAGAATAAAACATGGATTATTTCTTGACACATCCTTGACTCTATCATCTTATCATGTACCTTTCCCTTGACCTGTGAAAAACATTTCAAAAACTTGGGATGAGCATAAAAACTCAGTATGGGTTATAAAAAAACATGGAAGGGAAACATGAGCTCATATATACAAAAGAATGAAATCATACTTTACCCATAAAACATAGGCACTTTAACATACCTCATAAAATCATGAATAAATCATAGAAATCATAATACATAAAGGTAGCTTGAGGCATTCATAACATTCTTACATAGGGAGTAACCCTCTTGGTTACATTTGGAATACCCATCACAGTATATTCCCTAAAATCTCTTCGGAGAAACCTTAAAGTTTCACTCCTTCGCGTTACCCAATGCATTGGAGAGCTATAACGGGCTCACCCGCCCTTAGTTTATCACGGAACCACCCATCTTCATAATAATGCCCAAGAACCATAACATAATCATATCACATAAAACATGCATAAAGGAAACATAACATTTCCACATTTCAATCACGAGATATCAATACAACACATTGATATAATAAAAACATTATGAAAACCATTTTCAATACCAAAATCAAAGAAAAGTAAAACATGGTATTTATTTTTCTTTTAAAAAGAAGGTATGGCTTGTAGAGGAAGCCGAAACTCAAATAACGGTCACGACGGCGGAGAAGTCGTTGTCGCCGCATACGTACGACAAAAACATTCCCTTTTATCATTTATTAAACGCTTATTATAAAAAAGATTCCTTTTGAATAAATGTAAAATTCAAAGGGGTTTATACACCGTATAAAAGAAAGTTGTGTATAAAACAAAATATGCCTCAATGAAAGGAGATTGAGACGAAGTCCCATACCTCGTATCTGACTTGACCCGACCGTTCTTTAATCTCCTGAATAATAAACTTGAGTTAATCTATACTTGCTTAAGAACATTTTTCAAGTTCATTATTCCTTTTATACCATGTTATGAACATCATTTAATCATTTAAGTTAATAATGTTTATTTTGTCGGTATTTGGTTCTTAAGTCAAAAATAGACTTCTTACACTTACATATTGTTAATTTGGTCAAAGGTTCATTATATACAGAATGATATTAATGATTTGGATAACATATATATCATATATATTCATCATATACATGTATTTATAATATTACATCCCATTTAGAGGTAAGAAATGAAATGCACCGTTCATGGAGACGGTAAGCCGTACGTACGCATGAACGCTACTTCCATTTCTATTTCATATTTTATGGAATGGAATCATAATGTTATAAAGGTATATTATAATTAAAGTATAATATCATATATAATATCATAGTTCCATCCTTTATATGTCCCACATATGGTATTAACTAATCAAATCACTTTTAGGGGGCGGTAGTCCGCACTTCCTAAAGTGAAGATATCGTGTTTACCCATAATGGAAACCATAAAGATATGACCAAAATGAAAAAAACAGAAGCATAAGGAAAACATAAACATATTATATATCATATATAAAAATAGTGACATCATTATGGCCACCTTTGAAGGTGTTAAATGAGTATTGAACAATCATCGTTTCGGGAGGCAGAATTTCGCCATCCACGGAAACCGTATGTTCATTAACCATTTGATGTAGTTGTGTGAGAGTGTAGCTCAAATAAATCTTATAACAACATACTATTATATTGAAGATACTGGTGTTGTTACAAAAGAAGTAAATAAAAAGAGTTTAGGGGGTTGTAGAAGAAAAATAAAACAAATGAACATTAGAGAATGAATTACCTTAAAAAGTGTAACTCCTTTTGATTTGATCCTAAAGGCTTTCTTTGAAAGGATTATGCCCAAAGGTAAACCTCTAGGATGAGGAGAGGGATGTGGAGATAGTAAATGGGCAGAGGTTGGCCGAGCCAAAGGCTTGAGTAGTGTGTGAAATGAGGTAGAGGTGGGGGCCTTTTATAAGAGGAGAGGAGGGGCACTTTGGGAAAGTAAAGAAATATTACTTTATTTGAAAATGTGTTTCGGTTTTAAAAGGTCCCACATTGATATAATTCGTGGATAAGGTGATAAGGGTTATAAATCCACTCATCCAATTGGTTTTGGACATGTGTAGTTCATAGATTTTACATTATCTTTCCATTTTATTTAAATCGTCAAATAATGATGTCATCGCTGCATCATTATTATGTCATAAATAATTTAATTTATTTAATGTCTAAAAATCATAAAATAAATACTATGATGTAATAAATCTTTTTATCTTTCCAATGACTATTTATAATAAAAAATCTGATCTTTATAACCCCGTGTAAAAATTGTTTTCGTAAAACATCTCTTGTTTGTGTCATTTTTACTTTAACATTTAATAAAAAGTTATTTATGTCATTTCCAAACCAAAGTGTCTCCATGGGGTCCCCAAGTTGACCCATGGATTTTATTGTTCGGCCATGACACAACCAATAAGGTTGGGACATGTGTCTAGGTCAGTTCATATTATTAAAGCATTATTTATACCTTAAACTACACTAATTACCACTAATCGCGATTAAGAACTTAATAAGTTACTATTCACCAAAAAATTATTTTAATCTCATTGAACCACATTTTACTTCTTAATGACAACCATGTATTTCGGATTTTCAAAATTCAATACACATTAGTGGTAAACTTTCATTTAACTGAAAAATCAGTTTGCTTGATTACCACTTAGTGGTTTCACTATTCATCAAAAATTGAAGTTTTTCAGAAAATTACCAAAAATTCACCCTAAGCTATATTTGATATTCCGAATTCAAAAATGAAGTATATTTTACAAAATTCAAATCATATAAGTCACATTAATTAATTTAATAATTAATTCCCGCTGCCAGAGCAAACATCGTGTTTTTACAAAACAATAAGTATCAAAAGATTGACACCAGTTTAAGTCTAATTTCAAAGTGAAATTGTTTCCAATGACCACCATTGGATTAAATGGTAAAAATATATTCATATTACACATTAATACCAATTCAAAAGATAATCTAATCATATAAATAAATTAGATTAAAAAGCAGTTTTGATGTAAAATGCAGTATTTTTCACTATCCATTAAAAAATGAACATTGTCAGAAAAATACCAAAAATTCACACAAGGTAAATTTTGATGTCCCAATCATAAAGAATAAGTTTATTTTGACAAACATAGTTTATAAAATTGTCAAATATAGATTTAAAAATGGTTTTCCATCAAAAGGTAGTAAAACAATCTTTTAAGAATATTAGTGTATTCCATGTATAAGATTGTATTTATTTTCATTTTAAGCCTCTACAACACTATCTTAATCAATAATAGACATAGATAAAAATATCTATTATTCATTACTTACTTGGGATGTTACATCCTTCCCCCCTTTAGAAAATTGCGTCCCCGCAATTTATTTACTTATCAAATAAATGAGGGTACTTATCCCTCAATGCATTTTCAGATTCCCATGTTGCCTCTTCAATCTTGTGGTTTTTACACAAAACATTTACCTGCTTAATCAACTTATTCCGTAACACTTGCTCCCTGTGGTCAAGAATCTGGACCGGTTGTTCCTCATAAGATAGGTTCTCTTCCAGCTGAACTACCTCTGGACTCAAAACATGAGATGGATCTAGAATATACTTTCTCAACATCGAAACATGAAAAACATTGTGTACCTGAGATAAACTCGGAGGTAAAGCCACTCGGTATGCAACTGATCCAACTCTCTCCAGAATTTTGTATGGTCCAAAAAACCTTGGACTCAACTTTCCTTTCTTACCAAATCTCATCACACTTTTCCAAGGAGAAACCTTGAGAAAAACATGATCACCTACCTCGAAAGATAGATCCTTCCTCCGGTTATCCGCATAACTCTTCTGCCTGCTCTGAGCTGTTCTCATGTGCTTCTGAATCAGATGAACTTTTTCTGCCATCTCTTCTACCAATTCTGGTCCCATCAGCTTTCTTTCACCCACTTCATCCCAGAAAGATGGAGTTCGACACCGCTTCCCATATAATGCCTGAAATGGTGCCATCTATATACTGGAATGAAAACTGTTATTATATGAAAACTCAACCAAAGAAATATGTTAGTCCCAACTTCCCTGATAATCCATAGAACAAGCTCGTAGCATATCCTCCAATGTCTGAATTGTTATTTCTGACTGCCCATCTGATTGAGGATGAAAAGCTGTACTAAAATTTAATTCAGTACCCAACGACTTCTGAAGGCCTTTCCAAAAGTTAGAAGTAAACCTGGGATCACGATCTGATACAATGGAGAGAGGAACTCCATGTAACCTGACTATCTCTTTAAGATACAAACGGGAAAGTTGATCAAGAGAGAAAGTATCTCGTATAGCAAGGAAATGAGCAGATTTGGTCAAGCGATCAACAATAACCCAGATTGCATTATTACCTCGAGATGTCTTTGGTAATCCAACAACAAAGTCCATGGATATATTCTCTCATTTCCACTCTGGAACTAGTAAAGGCTGAAGCATCCCTTTCGGTAACTGCCGCTCTGCTTTAACCCGCTAACAAGTCAAACACTTCACAGTAAAATCAGCAATATCTCTTTTCATTCCATCCCACCAGTAATATTCTCGCAGATCTCTATACATCTTAGTACTGCCCGGATGAACTGAAAACGGAGAACTATGAGCTTCACATAACAACTCTCTCTTCAACTGTGAATCACAAGGCACACATAATCTCTTCCCAAATCTCAAAACACAATCATTATCAATGTTGAATTCAGGCAACTTACCTTTCTGAACCAGCTCTACCTTTTTCTGCAACTCACTGTCTTGCTTCTGTGCTTGCTTGATTCTGTCTGATAGAGAAGATCTCACTGATACCTGAAACAAAACAGAAGGACTTCCTGCACCAACAACTTCTATGCCAAATTTCATCAAATCGTTAACCAAAGGATCACGTTCCAAACACAACATTGTTAATGAAGCATTACTTTTTCGACTCAAAGCATCAGCCACTTTATTTGCTTTTCCCGGATGGTAATGAATTGTACAATCATAATCCTTGATTAATTCTAGCCATCTCCTCTTTCTCATGTTTAACTCTTTCTGAGTGAATATATACTTTAAACTTTTGTGATCGGTATATATTTCACACTTTACTCCATACAAATGATGCCTCCAAATTTTTAAAGCAAAAACAACAGCAGCTAATTCCAAATCATGTGTAGGGTAATTTACCTCATGAGTTTTCAACTGTCATGAAGCATAAGCAATTACCTGATCATTCTGCATTAGGACGCAACCAAGTCCTTTCAATGAAGCATCACTGTATATAACAAACTCACCATTCCTGGAAGGTAGTGCCAAAACTGGAGCATTCACCAATCTTCTTTTCAATTCCTGAAAACAATCATCACATTCTTTTGTCCAGATAAACATAACACCCTTCCGAGTTAGATTAGTCATTAGACTAGATAACCGTGAAAAATTTCTAACAAACCTTCGGTAATACCCTGCCAAACCAAGGAAGCTAAGAATCTCGGTTACATTTGTGGGTCTTGGTCATTCTTCCACAACTTTTGTTTTTGCAGGATCAACAGTTATTCCATCTTTAGAAACAATGTGACCAAGGAAAGAAATTTTTTGCAACCAAAACTCACACTTGCTGAATTTCCCATATAGTTTCTTTTCTTTTAAGGTTTTCAAGATAACCCTTAAATGTTTTTCATGCTCCTCTTTACTTTTAGAAAACACCAAAATATCATCAATGAAAACCACCACAAACTTATCCAAGAACTCATGGAAAATTATATTCATTAAGTCCATGAATACAGCAGGTGCATTGGTTAGCCCAAAATGCATTACTACAAATTCATAATGGCCATATCTCGTAGGGAACACGGTCTTCGGAATATCTGCCTCCTTTACCTTCAGCTGATGGTACCCCGATCTCAAGTCAATCTTTGAAAAAAAACTGAGCCCCCTGGAGCTGATCAAACAAATCATCGATATGAGGCAAAGGATATTTGTTCTTAACAGTGATATTATTCAAGTCTCTATAATAAATGCAAAGTCTCATAGAACCATCCTTCTTTTTAACAAATAAAACAGGAGCACCCCATGGTGATGTGCTAGGTCTAATGAAACCTTTCTCTAATAAATCTTGCAATTTCTCCTTCAACTCTAAAAGTTCAAATTGTGCCATTCGATAAGGGGGTTTTGAAATTGGATTAGCATCAGGAACTAAGTCAACAGTAAACTCAACTTCCCGATCTGGTATTATTCCAGGCAACTCATCAGGAAAAACATCAGGATACTCATTTACCACTGGCACATCATTAATCTGAACAGTTCCTTTATTTTCAATGACGTGTGCAAGGTAACATTCATTTCCATCTTTTACAAGTTTCTCGGCCTCTTGATATGTTATCAAAAGTAAGGGTTCATTATTGTAAACAAACTGAAAGTCTTTCTGAAAATAAACTTCTTTAGCTCTACAGTCAATCTTAGCATGGTAAATAGAGAGCCAATCCATACCCAGGATAACATCAAACTCTACTAGAGGTAGAACAATAAGGTTTGCAAGTAGGTTCTTTCCACAGATAAGGATAGGAAGATTCTTATAAATTCTTTTTGCCTCGACACTTCCCCCAGGTATTTTTACCAAAAGTTCAGGAGTCATTTCTTGAGATGGTATTCCCATTTTACTAGAAAAGGTTTCAGAGATGAAAGAATGTGTAGACCCCGAATCCAACAACACACTGGCATAATATGAAAAAACAAACAAAGTACCTGATACTACTTCATTTGATGGCCTGACATCTGCTGAAGTAGTTACGAAGGATTTCACCACCCCTTTCTGCTTGTAGTCTAACTGCTTCCCATCACTCATGCTCCTTGTCGGACACTCGTTTGCATAGTGACCCATCTCATTGCACTTATAACATTTCACTAACTATAAATAAAATTTGTTCTTACTTTCACCTTGATCCTTTTCAGTGCAATCACAAGCCTTATGTCCCATCTTACCACATCGGTAGCACTTCCCAGAATTCAGAAGACATTCCCCAGCATGCCTTTTGCCACATTTATCACAAACTGGAAACTTAGTTCTCTTACCATCAGACTTTTTTGAAGAATTATTACCTTTCCTCTGCCACCTCGGTCTCTTCTTCTGCTGGTTGTTATAGAAAACTTTGTCATCGGCAAACTCCATTTCCACCTTCTCAGCACATCGAACAAGCTTTTCATAACTTTTAAACTCACGAGAAGCTAATGCCCTTCGATACTTTGGCTTTAATCCTGAGTAGAAACGATTGATTTTACTATCAAGGTCCCGGATAAAATTTGGAGCATACCTTTCCAAACGAGTGAACCTTTCTTCATAGGCAGCCACTGAGTCTACCTCTTGCCTCAATTCCAAGAATTTCTTTTCCATCCTAAGTCGAACAGCCTTAGGAAAATACTTCTCAAGAAACATACCTTTGAATTCATCCCAGTCAAGAGCATCAATCTCATCGGCGTCCCTGATATTTTTAACCATAGACCACCACTGATCTGCTTCACCCTCCAAATGGTAAATAGCAAGACTAACCTTTTGATTGTCTGAACACCCCATGACATCAAAAATCTTCTCCAGTTATTTAATCCACCCTTCATCTAGAATAGGGTCAGATGATCCTCTAAATGATGGTGGATGTTGCCTCATGAAATGTTCCACCACTGACATGTTCCTCTGCGGTTGATCTGGCTGATCTCGTGCATGGACACCACCGCCATTTATCGCCTGAGTCAACTGCGCCATTACTGCAACAAACTGTTCAGTTCCAATTTCGACCATTTCTGGATGCTGATTCGGAAGGTTATTTCCTTCTGTATGCCTTCCTAGCACTGCTTCCCTGTTTCCTCTGCGGAAAACCATTCTGAACAAACATGTCTTAGATGAAGCAACATGGTAATCCGTAAATGCTATATCATTTCAAAAAAAATATTTTTGGATAATCATTTAATATAATTCTAACTCCTAAAGTTATCTAAACCGACCTTTGATACCAACTATAAGGCCCCAGCCTTAAACCTTACTTAATCTTGAGTTATTACAAGATTACACATTGAGGATCTTTTCGGGTTTAGAGTTTTAGAGAATTAGATCATAAAACTTGCATTACATTCCACATATAAACAAAGTGGTTACATAAAGATAGTATTCTTCATTTCCATCAATGGAAACACATTTAGAATAAAACATGGATTATTTCTTGACACATCCTTGACTCTATCATCTTATCATGTACCTTTCCCTTGACCTGTGAAAAACATTTCAAAAACTTGGGATGAGCATAAAAACTCAGTATGGGTTATAAAAAAAACATGGAAAGGAAACATGAGCTCATATATACATAAGAATGAAATCATAATTTACCCATAATACATAGGCACTTTAACATACCTCATAAAATCATGAATAAATCATTGAAATCATAAGACATAAAGGTAGCTTGAGGCATTCATAACATTCTTAGATAGGGAGTAACCCTCTTGGTTACATTTGGAATACCCATCACAGTATATTCCCTAAAATCTCTTCGGAGAAACCTTAACGTTTCACTCCTTCGCGTTACCCAATGCATTGGAGAGATATAACGGGCTCACCCGCCCTTAGTTTATCACGGAACCACCCGTCTTCATAATAATGCCCAAGAACCATAACATAATCATATCACATAAAACATGCATAAAGGAAACATAACATTTCCACATTTCAATCACGAGATATCAATACAACACATTGATATAATAAAAACATTATGAAAACCATTTTCAATACCAAAATCAATGAAAAGTAAAACATGGTATTTATTTTTCTTTTAAAAAGAAGGTATGGCTTGTAGAGGAAGCCGAAACTCAAATAACGGTCACGACGGCGGAGAAGTCGTTGTCGCCGCATACGTACGACAAAAACATTCCCTTTTGTCATTTAGTAAACGCTTCGTATAAAAAAGATTCCTTTTGAATAAATGTAAAATTCAAAGGGGTTTATACACCGTATAAAAGAAAGTTGTGTATAAAACAAAATATGCCTCAATGAAAGGAGATTGAGACGAAGTCCCATACCTCGTATCTGACTTGACCCGACCGTTATTTAATCTCCTGAATAATAAACTTGAGTTAATCTCTACTTTCTTAAGAACCTTTTTCAAGTTCATTATTCCTTTTATACCATGTTATTAACATCATGTAATCATTTAAGTTAATAATGTTTATTTTGTCGGTATTTGGTTCTTAAGTCAAAAATAGACTTCTTACACTTACATATTGTTAATTTGGTCAAAGGTTCATTATATCCAGAATGATATTAATGATTTGGATAACATATATATCATATATATTCATCATATACATGTATTTATAATATTACATCACATTTAGAGGTAAGAAATGAAATGCACCGTTCATGGAGACGGTAAGCCGTACGTACGCATGAACGCTACTTCCATTTCTATTTCATATTTTCTGGAATGGAATCATAATGTTATAAAGTTATATTATAATTCCAGTATAATATCATATATAATATCATAGTTCCATCCTTTATATTTCCCACATATGGTATTAACGAATCAAATCACTTTTAGGGGGCGGTAGTCCGCACTTCCTAAAGTGAAGATATCGTGTTTACCCATAATGGGAACCATAAAGATATGCCCAAAATGAAAAAAACAGAAGCATAAGGAAAACATAAACATATTATATATCATATATAAAAATAGTGACATCATTATGGCCACCTTTGAAGGTGTTAAATGAGTATTGAACAATCATCGTTTCGGGAGGCAGAATTTCGCCATCCACGGAAACCGTATGTTCTTCAACCATTTGATGTAGTTGTGTGAGAGTGTAGCTCAAATAAATCTTATAAAAACATCCTAGTATATTGAATATACTGGTTTTGTTACAAAAGAAGTAAATAAAAAGAGTTTAGGGGGTTGTAGAAGCAAAATAAAACAAATGAACATTAGAGAATGAATTACCTTAAAAAGTGTAACTCCTTTTGATTTGAGCCTAAAGGCTTCCTTTGAAAGGATTATTCCCAAAGGGAAACCTCTAGGATGAGGAGAGGGATGTGGAGAGAGTAAATGGGCAGATTTTGGCCGAGCCAAAGGCTTGAGTAGTTTGTGAAATGAGGTAGAGGTGGGGGCCTTTTATAAGAGGAGAGGAGGGGCACTTTTGGAAAGTAAAGAAATATTACTTTATTTGAAAATGTGTTTCGGTTTTAAAAGGTCCCACATTGATATAATTAGTGTATAAGGTGATAATGGTTCGAAATCCACTCATACAATTGGTTTTGGACATGTGTAGTTCATAGATTTTACATTATCTTTCCATTTTATTTAAATCGTCAAATAATGATGTCATCGCTGCATCATTATTATGTCATAAATAATTTAATTTATTTAATGTCTAAAAATAATAAAATAAGAACTATGATGTAAGAAATCTTTTTATCTTTCCAATTACTATTTATAATAAAAAATATGATCTTTATAACCCCATGTAAAAATTGTTTTCGTAAAACATCTCTTGTTTGTGTCATTTTTACTTTAACATTTAATAAAAAGTTATTTATGTCATTTCCAAACCAAAGTGTCTCCATGGGGTCCCAAAGTTGACCCATGGCTTGTATTGGTCGGCCATGACACAACCAATAAGGTTGGGACATGTGTCTAGGTCATTTCATATTATTAAAGCATTATTTACACCTTAAACTACACTAATTACCACTAATCGCGATTAAGAACTTAATAAGTTACTATTCAACAAAAAATTATTTTAATCTCATTGAACCACATTTTACTTCTTAATGACAACCATGTATTTCGGATTTTAAAAATTCAATACACATTAGTGGTAAACTTTAATTTAACTGAAAAATCAGTTTGCTTGATTACCACTTAGTGGTTTCACTATTCATCAAAAATTGAAGTTTTTCAGAAAATTACCAAAAATTCACCCTAAGCTATATTTGATATTCCGAATTCAAAAATGAAGTATATTTTACATAATTAAAATCATATAAGTCACATTAATTAATTTAATAATTAATTCCCGCTGCCAGAGCAAATAGCGTGTTTTTACAAAACAATAAGTATCAAAAGATTGACACCAGTTTAAGTCTAATTTCAAAGTGAAATTGTTTCCAATGACCACCATTGGATTAAATGGTAAAAATATATTCATATTACACATTAATAACAATTCAAAAGATAATCTAATCATATAAATAAATTAGATTAAAAAGCAGTTTTGATGTAAAATGCAGTATATTTCACTATTCATTAAAAAATGAACATTGTCAGAAAAATACCAAAAAGTCACACAAGGTAAATTTTGATGTCCCAATCATAAAGAATAAGTTTATTTTGACAAACATAGTTTATAAAATTGTCAAATATATATTTAAAAATGGTTTGCCATCAAAAGGTAGTAAAACAATCTTTTAAGAATATTAGTGTATTCCATGCATAAGATTGTATTTATTTTCATTTTAATCCTCTAAAACACTATCTTAATCAATAATAGACATAGATAAAAATATCTATTATTCATTACATACTTGGGATGTTACACATATAGACAATCATAGCTTAAATATAAATATATAATGTAAATTTCTTTCCTAATTAATTGATATGGTATTTATACAACTATATTCAATCCATTCAAAAAACCACATCAAATTTTAATATAGGGAGAAATTAAAATATTTACAGGAAAAACATTCCCACAAATTTCTATCAGATTGGATCTATAGAATTGTTATGAAATCATCATAACACTATGATTTTTAACTACTTAATCTACATCAAACCATTATTTTGGTGATGCTATACTCTTATAAAAACTTCCATATATAAAAGTGTTGTTAATACATGAATAAAATAAAGTATTTATAGTTAAAAAATGAATGATATGTGAAAATTTCACCACTTTTAACTTATGAACCACATCCAAAGTTATGATTTCATAAGACATTCATTTTCCTTTTGAAATTAGAGTTTTTTTAGTCTTATAATCCTCATTTTTTGATGGATTAGGTAATTGATTCACCAAATTACCAATTTCTATGCATTTGAAGTACTAAAGTGTGTGGGGTGCATTAGTTTGAATCATATTATCCACTATTCCACTGAATGGTCTATTATTCTTCTCTTAAAAATAAAAAACAAGATAAATAGGGATCCCACACTTGAAAAACATATCCTTACATTCAAGAAATCACCTAAGTGATTTTTTCCACAATTTTGGCATGGTGGTGGTCACACTTTATTCCATGTATGTGACAAACAATTGAATTTCCCATGAAATACCATATTTTTTTACCACTATAACTATTAGAATGTTAGTTTCAATCATCCATTTCCACCTTGAATGAAAATTGAATAATCAATTCATATATTCTAAAGTATTTTTTTAGAAAATACCTTTTTTATGAATTTATTTACTACCACTAAAGAAGTGAGCAATTTGTCTTTATGGATTGATAAAAAATAATAAATAATACCTTCAAAGTCTTGTAAAGTTTTCTTCATATGTACTGATAGATTAATCATTCTTATGCTTAAATTATAGAATTACACTATAAATTTTAGTATGAAGAGTCTAAGAAAAGAACTTATTAATAAATATCATTTAAGCCTCTCCAGTTCCATGGGATTTATTTGTTCCATTTTACTTATATTCCTAATAAGATTACACTATTGATCATATTATATTTCTAAGTGATAGAGCATTAAAAATAATTATCATGTTCCAATCACTAGATAATGGAAAATTCTATTTCCATCACATTGATTCATTTCTAAAAAATTAATTAACTAGAAGAAACATTGAACTAAGGTGGATGTTTTCACAAAAAAGCCTTAATTTCACTATTCTCATTAATTGGTTTATTCAATTGTTCAACATGATTTTTATCATTATTCATTGATTGAGAAAAATAATAATGAATTTATATATTGTTTTTCATTCCATATTCCAATCCACTTAGTTTCTCATGAGAAAAATCATTATATTTTCCTTCACATTCAATTATAACATGATTCCTCCCATTTTCATCCATTGAATTAAACCAAAATAGATAACATTAATGTTTGAGAAACAATATTTTTTATAAATAAATCATATGATAAGAAAACCAATCATGAAATGTCCAGAATGATTAAACCTGCATATAAACCAAAAATAATTAATGTTCACAGCTAGGGGTTTTACCAAAACTGTTTAATACTAATATTAAAAAAATAACTAAACCATATTATGATACCAAATAATGTGACCCAATAATTTCTTACATATTAATTAATCATTTTTAAATTAATGTTTTACAAAAAAACACAATAATACATGATTGAGCATAGTAAAGGTTTAGTGACTTTTTCTAATAGATATATAAGTATTTTTTTTGTGAAATATATTCAATATCTTATAAAACATTATTTATGTATTGTAGCCTTCTAGGATTATCATACATAATGTCCTTATTCATTAACTTGGGAAAGGGGAAGTATAAGATGGTGTGAAGTTGGATTATTAGTAAGGGTAAACTTTGGAAATAATAGTCAATGATATTAAGTATGAATAAAATAAGCACAAGGTTATTACAACATGATCATAACATATGAAAATTATGTCCAATCTATCAATTTCATAAATCGCGTGTCATGGAATAAGATTCTATCCAAACATAAGACATGTGTATAATAATGAAGCCAAAATATTGATTCAAAGAGAATAAAATGTGTATATATCACAAGAATTTAGATCACAAAAATTAATAGTATATCATAGTATACCAAAATTTTATGAACCTAAACTCATCCACTAATTATATTATAGACATGTAATTAGGTCCGTACATAAAAATTATTGAAATAAAACAAATTCCTATATAAAGCCTCACAATTTTGGATTCTAATATGATAATAATTCTTTCTATATTCTCGTTTATTTATCTAGATTATTACTTTCATTGGTGAATCTTTATGAGATATTAGTTGTCTTTTTTGAGTTTTAGAGACTTTTTGGTTCACACAGCCAACACCATGACCGTGGTGCAAGCTCTGTGTCCCTAGTGATCCATTGTGTAAAATGGGAAAGTAAAATGTTTGGGAGGAGGCATGGTAATGGTAAATTAGTGTTGGGGAATCTCCCATGGACTATAATGAGAGATTCTTAACCATGTATATTGTTGATTCCATAGTGAGGAAATTATGGTAAATACATTAGTAAATTTTGTGGGTGGTGGTCATATTGGGATACCTAGAATAAACATGTTGTAAGTTACCATGAACCTGTTAGAGGTCACATGAGTCTTTGAAACAAAAGAAATGGACACCATACATTTTTGATATTGAGTGTTGAAATCAGAAAAAATTTCAAATGTTAATGAGGGGTATTTAATTCGAATTTAATATTACTGTTACATATATTAATAGATATGTTCTTATCTCTTGATTATTACCTTTATCCAGATTCTCTTTACATGATCTTATGTTGAGTCTGGTTGATGACATTTTAATTGATGTTACAGCCTTGGATAACCTCTTTCTCCATTAACCTCATCATGTGACATATCTATAACATTAACTCATGGAATATGTGTGTAGTTCTTACTTATTTTGACTCATAGTAACCCCATCCCTCTTCCATGCTCAATGTCCCTTTAGAAACAAATTCTTCTTTCATAATTTGAAATGAATGATTACCCATCATGGAAATAATCACTAGGTATTTATTAGTTCTACTATCAATAAATTTATTATTTATTGAGTTCCATTATAAAACCATGTCATGTTAAATTCGAATTGGTTCTAAAAACTCTTTGTGTGTGGGCCTGTTCATGTATTTTTTTGGAAGGGATATGGGTTATGAAGCCCTTAAAAATCATGATGTTGATGTCAAAAACATTATTATAGGAATTCTATAATTTATAGGTCCTTAATACCGAGTAGGTTTCCATATTCTATTGTGTATGTGTGAAAAGCTGAAAAATCATTATGACATATGACAGGTTGTTCTGTGTTTTGACATAGCATATAGAACTATTATGTGACATGGTATGCATATGAATGTGTGTATAGCCTATGAGAACATTATTTTTGTGCTATGAATCTAGATATACAGTACTGATATTATGATACTATTTCCATGTGATGTATTTCATATGTTCTATGTTATTATTATTCAATTCATGGTACCAAAGTGACAGGTGAATGCATAATGACTTAGTGGCCTTAGAGATGGAGCATGTTTATATGAAATATGTGACATGATAACACGATTGAATTTTATGATGGGGTCTAATGGCCTTGTGTGGATTTACCCAGGGGCATGATAGTCTTATACAATGTTTCCCAAGAGGTAATTGTGGGGCATGATGGTCATATGTGATATGATCCAAGATATAGCTATGGGGAATGATGTCTATATGTGGTTTGACTAGGATGCATATTAAATATACTGCTATTGAGAATTCTTATGGCCATATCCTCTAATTATCAATTACCCTTGAAAATTTAGTTATTCTTATGGATTAGATCCGAATTAGGCACGACTAAGGTTCATGATGGCTTGGTTAGGACACAGTCGACCAATATGGTATTGTTTTGTTGGGTGTTCATCTATTTTATTTTCAACTCATAGACCTTTATATACATGTGGAATTATGTAAAGGATGCATTGGTGGTGTCCTACTAGGTTATACTCAAACCCTACATGGGTATCTTGGTGCATGTATGTGTTTTATAACTAGGGATATAGGGAAGGGAAAGGTCTATATAATAGGCATTTGAGGAGATGAATGATTAGAGTCTAAGGTAATGCTTGGAAATAATTTGTACTATTTCTATTTAATTTATTGATATTTTCATTTATCAATAATAGGTTTGGATTTTCTCTTTAGGATCCAATTTTATTTTCCATATATTATATTGGCTAAATCTATTACTACACTATGGATTATTTATCTTCCATAGAGATATTATACGTTTCTTTATTTTATCATGTTCATAGTGCCTGATAATGATTACTATGGGTATAGTATCCCCACAACACAATTTGATCATAACCTCTAGTAAACATATTATTATGTATAGGGTAGGGTGCATGAGGTCTTTTAGCATCTCCACTAATGTATTGTTTATGAAATACATGTTGTGGAATTACAAAATATAATCAGAGGGAGTTACCATTTTGATTACTTGTTGACAATATTTTGTGACATGGTGAAAAGTAGTTAGTTTATATGGGGATCTAGTAGGAGAGTTTCATTCATGTCTAGCTAGCACATGTGTATCTGAACATGGTGTTACCATCGATGAGACAACTGTTATAGTTATGATCCTATGATTTTATATTGATCCTAAATATGTAGTACATAGACTATTTATGGTATTTGGGAGTGCGCATGCATCTTGGGAAGGAAAATAGTATCACATGTCATATATATATGCCAATTGTGTTCTTCATGGTAGTTATTTAATTAAATTCCTTGATTTGTAATGATTTTGAGTGATATATTTTTGTTCTCTATAGTTATATTATATCTGTTTTAGAATTTTTTAGTTGGGCATGTACATGCGGTTGTGTTTTGTAAAATATGTATATGATTTTGACTAATGTATTGGTATAGATAATTGGCATGGGTCGAGAGTAGTACAAGGGGGGTTATACCTTATTGTTGCAAGTATCATCCTAGGATAGTTTTGCCGTATAAATTCCTTATTTGTTCCTATGAAATGATTATGTTTTAACTTAAGTATGCTCTTATAGGTGATCTAAGAATATGTTGGAATTTCAAATAATGATACTTTAACATCATCTTGATGGGACACCTAGAGAAGTTCTAAATGACAGTCTAAAAATGAATAACATGTTAGTTATACCACCATACATTCATATGAATGCAGAGGAGCATGATCTCACAACAAATCCCATAATTTATGTTGGATGAAACCAGACTCGAGTCAGATTCGAGCTATCACAGTATAAGTGGAGGTCTTGGATGATATAGTATAATCAAGTGTATCCCTCTATATCATTCCTCCAATGTTTGATTGTTATGAGAAAGTTTTCCTAGAATGGTTCTCAATTATTTTTCTAGAGATAAGAATCATGTTTGAGATATTGATTTATACTATAGAACAACCAATATTTATTCCTCCTTATCATATGACAAAAACTAAGGAAAGATAGTTTAATTGAAATATAGAGGATTTAAAGGTGAAAGGATTTATCAAACTGAGAACATCACCATAGGGTGATTCCATATTGTATTCCAAGAAGAAAGATCACAATCTATAGATTTTTTAGGACTTAAGGAGGCTAAATTAGCTAAAATAGAAAAAATATACCTTTACCCTGGATTCATGATTTTTTTTGATCATTTACATGGATCTTGGTGGTTCTTTAAGATTGAACATAATTCAGGATACCATCATTTGTTGGACACATAATAAGTTATTCACAAGATAATTTTTGTGAGTTAGTATGGACTGTTTTAATTTCATGTCATGCCTTTTGAGTAGAAATGCAATCTTTTGATGTTCATAGATGTCCTGAACATGATTTTTGATCTATATATTGAATCTTTCATTGTTTTTTTATTGAAAGATGTCCAAATATACTACAACACATAATATTTTCATGTTAATCACATAGAGATTATATTAATAAGACATTATGTGCTTCTGATTTATGATAAAATGTAGATGTTTCACTTATATATTCATGTGGTGATTTCCATTAGGAATATGATATCTAAGGCCTAGATTATAGTGTACCCTTAGAAGTTATAAGATGTGATATCATTGTAAGAACAAAGAAATTAGTCTAATATTATAAGTTTCCTTGGGATTTTGAGGTATTATTGATTCTACATCCAAGAATTATCATTTTTGGAAACCCCAATAACTATGTAGACTAAATCGGTGTGATATTTGAGTGGTATGATTAGTTTGAATAGGTCTTCTGAGAGTTGAAGAGATGATTGTTGATAGTTCCAGTCTTGATCCTACTAGATCAAGGAATTGGATAAAATGTATATTATGATTTCTTGGGTGTTTGGTTTGGAGTTGTGCTGATTTTGATGGATTAGTTATTTTTCTTATTCATCATTTCAATTATGAATCTATGAGTGTATGAATTGGGCTGATAACATAGGGTTGATTACTTTGGGATACAACCTGAAGTGTTAGATGAACTCTCTCTTTGGTGAGGGGTTTATCATATAGAAGAGCTATAATAGATTATGATATATCTTCTCTCACTATGATCTCAATCTGGATTAGATGAATGGGTTTAGTATATATAGACATTTATATTTTAGATATCCTATTTTTCATGGATAGGTAATGTCATTGTATATTCTCTAAGTTAGAGAATGATTGAGATAGAAGAGTTAAGAGAGCTGCCTTCGTAGAAAGAATAACATATGATGATTTTGACAGTGTAATTTATTTAGGATGAATTAGAGGACCATGGAGTGCTAATATGATCTCAATTAGTGATCACATATTCCTTGGTGGAATTTTTAAATACCATCCACAAATAAGATCTTGATTACTTAGTGATGCGAGAATGGTTGGAAGGATGTGACCGAGTTCTAAGTTCGTCAATGGATTATGATGATGTGATCATTGTTCATGGGGAGTGGTGGTTCCTACTCCAACAATTGAGGATCTAATAAGATAATATCACACATAAAAATGGGATGTACATCTAGTGATATAGAAAATCTTCCATAAAATATGACATTAGATATAGTGTCTAGGTGTTAAGAGATACATCACTAGTTTTGTTTTAGAATGCATTAACTAAAAAAGGATAAAACTTGACCATCATCATCTTGGCAGTTTTACTTATACACTTTTGATCCCTATATTGATATGGGATGACATGACATTGTAATTCATGGTAGGGTTTCCTAGGAACAGAAGGTTTCATGAAGCTATTTGGGTCATAGTTGGTTAGATAAAGAAAGCATCCCATTTCATTTTCATCTGAGAGACTCACTATGTTGATGAGTTAGGAAAGAATTATTTCAAAGAGATTGTACAATTATATGAGGTTCGTTTCAGAATCATATCAACTTGATACATGTGTTTCACATCATAGTTTGGTAATGGATTATATAAGGAATTGGGGACTTTTTTGAAGTTTAGTATAACATACTATCCATAGAGCTAATGAAAAACATAAAAGGTTATTCCGATCCTTGAAGATTTTATTTGGGAATGAATCCTAGACTTTAGTGTAGCATGGGATGATCATCTAGACTTGGAAAATATTTCTTACAAAAGAAGTTTCCTGAATTTTATTTAGATGGAACCTTTTACCTCTCTTTGTGGGACACTATATCATTCATTTCTATGTAGTCATGAGGCTGGTGTGGTAGCCTCTGTGATGCTCAGTATAATGAAAGTGACCACTAAGAGAGTGTAATTGGTCTATATGTGGTTAGTAACTACTCAGATCCCACATCAATCATATGATGACAAAAAAAGATTAATGTTGGTGTTCCCTATTGTAAATCTATTTTTCTATGGGTGTCACCTTAGTCGGTGAATCCACATTTTAAAAAGTAGGGGAATCTGGTATCATAGTTTTTTGATAGTTTAAGATCATGACATTTTTCAAAGAACTATATTAAAATTTTTACCTTCATCTATATTATAATTTAATTCAAGATGTGTTTTATTGTCTGGACTTCAAAGGTATATTCCCAATCCCTCACATGTGATAAACTACAAGGACATTTATCTATATCCTAACACTTAAATCATGGAACAACCAGTTCAGATAATGGATTTGAGTAGTGAGGTTACCAGGTGGATGAAAATGTTACTTGTTTGAGTAGTGCTCCAGAATTGATAGATCTAAGGGGATATATGAGAGAGAGAGAGAGACTAATGTTTGGGATAAATTTAATGAGTTTTTCAAGTAGGACCTCTAGAGATGCTTCTCAAGGATGAGAAGTCCTTAGTGGGGGAGATTTTAATGCCTAAAATTTTAAATTTATAATATTTTAAGACTTGTTTCTAACTTATATTTATGGTATCTTTGTTTTTCCATTCTTGGTTGAAGCCTTATGAGCCTTTGGGAGGTTCTTTGGTGTTCTGGAGAATTTTTTGTTCAACATATATATCACCACCCTTATGGTGAACCCAATTTTACTCCATCGTGATATTCTATCACTACTAGAAAAACAAGTATTTGTGACGGGGCATTTGCGACGGGATCCCGTCGCAAATAGCCCGTTGCTGAAAACGCCGTCGCAACTACACTTATTTGCGACGGGCCCGTCGCTAAAGCCTTTTTTTGCGACGGTCATTCTCCCCATCGCAAATAGTATTCCGTATTTTTGTAAAAAACTTTTAAAATAGTTTTTGCGACGGGACCCGTCACAAATACCTTTTGCGACGGTACCGTCGCAAAAACTATTTAAAAAATAAAATAAAAAACTATTAATAATACTAGTATTTCGACGGGCATAGTATCCCGTCGCAAAAACTATTTTTTTTAAAAAATAAAAACTATTAATAATACTAGTATTTGTGACGGGCATAATATCCCGTCGCAAATACTATAAAAAAATAAAAAAAAATAAATTATTAATAAATTATTTTAATTAATATAATAATAGAATTATAATTCACAAATAAAAATAATAAATTATTAATAAATTATTTTAATTAATATGATAATAATAGAATTATAATTCAAAAATAAAAAATAATAGAATATTAATAAATGATTTAATTAATATAATAATATTAGAATTATAATTCATAAATAAAAAAAATATTAATAAGTTATTTTAATTAATATAAAAATAATAGAATTATTTTACATTCAAATATTAAAATAATTCAAGTATTACAAAAAATATAATTAAATTATAATATTATAAAATTTTAATATATATATAAAATTTAATATTATAAAATATAAATAATATTATTATTCATATTAATATTGTTATTTAAAAATATAATATTATTAATATTTTATAATGAGACAGAAACTACGAATAGAAAAAAAAATATTTTGATTTCACAAATTTTATAACATAAATACAATCTCTAATCTGAAGGAGGGGGGGGGGGAGGTGGGGGATCTGAAGATGGTGGTGGAGGAAACTCCATCCCTAAAGCATGAGTGAGTCGGCGCATGTACTCCATCTGCTCCTGATGCTGCTGCTGCCACCGACTCGCCTGCTCCTCGTACAGCTGCTGCTGGCGTCGACGCTCCTCCTCATGCTGCTGACGCATCTGCTCCTTCTCCTGTCGGAGACTCTCTATCTGTGCAGTCTGAGATCGCAACTGATCCTCATACTGTGTAGTAGAAGAAGATGCACGAGCTCCTCTCGAGCTGGACGCCGACATCGCAGCACTGGCATAATAATCTCCGGGAGTCAGTCGAGAGCCGATACCAACTACCCGGCCCTTCTCGAAGGCATACTGGGTGGCCTGCATCCATGCCGCTTCATCAAACTGACGGGCAGTGGTCTGATCTGATGACTCGGCCTGACTCTCAGGTCGGGCCTGTGACGCTGCGGCCTCATATGACTCCTATAGTTGCAATTTAAAATTAAAATTGTGAATATATTATATGCAGTTAATTTTTAAACTTGAAAACAAATAATACTGACCACGATGTGATGCTGAAGATCACCTCTGAGCTCCCCAGTAGCAGGATCACTATACATCCTCCGATATACGTCGTACTCTGTAATATCGGGGTGCTCGACAGCCTATAAGAATAAAAAATAAACTGTTAATATTTACAGTTATATAAAATATTTATAAATAATGTACGTACCAGATGCTGTCTATGAGTACTGAAAGAACGACTCCCAGCTCGATGAGTCACCTCCTGTCTCCCCCGATTCTGCCTCCCCACCGAAGATCTCCTCTGAAAGGCACCACTCAACTAGTGCGCACATAATCCATCCCATACATGAGATGAAATATACTCTGGTCGGTGTGCTCTACATGACTCGTCAAAATCTGACACTCCTGCTTTCTTCATCGCAGCTTTTCTTAAATTGTGCAAAAACCGACGAAGGCGATCACGCATGGCCACCTCCCATGCCTCGTGGATGGCGTCACACATGGTATCCTCGATCAGATACCATAAACCCTACAAATAAATCAAAATATCAAGTTAGAAATGAAATAATTTTCAAAATAAAAAATATTTATTATTAAGTACGTACCAACCAATGGCTGAACATGGTCTGCTTCACATCAATGGGAATCTACTCCCATGTGGTCCACGGCTGAGAGAAATAGTTGCGCAAAATAGCGCTGCCCTGTCCGACTGCTATATGCGGAAAACTGAAAAAATAATAAACATTTATTATGTGAATAGATTAATGAAATCTTAGTCAAATTCACAGGTTATCACACAAGTTATCACACCTCTGTGTGCGTGGATCAAACCCAAGACGTGGACGTCGCTCGGGGACGGGGTCAGGAATCATCAATCGTGCAAGACCGCACCCCCTCCGCGTACTCCCTGGAGCGCCTGCAGGATGAGGGTCATCTGTCAGCAACTCATCCGCATCGAAAGTCAGGTCAGCATCCGCCAACTCACGAAATGTGGCGTCGTCCATCTGAAACAGAAAATATTAATGTTAGCAAATAATTTATAATTACAATTATATATACATATATACATATTATGATTGTATATAAATACCATGGAATGCTATCAGTGTTCATCTTCATCATCATCTTCATATATGTCAATTTCATCTTCATATTCCTCCTCAACATCATCGATATCCATTCGAGTTACAGTTGCTTCATCTCTTACCATTTCAAATTCATATGTGACATCATTAACATCACCGTCATCACCGACTCTTAAATGTGGGGTGTCATCATCGATACTCATGTCTCTTTGTAAAAATGATAGATTTTGAGTACTCTCTTGAAAAAATTCAATTCTTTTCACATCAGTGAAAGCACATTCACTTTGACTAAACTGATTGTCTCGAATTTTGATTTTTATTACACTCCACCAATCAGTCAATTCTCTTGATGTTGCACAGTACTTCGCGTAATAAACTTGATATGCCTATTGAGCCAATAAGAATGGTTCATTTACTGCGAGAACACTTTTACATTTAATATCGATGATTCCATGAGTCGGATGAACACGCACGCCTCTCTCTGTATCCAACCACCAACATTTGAACATGGTTATGTAATGTTGTCCAAGATAACAGAGTTCAATGATTTCATCAAGTATTCCATAAAAGTCAACTTCATTTTCTCGATGATGAGATCCTCTCAAGCTAACTCCACTGTTCATTGTTTTTTTCGATTCCCCATATGCATGTGTGTGGAATCGAAATCCATTCACCACATATGCATTATAAGTTTTAACAAGTTTGGAAGGTGGGTTACTCAATACACACAGTCGTTTGTCAATTTTATCAGCATGTAGAGACACCTGAAAATTTGTGAAATAATTATCAATATAGTAAACTATACATTGAATGAGTTGCTAAAAGATAAAGAATTTATGTTACCAGTTTTTGAAACCACTGAGAGAAATTTTTCAGTCGACGTTCTTCGAGAGCAGCTGCTGTAATTTGTGGAATTTGTTTCTTGATATGATTATCATACAACCTATAAAAACCAAAGTTATTTACTGTAACATAAATGATAGAATAAGTGATATAAACACTTACAGTAAAACTGATGTCATCTCTTCACAGTTGAGCAGAACATACGTATGAGCTCTCTGATGTTCATCATCTGAAAGCCAGCGTTCATAAACTCCACCAAAACCAAGCTCTGACTGGTTGAAAACAGATAATTGATTGTCGATTTCATCAATATTCCTCTTGTTCCGTCCCATTCGGTTGTGTTTTGAAGGATACTCAGATTCAAAATAATGGGAGCAGAAAAAAGATATTTCCTCTTGCAAATAAGCTTCTGCAATAGATCCTTCAACAGATGCTTTGTTACGTACTTTTCTTTTCAATTTTTGCATGCATCTTTCAAATGGGTACATCCATCGAAACTGTATCGGACCTCCACATTTGGCTTTATATGTCAAATGTAACATCAAATGTTCCATTGAGTCGAAGAAAGACGGCGGAAATATTTTTTCCAGTTTACATATAATTACAACAACATCTTTTTCAAGTTTTCCTAGAGCATTATAATCTTCCGTAGCTGCACAAATTTCCCGAAAAAAAAAGAGACATGTCAGTTATGGAATCCCAAATCACAGAATTCAACAGACCTCTTAATCCAATGGGTAGAAGTCTCTCCATTATAACATGACAATCATGACTTTTTAATCCAGTAATATGACCATTCTTTACACATCTACCCAAATTGGAAGCACAACCATCTGGAAGTCTCAAATCTACAATCCACTGACAAAATAATAAACGATTTTCTTTAGACAATGTATAAGCTGCTTTTGGTTTCAGTAACCTTTCTGTTCTGACATTCTCAAAGAGTTCCAATTCTGGACGCCTGCAAATTTGGGCAAGATCTAAACGTGCATTTACATTGTCTTTGCTCTTTCCTGGCATATCCAAAACTGTATGAAGCAAATTATCAAAACAGTTTTTCTCAATATGCATGACATCCAACATGTGGCAGACCAACAAATCAGACCAATATGGAAAATCCCAAAATATGCTACGTTTAATCCAATTGTGTTCTTTCCCAAATCCAGAAATTTTCTGTTGGATTATTGTGGGACCAAATGTGATGGGAGGTAATGAAAATACAACTGATTTTAACTCTGAACCTGATAGCATTTTTGGAGGTCCATCCATTTCAACTGTTCCTTTTCTGAAATGAGATCTGTTTCTACGAAAAGGATGATCAGCTGGAAGAAATCTGCGATGACAGTCAAAATAACAAGGTTTATTTCCATGAATGAGCATAAATGCTTTGTTCTCTCCCATACAGTAAGGACATGATTTCTGACCATGTGTACTCCAGCCAGATAACATCCCATAAGCCGGGAAGTCACTTATTGTCCACATCAATGCTGCTCTCAGTATGAAATTCTGTTTCGTTGCAACATCATATGTACTGACACCAGTACTCCACAATAAATTTAATTCATCAATAAATGGCTTCAAATAAACATCAATATTTTTCTTCGGATGTACTGGAATTAGTAAAGTCAAAAAGATATATGGCTCCTTCATCAACATCCATGGAGGTAAATTGTACGGAGTTAAAAAAACAGGCCAACAAGAATATTGACTACCATAAGATCCAAACGGACAGAAACCATCAGTGGAAAGGCCCAGTCGAACATTTCTAGCTTCTAAAGCAAAGGATGGATACACTCTATCAAAATGTTTCCATGAATCACCATCGGCTGGATGATTCAAGCTTTTATCAGTTGAAATATTCTATTTATGCCATGACATCATTGTCGCTGTATTCTTAGACATGAATAAAAGCTGAAGTCTGGATGTAAGCGGAAAATATCTCAACTGTTTTACAGGAATCAAACCAGACTTCCCGTGTTGTCCTTCTTTATATCTCAGTTTCCCACATGTGGGAAAACTATCCAACGACTCATTTTCCCCAGAATATAAAATGCAGTCATTTGAACATGCATGAATCTTCTGAAAAGTAAGTCCCAAATTTCGAACCAGCCTCTTACTTTCATAGTAATTTGCAGGTAAAACATTTCTTTCGGGTAACAGTGTTTTCAGCAAAGAAAATATCTGGTCAAAACAGGTGTTTGACATTCCGTTATCTGATTTGATAGCCATAAATTTTTCAACTGCTTCTAATTTGCTCATCTTGCAGCCAGGATATAATGCATCCTCAGCAGACTTCAACAACTCATAAAATTCAGATGGTACCAACTCAGGATTTGAAGCTATATCAGCCGGAGTTTCTGTATGTTGAACAGATGAACCTGCAACATCATGTACTAAATATTGAAACTGGGATGGATCTAGAATCAAGTTGGTATCACCTGCTCTGGAACTACGTTCACCGTGTTGATACCAAAAAACATAATCTTCTTGAAAACCAAAACGCAAGAGATGTTCCCCCACTTTGTCAAACGTGTCAAACGTTCTCAATGCACATTTTCTACAAGGGAATTTTATTTTTCCTTCTGAAACAAATTCTGGATTTGATGCCGCAAATGATAAAAAAATCTCCACACCCTCTATATATACTGGATTTAAACCAGAACCATTTGGATTTCTACGTTGATTTATCCATATGCGGTTATCTAATAATGACTGTTGACGACCTCGTTGTTCCATATTTTTCTATAAAATATAAAATCATTACTGATTTTGAATAATTTGTTAGAAAAAACACTCAAGCAAGGATTGAATATATTGATAATAAAGCAAAACCTGTTACAAATATTGATAATTTTAATATTATATTGATTTCTTTTTTAATAATACTAATATAATTTTTTCATAAATATTAATTATATAATAATAACATTATTACATTATTAGTATATTTTATTATTAATATTAAAATAATATAATTTTCTATATTATATACAATTATCCTTTCATCTGTGTGTTTAACATTCTGTCTCCACATGTAATATTGGCATTCACTTTCACCTCTCCATTGGCGAGTAGGTTGATAATTTTGAAAAAGAATGCCAATATTACATGTGGAGACAGAAAACACACAGAAAAAAAGAGAATTGTATATAATATAGAAAATTATATTATTTTAATATTAATAATAAAATATACAAATAATGTAATAAGGTAATTATTCCTAATTATTGGTAATTATTCCTAATTATTGGTAATTATTCTTAATTATTGGTAATTATTGGTAATTATTCCTAATTATTACTAATTATTGGTAATTATTCCTAATTATTGGTAATTATTCCTAATTATTGGTAATTATTCCTAATTATTGGTAATTATTGGTAATTATTCCTAATTATTACTAAATATTACTAATTAATACTAATTATTTGTAATTATTGCTAATTATTACTAATTATTGATAATTATTACTAATTATTGCTAATTATTACTAATTATTGCTAATTATTGCTAATTATTACTAATTATTGGTAATTATTCCAAATTATTACTAATTATTAGTAATTATTGGTAATTATTCCTAATTATTGCTAATTATTACTAATTATTGGTAATTATTACTAATTATTACTAATTATTTCTAATTATTGCTAATTATTACTAATTATTGCTAATTATTACTAATTATTGCTAATTATTACTAACTATTACTAATTATTGCTAATTATTACTAATTATTACTAATTATTACTAATTATTACTAATTATTGCTAATTATTACTAATTATTACTAATTATTCCTAATTATTACTAATTATTACTAATTATTACTAATTATTAATAATTATTGCTAATTATTACTAATTATTACTAATTATTACTAATTATTGCTAATTATTACTAATTATTACTAATTATTACTAATTATTACTAATTATTACTAATTATTGCTAATTATTGCTAATTATTGCTAATTATTACTAATTATTACTAACTATTGGTAATTATTCCTAATTATTGCTAATTATTACTAATTATTGGTAATTATTACTAATTATTGGTAATTATTCCTAATTATCGGTAATTATTCCTAATTATTGGTAATTATTGATAATTATTCCTAATTATTACTAATTATTACTAATTATTACTAATTATTAGTAATTATTGCTAATTATTACTAATTATTGCTAATTATTACTAATTATTGCTAATTATTACTAATTATTGCTAATTATTACTAATTATTGCTAATTATTACTAATTATTACTAATTATTACTAATTATTCCTAATTATTACTAATTATTCCTAATTATTAGTAATTATTGCTAATTATTACTAATTATTGCTAATTATTACTAATTATTGCTAATTATTACTAATTATTGCTAATAATTACTAATTATTGCTAATTATTGCTAATTATTACTAATTATTGCTAATTATTGGCAATTATTGGTAATTATTGGCAATTATTGGTAATTATTGGTAAGTATTGTTAATTATTACTAAATATTGGTAATTATTGGTAATTATTACTAATTATTGTTAATTATTACTAATTATTACTAATTATTGTTAATTATTACTAATTATTACTAATTATTAGTAATTATTGGTAATTATTGGTAATTATTGGTAATTAATACTAATTATTGGTAATTAATACTAATTATTACAAATTATTGGTAATTATTACTAATTATTGGTAATTATTACTAATTATTCCTAATTAATACTAATTATTCATAATTATTACTAATTATTACTAATTATTACTAATTATTAGTAATTATTGGTAATTATTACTAATTATTACTAATTATTGGTAATTATTACTAATTATTGGTAATTATTACTAATTATTCCTAATTATTACTAATTATTACTAATTATTGCTAATTATTCCTAATTATTGCTAATTATTGCTAATTATTACTAATTATTGCTAATTATTACTAATTATTGCTAATTATGACTAATTATTGGTAATTATTACTAATTATTCCTAATTATTACTAATTATTAGTAATTATTGCTAATTATTACTAATTATTGCTAATTATTACTAATTATTGCTAATTATTACTAATTATTGCTAATTATTACTAATTATTGCTAATTATTACTAATTATTGCTAATTATGACTAATTATTGCTAATTATTGCTAATTATTGGCAATTATTGGTAATTATTGGCAATTATTGGTAATTATTGGCAATTATTGGTAATTATTGCTAATTATTGTTAATTATTGCTAATTATTGTTAATTATTGCTCATTATTGTTAATTATTGGTAATTATTACTAATTATTCCTAATTATTGGTAATTATTGGTAATTAATACTAATTATTGGTAATTAATACTAATTATTGGTAATTAATACTAATTATTGGTAATTAATACTAATTATTGGTAATTAATACTAATTATTGGTAATTATTACTAATTTTTGGTAATTATTACTAATTATTGGTAATTATTACTAATTATTGGTAATTATTACTAATTATTGGTAATTTTTCCTAATTTTTCCTAATTTTTCCTAATTTTTCTTAATTTTTCCAAATTTTTCCTAATTTTTGGTATTTATTACTAATTATTGCTAATTATTGCTAATTATTACTAATTATTGTTAATTATTGTTAATTATTGTTAATTATTGGTAATTATTGGTAATTATTGGTAATTATTGGTAATTATTGGTAATTATTGGTAATTATTGGTAATTATTGGTAATTATTCCTAATTATTCCTAATTATTCCTAATTATTCATAATTATTACTAATTATTCCTAATTATTCCTAATTATTCCTAATTATTACTAATTATTACTAATTATTACTAATTATTACTAATTATTACTAATTATTACTAATTATTCCTAATTATTACTAATTATTCCTAATTATTACTAATTATTCCTAATTATTACTAATTATTCCTAATTATTACTAATTATTACTAATTATTGGTAATTATTGGTAATTATTACTAATTATTACTAATTATTGGTAATTATTGGTAATTATTACTAATTATTACTAATTATTGTTAATTATTGGTAATTATTCCAAATTATTGGTAATTATTACTAATTATTGGTAATTATTACTAATTATTACTAATTATTGGTAATTATTACTAATTATTGGTAATTATTACTAATTATTACTAATTATTCTTAATTATTGATAATTGTTCCTAATTATTAGTAATTAAATGAATAATTATCAATAATTAGAAATAATTACCAATAATTACAAATAATAACATTATTAATATATTTTATTATTAATATTAAAATAATATAATTTTCTAATTTATATACAATTCTCCTTTCATCTGTGCGTTTTCTATCTCCATATACAAATAATACATGTGAAGACAGCAAACACACAGATGAAAAGAGAATTGTATATATATAAAAAATCATATTATTTTCATATTAATAATAAAATAGACTAATAATGTAATAATGTTATTATTCCTAATTATTGGTATTTATTACTAATTATTAATATTTATTCTTAATTATTAAAAATTATTACTAATTATTCCAAATTACCATTAACTATAAACAATACTAATAATTTAAATTTATTAAGTAATAAAACAATGTAAACATAATTAAATTACAACTAATTAAGAATAATTGAAACTAATAAAAAATTAAAAAAAAATAAAAAATTAAAATGAACATAAATACCTTGAAAATTGATCTGCTCTGATCGTTCTTCAAAACTTTAATATCAGCTCCGGAGAAAAAAATTAAACTCGAGAAAAACTGAACTCTAGAAATATAATTTTGAGAGAAGGAGAAGATAAGGAATGAGAATGAAATGAAAAAAACAGATGGGGGTATTTATAGGTTAGATTATTTGCGACGGGCCCATTTGCGACGGGTATCCCGTCGCAAATACCTTAGCCAACATTTATTACGGTCAACGGGTAAATAGTTATTTGCGACGGGTCCCGTCGCAAATAACCACCTACCGACATACTATTTGCGACGGGGGAATATTCCCGTCGCAAATACCTTTTACCGCCGCCGGTTATTTGCGACGGGAATATTCCCCCGTCGCAAATAAGTTTCCCGCGATTTGGCGCACAAACCGCGCCAGTCCTTTTGCGGCGGGGAAAGCTGTCCCGTCGCAAAAGGCTTCTTATTTGCGACGGGCAAATAACCCCGTCACAAATAAGTTTTTCACGGGACTATTTGTGACGGGATTAAATCCCGTCGCAAATGCCCTTTTTTCCAGTAGTGTATGTAAAATGGTCAAGAAAATTTGATTTGTGAGGTAATGGTATCAATAAAAAAGTGTTATAGAAGCTCAAGTGGACTATGTTCAAAGAGACCTCCCCAATCTTCTGGTGGAGGATATGGAGAGAGAAAAGTTGCCAAAAAGATTAAAACATAATGTAGAGGAAGATCATGTTAGGATACCTAGGATTTGTATGTTTTAGGGAACCATGATCATGGTGTCGGTTTCATGGGTCTTTGAAATGGATGAAATATCCACTGAACATAATGGATATCAAGTGTTCATAAGAGAAAACACATATGTTGTTTATGAGGGGTATTGAATGAGATTTAAATTCAATTTATTAATTTATTAATCGATCTACACTCCTATATTGGTCATTCCAGCAATCAAGATGATCTTCCAACTAGCCTAGGGTGATTTTGGTCAATCCTTCTTTCGTTGACATTGCTTACATGAATAAAAATTTTCACCCTAAACCTCCTAATGCGAACTTTCTGTAAGATCCATCCATGGAATGTGGATTTAGTTCATACAAATTCCTACTCATAGGAGTCTCAACCATATTCCCAGTTCCTTGTTCCTTATGTGATGAATTTATCCTTCCTTCAACAATAATTAATGATAAAAATTAATGATAATTTTTATTTGGTAAGAATTAGATCCACCACCTTGGCTTAATTATTGGTGAGTCTCATTCAAAAACCATTTCTAAAAACTCTTTCCATGTGAGCTTGTTTCAGTTGGTGTGATGAGGGGATACAACATTGAAACTGTTTAATAATCCTGATGTAGAAATAAAAATCACAAGGTTGAAATTGTATTCTATATGGGACCATGTTATTGAGTTATTTTCAATTTTATGTTCTATATTCATTCACATCCATATATTCCTTGTGATACAGGACTTGTAGTCCTATGTGTAGTCAAAGCATAAAGAAGCATTGTGTGATATGGTATTCTTATGTGTGTGTATCCCATGAGACCATTATTTTTCAACTATTACACTGGATATATGTGACTGATATGATGACACAATTTCCATGTTAGGTTTTTGGTATGTTATATGTTGTCATTTTTCAATTCGTTGTACCAAACTGAAAGGTGGACCTGTCTTGGATCGATGGATCTAGAGGCGGAGAATTTCCAAACATTGTATGTTACATGATGATAGAAACAATTTAGATAGTTTTGAATGATGTCCATGTGTGACTTGAACTAGGTACATGATGGTATTTTGGGATAAGAACTATGATTCAATAGCGGGAAATAATAATATATTGTGATCTGACATGATAGATTTTTATGGGGGCATGATGGGCTTATGTAGTTTGACATATAATCATAGTTATTTTTCTTTTATTTAATTGGATTTTGGGTGGATCATCCACTTATAAGTTTCCCAAAAATAGTTATTCTTTTTGTTTGGATCTGAAGTGGGTATGACTAGGGCCCCTGGTAGCTTTGTTAGTGCACAAACACTGGTGAAGGTATTTTTTTTCTTTTGTGTGCATATATATTATTACCATGACATAAAAATCTGTATACATGTTAATTTATGTTACGGATGCATTGGTGGTGTCCAACTGGGTTACTCTCCCACCCAACATGGGCATCTCAATGCACATGCATATTTCATGATGAAAGATCCAGTGAAGGTTAAGTTCCTTATGATAGTGAGTTGGTGAGATGGAAGAGATGATGTGAGATACTCCATGATATTTCTATTTCTTTTTTTACATTTCCATTTCTTGATGCATGGGTTGTCTAGAAATATTTGGAATATGGTTCATATTACATGTACTAAATGGGGGAAATTTTTAATGCACTATGTTTTCTTTATATCTCACAATTATTTTCTAGGTTGTTATATTTTATTATGATGATAGTGTATGACTATGTTTACTGAGGTTAAAGTCTCCACAATTCACCCAGAGACCCTTGTCTCTAGTTGGAATCCACTTTCATATGGGGAGGTACACATGCAGTCTTGTGGAAATATGCAATGTAATATTCAAATAAATGAGTGTTCATGATGATAGGAAACAAATTCATCTTATATAAATTAAAATAGAATATTCTTTTTGAACTTTGTGATATTTTAAAAGTGAGTCACTTATTAAACACTCAAAAAGGTTGATTTTAACCTGAAAGGTTCAAGACTTAGAATCTCTTGACCATATAAATTTATTAAACAAAAGATAAAGTGTACGGGTTGTGAGGGGTGTTTAACTAGAATTTAGTGGGGTTAACCTTAAGAATCAGAATCCACAATTTTTTAACATGTTTTTGGTATAACAAAAATACCACATTGAGCTGGAATTCACAATAGCCTTCTTATGTAGAACATCTTCTACATAATTTTCATCCCTATGTGCATGTGAGATATGAAGGTAGTGATGATCTATATCATGAAATAACTAGATCTACTCTAGATTAAGTTTCCATGAGAAATTTATGGATCTATTCATTAATGCATCCATAGATCATGTTGAATTAAATTCCACCTAGAGTAGGTTCTATCCAAAGTGAGTGTCATATTTAATGGAATGGGTCATCACCTATAACTCTCATTCGATTTTGATCCCATTTCCAAAGTGGTGGAAAATAAAATCCTTAAGAATACCTCAATGATTTTAAAATGAACCTCCATTTCTTTATGGACCTATAACACAAGAGGCTAGTGCATCCATGTTCACCATAATCCAAGCTATAGGTGGTGGAATCCACAGAAAAATTTCTTGATGAGGGGATTCCTTAACCTTCCATGAACACCAAGATATCGAAAGGTTGTTAGATTAAAGATATAATTTTGAATTGAGACTATTTTTTATTTTGAAGGTAACATGTATTTTCTAGAGAATCTGGATAATTCCCGCTAGAAAGGTGGTCACATTGTTGTCAAAGAAAACAAAATTTGTCCTCTTCTATGCAAAAGCAACTAGGAATACTGATGCTACAGGTAGGTAATTATGGAGGTATTCTCTAAGTGTGGTTAAATTATGGAAATACACTACTGGAAATTAGATCTTTCCCAATGCTTCTATACCAATGGTTTGAAAAAACTGTTGGTATAGGTCCCCTTTCCCAACGGTTTGGCCAAACTGCTGGGAAAGGCCCCCAAATTGGCCACTTTTCCCAACGGTTTGGCCAAACCGTTGGGAAAGGTAGACCTATCCCAGCGGTTTGGCTAAACTGTTGGGAAAGGTCCCCAAATATACCACTTTTCCCAATGGTTTGGGAAAACCATTGGGAAAGGTGGACCTATCCCAATGGTTTGGCCAAACCGTTGGGAAAGGTCCCCAAATATGCCACTTTTCCCAACGGTTTGGCCAAACCATTGGGAAAAGTGGGCCAAAAATCAACATCCTTCACAGAATTAAAATCACAACCAAAGACCTATACCAACAGTTGTTAAAACCATTGGTATATACCTATACCAACGGTTGTTAAAACCGTTGGTATAGACCTATACCAACGGTTGTAAAAACCGTTGGTATAGACCTATACCAACAGTTGTTAGAACCGTTGGTATAGACCTATACCAACGGTTGTTAGAACCGTTGGTATAGGTACTTTCATTTTTTATCGGACCTTCATACCGAGAACATTATATAAATCAAAATTTAAAATATTTATTAGAATACATATATATATTTATGTAATTATGATCACAAAAGTCATGTTAGGTTAGTGGTTGAGTCGTTCAATTATAAACGAGGGGTCCTGGGATCAAATCCCAATGTATGTTTTATTTTTGGAAATTATATACCAACGGTTCTATTACTGTTGGTATAGATTTCATATTATCTATACCAACGGTTTTTGGAAAACCGTTGGTATAGACCTATCCCAACGGCTTACTTGGCTACGGTTCTCCAAACCGTTGGTATAGGCTATACCAACGGTTTGGAGGCCTATACCAACAGTTCCAAACCGTTGGTAAAGGTTAGTTTTCCAGTAGTGATAATTATATCTATGAAGATACTATATATAGATAATTAAAAATATTAAAAATCCACTACAAATAGTCCCACAATGCAGTAATGAACTAGAAGTGGGTAAATAGATGATGTGTAATGTCTTGTTCCTACAAGCAGAAAGCATATGCTGAAATAGTGCAGATTTCAACCTTCTATAAATAATCATAAATTTAATGTAATTTCCTATATATATTATATGAAAATGGAAATGTATTTGGGGTGATAAAAGGGATTTAGAAACAATTGATCAACCTAGGAACATTTAACACTTCACTGTTTTTGAAATGTAGGAATCCTACCATCTGAAGCACCTAGTTATATTAATGTCTTTATAAGTGTTTAACAGTATATGTAACTATATTCCCGATCAATAGAACCAGATCAGTAGTTAAATGAACACATTTAGTATTATAGAGTAATTTGATGATGGTTGTTTTTCGGCTGTACTGTTGAATCCTAGAAGGTCTAATGTCCATCCTGGTGGTTGTAGAACATTTCACCTCTAGGTACCTACATACTAAAAATTTACACTAATTCATATATTAAGGTAGGAAGACTTGCAAAAAGGCCATACTGATGAGGGAAGTTGGTAATTATATCGATTCATAAGTTTTATAATGAATCAATCTTGATTAATTCCAGTGCATGATCATCAAAAGTGAGGAAATTCCAAGTGAAATTGTTATGAAATGACTCATTTTATTTTCAGATTTCCATGATGCTATGACCACCCATGGTTATGGGTTTAGTAAAATATTTGCCAGATATGGTGAATAATTTTTTCATCAAGAATTCACTTGGTCCATATGAAGTTTCTGATCATTCTTTGGATCTTCAAAATCAAATTGGAATTCCATTTATACATTGATAATGAATTTTAAAAAATCAATGTCATAAAAGAGTTAACAAGAAAAATTCTCCCAACTTATGACAAACTCTTACATTTATATCTCTCTATCTATGTAATAATTCTATAATAGATTCTCTCCAAGTGGATTGTTTTTATTTTCCCCAAAAAATAAGGACAAGCATTTATATAAATATTATATATTCTCTATTGAAACAAAGTGATCTTGAAATTAAATTTTTTCTTGAAATTAGATTTCGTATTCCATAAAATGATGTAGGATTTACTCAAAATTATGGATTGACTTAAAAAATTCTTATAGTGGTTGAAAAAAACTTATATGGATGTTAATTTTTTATTTTTGAGATTTACCAAATATGAGAATAATATCTCTATACAAAATATGTGGAGGTGACCATACATTTTTTACTAGATTTATCCACATATAAAGACCAAGATTTGTGATATCGATAATACACCTTCTCATGTAATCTTTATACAAAGGGAATAGGAGGTGAAAAATGGGATCCCCTACCTAACACGCCTAGAGTATCAAAAAATGTATCTTTGCGAGTTGTTAATATGAATGGATAATTTAGAACTATTAATAATTTTGCTTATCACCAAATTAAACACAATATAAAAGACATAAATCTATAATAAAATAATTATAAAGTCCATTTTGAGTGTATAAAAAGCAATGGATATATCAAGATTTATCACAAAGATTCCACCCTTGGTTTTTTTCATGAGGGAATTAATTGACTCTAATGTAGTTAACTTGAAATTCCAAATGTTCCTTCTAGGGAAAAATTAAAACTAACTAGGAGATGTGAGATTGTAAATGAATTTACCAAGTCTCAATGCCAATATTTTACTAATAATATTAGGGATTATATTCACAATGGAGACGTGTTTGAAATACCTGATATTGTTAGAATTTATCTTCTTAAGAAGTTTTGAAACGAAACAAGAATTAATCCCATGATGAATTTTTGAATAAAAGGATAATTAATTAATTAAACTAGTTTTTTCAGTACCTAGAATCTCCTAATAGAGCATAAATACCTTTTTATTAAATCCATCAGGCCCTTAAGTGATTTCAAGATTTAAAGAAAAGAGAGCATCCTTGATTTATTTTTCAAGTGGTGTTCTATATAAATCCTGATTAAAGTGTTCATCAACACAACATGGCATATTTTACATCTATTCCAGAAAACTTTCATTCTCATCCACTATTTAATGTATTTATAAGACCTCAAAATTTCTATTAGAAATATGATCTCTAGAATTGAGGATACTACAATTGATTTTAAGGGTACTAAGAAACTTTTTAAAATTATTCTCCTTGTGAAATTAGTTAATGAACCTTGAATTTGTATCACCATCCCTTATATAATTATCATTATACTAGTTACTCATATGCCTTTATTTTATGGGATCTAAAAATTCAGTGTTTCTTTGAACCACCTACTTCATGGGAAGGGTATTGTATTGATGACTTAATTAGTTACAAATAAGGGCATCCTCAACAGCCTTAATTTCATCATCAAATTTATATAAGTAAATCTTGATCCACTCCCTAAGAATAGATTTCAAATTTTTAGCTTTTCAGTTATAGTATATAGTGTGTTTATATAACAAATCACCCCATCCTTCTTTCAAAATTTCTCTACAAACATGAATAGTCAGCCAAGTATTATTATATTTCAAGGTAAAGGGAGATGACCTCATGTTATTTGGTTTGAAAATAACAAGAATAAGAGTGTGATACCAACTAAAAATTGGAAGGGGATATCAAGAACTCTAGACAAAGGTGATGTTTTCCTTAATTTGTTGAAAGTACCTATAAATATTTATGGCCTATCTCCCATTCACCATGAATCCTATCGTGGTAAAATTTACCCGAGAAATGGAAACATAAATAATATTTCATGTATAAATCGATGTTGGAAATTAAAAAAAAGAAATCTTGGTGAAATTTGGACCAATTATCTCTTCAGGTTTTATGATCACGTTGAAATATCTATTTAAAATCAAATTCTGAAACTGGTTGAACATCGATTCAATATATATCTAAGGATACCTTCTTATAATGTTGGAGGTTCTTTCATAAATACAAGAACATGTGATTAGATACCCATTCACATCAAATAATATATAGAGTACTAAAAGCTCTTTATATATGATGAAACCTGGATAGAATCATCTTTATAGACCCATAGGGATTCCCAAGAACATGTATTTCAGTTATTATAAATGAGGGGGTATCCAATAGATTCCCATTTGAAGACATTTCAATTATGGAATTTCATCATAGGTTCAGAATGTGTAGAAATAAAAGGCTTATTCAATCAATGAAAATGTTTAAGTGTGTAGGTAGTTGGTTCATTACCCAATCCTTAATAATTTTAAAATAATATACTCACAGTTCAAGTGCATCTTCTCTACCCCTTTTGTGAGGAATTTCATTCATTCCTAGCTCACATGGCGAGTTTTTATTTTTCTTATTGTCTTTGTTTTTTATATTATAATAGGTGGTTCTTCCCCTTACTAATTGGATACTTAGGAGGTTTGTTATCTTTATACATATATGGCCTA
Source organism: Viscum album (assembly GCA_963277665.1). Lineage (NCBI taxonomy): Eukaryota > Viridiplantae > Streptophyta > Magnoliopsida > Santalales > Viscaceae > Viscum > Viscum album. The sequence continues at coordinate 464,900,467 of OY728151.1, forward strand.
CTAGAAGATTTTTAGATTTCTAATTCTTAATCATTATTAGCATCATCATCCAAAATTGGCCCCGTAGAGTGCTGGAATTACTAGAAAACCCCACTCTAGGTATTGGGTTCCTAATGATTTTTATGTTTGTAGCCTTCTCAAATGATACTTGATTGAAATCCTTACCATCATAGTCATTTTGGAGTGTTTTTTCACAACACTATACTATGATACATCCGCTCTATCATCAAAAAAATATGAATTTCAAGCACTGCACTTCAGTTTATCTTATCAAAACTTTCCACAATGATGAATTATGTTAATATAATTAAGGTGTTCAATATTCTTGTACATATTTTCAACCACATCATTCTTTTCAAGAGTACAAGAAACATCAGTCACCCCGGGTTGGTCATTCACCATATGAACCTCAACAATTTTATGTGTACCAGACTCAACATTCTTATTTTCACTGTTATATACTTCAATCTCAGAAATGTGTGATGTGTTATAATTTAGATCCATGTTATCACTATTTTCAAGATGTTCACCCTCAAGGGGTTTCTTCCATGATTATTATCTATCAAAATATTTACATTAATCCCACCAAGATCCACCTGATTATCATCAATACAAGAATCACCACCTAGTATGATTTGTGTCACCTTAACATAGAACAAGTCATCGTAGAGTAATAGTGTAGAGACCCAAAGCATATCGTACATGGAAATTACATTATGTTTGCGGAATACTTAATACATAACAAAAACAGACACACAAGGACCATAATAGTTTAGTGTCTTTGGAAACTTGGAATATAAACATCTAATCCCGTTGAAATATCTTTAACATCTATCATATCAATCTTCCCCTTTTGTTTTCCTACCTCAAACCTTTCTTTATATCCTGGGGAAAATAAAACATATAAAGGATGAGCTCAAATTCTCAGTAAGGGTAAGCATATATAAAATAAAACAAATCATATACATTTGAGCTTAAAATCATAAACATAATGTTTAAACATCAAAATCTTGAGAAATGACATAAAACATGGAAGTACGTAAGGAATAGATCATAAAGAAACATTAAGAATGATAAAATAGCATGGGATTAAACCATGTAATTGTGGAAACCATTAACCACATGTCATGATTTCAATAGTAGCCAAGGCATTGCTTCCAAGACCATCTTAGTGGACAAAGTCCCTTTCTGAATCGAGTTCACTCCTCGTTCCAGTCCTGTATTATTGAGTCGGTTTAACTTTCCGTTCCAGAAATGTCTATCTCATGAGATATAAATATTTACCCAATGCATTGGAGGGAGATATAGGTCCCACCCATCTCATAATGAAATCATTCTTACTTGTGCCCCAAAATAAACATAAAACATTCATCATAACCCAAAGAATAAAATGGGTTTCATAAACATCATCCCATCATATCATAATCCATATAAAACAAACGGACACTTCATTATAAGAAAAGTGAACCATGTAAATTATAGAGACATTAAACTTAAAACACACACATATGAAATAATTTCATCTTAGATGGAAAATGGTTTTAATAAAACATTTGAAATGAATTCTTGAGAGAAATATCCTTTCTTCTTCAAAATCGATTTCTTTTCACAAAACGTCATGCAATTTTAAAAGAAATAGACTTTGCTGAAAATTTTCATGAAATATTTTGAAGGAAGATTCATGCAAATAAGGATTTATTAAACTATAAAAATCCATTCGTGCCGTATAAGTTAAAAAAAAATTCTTCTCGTACTTTTGCCGGAAAAGTCAAAAAAGTACCTCGTAACGTAAACAAAAGAAAGATTCCTTAAATACCATGTAGTAAAAGTCAAAAATGGGTAAAAATGACTTTAAACATACATGAAAATACTTTTATAAAACATGGACATGGATGATAGAAATAAACCCAGTAAATACTTACGAATAAGTAATCTCGGATAAAAATGAGATTTGCAAAATTATCCCTTACCTTAGGTTTGATTTCCTTCATAAGTTTCCAAACCCCCTGTATAATGATTTAAATAATGTCATTGACTTATTAAAGAATCATATTAATTGTTATTAAATCATATATGGTTCACTTATGACTTTTTATTACTCGTTCTTTTGTAAATTCACGTTAAAGTAGCATTTTAGGTAATATCGTCTCATTTGTCGTTCGTGTTTTAACTTGTAATTATTCATATTATTACTTAGATCATGATTACTTAAATCCAGAATGTAAAACATTATTTATAAATATTCAGAATATAAATATATATAATGGATCGATAAATGGAAAGAAATACACCGTTCATGGAGACGGTAGGCCATACGTACGCATGAACGCTGTTTTCGGTTCCTTATTGAATTGAGTGGAATTAAGTAGATGACATAAATATATATACATAAATCTAGTAGTATTATTATGTCATATATTTCACGATTACTTATTATATTTACTTTATAATCATTCATGAATGGTTAACATGGAGAATGAATCTCATCGCGTCATGGAGACGGTAGTCCGTACGTACGCACGAGCGATGATATCATTCTCATGATCGTGGAATTGTATTAGATTGTATGTATACTATTTCAGAATAAATATCACTTTACAATAATCATATATAGTTATTATTTACACCATTATACCCATCCAAGTAAGGTGGTGGTGGAAAATAGATTACACCACGGTGTGGAGACAATATTCCGTACGTACGCACGCGCGGTGATTTCGTTTTCCGTAGGATGGATAGATGGTGAAATAGGGTTGTTTCATACTTATAATAAAATATCAGTATAAGAGTAATACTTATGTTATTACTTCATAATGAAACAACCTAAAAATAATAAGTGGAAGAAGAAATAAAGTTGAAAGAATCGGTAACAGACATTACCTCTTCTTTGAAGCGCCTCTTTGAGTCCTCCTTTTAGGGCACTAAAATTGGTCTTTGAAGAAGACCAGGACCTCTAGGATTTTTCTAGGGAAGTGGAGAACAAAATTTGTCAGGGTTTGGCCGAGATTGATGGCTCAATGTGGTGTGAGGAAGAGAGGGAGGAGGTTCCCTTTTATAAGGGAGGAGAGGGGCTCTTTTGGAAAAACTAAAAATATTATTTTATTATAAAGGAAAATTCGGTTTTAAATAGCTAAAAATTTATTTATTTCGAAGCTAAGGTGGGGATGGGTCGAAATCCTCTCATACAATAGAATTTTTACAAGTTTAGGTTCCTATTTTAAACGTATCATTTATATTTAACTTTAAGTTAGATAATTTTACTTTTACCGTGTCTTTTTGTGTTCTTACAATATAAGGTTAATAAACTTACAATAACAAGACAAACGAAATCCAAGTTGTTTATTATTAATATATATAGCCTTATCTAGGTAATTTGGCCGAACCTTAGATTTTTAGGAAAAAAATAACAATTAATAATACAATATTTGTTTTTAAAACTATTTTATGTCAATTTTGACACTATTTTGTAATTGATTTTTGTGAAACTCATAACAGAATGATTAGTTCAAAAAAAGTTAATTAAATCAATAATAACATGTCATGTTAACTTATAAAATTAGTTTAATTCATAAAAGGCTTAAATTACATTTATTTGGGTATTTATAACATCAATTATGTCAATATTTCATTAATAAGATAATTACTGCATCATCTCTGGGTCATAAATAAATTAACTTTTTTAATGTCTAAAAATTACAAATAAAATATCATTATGTAGGAAATCTTTTTAGAATTATAATGAATATTTATAGTCGAATTTATCTTATGTATAACCCTATATTAAAAATGATTTAGTTATTAAACTTTGATTTCAACTATTTTAACCCTTCTTTAAATAAATTAATAATAAATGTCTTAATCTAATCCAAGTGGGCCTAAATGGTCATATTTTATTCCTAAGGTTTTTTTGGTCGAATTACACATATCCAATAGAATTAGGACATGTGTTAGGATAATAACAATATCATTTTTATCCTTAATTACCCTATTTACTTTTAACCATGGTAAATAAAAGTAAAAAGTTACTATTCACCAAAAATTATTTTCATCTCATTGAACCAAATTTTACTTACTGACATCAACTGTGTCTCTCAGATTTTTGATATTCCACTCACAGAAGTGGTAAAATTATGTTTTATGAAAAATTCAGTTTTTTTAACTACCACTTAGTGGTTTCACTATTAATCAAAAATTGAAAGTTTTCAGAAAAATACCAAAAATTAGGCCTAAGCTATATTTGATATTATGAAATAAAAAATGATGTCTATTTTACCAAATTCAAAACATATCATTTGCATTAATTAATTTAAAAGTTAATTCCCGTCGTCAAAACAAATAGCGTGTTCTTAAGAGATAATAAGTATCAAAAGATTGACTATTGTTTATGTCTGTTTTAAATGTGAAATTACATCCAATGACCAAAATTGTATTAAATTGTAAGAATATATTCTAAATATACATTAAAACCACTCAAATTAATAATTTATCACTATTAATTATTTCTATTAAAAAGGTTGTTTATAATTAAAATTTTGTAATTTTCACTATTCATCAGAAAATGAAAGTTAGTCGAAAAGTACCAAAATTTCACCCTAAGCTAATTTTGATATTCCGAATCCAAAAATGAAGTCCATTTTGAAAAATCAAATTTACAAAATTTCAAAAATTGGTTATTACTCTTCATAATGGCTAGTTTTAATAATATTTTAATAGCATATCGTTGTTTCGTGAAACTCAGGATTGCGTACTACACACGCTATCGAGGAAGGTCGTGATTGCGTGTAATGAAAGGAAAGTCAAGGATGTGTGTTGTGAAAGCTCCTTTTGGTGTAGCGTATAACATAAGAAATTAATGAAATTAAAAAGAATATTTTTCATAAAATCTCGGTGTGTTACATTCTACCCCCCTTAAAATGAATTTCACCCTTGAAATTCGTCAGGGTTTATAAATGGTTTTCTACTCGAAAGTTTGTTTAATAGAAACCCACATCGTAAAACGGAATACCAAAACTTGTATTTAAAAACTAATGTATGAAATTTAATGGTTATCTAAATTAACTTATCACTGGTTTTCCACGTAGGAGAACATAAGTGAAAATATGGATATGGAAGAAAAATCTAACCATCAAGTTCTGATGGACAGTGGTAGAGAACACGGCTATGAAATAGCCAAAAATCACAAAGCCATAGATTTGCAATGATCTAAGGTACCATCATATTCATAGGATATAATGGCACTAGGACAACATTTTTGGTTTTGAAGATCATTTCCCTGATGTTGAAGAATTTGAATTAGAATAAATAATTCCTTTATTTTTGTACAATATCACTGTTGTTCGTGCTTTGAACAATTTACACTTCATCTCTTTAAGAAAGGAAGTTTAATTTGTTATTAATGAAGTGTTAATAGATCATGTGATAGAATGATGGGTCATTCCATCTATTTCAAACAAAAGGTCAGCAAAAGTTATCAAATATACATAAGTCCATCTATGGTGAGTTTAATCGTATACGATTCCAAAAATATACATATACTTCATATATCATACCGCGTTATAAAATAAAACTAGTTTGTACTAACCAGGGACTTCCTGTAGGCCAGTGGTAGGCGATAAAGGCCAGCCACACTTCGGTTGTGGGTTCAATTCCCACATCTTTGTCCGACACGATGGGCTGTCACCCGTCCTGCAGGTTGTCCTTTTTATAAAGCTATATTACTATAACATCCCATCAATAATATCGAAAAAAATTTCTATCCATAAACAATACTAAATTATGTCCAACATAATCCTTTCCAATCATTAGGCTTATCCAAAATACTATTGTCCAATCTCATATTATAGTGAAAACGATTACCAAAGAGTTCATATAACAAGCATGTTAATACCATCGTTGATCCCCATATATCATGAGATATGTCTTGTTGGTCACATTCCAAACATTCGAAGGCCTTAATCATGTATTCTCTTGAAAAATGAATACCCATTGAATCTTAGTGAAAACATGAGTACTGTCAAAAGTTAACTCTTTCCACATACCAAAACCCCAAAATTCTACATACTCAAACCATGATATAACTATTTCCTTATATCAGTCATGAGCTCATGAATACTATCAAACATTTAATTTTCTCCGTATCCCTTCATTATTCACATATCATCTACATTCCAAAAATATCTGAATAACCTTTCATGGATACTAGTACCATTAATCATACACTTTCAAAACTAAAGGAAAGACCAAAGTGTAACAATCCTTAGATATCTCTTTATTCCATAGTACCATGATATTACTTATACAACATTACACTTGATAAACATGTAATCATTCCACTACCTTCTTAAACCATTGACCGAGCTTCAACAATTCTTTCATCTCACATATCATTTGTTGTCTCTTCATCATCATCAACATAAATACTACCCATACGGGCATACTAATTCTCTTCATGAGACTTTCCCTTAGGGAATTGGTTTGCATAATGCCCGTACATTCCACATTTAAAACATTTAACCATTGTTGATGTCATAGCAATACCATTATCCTCATCCACGGTGTTAGCTGAACCTTTTCCTTTGCACTTACTGTCTTTGTGTCCTTATTTTCCACACCCAAAGCATCTTCCAGTTCCTTTGAAACAATCTCCCTGATTCCTCTTCCCATACGATTTACATGAGGGAAGTTGAAATTTCTTTCCTCTATGATCATCATGAAACTCCATCTTTCTCTTATTATCCGAGTCAGGAAACTTACCAAATTTGAGTTTATTGATCATATTATGAGATTGCTGATTCGACATAATAATGATGTTTGGACTTCCAAATCCCATTTTATTTGGTTTCTCATGAAGAATATCATTCCATTGTTCGTCATATCCTCCATTATCATGAATCATCCTGTTTCCAGCCATTTTCTAAAACCCAAAAAGAATAGTGTGAGAGGCAAAAACCATGCTAGGGAAAATAACATAGTAAAGGGGGATTACCCTCAATATCTAATATCTTAGGTTAATAGCCAATATACTTACCGTAGTTCTAGGACTATATCCTATACATATACTTATCTTTAGGGACATCCTTAGACATACCTTTGAAATATCTCTAGGGATCTCACTAAAGTTCTCGCATCCTAGTTTCCAAAGGTTGACTAAACCTTTCCTCTGATACCAACTGTAGAGACCTGAAGCATATCGTACATGGACATTACATTACATTTGCAGAATACTTAATACATAACAAAAACAGACACACAAGGACCACAATAGTTTAGTGTCTTTGGAAACATGGAATATAAACATCTAATCCTTTTGAAAGATCTTCAACATCTCTCATATCGATCTTCTACTTTTGTTTTCCTACCTAAAACCTTTCTTTATATCCTGGGGAAAAGAAAACATATAAAGGGTGAGCTCAAATTCTCAGTAAGGGTAAGCATGGATAAAATAAAACAAATCATATAAATTTGAGCTTAAAATCATGAACATAATGTTTAAACATAAAAATCTTGAGCAATGACATTAAACATGGAAGTATGTAAGGAATAGATCATAAAGAAACATTAAGCATGATAAAATAGCATGGGATTAAAACATGTAATTGTGGAACCCATTCAGCACATGTCATGATTTCCATAGTAGCCAAGGCATTGCTGCCAAGACCATCTTAGTGGACAAAGTCACTTTCTGAATCGAGTTTACTCCTCGTTCCAGTCCAGTATTACTGAATCGGTTTAACTTTCCGTTCCAGCCATGTCTATCTCATGGGATATAAATCTTTACCCAATTTATTGGAGGGAGATATAGGTCCCACCCATCTCATAATAAAATCATTCTTACTTGTGCCACAAAATAAACTTAAAACATTCATCATAACCCAAAGAATAAAATGGGTTTCATAAACATCATCCCATTATTTCATAATCCATATAAAACAAACGGATATTTCATCATAAGAAAAGTGAACCATGTAAATTATAGAGACATTAAACTTAAAACAAACACATATGAAATAATTTCATCTTAGATGGAAAATGGTTTTGATAAAACATTTGAAATGAATTCTTGAGGAAAATATCCTTTCTTCTTGAAAATCAATTTATTTTCACAAAAGGTCATGCTATTTTAAAAGAAAGAGATTTTATTGAAAATTGTCATGAAATATTTTTAAGGAAGATTCATGCAAATACGGCTTTATTAAACCGCAAAAATCCATTCGTGCCGTATAAGTTAAAAAAACATTCTTCTCGTACTTTTGCCTGGAAAAGTCAAAAAGTACCTCATAACGTAAAAAAAAGAAAGATTCCTTACATACCATGTAGTAAAAGTCAAAAATGGGTAAAAATGACTTTAAACATACACGAAAATACTTTTATAAAACATGGACATGGATGATATAAATAACCCCAGTAAATACTTATTAATAAGCAATCTCAGATAAAAATGAGATTTGAAAAATTATCCCTTACCTTAGGTTCGATTTGCTTCGTAAGTGTCCGAACCCCCTGTATAATGATTTAAATAATGTCATTGACTTATTACAGAATCATATTCATTGTTATTATATCATATATGGTTCACTTATGACTTTATATTACCCGTTCTTTTGTAAATTCATGTTAAAGTAGCATTTTGGTTAAAATCGTCTCAATTGTCGTTCGTGTTTTAACTTGTAATTATTCATATGATTACTTAGATCATGATTACTTAAATCCAGAATGTAAAACATGATTTATAAATATTCAGAATATACATATATATAATGAATTGATAAATGGAAAGAAATACACCGTTCATGGAGACGGTAGGCCGTACGTACGCATGAATGCTATTTTCGGTTCCTTATTGAATTGAGTGGAATTAAGTAGATGAAATAAATATATATATACATAAATCCAGTAGTATTATTATGTCATATATTTCATGATTACTTATTATATATACTTTATAATCATTCATGAATGGTTAACATGGAGAATGAATCTCATCGCGTCGTGGAGACGGTAGTCCGTACGTACGCACGAGCGATGATATCATTCTCATGATCATGGAATTGTATTGGAGTGTATGTATAATATTTCAGAATCAATATCACATTACAATAATCATATATAGTTATTATTTACACCATTATACCCATCCAAGTATGGTGGTGGTGGAAAATAGATTACACCACGGCGTGGAGACGGTATTCTGTATGTACGCCCGTGAGGTGATTTCATTTTCCGTAGAATGGAAAGATGGTGAAATAGGGTTGTTTCATACTTATAATAACATATCAGTATATGAGTGATACTTATGTTATTACTTCATAATGAAACAACCTAAAAATAAGAAGTGGAAGAAGAAATAAAGTTGAAAGAATTCGTAACATACATTACCTATTCTTTGAAGCACCTCTTTGAGTCCTCCTCTTAGGGCACTATTATTGGTATTTTAAGAAGACCAGGACCTATAGGGTGTTTCTAGGGAAGTGGAGAAGATAATTTTTCAGGGTTTGGCCGAGCATGAAGGCTCAAAGTGGTGTGAGGAAGAGAGGGAGGAGGTGCCCTTTTATAAGGGAGGAGAGGGACTCTTTTGGAAAAACTAAAAATATTATTTTATTATAAAGACAAATTCGGTTTTAAATAGCTCCAAATTGATTTATTTCGAAGATAAGGTGGGTATGGGTCTAAATCCTCTCATCCAATAAAATTTAGACAAGTTTAGGTTCCTATTTTAACCTTATCATTTATATTTAACTTTAAGTTAGATAATTTTACTTTTACCGTGTCTTTTTGTGTTCTTACACTATAAGGTTAATAAACTTACTATAACAAGCCAAACGAACCCCAAGTTGTTTATTATTAATATATATAGCCTTATCTAAGTAATTTGTCCTAAAATTAGATTTTTAGGAATAAAATAACAATTAGTAATATAATATTTGTTTTAAAAACTATTTTATGTCAATTTTGACAATATTTTGTAATTGATTTTTGTGAAACTCATAACAGAATGATTAGTTAAAAAAAAGTTAATTAAATCAATAATAACATGTCATGTTAACCTATAAAATTATTTGAATTCATAAAAAGTCTTAAATTACATTTATTTGGGTATTTATAACATCAATTATGTCAATATTTCATTAATAAGATAATTACAGCATCATCTTTGTGTCATAAATAAATTAACTTCTTTAATGTCTAAAAATTACAAATAAAATATCATGATGTAGGAATTTTTTAGCTTTATAATTAATATTTATAGTCTAATTTGTCTTATGTATAACCCTATATTAAAAATTATTTAGTTATTAATCTTTGATTTTAACTATTTTAACCCTTCTTTAAATAAATTAATAATAAATGTCCTAATATAATCCAAGTGGTCCTAAATGGTCATATTTTATTCCTAAGGTTGTTTTTGGTCGAATTACACTTATCCAATAGAATTAGGACATGTGTTAGGGTAATAATAATATCATTTTTACCCTTAATTACCCTATTTACTTTTAGCTGTGGTAAATAAAAGTAAAAAGTTACTATTCACCAAATATTATTTTCATCTCATTGAACCACATTTTACTTAATGACATCAACCGTGTCTCTCGGATTTTTGAGATTTCACTCATAGAAGCGGTAAAATTATGTTTTATGAAAAATTCAGTTTTATTAACTACCACTTAGTGGGTTCACTATTCATCAAAAATTGAAAGTTTTCAGAAAAATACCAAAAATTAGGCCTAAGCTATATTTGATATAATGAACTCAAAAATGATGTCTATTTTACCAAATTAAAAACATATCAGTTGAATTAATTAATTTAAAAATTAATTCCCGTCATCAAAACAAATAGCGTGTTCTTAAGAGATAATAACTATCAAAAGATTGAGACTTGTTTATGTCTGGTTTAAATGTGAAATTACATCCAATGAACAACATTGTATTAAATTGTAAAAATATATTCTAAATATACTTTAAAACCACTCAAATTAATAATTTATCACTATTAATTATTTCGATTAAAAAGGTTGTTTTTAATTAAAATTTAGTAATTTTCACTATTCATCAGAAAAGGAAAGTCGAAAAGTACCAAAATTTCATCCAAAGATAATTTCGATATTCCAAATCCAAAAATGAACTCCATTTTGAAAAATAAATTTTACAAAATTTAAAAAAGTGGTTATTACTGTTCATAATGGCTAGTTTTAATAATATTTTAATAGCATATCGTTGTTTAGTGAAACTCGGTATTGTGTACTACACACGCTATCGAGGAAGGTCGCAATTGCGTGTAATGAAAGGAAAGTCAAGGATGCGTGTTGTGAAAGATTTTTTTGGTGTAGCGTACAACACAAGACATTAATGAAATTAAAAAGAATATTTTTAATAAAATCTCTGGGTGTTACAAAGAGGGATCATTGATCTAATGGTTTACCTTTTTTGGACCATTGTGGCGTGTATCATGTGAATTCCCCTTTATCTTGCATATTTTATAGGTCATGTATCTCTTTTATTCATTATGGGGGTGTATAATCAAGATACACACTTTTTATAATTTGGGCTGCCTTTCATATTTTATTCTCAAAGTGATGGAGTTCTCCATGGTGGTTTGTACCTCCTTCTTGACAATGGTATTTTCCATGGAAACATCAATAAGAATAGTGTAAAGGTGCCTAAATATTGGATTGTTGGTTTTATTATCATATATAATGGTAAATCCAAATGTGGATGAAATTTACTATAGAATTTGGGGATTTCAATATAGCCAATCTAGATTCTTGACAAGCATCCCTAACTAATAAATAGTATTATTCATGCTAAAGGGGTTTAAATGAAGATCACATTCCTCAATTATGAGAATTCCATGATTGAGGGATTCAACTCCAAAACCCCAAAACATTTTCTTGGCCTCATTTGATTGGAATAAATAATAAGTATGAGCTCAAATGTTGAGTAACTGTAGACATAAACATTATCAATTGAAGTTGATTAATGAGAGGAAGATGGGAACAACGTTGTGTGGAATTAATCAATATCAATGAGTATAAAATAAGATAATGTATAACCATAAATACCTATATTATAAAACATATAACATAAAATTATGTTTTATCACAGGTAACATTCATGGTAATCAATAATAATGAGACATGTAATGTCAATCATGATCAAATGAATAATTGAAAACTCAAAATAAATATTTTTCTACCCAAGAAATTAAATTACATAACAAAAAAATTTCATAAAAAACTTCATAAGAAATGTGAAATGGAATATAAAAAACATAATATTTTCTTTGAATACATGATGAAAACATGAAATATTTTTCAAAAAGATATAATTTTAATCCCTAATATGTATAATGCACTTTCCTTTAATCATATGATCAGTAGATTACCTTATAAAATCTCATTATTTTTTTTACAAACAACAATAATCATATACACAACATGTTGGTAAGTTGGGAAATCATTTTAAAAATCACTATTATCAATAGGATAACTAATATAGTTGACTTCTATACCAAATACATTAGAGGTCTATCATGAACCCACCCATTCATGGTTTATAAAAAAACCACACGTCCTTGGTTTATAACAAAACAAAATATACATGTTTTCTAGTATAACCAATCATCATGATTAACAATTTATAATAACCATATCATGAATAAAGTACAAATGCCTTTCTTCTCATCATAAAAATCATAGAAACATCCATAATTCCTTTCATAACTTCACCACGCAATAGAAATAAATGGGTTCCAATAAAATATTTTTGACACAATCATAATCTATATAATCAAAGAATTAGTATAGTATAATTATAAAATATCCCAACTGAATAGTAAGTAACATAAATGTATTTTGGTATTTATTAATGGAAATACCACTAAAATATCGAGAATTTTTTTTAAGAAAAATAAACTTTTCACTTTGAAAAACAATTTCTTAAAAATGAAAAATTCAAAAAATAATTTAAAAATAATTTTCTTTGAAAATAACTTGTAAACACATAAATGAATCCACAAATAAAATAATAGTCATGATAATATAAAATTCAAACCACATAGTAAATTTTAAAAATAAACATTTTTTTGTTTTTTTAAAGGGAATCAAATGTGACCCATTTGAAAAATGTTATAAAATTTACTTCTAAAAACATTAAAAAGAAGGTAAAATATAATTTAAATTAGATTTAATAAATAATTTTTTGTTTCTAAATAAAATGTTTTGAAAGAATGTTAGAAATCAGGGATTTGTAAGTGAAATATTTCTGATCTAAATGAAAATAATTGATCCCTATCACTTATAATTGAATTTTAGGATATTTCTTTAATAAATAAGTGTGGAAATAAAATTTAAACAAGTATAATTGATTTATAACTAAATGATAGTAAAATATATGTGTTTAAAAAAAATTATATCATATTATTTCTCCTATAAGAGCCTTGAATATAAATAATCACGAAAAGAAAGGATATTATAACATAAATACATTATCAATTTTGGTAACCTTCGAATCAATTGTAATTAAAAGTAATAATATGTCATGGATCTACAAATTTTCTAAATTACATTAGTTCATATTTAAAAGATAATTTTTGAAGTAACAAGTACACCATACAAGGAAATCAAGGTTGCCAACATGAATTTTGTCTCAAATAATTGAAAATGGGACAATGAAAACCATTGAATCTTTCATAAATTTTGAATCAATATCAAATGATATAAATTTATAAAAATTAAATGAAAATATCATGTTAAAATAGTTATTAATGATATAATAAAACAATATTCATCATATAAACCTTTTAAAAAGTAATTTACTTGGGAAAAATTGTATAGCCTAAAGAAAGAGAATTTGAGATGAATAACCTTTATAGAGATCATATAATTGAATTACAATTTAGTAAATGGAGATATTACATGTAAAAAATATAAATACAAAAAACAAAAGTTTAAATATAATATGAATCAACACATGTCATTTCACACAAAATCTTATCATAATATAATAGATGAAGAATTGATATGATCTAATGAAATGAAATTTAGTTAAGAAACTATTACCACTTGGAAACTTTCGAGAAAAATTACCTTAAATTAAATAATTTAAATTTCAACATAAAATAGAATGAATTATGAATGATTCATGGTATAACATGAAAATGGTTAAGTATATACCCCTCATAAAAGAAATTAGGTACATAACATTTAAATATGCCACAATGAAAAGAAAAATTAGGTGAAATCCATTACCAAGAGTTCAAACTTGCAATTTATATCCTTTACCAATTGTTTAATAAAGTTATATGAATTATATTATTTCTTAAGAACATTTTATTGTTTTATTAACTTGCACTCAAACAATTTATTTTAATTAAATATTCAAATACTTAATCAATTACTTTCATGTTTTGTAGTTTGAGAATGCTCAATCCATTATTTGATGATAACTATGGTGTATTGACCATGATCAAAGGGTTCATTCTCCCACCATCAGTATAATAATAATAATAAAATAAATATTTTTTTACATAAATTATACCTTAAAAACCTTGTTGTTTATATTTTTTGAAAAAGGTTTTGTAGATGATGATAACTAACCTTTTTGTATAATTTCTTTCATTATCTAGGAAAAAGATATAGCGCATCAAAATGAGATTTTGTAAGAAAGTGAAAAGTTGCTAAAAGAATAATATAAAATTGAATCATATTTGGATCATTAGATCTAAAAGAATTGGATGCATAATTTATTTTCATTGGAAGTTTTCCTTTGTCATAGTCAAAGAAATAAATAATTTTATGAGTGAAGAAGTCATTTTTGTTGCTGATGTCTTTTGAAAGAAGACTGTGAAGTGAGTAGCTATAATGTTTTCATAATTTCAAAATCAAATAATGTGTTAATTTTCTATTCATAAAAATCTAAAAAATAAATAAAACTACGATGAAAAAATTGTTTTATGGAATAGAAAATAATCATAAAGATTTCATATATTTCAAAAGTCCATACAAAGTCTATATCATATCCAGAAATTAGAATGTGTGAAGCTGATGAAGTTCGAAGAGTTCAAAGTTACTAAGTGGATTCATAATTTAATACCTTCCATTGTTATAAATAATAGTCATAATAGTATTTGCATCATAATGGTAAATTTATCATAATGTGGTTTCCATCATAATGGGAATTAAATTATAAAAAGCTAAATAGGAAACATGAATCTTAATGAGTAGAAGAAGAAAATAGAAATCATAATGAGCAAAGAAATAAATAGAAATCATATTGATTTGAAGAGGAAAGAAACATAATGATTTGATACAGAAAGTTAAATTGAAATGATCTAAGGAAAAAATTATAATGATATGAATATGAAACATTATTGTAATGATATGATTATGGAGAAGGCTCGAAAATAAATTTCTAGAAGTTTTATGAAGAGTTTAATAGGTCAAACCTAAAATTAAATTTTGCACAAATCTTAGAGAAATATAAGGAGGATTGAATAAGATAACAATGAAGTAAAAATGTTAGAGTTCTTTGGATATTTTGTAGTTTTTGGAAGCATGTAATGTTTTCAAGTTTCCTAATTTTTCTTTCCGAGTCACCTATAATTACTTGCTCAGATCATTAGTTCCTTCATAAGTTTCATGTAAGCAGAAAAGGTGGTGCACTGATAAAAAACGTGACAGTCATTGTTGGCTAGAGATCTCATGAGGAGGATCAAACAATTGAATTTTTGTTTACTATATTAAAAAATATCATATTTAGAAGATCGTATTTAGTCAATTGAATTGAGTCCATCAGACTGAAGAAGTTCGTATTGAGAATTTGATAAGATTTTGAGTTTTTAAGATTGAAAATGGGTTTATTGTATTGAATCGATCATACTTAGAAAAGCATATCTCAGATAATAATATTTAGAGGATAATATCTAGACTCATCTTATTGGGAGAATTAGATCTAGACTCATCTAATTGAGAAAATCAGATCAAGCCAAATCATACAGATAAATTAGACTGAGCAATTCTGGAGCAGTTTCAATAAATTCTTTATACTTTTGTTTGACTTAATTTTTTTTGTAATAAGATATTTTAAACTGACAGTAGTCAGTATAATTATTACTATCGAGATATAGGATGTGTCTAATAGGATTTCACAAAAGTTGTACTCACTTATTCATAATAGTGGATTTCTATAGACCCAAAAGAGTGTCTATTGAAAATATATAGGTTCTCACACTAATGTTAAACCCTGTAAATATAGTTTTATTTTCATTCTTTCTTACTAATGAATGCATGATTATTTAATAAATTGTGATAAGGAAATTAATCACAATAGTTTATAGGGTTTATGTTTTGAAAAGTATTGTAACTTATAAAGAGTGAACTATGGATTAAAACCCCCCTTAGCAATTGTTATTCGATCCTTTGGATGTTCAACTGGAAATAGAGGGAGGTTCCCTTTGTGATTTCTTATGACGTATAATATCAATTCTATAAATAATAGACGAATTCAATCATTTGTTGTAAAAAACTAGTGTGGATGTAAAAATAGGATGATTTCTTATCTCCTATCTCCTGGCCGAGAAGTTTTCGATGTTGCCACTATTGGGTTTCCACCTTTTAAGAATGATTCTCCATTGACCTTTACTGATAAGATAAATATATAATTTAATGGAAAGGAAAAAAATTATTTTCTCATATCCTTATCATAAAATGTATCTCAGAAGGTGATGAGTCTCAAAGTATTAAAAAGTATGTTGTAAAAGTTGGAAATTGTTTTCTAATTGAATTGAAAAGTAAAGGAAGCAAAACTATAAATCTAGGGTAGTATGTATGAAAAAATCAGAATGAGAGATAAATAAACATTTGATGAATACTTCATTGGAGTAAATGAAATTGTTTACAACTTTAGGGGATTGATATATGTCTTGTAAGATTCTAAAATTTTGAAGAAACTTATGAGAAACTTTTCATATAGGTTTGATTCTAAAATTTAATTTTTAGAATATAATGATGATTTATAAATTTATGAATTTATTATCTTCTCATATTTCTTATTGATTAGGAAAATATACAATGTTTAAAAATATGATTAAATATGAAATGTCTTTTGAAGCAATGAAAATGTTGAAAATTTATGATGTCGATGATGTGGATCCTTATGACCTCGATGATAAATAGGATGATGTGTTGAATAAAAAAAGCAAGTCACTTATATCCAATAATTATCGAAGAGGAAGGGTAAAGTATTGAGGTAAACATCCTCTAAAATATTTTGAGTGTGGTGGAATATGAATATTTTCTTTGAATTTCCCCAAGAATAATGTTTTAGAATATCACAATAATCTTGATGAAAACCACAATGAAAGAAGTGGAACAAACATGACATAGAAGAAAAGTCTTCCAACAGATACAAGAATATGTTTACTAAAAAAAGTATTTTATTGATTAAGAAAGTTGAATCAGTCTCAACTAAAAACAAATATTTTGTACATGAAAGTTCATAAAAATTCATATCCTTCATTTTAAAAATTTGTGAAAACCAAATATTCCTCAGAAAGTGAAGATGGTTCTTAAGAATAGTATAAAGTGTATCAGCACTAAAATAGAACTTGTAAGATTCCTTGAGTAAAAAACACTCAACAAAGAAATTAGAGTAATGCTGAAAGGCTGTGAAAAAGTTTTTGTTTGAAGAAACGATATCATGAACTAGGAGGATGAACACATTTAGGAAATTTTATGTTAAAAACTTAGAATTTTTGAATAGGAATAGGTGATTAAAGATCTTAGTAAGAAAATGGATGACAAGGAAGAAGAGTTTAACAAGTTTCTATAAAAACTAATTGAGTATAGAATTAAATTGGGGAATATGGATGAAGACATAAAAAAAATTCAAATGTAAAAGATGATATTACTAAAGACTTCGAGAACCCTCAATACAAGAATCATGTGAAATATTCTCTTAACAAAAATAATGTTTCATATGATTCTATTGAAATTTCAGTTCCTAGATAATGTTTTTTGGAAATCCTGGGTGGATAAAGAATGTGAAAAACCTTTCAAATATATCAAAAATAGAAAAAACAATCAAAATAAAATATAGTTTATATTCTGAGTATATTAGAGCTAAAAGAATTTACCAATCTCAATAATGTTTCTATAAAAAAATGTATTTCTTTAACAGAAAATCATGATTTTATTGCTATTTCTAGTGTTTTGAAATCTATTGAAATATGGTATATAATTTATGGAACAATATATACCTACTTGGAAGAATATTTGAAAAAAGTGGATGAAATAGAAGAAGTATAATGAGTAACTTTCTTCTCTTACAGATAGTAGAAAAAGTGAATTCTCAAGATGATAGAAACATTCCAACAACGAAAATTGAATGTTTAGAAGAAGTTTTTGGTATGTGTGATCAAGATTGTCATCATTTTGAAATATGTATGACTCTTATTTAAAAACACGTTACTTATTGAGAAGAAAATAAAGCTAAAAAGAAAAAGTTAAGGAACAATCTTTTGTTATCTAAACAGCTTTGAAAGAAAGTAAAAGAAACAAAAATGAATACATGATGGTGGTTTCTATTAAAATATGAGAGGTGATTTACAAAACAGGAAACATGTTGAATATAATGATGGAGGACCAGTTAACTTTGGTAGTAATAGTTCCTTAATCAATTAGACGTATCAGAAGGAATGAGATTCAATATGAAAAGTTGAAATATAAGTAAGTTTTATTTGTTGATGGTATAAATCATAACATACTTACTCTACATAAACATTGTGATTAAGGGAATGATTTTTTTAAAACTGATTTTTGTATCATCAAGAGTGGGAAAGATGGAAAATTTATTACAAAATGAGAACGAACCAGTGTGAATCTATTCTAAATAAGAGAATTCAATAAATAATATTACATGAGTGAATAAAATGAAAACAAATTGTGGCACCAAATACTTGTACATGTTGGAAAGAAAAATATGATCAAACCTTATGAAGATGATTCCATTTGAATCTTCACATAATTTAAAATAAGAGAAGATAGGTTTTTGAAACTTGTAAAAAAGGGAATATGACTAGAAAATGTCATTTAAGAGTTGAGATTCAATCTACCAGACCACTTGGGATTATTTATTACTATTTATGTGGTCCAATAAGATGTCCATAAACAAAAATATTTATAATTTATCACTTTTATTGATGATTTCACATGGATAAAAAACACCATGTTTATGTGGAACTGTTCAAAGGATATTGAAATATTCAAATTAATTAGAAAATATATTGAGAAATAAATTATGGTTTCCTTAATGAAGTTAAGAACAAATAATGGTACCGAATTAAAAAATAATAATTTGTAAACTTATCTGAGAAATCACAGTATCAAACATCATTATTTTTTACCTACACTTCCAAAAAAAATGCAGTAGTACATATAAATAATAAAAGATCAGTGGAAATAAGAGAAATTTCGTTAGAAGAATACAAAATTCCAAAATTCTATTAGAGATAAGTTTTTAGTGATGTTGTACAAGTTAAAAATATATTATTTTTGAGAATATAAACTGACATGACTCCTTATTAAATGCGGTATAACAAAAATATTTTACTGAAATACTTAAATGTTTTTGAAATTCCATGTTTTCTCAAAATAAAAATTCGGGATTTGGGAAAGATTGATGAGATAGTTGAGGAATTATTTTTTATGGGTTATTAACCCAATATAATAAGTTAGGATTGTTGGAAGAAATTCTTACAAAATTTGGGGGACTCATATGATGTTAAGGTAATTGAAAATAAAAATTCCTTATGAAAAGTTTTTGATAATGTTGAGGAGGATAAATTGAAGAATTCCAATAATAGTGAAAGTAATTCAAAACATACATATCTTGTTTTAGAAGAATCGTGTGATGAGGAATGTTCAGTTGGGAATAAAGCATTGAAATTTCCTACATTACAAAAATATACATATTATGAAAATATTATTGGGAATTAGAAGGCTTCTGTTTAGAAAAAAATAAAGTTGATATTAGATAACCTGGCTTCACATATCTCAAAATTTCATCCATAATCAGTATGAGAATCTATTAAACACAAAAAAATTATTGATGCTATGAATGAGTGGTCAGATTATATTGAGAAGAATGAAACATGGGATCTTTTTTTATATCCATAAAACAAAAATGTTATTTGAACCAAGTGGATTTATAGAAACAAATTAAATTAACGAAGAGAAGTTTTTAGAAATGAAGAAAGGCTCTTTTTAAAGTCTATGCAAAGGTTGAGGGTGTGGATTTTAAAGAAAATTTTCCACAATCAAAATATTAAAAACTATTAGAATATTTCTTTCAGTGGTCCCAGATTGGAATAATAATTTTTATCAAATGGATGTAAATTAATATTTCATAAATGGTGTGATTGAGGAAGAAGTTCACATTGAACAACCTTGTGTTTTTTATTTGATGATGAATAAAAAAATAATTTTTAAATTGTGTAAAACTTTTTATGGGCTGAAACAAGTTCCACAAGATTGGTATTCAAACACATGAATTTTTTTTGGACAATGTAGTACTTTTTTTAAGGAAAATTCAAAAAAAAAAACTAATCAGTGAAAGATGTTGAATTCAGAAATATAACTATAAATTTTTACGGGGATCATATAATTTTTTTCTGGTAATAGTGAAGTTGTTTTTAAATGATTTTCTAAGGAAATGATTAAGAATTTTTATATTTATATGTTAGGAGAATTAACTTTATACCTTGGATTATAAGTTTTAAAAAAGAAAAATATATCTTCTTCTCCCAAGAAAAGTATGTCAAGGAATTGTTAAATAATTTTAGTATGGAAGAATCCAAAGAAGTTTCAACTCCAATTTCAATGAGCACAAAGTTGAGTAAATATGAATCTAGAAAAATTGTAAATTATAATGATTTTTGGAAGATGATATTAATTATTCATGACGTAGAAGCCTTATATCATGATATTATTTAATGTATGACTTTGTGTTCTATGTATCAAAGTAAACTAAAAGAATCACAAATGATGGCTTAAAAATAATCATGAGATATTTCGAAGGAACGAATTCATATGGGTTCTTATAAAAAATAAATAGAGATAATTTTTCTTTTATATACTGATACCTATTAGAACATATATTATAATGACAAAAAATCAACCATAGGAGGAAAAGTTATCTTGGGTGAATGTTGTGTGAGTTAGAATAGTTAGAAACAATGTTCAGCATCTTTGAGCATAGTTAAATCTGAATCTGTTCCAACTACTCATGCTTTTAATCAAATTTTGTGGATAAGAGTTCTACTAGAATATTTGAATGTTAAATTTTCTAAAACATTGAAGATAATTTGTGATAATCCTATTGAAATTTATCTTTCTAAGAATCATGTTCAAAATTTAATATAAAAACACATTGATATAAAGTTAAACATTATTTAAGAGAAAAATATTGCTAGAGATGTTTTTATAGAATATATTTCCACAAAGTATTAGATTGCTGATATATTTACTAAAATAGTGATTAAATAATGTTTTATGTAATTGATGTTGGAACTTCATTTTCATTCTCCTCCCATGCCTTCTTAAACCACATAAAAAGTACCCACATTGTGATTTAGATTATGTTTAAAAGGGGTGATATAGTAAAAACATAGTAACAAATTTTTTCTTTGTAATATGTTTTTACTCATATTTAAAAAATGAATCTAAATCTGTGGTTATCAGAGAATGGGGGAGAGAAAAAGAAATGAAATAGAAAAGGAAAAGTAATAGAGGAAAAGATAAAAGTGTGTGTGTGTGTGTGGGGGGGGGGGTTCCGTTCATGGACCAAAAATATTCTTTCCCCTGAGGGAGGCAATTCCTTAAAAAAAGTACATTACTTTGTAGTGTGGTTTCAAAATACTCTCTTTTGAGAAAGGTCACTTTTTTAGAAATATTAAAAAACTTGAGATGTCTACGAAAGTTGAGTTGTAAAAAAATTCAACTGTGAGAAAAGTTGTTAACAAGGTTTTTCAACAAGGTTTGTCAACAAATATGAAGGGAGAGATTAAAGAACTATTATGGTTAGAATGTTTTAACAATTTATTTCATTTTTTGATAATTTTCCATTTTGTATAAGAATATTTTTAATATCGAGGAATCAGATATAGTCTATCGTAATGAGATTTTGTAAGAAAGTAAAAAGTTACTAAAAGAATCAGATCCATGTTCATTGTATTCAGATCATCAGATCCAAAAGAATCGAGGGCATAAATTGTTATTAATTGTTAGTTTTCCTTTGTTTTAATTAAATAAATAAATATGTTTTTGAGTGGAGATGTTTTTTTTGTTACTGAAGTGTTTTGAAAGAAGATTGTCATGTGACGAGTTAAAAAGTTTTCATACTTTCTAAATCAAATTAGACGACGATTTTTGGGTCATAATGTTATTAGAAATTATGAAATATATCATGATAAATGTATTTGAAGAAATATATAAGAATCATGACGATTATATAGATTCTAGAAGTCCAGAAAAAGTCAACATCCTATACAAAAGTCAGAATGTGTCAAGGAGGGGATGTTTGAAGATGTTCAAGGTTGATTAGTGGATTCATTATTGAATACTTTCAAATTTAATGTAAAATCATTGTAATTGGATTTCAATCATAATGTGATAATTATCATAATGTTATTGCCCTCATAATGTGAATTCCATCATACTGAGTTAAAGAGGAAACATGAACCGTAATGAGAAGAAGAAGGAAATAGAAATCTTAATGACCTAAGAATGAAACAAAAAATGCAATGAGGTGACTATAAAACCATAAATTTAATGAGATGAGAAATAAATACTAATCATATTGAGATGGGAATTAAATATAACATAATGAGATGAGAAGGAAAAAAATCAAAATAACAAGATTACAAAGAAGACTCAAAAATAAAAAACTATAAGTTTTATAAAGAGTTGAATATAATAAACTGGAAATTAAATTTTGTGTAAATATCATATAAATATACGGTGGATTGATGAAATTAAAGTTGATGTTTAAATGAAAGAGATCTTCAGAGATTAAAAAATTTGATGAAGTGGAGAATTTTTTCATGTTTCCAGGGTTTTCTTTCTGAGACACCTATTAATACCTGCTAATATAAGTCATTCATTCATAACATTCAAATAAGTAAAATACGTCGAGCACTAAATAAATCATGTGAAATTCATTTTTGGCCAGCGATCTCACAAGGATGACCAAATTGATGAATTTTTTTCCATATTGAGCAAGATATTATTGGTAAGATCATAATTTGTCAATTAGATCGATTTAATCACACTAAGGAAGATCATATTGAGAATTTGAGCAGAGTTTGAGTATTGAAGGTTGAGAATGGTTGTATCATGTTGAATCCATTATATTGAGAGAACCATATCTAGACTAATCATAATAATAGAATCAGTTATAGACTCATCATATTGAGAGAATTAGATCCATAATCATCATTTTAATAAAATCAGATCCTTCTAAATCAGACTAAGGATTTGGAGTTGGCAATTGTGGATATATTTTCAAAAATAATTTATTAATTTTTTTGATTAATTGTTTTATATGAAAACATTTTTAACTAATGGGATTCAGCATAATTGTTCATATCGGGGGACAAAAGTTGTCTCATGGGAGTTGGAAGAAATTGTATTCACTTCGTTATAATTATAGATTTCTATTGACCCACAACTATATCTATGGAATGGATATAGGTTCTCTAACTCAGGCCAAACCTGGAAAATATTTTGTGCATTATGGTATTTCCTACTTTCTCATGCATGAGTATTTATAGAAAGTTGATAAGGAAATAACTATTTACAGGTTTTATGGGTTAGGTTTTGAAAAGTATTTAAGCATATAAAAAGTGAAAAATGATTCAAACCCCTTCCCAGTTTTTATTCTATCCTCTGGGACTTCAATACCTTTAAAAATAACAATTAAATATTGTTATGAAAGATTAATAACGTTAAAATCATGGAGACAGCAGGGCACACACATGCATGACTAATGTTACCATTTATTAACAATCATTATTCATAAAATGTATATATTATTTTATCTTTATATAATGATAATTATATTATAAATACCGTATTGATTATTTAAATATAATTATATATATCATCCATGTGATTTGGTGATGAAAAATGAATCACATTACTTCAGGGAGGTGGTTTTCCACACACATGCATTAATGATATTATCATTTTTATATAATGATAATGCAAAAAAGTAAATAATATATTATTTTTTTAGAATAATAAATATTCATTAAAATAATATATATATACAGTAAATCCGTCATACCATTTGTAAAAGGAGTTGGTTGAGAGTGAACTACATTGGTTCATCATGTTATATTCATCCATTATCATAAATGATGGGTTTATTTCCCATTTAATGAAAAAGGATGTAAATATAGGTTATAAAATTAACATAATAAAATGTTATTATATATAATATAATAATTTAATTATATAATTATGACTTTATAATACTTCAATGAGGTGGGATAATAAATAAAAGGAAAATGCATGGTTATGAACTATAGATATTCTTCAAAAAACTATAATAAAACAACCCAATTCAACTCAAAAATTCATCGAAGAGGGTCTACCATACAGTTAGGTCAAACAGAGAAAGAAAATTCTTATGTATAAAAAATGTTCGAATACATTACAACATAAATGAAAAGTTTAATATATCCATTAAACGTATAAATCCAAGATAAATATGCTAAACTAGAAGAGATAAACTGGAAATGACAAAAAAGTATCAATGTTACTAATAATAATCTTTATATAATGTTTCTATTAACAATATAACAACAAGAGAAATTGATATTATTCATAATTCCCTTACATTTTCACAAGTCTTGCAAAACAAAATCTACAACTACCCGAATGAAAAAATAGGGTGTGATCACAAAGACTTTTAGTATTTTAAAAAATAATCTATATAAATGTAATGAAAATGATGTGGTACTTCTGCCATTATAAAAATCCTTTTTACATATAATTTTTATAAGATAAAACAACTTTTCTAAACCATCTGTTGGTTTTTCCTAAAAAAATTTCAATTCTGAAAGAAAGGAATATAAAAAGTCTATGTGATAAAGAATGAATGAATAATGAGAACTAAACATGAAAAAACCATAAGATAATAATGTGAGAAAATGACCATGAAATAAACCATCATGTGATATACCAGTCATAAACAATAAATCACAGCATTTGGAATCTAACCTTTGGGAATATTTACCAGACATGAAATGAAATCCTCAATCCATGCCAAAGGTGGATCCAACTTACATAACATATAGTGTAACAACACATATTGAAAGTGTTATAAAACCAATAGTTCCACTACACACACTACAAAGATATGTCTAATTTTCGATGCTCCCAAGGTTACCCATTATTCTATGTAATCAAAAATCTATTTAAAAACCATACTTATAATCTATAAACCATTTTTATATCCAATAATGTCCACATAAATTCATAGAACCCCATTTTTTAACCAAAACATTAATTTGAACATTTCATCCAAAACATTGTGTGAACAACTCTATTTTCAAAGAAAAAACCCTTAAAAATTAGAATATTTTCCAATAAAATCACCAACCCCAAAAATAAATTAGTTTCATAGAGTTAGCAGAGGTAATTTAAAATAATATAAAGTAATTTATGTGTTAAAACCTTTGTATAAAGGAACCTACATTAAGAACTATAAGAAAAATAAACACCTTAAAAAATGGAGATCAGGAAAGAGTAGATCCAGTTTTAATGATCCTAGATCTATAAGAAACACCATAAAACCCATATCTAAAAAATTATATCCAGAAACCAAAACTAATTGAATATCGAAAGTGATAATAATAAAATATATCTCGTGATAATCTACAATGAAAATGGAAAATCAGATGAAAAATTCAACATACCATGATGTAATCCATTAAGAATGAAAGAATTTCCCAATAAATCCCAAAGATTAACCTTCTAGATCAGTAGGGATAATAATTGAAATGGATTCTCTCCCACTCAATTTGGAAGATATTTAAAGGGTTTCAAGGTGGTTTGAAGGCAGTTTATCTCAGGTATGTCTTCTCTCTTTGTTCTTTATTGGTTTTCTCTAGAACAAATCTTCCCTCTCCCTAAATTTATTAGATCTACATCCTTTGTGTGTTGATCTAGGGTTATTGTAGCCTAAAGTTATTATTTCAAGGCTTTTTTTTGTTAAGGAAGAGGATCTAGAGCGGTTTTGGTGGTGCATTCAGTGGATTAATAGTACAATTACATGTGGGTCGATTTTTCCGGATCCCTAAAGGTAGGTGGAATCTCCCTCGACTCCACTTGGTTGGAACTAGTGGTTTTGGTTGAAATTAATTTTTTATTCTTAAAATTAATTGTGAATATTATGTTTAAAATCTTGGTGGAAACCCATTGGGTGATTTTTTTTGGATTTTTGGGTGAAATGGGATATT
The DNA here is from genome assembly GCA_963277665.1 of Viscum album. Classification (NCBI taxonomy): domain Eukaryota; kingdom Viridiplantae; phylum Streptophyta; class Magnoliopsida; order Santalales; family Viscaceae; genus Viscum; species Viscum album. The sequence goes on from OY728151.1 coordinate 464,926,982, forward strand.
CTTTAATGAGGGATTTCTTTTTGTGATTTTAAAATATAGATTTTAAAATTCGTTGCTTCGTTGGGATTATGAAACTGGTTTGTGAAAAACAATTTCAATAAAAATTTGGTTTTATTGAAACATGGTTTGGAATGGAAAATGGTAGAAGATGTTTTCAATAAATGGGTGAATTATTGAAGTGAATTGGGATTTATTAGAAATGGTAGTGTGCAAATTTTGTGACCTTGGTCCTTTATGCTTGTTGGTTGATTAAGTGTTATGTATTCTATTAGTTTTGTGGAATTGGGAGGGATGTGTCACTATAAAATGTGATGGGCAGTGGAGGGAATATCCACCATTATGGATAGTGGCTGGGAATCCCCATTAGTTGGAAATGTAGTGAACAGGTTGGATGATTTCTCCACCATTTTGGTTGCCTTGTTGTGTGTTTCTTTGGAAAATGTAATATATTGGGATAATGTGTGATGGTGAAATAGATTATAGAATGGTTGTGGGTTTCTCTTGTTTACATGGCTTGATAAGGTTATGTTTGGCTTGTGTAATTGTTTTCACTAATTAATTATTTATATAAATTTCTTTATATAAATGTGCTAACGGTTCATTCCTAATAGCATGTGTAGGTAAGTCATTTTATGAAATCCTAATGACTATTATTACACACAACTTCTTTGGAACTTGTTTTCCTTTGATAAGGTATCTCTCCCATTAATTTTGGAAGATATTTGAAGGTTTTCATGGTGGTTTGAAGGTTGTTTATCTTAGGTAAGTATTATCTCTTTTTACCTCTTTGGTTTTCTCTAGACCTAATCTTCCCTCTCTCTCAGTTTTGTATATCTAAATCCGTTGTAGGTATATATAGGGTTATTATAGCCTAAAGTTATTATTTTATGGTTTTTTGATGTTAGGGAAGAGAATCAAGAGTGGTTTCGGTGGTGCATTCACTAGATTTATGGTGCAGTTTCTTGTTGGATGACTTCACAGGAACCCTAAAAGTAGGTGGATTCTCTCTCGACTCTGCTTGGTTATAACTAGTTGTTTTGGTTGAAATTAATTTTTTCCTCTTTAAATTAATTGTAAATATTATCTTGTAAATCTTGGTGGAACCCCATTGGTTGAAAATTTGTGGATTTTTTGGGTGAAATTGGTTATTCTTGAAATATGGGTTTCTTTTTGTGATTTTAAAATGTAGATTTTAAAATTGGTTTCATGGTTTGGATTAGGAAAATGGTTTGTGAAAAAAAAATTCAATAAAAATGTGGTTTTATTGAGACGGGGTTTGTCATGGAAAATGGTAAAAGATGTTTTCAATAACTGGATGAATTATTGAATGGATTTTGGATGTGTTGGAAATGGTTGTGTGCTACTTGTGTGGCCTTGGTGCTTTATAGTTGTTGTTTGATTAAGTGTTATGGGTTGTATTAGTTGTGTGTAAGTGGGAGTGAAGTATCACTATAAATGGTGATGGGTAGTGGGGGGAATGGCCACCATTGTGGATAGTGGTCAGTAAGCACCATCAGTTGGAAATGTAGTGAACCGATTGGACGAATGCTCCACCATTTTGGTTTCCATGTTGAGTGTTTCTTTGCAAGTTGTAATTTATTGGGCTAATGTGTGACAGTTCAATGGATTATAACATGGTTGTGGTTTTCCCTTGTTTGACATGGCTTGGTAAGGTTATGTTTGTCTTGTGGAATTGTTTTACCTACTTAATGTTTTATATAAATTTCATTATATAAATGTTCTAACAGTTTTTTCCTAGTAGCATGTGTAGGAAAGTCATTTGGGGAAATCCTAATGATTATTATTACTCACCCCTTATTTGGAACTAGGGTGATTTTGAAGACGTCATATTCCTGGACACATGTAAGAGTAAAGCATCTCATTTTGCAAGCAGTTCATCAAGATGTTTTGGTGAGGGTTTGGTTCTTGGAGCACAGAGCTTTTTATGGATCTATGTATGGTGTCCTAGTTCCATGGGGTCTTGTTATGTAGTCTTATTCTTGGTACTCTGATTTTTAGTATGGTTGTGTTTGAATTTGGGAATTATTATGGAAGAACATGGCTGTATTTTGGAAATGTATGGTTTTGGTTACTATGCGAGCATTTATAGTGTAATTTTGTGAGTAGTGGCTTGTTTGGTTGGTTGTTTAATTCAAAATTTAAAATCATTCTCTAGGTATTCTTGAAGCCCTCTACAGTTATTTCTAGCCTTTGGCACCCTGGGAACATCGCTTAAGGCCAAGTATCATTCCTCTACCCGCTCATGCTAATGCTATGGTGATGGATGTTACATGTGGTATTAGTTTGTTCGGTCTTTGGCTTTTGTGTGAGAGTAGTTGTTCAGTTCTTTTTCATTGAGTGTTGGTCTAGGTGTTGATATTAATTCTTGGTCTATTCCTTGAGTCAGGATGGTAGCAAGACATATGATTTTAGGAACATGGAATGTATAGCATAAAAAGGCGTAGCTAACCATTTTATTTTGAACTCTAAGTTACCTGGGAGTTGGTTACATAAGTTTTTTGGATGTACTTATAGGAAATGGAAAATCTCCTTGATGTGGGTGTAGCCGATGAGATTTTCATCAAATGCATTATAGAAATTACTTCCCACTAGGATTCATATTTCATTATGGTATAATGAACTGTGGTGTGATATGAATGTGTGGATTTGGAAAATCTAAATTGGGATTCAAAATGGAAGGATTTGAAACATGGAAACTTGTGGTATTTTGAAAGTGGGTCAATTTTCAAATAAAGTTGGATTTTTCAGAATAGAGTAACACGGGAAATGTGATCTTCGAGAAATAATAGATGTGATAGTTGAAATATATTGAATTTGAAAATTGTATACCCTTTTTTGGTAAGGGAGTGGGAATTATGGTTGTTTTTGTATTAATAGAAATGGCACCAAGTAGGTGTCGTAGAGACTAACCAGATGAAGCCGGTAAAAATTTGGTTGCTCCTGAGCCTCAAGCAAACCAGTAGCTAGTGCATAGTATAGTGAAGGCTTTCCAAACTGTGGAATGTGGGAATAAAGGCAATGAACCAAATCATGTGGATCGTGTTTTGTAGTTTCAAAAGAAGAATCAACCCATCTTAAGGGGTTATTCATAGCCTGAAAGGGATGAATCATGGATAAACATAATGAATATGATAATTGACTTCTTGGGAACAACGATAGAGATGAATGTGAACTTAGCCATGTATATATTAGAAGACATTTCCCTTCAGTGGTGGGAGATGGCGGTCCAAGCTGGTACATACCAAGTTGTGACATGGGAGGGTTTTGAGGAGTTGTTTAATAAATAATTCTACCCACATACGTTCATAATTCAGTGAAAATGGATTTTTTTCAGTTTGAAGCTAGGGAATATGGCGGTAATGGAATTTTCGACTAAGTTTATGAACATTGTGCGGTTTTCACCTAAGGTGGTGGTAGTTCATCATTTGTGGCACGAATTTGGGAAGCTCGGTTGAGGTAGGAAATACATTTCAAGATATTAGTACTGTGAATAAATGTTTACACAGAAATGGCGAATAGTTATACAGTTGATGAGTGGGATATTTTTGGGGCTACAGGTGGGGGAAATGTGTTGGTAACCAAGGGGAACATTTGGAACTCGAACGTTGGGTTCCAGTGGAAGAGGGAAACTTATTTATAGGCTGGGAGTAAAACTCAAAATCCGACGACAAGATCAATGAATCTTTTTAAAAAGCCTCATAGTAATATGAGAAGTTCTCAGTGTGCCTCTACAGGGCACAACATGTGGGATTATATGAAAAAACGCCGAGCCTTTCATAATTGTATGCTGATGGGGCATCCTCAGTGTTATTGTCAGAATGCTCTGATGTTATGAATTTGTGACACTCCTCAGGGGTCATAGGGTTCTTATTTATTGAAGATACAGGGGAATGAACATACCCCTTGATAGTAGAGCAATGTGGGACATGGTGATTCTCGGAATACCACAACGCCCGCGCAAGGAAATAAAAGAAGAGTGTGGAAAACAAGAAGTTTTTTGGAACCGAGAAGGTTCTAATGGATAACCAGTTTGGACCATCCACATTGGGAGGTATGGTTATTTTAAATTCCACATTTATGCAAGAATTGTTTGATACGGTTGATTCAAATTATTTTATTGCTTCTCGTTCCATTATTTTTTTGGGTTTACATGTGGAAATTATCCTTTTGGTTTTGAAACTAAAAACTCCCCTGGGTCAAGGAGAGTGTCAAGCCTTCCTATGTGGAGAGTGTTTTTTTATTTTTGGACGAAATTTAATTGATGTGGGATTTATAAGTCTGTGAGATGGATTCTTATGATATTTTCTTGGGAATGGATTGGTTGGGGATTTTTCAAGCCCACATCAATTACTGTGCATGAAGGGTTAGTTTTATGATGGATGATGGTGTTGAAAATATATTTAGAGGGGATAAGAATGAAAAGCTGGGTGAAATGGATTTTTTGGCACCATATGATGGCATGATCTCTTATCAGTTAGAGGAGTTTATGTTGGCATCAGTTGAAGTAGTTGAGAAAATAGTTTTTCTAGCGGCTGTGGATCATTTTAGGAATGTATTTCCCAATGAATTCTAAGAGTTTCCACCCATAAGAAGAGAAGAGTGTTTGATTGATCCCCTTCCTAGGACCATCCCCATATCACTTTCGTCTTACTATATGGCACCAGCTAAATTGAGGGAATTAATAGTGTAGTTGGGGGAGTTAAAGAATAAAGGGTTCATCTGTCCTAGCACATCTCCATGGGAAGCACCAATTTTGTCTGTTAAAATGCGGATGGAACTCTGCAGCTCTATATTGATTATTATAGACTTAATAAGGTAATGCTATTTAAAATATATCATCTTTCAGAACTAGATTATTTTTTGACTAGTTGAGAGGAGCTCAGTGGTTCTCCAAGATTGAATTATGGTATTGATATCAACAATTGCGGGTGAGGAAGGAGGATATTCCCAAAACATCTTTCAGAAGTACATTTGGACTTTACAAGTATGTGGTTATTACCTTTAGTCTAACGAATGCTCCTATGGTGTTGATGGCATTGATGAATCTGATATTGCAGAGATATCTGAATTCTTTTATGGTGGTATTTGTTGATGATATACTCGTGTACTTGAGGACAAGGGTAGAGCATGAGAAGCACTTGGAGATAATGCAAGGGATCTGGAGGGATCATCAGTTGTATGAAAAATTGTAAAAGTGGGACTTCTGGATAGAGGATGTTTATTTTAAGAAACCGGATCTTCGTTCAGGTATGTTTTTCCTTTCTGGTCGTTTTTGAGAAAAATGGACTTTTAGAAATTTCTAAAGTACACGCCGTGCACTTTAATAGTACACGTCGTGTACTAATTTTCCGCTCGAAGCCGTGTGTTGACCATGTACAGGACACACACATGGTGTGAAAGGGTGATGTGGATGCCGCTTAAAGCGGAGTATGGAAAAACAGAGTACACGCTGTGTACCCCAGATGTACAAGCCACGTATTTTATTTTTTTACTAAACGCACTGGGGTCGCGCCTAATCAACAGAATGACATTCTTCTAGGTTTAGTTCGTCTGAGAGCTCCCGTAAGACCACGATCCTTCTCTAAGCCCCCGAGATGCCATCTGATCTCCGTTTCAGCTGTCGTCGATTGCGTTGGGATTACCTCGGTAAGCTCTCCCTTCTTCTTTAGCCTTGCTTCATGTTTCCTCCTCGTTTTCAAGTTATTGTGGGTTGAGAGTTTTGGACATTTTCTCAGATCTTCGATGTTCTAAGGAGGATAAATCATCGTGGTATACATATATAGATCTCATAGCATTGAGGTAGGTGTTTTTTTCCCTACGCTGAATGTCCTTGAGTTTTGGTTGCAAAAGTGCCGGATACCCATGCATCGGGTATCCCGAGTTTGGGATTTTGATCCTATTATTTATTTGCCTCGGATTTATTGTTATCTTATGAATAATTGGTACTAATGTATGCTTGGTTGCATGTTTAGGATCACCCTATGGGTGTTTCTTTCCCTTTTTGGCTGTTTATTTCTATTTAGCACTGTTTTCCTGTGAGGCAAACCCTATTGCAATTGCTAGTTTACTTGTTATAAATGATTTCATGTGCTACATATTGTTTCAATTCTTTTGATTCTTTGTATCTATTAGACAAGTAGTTGTTGAACTTACGTAGGGTGGATTACATTTGATTATGCTCGACTGGACTGCTCAGGGCTGTGGGAACCTGGTGCGGGAGATCAAAGAGGGAATAAACGATTAAGTGCTTCTCAAGAGGGTCTGTTGGTCTTGGTTTCGTATACAGGACCTACGAGAATATGACTTTGTGCTTCCCAAGAGTGTTCTTAGTTTACACACGTATCGAGACCACATGAGGAATTATACGTAAGTGATTCCTCAGAGAGTCTGTAGCTATCGTTGCAAGACCATCGGAGAATTGATGTGAGAGCTTCCCAGAGTGTTTGTGCCTTGTTTGATTACTGTAGTATAGGAGTTTGCTAGTTTGATCCTCCAAGAGAGTCAGTGTGAATTTTTTTTGGTTGGTTGTGACGAGTCCACCAAGCCAAAGAAGAATCTTGGGTTTGTACTGCTTGTGGTTTAGGTAGTCTTTTGAGTTACCTGCTGTGTTACTTGATTTACCATGGAATAGAGAGCTTTTCCAGTTTCCCTGGTTGTTTAATTAAATTAATGTGAATGTAAATTGGTAGGATTTTTACTGGTGTACTCCTAGTTCATTATTGTATTTGTTTCCTTTACTTTTTCTATATTTCTCACTGACAGTAGGGAACAAATATTATGGTGGTTGTCTACTGGGATTAGTCTCACACCCTATTTGGGTCCTTCTTTTCGGCCCAAACAGACTATTTGGTTGCAAGTGTGGATAGGGATTGTGGCCCTTCCACCTCAGGTACTTGATTGCTGGTTAGAGCTAGAGAGCATGGGACCGGGCTTTGGCTCGCGATGATGGTGGAGTTGCTGTTTACTTTTAGTATTTGGTTTCAGGTGTATTTCAATATGTTGATTTGTTTACTGCTTTCCATAGACACATGTACCATACTACATCATTATTATATTAGACATTGCTTCTAATCTTAGTTTCAGTTGTTCTATGTTGTTTACTGCTTCTGCTATTGTGCATGTTTGTTCCTCCACTGTATGCTTTACCCAACAAGGGTACAGTTTCCCCACTGACTCACCAAGGCCCTCGCTGCTAGTCATTATCCTCTGGCATTTGGGGAAACACGCTTGTGGTCATGTGGTGAACCGTGTACGGGGCACCGATTATGAGGCTCCAGATCCGGGTCGTTACAAAGTGGTATCAGAGGTGGTTTTCTTTCTTTTCTATTGAATTTCTATTTTTCAACAATAGACAAGGATAGGAAGGAAAGGGTAGTTAGTACTTAACTATGCCCGGGTGTAATTAACCCGTGTATAGGGAAAAGCTATATTACCTGGTAATTGCAATTTTCAGTTTTTTTAAGTGTTACAGTTTATTATATTTCACCGTTGGGTGATGCACATGTTTTGTGCTGTTAAAGTACATGTTATTGTGGTTCTATTTTTGTTGCAACCCGATGAGATAAGGGTATTCCATCTCATGAATCATATAGGAACTGGTTAGGAAATCACATGTCATTCCGTTTTCTATGTCATCTAGGGTGCATTAGAGAATGCATGCTGTTGTGATAGATGCCATGATAGATTATGCATGATGTTTTGATAGTTTTTGTGATAGAAATGCCGCTATGTTGATAGGGTGTTATTTAATTTTGCAGTTAATTTATCATGGATGCCAAACTTTGGTCTTAGAGATGTTATGGGCCCTCGAGGATCGGAGTTGGGAATATCATTGGATTGTTATGATATTTTCTTGTTGTATGCATTTTTTGTGATGCCAAACTTTGATTCGCGGGGAGTATGGGCCCCCACGGATCGGAATTTTTCACATAGATGTTTGTTTTTCAGTGTTTCTAGAATTCAGTGCATTTTCTTAGCTACTTCTCAGAAAAACCCAGAATACACAGCGTGTATTAATACATGCCGTGTATTTTTTAAACCATGTTACTGACTGTGTGAACAGAGACACGGGGTTGTAGAAAGTTTTCGGGGACACACCATGTACGATAAGTACACACCGTGTGGTAGTCAACCGTGTACCCAGCCGTGTAACCAACAACACGGGTCAGGGAAGCTCGTGTAGTACACGCCGTGTTTTGTAAGAACATGCTGTGTATCCTTGTTCTTGGTACTAGGTCATGTCATGAACAACATGGGTCTATGTTATCTTCTCTTATACACGCCGTGTTTGTTCGGAACACGCTGTGTAAGGGTTAGTCATATAGCCGGCCATGTAACCTACTACACGGGTCACCAAACCTGTCTAGTACACGTCGTGTCCTTAGTGAACACGCCGTGTAGTTTAGGATTAATAGGACCGTGTAGGTTAGCCGTGTAAAGAGACTCGGGCAGGAGAGTGGAGTTCAAGTACGCACCATGTTTTGGGACAACACGTCGTGTAGTTTGGGGTGTTACACGACCAGTAGTGGAAGAAGTACATGTTCATGTGAATGGATTTAACAAACACACCGTGTAGTTTAAATACACACAGTGTAGTCGTGTTTTAAAAACTTAAGTGTTTCTCTCTCATGTTCCCATTTGTACCCTTGTGTTTTCTGTCCTTGTTAATCTTAAATCTGATGTGTGCTTTGGACCTTTCAGGGCTATGGAACCATGATTTCCTCCCGTTGCACGTCAGGAACCAGGCAGTGACCGTATGCATGATATGGAAGACCAAAGACTACCAGTAGTTCCACCAATCATTCCGGAAATGGAACCTACAGTGATTCTAGACACTAGTGTCGACCCTCAGTTCAGATAGGGTTTCATGAGATTCATGCAAACATTCTAGGGAGCTCAATATCCTTCCACATCTATGGCAGAGCTGACGCAGGTTTTTCAGCAGCATCATCATCCCACTTTTATAGGGGATGGACGACCTCAGGCTGTAGAGTCAGGGCCAGAAACCATGCTTTCCATCCTTGAGAATCTGGAGACACAACCAGACATAAGGGTGAAGCTCGCGACTTACATGCTATGAGATTCTGCCAAGATATGGTGAGATGCAGTCTCGCAGGGAGGGCACCAATGGACTATGGCTTGCAATGAGTTCCAACATACATTCTACGACTACTTCTATCCAGCGACGCTGAGGGCCGACAGAGCCAGAGAGTTCATGAACCTGTAGCTGGGTAGTCTTTCGGTTATGGATTATTCCTCCCGTTTCACTGAGTTGCAGCGCTTCACTCTCATTCTAGGAAATGACGAGCTGTTTTTGGCAAGGAAGTTTTAGGAAGGCCTCAAGCCGGAGATTAGATCGCAGGTGAACATCTTCTAGTTGACTTCTATTACTCTGATTGTCAACCAGGAACTGATCACTGAATGAAATCTGAGGGAGACTAGAGATGTTGATTAGGGAGGTTCAGCATCTAAGGCTGATTCATTTCATACTGACAGTAGGAAGCTCCACCAAGAGTCTACTTGAGGTGACTCGAGGAAGTAAGGTATTTCTTCTAGTAGACGGGATCTCCCTTATGGCAACCAAGTGGTGTGCTATTAGTGTGGAAAGAGTGGGAATAAGAGGCCTCAGTGCCCGAGAGACCCAGTAGAGTGCTGATCTTGCGGCAAGATGGGTCACCTGCAGTGTTTTTGCAGGGTTCTTCTTCCAATAGCTAGTGAAGGAGGATCTGTTTCTACTCCTCGTACAGGAGAAGGATTACCAGTTCCATAGAATACTGGGGGCTCGAGTTCTTCAGGTTTTTTAGGCCAAGGTAGAGATCGTGGACATAGTGGTCAGGCTCAAGTAGGATTAGCTTAGGGATATTAGGCATCTACACAGGGCCGCGATACTGGCCAGACGTTTGCGGTAGAGCAGATTCATCATGGGCGAGATCCTGGACCTTCCATAGTTCAAGGTACGATCTTAGTAGCCTCAGCTTTATCTTCTTCACTTTTCAATACCAGAGCTTCTCATAGCTTTGTTTCTATGCACACTGTGGAGAGCCTTAGACTTACTATCTTTACTTCCGAGGATATGATGACACTAGACACTCCCTTGAGACTTAGAACTTCTAGTGTGAGTCAGTGGAAGGAGTTCCCCATTGAGGTTGGTGGGTTTCACTTCTTGTAGGATCTTTATGTCCTCTAGATGATGGGTTATGATATCATACTCGGGATGGACTGGTTAGTTTTCTTATAGGCCTTTGTCGACTGCTATCGCTGAAGGGTGAGTTTCACATCACCGGAGGGCAGATCTTTTCTTCACAAGGGTGAATGGGGTGTCAAGGCGAGCAGAGCTAGACTAGAGCATCATGGGTTGGGTGGTTTTATAGCCCAGATTTCTAGTTTATATCTGGATGACCAAGGGACTTCTCAGATAGATTTTCCTCTGGTAATTGATCTTTTTCCGGATGTATTTCTAGAAGACCTTTTAGGGTTGCCTCCGGAGCGAGAGGTATACTTCTCTATTGAGCTTGTTCCAGGAGCAACACCAGTATCCATACCTCCTTATAGGATGGCGATTCCTGAGTTGAAAGAGCTCAAGAAACAGTTGGAGGAGTTACATGAAAATGGTTTTATCCGACCCATTACTTACCCTTGGGGTTCGCCGGTGTTTTTTGCGAAGAAGGCGGATGGTACCCTATGGATGTGTGTGGACTATCGGAAGCTGAACCAGTTGACAGTCAACAATCGATATCCATTGCGAAGGATTGATGATATTTTTGATCAGCTTTGAGGATCTCGGGTGTTCTCAAAGATCTACTTGAGATCCGGCTATCATCAGTTGCATGTCAGACCATTAGATATAATTCTTACGTATTTCCAGAGCAGATATGGCCTGTACGAGTACTTGGTTATGCTTTTCGGTCTCATGAATTCACTAGTAGTTTTTATGGTGCCAATGAATAGATTTTTCAATCCTCACTTGGATTCCATCATGGTGGTTTTCGTGAAATATATATTGGTGTACTCTCACACTCGACACGACCATGATATCCATCTTGAGATCGTATTGAGTACACTGATAGAGCATCAATTATATGTTAACCTCTCAAAGTTTCACTTATGGATGGATGAGATTCACTTCCTGGGTCATGGAATATCAGAGGCAGGAGTTTCAGTACACCCAGAAAAGGTGAGATTGGTAGTTACATGGAAGCAGTCGAAGAATGTCTTCGAGGTAAAGATTTTCTTGGGGCTTTCTGGTTACTACAGGCGGTTTATACAGTAATTTTTCATGCCTATAAGCACCACTGACAGGTCAGACCAAGAAGGGGGCGATGTTTTTATGGTGATATTCTTGTAAGTCAGCTTTTGAGGAGCTGAAGGGGAGGTTGATGTCAGCACTGATACTGGTCTTTCCAAATCCAGGCAAGAGCTATTATATTTACTATGATGCTTCAGGTACCGGGTTGGGAGCTGTGCTTATTCAGGGAGATGGGGTCGTTGCTTACGTGTCTCGGCAATTGAGGCCACATGAGAGGAACTATCCTACTCACGAATTGGAGTTGGCTACTATTGTTCATGATTTGCCTTGTTGAAGACACTATCTGCTGGGAGATCATTTTGTGGTATATACTGACCACAAGAGCCTCAAGTATATCTTCACACAGTGTGACTTAAATCTAAGACATCGGAGGTGGGTCAATTACCTATAGTCTTTCGACTCTGAGCTTTCTTATATTCCTGGGAAAGGCAATGTTGTGGCAAACACACTGAGATGGAGGACTCAGTTATAGGCAGTTTAGGAGGCTAGCAGCAAGTGGAATCTTATGGATCTGTTCTCTAAGATGTTCTTAGAGGTGCATGACAGACAGGGATGGACCTTTCTGTTTTTTGTGGCTGTTACCTCTACTTTTCTTGATATGGTGCGGATGAAGAAGCTATCATGTTAGGAGGGCTTAGTCCCATGGGAGAGTGTATCAGGAGAGGACCCTCTTCCTAGATGTACAATGGGTGAGGATGAGATCTTGCATTTCCAGAGACGCATATGGGTTCCATGAGACATACGCGAGGAGCTGATGCAGGATTTTCATTCCTCAGTTTGGGAAGTTCATCCTGGCGTCACCAAGATGTATCGTGACCTACATCACCAGTACTAGTGGCCTGGTTTGAAAAGAGTTGTTTCTGGTTTTTTCATGAGATGTTCGACTTGTCAGCAGGTGAAAGCAGAGCATCAGCGACCGGCAGGGCTTTTACAGCAGTTACCCATTCTAGAGTGGAAGTGGAATGATGTCACTATGGACTTCGTGACCGGATTTCCGTGGTATACTTGAGGTAACGATGTTGTTTGGGTTGTCGTCGATAGGCTTACGAAGGTTTCTCACTTCTTACTGATCAAGGAGACCTTCAATGTTAATGATCTGGGATGACTTTACATCCGAGAGATTGTACGTCTGCATGGAGTTCCACACTCCATTGTTTTAGATAGGGATGCATACTTTACTTCTCCGTTTTGGTAGGGGCTTTAGAGGGTTTTGGGTATAAAGGTACTTTTAGAGTACTGCATACCATCCCCAGACTGATGGCCAGTCTGAGCATACGATCTTGGTGCTTGAGGATATGCTCTGAGCTTTCATTTTGGACTTTGCAGGTTCTTGGAAGAAGAATATCCCTCTTGTGGAGTTTTCCTACAATAAAAATTTCAGGCGACTATTCATATGGAACCTTATGAGGCCCTGTACGGTAGGCCATGCCGATTACCTTTATGCTGGCTGGAAGTAGGAGAGGCAGATTTTCTAGGACCTCGTCTTGTTCAAGATACCTCAGAGTAGATAGAGTTGATTCAGAAGAGGATGGATACAACACAGTCTCAGAAAAAGTCTTATGCTGATCAGCGGAGACGACCTCTGGAGTTCATGGTTGGGGATCGGGTTTTCCTGTGTGTCGCACCAAGGTTGGGACACAAGAGGATCCAGAGACAGGGTAAGCTTTCACCGCAGTACGTCGGGCCGTTTGAGGTGTTTGAGAGAGTTGGGCAGATTGCCTATCGGTTTTAGTTACCTCAGAGGTACCGAGCTATGCACGACGTATTCCACGTTTCCCAGCTCTGACGTTACTTTTCAGACCCGTCTCATGTCTTTCATCCCGAGGAGGTTGACCTTGAAGTGGATGCGTTGTTTGCGGAGCATCCCATCTGGATTTTCGATCACAGTACGAAGGTTATCCATGGACGGTCTGTTCCTCTAGTATGGGTGTTATGGCAGCGCAGGGATGTGCAAGATGAGACTTGGGAGTGGGAGGCCGATGTATGATCGTAGTGTCCAGAGCTGTTCAGGGTTTCTTCTTCTACGCCTCGCTAGAGAAATTTGGGGACAGATTTCTTTTAGGGGAGAAGTTTTTTGAAACTCAGATCTTCGTTCAGGTATGTTTTTCCTTTCTCGTTGCTTTTGAGAAAAAAATGGAGTTTTCTAAAAAAAATTAAAGTACATGCTATGTACTTTAAGAGTACATGCTATGTACTCCTTTGTCGCTCGAAGCCATATACTGACCGTGTCCGGGCCACACACATGGTGTGTAGGGGTGATGTGGAGGCCGCTTAAAGCAGTGTACATAAAATCATAGTACACGCCGTGTACCCTAGAAGTATACGCTGTGTATTTTCTTTTTTCTTAATAAACACACTGGGGTCTTGCCTAGTCGCCAGAACAACTATCTTCTAGGTTTCGTTCGGCTGAGAGCTCCTGTACGGCCGCGATCCTTCTCTGAGCCCCCGAGCTGCCGTCCGATCTCCGTTTTATCCGCCGTCGATTGCGTTGGGATCGTCTTGGTAAGATATATCTTCTTCTTTATCCTTGTTTCATTTTTCCTCCTTGTTTTCAAGTTATCATGGGTTGAGCGTTTTGGACATTTTCTCAGATCTTCGATGTTCTAAGGAGAATCAATCGTCGTGGTTCACTTATATCGATATCCTAGCATCGTGGTAGGTGGTTTGTTACCCTATCCTGAATGTCCTTGAGTTTTGGTTGCAAAATACTAGGATACCCGTGCATCAGGTATCCCGGGTTTTGGATTTTGATCTTATTGTTTATTTTCCTTATATTTCTTGTTATATTATCATTAATTGATACTAATGTATTCTTGGTTGCATTTGAGGATCACCCCATGGGTGTTTCTTTTTCTCTTTGGCTGTTTATCGCCATTTGGCACCATTTTCCTGTGAGGAAAACCCTATTGAAATTTCTAGTTTACTTGTTATAACTGATTGCATGTGTTTCCTGTTGTTTAAATTCTTTTGATTCTTTATAGCTATTAGCAAAGTAGTTTTTGAACTTACTTAGGGCTGCTTACAGTCGATTACGCTTGACTGGACTGCTCAGGGATGTGGGAACCTGGTGCAGGAGATCAAACAAGGAATAGATGATTAAGTGCTTCCCTAGAGGGTCTATTGGGTTTAGTTTTATACGCAGGACCTATGGGAATAAGACTTTGTGCTTCCCAAGAGTGTTCTTAGTTTACACACGTATCGAGACCATATGAGGAATTAGACATAAGTGCTTCCTTAGAGAGTCTGTATCTATCATTTAAAGACCATAGGGGAATTGATGTGAGAGATTCCCAGAGTATCTGTGCCTTGTTTGATTACTGTACAATAGGGGTCTGCTAGTTTTAGCCACCCAGAGAGTCAGTGTGAATTTTGTTTGGTTGGTTGTGGTGAGTCCACCAAGACAAAGAACAAGCTTGGGTTTGTACTGCTTGTGGTTTAGGTAGTCTTTTGAGTTACCTGTTGTGTTACTTGCATTACCTTGGAATAGATATCTTTTCTAGTTTCCCTGGTTATTTAATTAATTGAATGTGAATGGTAATTGGTAGGATTTTTACTGGTGTACTCCTAGTTCATTACTGTATTTGTTTCCTTTAATTTTTCTATATTACTCACTGAAAGTAGGGCACAAGTCTTGTGGTTGTTGCCTACTGGGATTAGTCTCAAACCCTGTTTGGGTCCTACTTTTCGGCCCAAACAGACTATTTGGTTGCAGGTGTGGATAAATATTTTGGCCCTTCCACCTCAAGTACCTGATTTCTTGTTGGAGCTGGAGAGCATGGGACAGGGCTTTGGCTCGCGATGCTGCTTGAGTTGCGGTTTAATTTTAGTATTTGGTTTTAGTTTTATTGAATCACATTGATTTGTTTACTTCTTTCCATAGACACATGTACCATTCTGCATCATTATTATATCATACATTGCTTCTAATTTTAGTTCCAGTTGTTGAATGTTGTTTACTGCTTATTCTATTGAGCACATTTGTTCTTCCGTTGTATGCTTTACCCAATGGGGGCATAGTTTCCCCACATACTCACCAAGGACCTCACTGCTAGTTGGCAGCCTCTGTAACTTGAGGAAACGTGCTTGAAGTCATGTGGTGAACCAGGTACGAGGCACCAGTTATGAGCCTCTAGATCTGGTTCGTTAAGTTAATTTCCTTGGCCATTTAATTTCCGAGAAAGGTGTTTCAGTTGATCTAGAAAAGATAGAGGCTGTTATCCCATTGCAACCTCCAAACAACATATTCTAGATAAAAAGCTTCCTCAGTCTAAAAGGCTATTATAGAAGATTATTTCATGATTTTTCAACATTATATTCACCAATTTAAACATTGAAATTGAAGAATATTCCATTTCAATAGGATGAGAAGTGTAGAAATTCATTTAAGAGCAAAAGGGTCTCCTTACATCATCACCAATCTTGGACTTTACTAAACTAGGGAAAGTGTATGTGGTGTATTGTGACACATTGAGATTAGGGTTGGGTTGTGTTCTCATATAGGGGGATCATTTGAATGAGAATGGCTCACAACAATTGATGTTGCACAAGAATAACATCCCAACACATGATTTAGAGTTGGAGGTAGTGGTTCATGCTTTATAAATTTGGAATCATTATCTATTCGGTTAGAAATTTATAGTATTTACTTATCATAAGAGCTTAAAGCCCATTTTCTCAAAAAATGATTTGAATTTGAGGCAAAGTAGATGGATGGAATATCTTCATACATTTATTTTGACTTAATGTACACACTAGGTAAGGGGAATTTAGTGGAATATGAATTGAGTAGAAAATCATATGCTTAGGTGGTGAAATAAGCATCAGATCAATGGAAGTTGATGTCAGTCTTAGCCGACATGTGGTTGTAATGTGAGGACTGGTGTGATAGAGTTGTCTTCTCTTTGGTTTCCTTTGTTTCTGACTTGGGTAGTTGGGTTAAAGAGGCACATGCATCAGATTCTGAATATATGGTAATGAGGTCGAGACTCAATGGTGGGGAGACCATTGAGGGATGAGAACTGGATGGGAATTCAGTTGGGTGTTTTCAAAATTAGATGGTGGTATCAATATCTTGTCAAGAGGAGCATATAATATCTTATCATCATTCCAGGTGGGTTTTCCATCCCGGAATTCAAAATATGTATAAGGTGTTGAATGCATAGTTTTGGTGGGCTAGTATTAAAAGGGATGTTTCTGAGTTTGCCTCTAGATTCTTTACTTTCCATCAGGTCAAGGAAGAGAGTCATTGACCAATAGTAATGTTTCAATATTTTCTTGTTCAAATTTGGAAGTGGGAAAAAATAGTGATGGATTTTGATTTAGGTCTTCCAATAATGGTTAGGAAACATGATTCCATATGGGTGATTGTGGATCACCTCAGAAATTCGGGTCATTTCATCCCAATTCGTGAATATCATACAGTGGAATATATATCCAAAATATATATCTGGAAATTGGAAAAGAGGAATGGTGTTATAGTTTTGATTATATCAGATATAGATCTGAGGTTCACATCTCATTTTTGGAATTCCTTACTTCAAGACCTTAGGACATAGTTGATGATGAGCATGGCATATCATCCTCAGATGTATGGCTAATCTGAGAGTATGATACAAACATTGGAGGATATTCTAAGGGCATGTGTGATGAATTTTTATGATTCATGGGAGGATAACATACCATTGGTGGAGTTATCATATAATATCAGTTATTAGGCTTCAATACATATGGCTCAGTTTGAGGCTTTGTATGGGAGTCTTTGTCATTCTATACTAATTTGGGAGGAAACAGGTGAGACTTCGATGATTAGATCAAGCCTTGTACAAGAGACTACATAGAAAATAGAGTTGGTCAGAAAGAAGATAGAGATAGATCAATGTTTTCAAAAATCATATGCCAACCATCGTTGACGACCATTGTCAATCGAGGTGGGTGATCATGTGTTTTTGAGAATATATCCTAGGTTGGGACATCATTAGTTTAGAAAGAAGGGGAAGTTATCTCTGAGGTATATTGGGAATTTTAAGATACATGAGTGTATTGGATAGGTGGATTATTGGTTAGATTTTCCACCATGGTTTAGTGTCGTGCACAATGTGTTTCATGGGTCATAGTTGAAAAAGTATCATCCGGATCCAGACCATGTGAATCGATGGGATCATGTTAAGATAAAATCAAATGCTTTCCTGGTGAAGATGCCTATACAAATTCTGTATAGGCAAGACAAATTAATGGATAGTAAAATAATTTTTTTAGTTCGGGTTTTATGGTAGGATGGTCAGATTATAGAGAATAATTGGGAGAGGGATAAAGAGATGGCCGAACAATTACTCGAGCTCTTTCAGTAAAGAGACGGTTCCCTAATTTCTGAGGATGAAATGTAAAATGGTGGGGAGAATGTAGAACCCCATGTTTATGGTAAGTGACGTTTTTATTTGTTTTTATTTGATTAAAGTTCTTGGGTTGATTTTGGAAGCGGTTGGGAGAGATTTGAATTGTTTTGGAAGGTTTTGGAGGCCTTTTTAGTGCAACACAGTTTGAGCACGGTTATGGGAAACCATGCGCGAATACCAGGAAAACCATATGAGAATAACAGGAAAACCTTGCAACTCAAGGTAGTGGGGTCCTACATGGTTTGTGAATGGGTTGTCTAATCATGTTGGTTGGCCGTACGAGATGCCTTCAAGGTATTATCATCCGCACGGTTTGTCAAACCATGCAAGCTAACTCTGTGGACCATTAATGTTTGTTTTTTTAAACAAGATTTGTCCAGATTTACACTAACACACCCATTTATTCTCTTATACAAACCCTACATAGGATTTCCCCATCTCAAGGGGCACCATATTGATTGAATCTAGATAACTGTTAATATATGAAGACTTCAATAGAGAAATATTATTTCCCCATGAACCTCAAAAAGTAGCACACATTCTAAGATCATATCCTTAACAACCTAGACCTCCCTCTACATCTTTCCAATTATCTGTGCATGATATAAGGTTATTAAGTTCAAATGGGAACCCATTTCATCTTATAAACCTTTCCAAAACTGCAATGTGAACCTCATGTCCCTATATGAAATAATAAGAGGGGACCCCATGAATCTTCATAACCTCTCCAACATAAAATCTTACATGCAATTCTACCTTCATCGTCTGCTTAATGGATAGGAAATTGCATGATTTCATAATTCAATCAATGATCACAAAAATTAATCCATTCCCACTAAAATTCTAGAGTAATATAATGATAAATTCTATGGAAATATAATCCCACTTACATATCAAAAAAGGAAATGGTTGTAACAAACTAGTAGGTCTATGGTTCCCTACATTAATTTTATGACAAGTGAGACATCGTGACATAAAATATCCAATCAACCATCTCATCCCCATCCACAAATAAGGATGTATCAGGTCAAGATATATATTTTCATACATAGGGTGAACGGACTAACATGAATGATTTTCACATTCTATAAAATGTTTCCCTAAATAACTAATAATGGACAACCTAATTTGGAAACAAAAAGTGACACTAAGAGACTAAGAACACTCACCTAAGGTCTCCAAACAATTATGGATTTTACTACAGACCTAGAAATTAGTTTCATGTACCCTCTCAAGGTATATTATTATCAAACGATGAGTATCATTTATTAAATACAAGAACACCTTCTCACTTTCTTCTTTAACTACTAATATCATCTCAAAAAAATAATCATCAGAGACTACTCCACTACTGACTCCTTCTTGGATTGGGTTGGTAATGTCTAGATCAACACGTCATTGCCCAAATATTCTTTCCTAATATTAAATGAAATATAAAAATACATATTTTTTTCATACTAAACTGAATGTATCTTTCATGAGAGTTAAAATAGACTTTTGGATTTTTTTTGTATAAAATATACCATAAATCACTCCCAAAAAATATAGTGATTAAAAATTTTGTGTGTGTTAATGACTACAAACAAATAAAGACCATGGGAAGGTTAGTTATGCTAATGAGTAAATAATAGGTGATATCCATAGGCCACCACCTATTTCACTTCATCAAGACACACCCCAAACATGTACCCGACGAATCAAAGAAAACATCACAACCCAACACTAGTTCCAAAAGTCTCAAAACTAGATTTGAAGTTAACCACACCTTTAATTACAAAAAATTTATCTAAATTTTTTCACTCCACTAAATCTTTTCACCCTTATCCGTTAAATCTATCATTGAAGATATGAGTTTGGATAATTCTTGAACAAACAACCTCTCGTAACCAACCTGCCTCAAGAAACAACAGATCGCAAACACATTTTTATGCTTCCCCCATGAAATAACCACATGTATCTTTTCAATATCTAATGATATTATCCTAATATATATAAAATTCCCAAAAAAACAAAAATTCATAGTCCAAAAGTTACATTTAGAGATCTTATCATGTATACAATTTTCCCTTATGGTTATAAGAATGATATCCAAATAATCAATGTGTTCCTCCTTTAACTTGAAATGCAACAAAATATCATCCAAAAACAAGAAAATGAACTAGTATAAGAAATGATAAAGTCTATGATTCATCAATGACATAAATATCATAAAAGAATTAGTAAGACTGAATGGAATACCCAAAAACTCTGAATTCCAATAAAATATTGTAAATTATGTCTTAGGTATGTCAACTTCTCAAAATCTAAACTGGTGGAACCCTGAACAAAAGTAATACTTTGAAAACCAATGATCCCCTCTAATTTTATCAAAAATATCATTAATAATTTTCAAGGGATATTTATTCATAATGGTAATTCATTTTTACTTTTGATAATCCAAAACAAATTTTATGGTTCTTGTTTTACTTTTTCAAAAGGAGGACTAGTGAGGGACATGGTGACATGCTAGGTTGAATGAACCCCTTATCATCTTGTTCCATAAGTTGATATTTAGTTCATTCAATTCCTTATGTTATGTAAGATACAATAGAAAAGAAATATTCCTTTTATCAAGAACTTGGTCGATGGTAAACTTAACATCTCTCTATGGTGGAAAACCAAAAAAAGCATCTAAAAAGACCACAAGCTATGTAAACCCAACTACAAGATGTGGATTCCCAAAATAAGGATAACTGAAATAAATAAACATATTTGAAAACTAAAAATAGTTCACCAAACATAAATAATAATAGGACCCACTGTACTCGATCTAGAGTCTTACACACTCTTTAAAACTTTAGTGACCCCATCATGAGATAAAAAATCAACAAGATAATGACAAAAATTGATCTCCGTCCGAACTCTGATCATCTAGTCTATTCCAATAATCTGATAAAAGGTATCAATATCAAGAACTATGGAATCTCATTCCACTTCAAAGTTGGTTATCATCATCCGACATGTGGGACATTTGAAACATTATTCAAACCTATTTACCAAAATCATGAAAATATCCAAAAAAATAGCTTAATATCTGAATGAAAACCCAATAGATCAACCAAATTTGATGATATAAAAGATTGAGTAACACCTATACAAGAAAAATATAGTCCCATAAAAATCAAAATAACCAATGTACCTCTAATAGTAGTTTACCATTGTATAGATTCTTCTGGTACATACTCTTTCATATATGTATGTATAGCTTCAACTCCTGTTGGGGACTTTTTTAGCCACATGAAAATCCAACCTATATTAAGAATAAATCACACCACCCATGGAATAATATGTGTGTATCTGAGAATTAACAGTTAGAGTGGATTGACCCTTATTTATTTGGTATATCCTTCCACAAAAGGCTGCATATACACAAATTGTCTTTAATAACGAAAAGTCTTGAGAGACTCTGTATAGTTTAACTTGGTATGGCTAGGATTTTCATATTGATAGTAGAAAAACCACTCCTCTCCTCATAAATCCAATAAAACAAGACCAAAAAATTTTGACCATCATTAAACATCCTTTTCTAGCTATAAGTGACACAAAGTGTAATGTCATGGCCGATTGACCTGTAAGATGGTTTCTGGACTAGTGGGTCACATGGCCACAAGCAAACCTCCCCATATTTCAAAGGCTATCGACTAGTAGTGAGAGTCTATAGAGGTGATAATGGGGAGAATATAACCTCATATTAGAGTATCACAATGGTATATTAGAAATAAATAGTATAAAAAAGTATAAGTTTTAATAAAATGAAGGAAATGTAGTGGAAGAATAGTACAAACTGAATAATGGGTGTGGCCAATACCATTGTTCAATAGTTGCATCAATGTCCTAATGATAATACAAAACAAAAATAGTAGACATATTGAAGGAAATTGATACATGTTAGTCCATAAATATAGAAAATAATGAAAATCCTTAAGGGAAGTATCCATGAGAATCCTAATTTCCATATCAGTCTTATTCTTCTAACTCCCAGGTACAAGAAACCAACCAGAAAAAGTCCATGGTCTTGAGAACTTATGGTATACTTGGGTAACCGGTGTAATGAAGTCCTGAGCAGGGTGTGAGATATAAATCCCAGTAGGTTACACCCATGGTGCCTATGATAGATTCAAATCTATGAATATTAGGTGAACCAGTGTGAATTATAAGAAAAATAACGATGATTAGTGTTAAAATAAATAAATTGACATAGGTTGACTCCTGTTCCAATAGGAAACCTGGCCGACTCAACCTTTTTCAGCTCATGTATAGAATAATTTATGATAAGAAACTATATTTATAGTAATATATATATATAGTGTAGTTATATATTTCATCCACTGATATTAACCAAGTATATGAGGTTTTAAGTGGGCTTATATCAGGAATACTAGTTGCAGGCAACATCAGGCATAACTCTGTCATCCATGACCTGTATTAACATTCATATAAGCTCAATAAATAGGGTACACAACCTACATCCTGATAGAGTTTCTTAATTTATTAAAGACTCTCAGGATGGTGAGTGACCCATCATGTCAACACTCCAAATAGAGAGCGTGGTGCCTCAACCCAACATCCTACATAGTATCAATAGTGAGAGATGCCATGAATAAACCCCCGATGTAAGAGATAATGATTCTACACCATGAACAATATATCCCTTACCATTATTCCACATCCTATTTAAGGTGTAATCATATAAAAATAATAATAACTACATCCATGAGGGTGTACCTCTCATTATCGAAATTTATAAATACATTACCATTAAGGCTCAACATTTTAATTATATCATGAGAATATGAATGAAATAAGAGGTGTGGCCTTTCCTCCCCTTACATTTCTTTTAATTTAAAATATTTAATTCGATTCACATAATCTATTAATATTAATTTATTATAAGAGGTCTGGTCATACCACCCTATTTAATACTTTTTTAATCAATCCATTTAAAATAATCATGGAAATCAAACCATCATGAAAATGCTATTAAAATTAATAAAACACCCTTTAATTAAAAAAAAATGGAAATTCAATTATCCTTGTTCAATGAGGAACATTTAAGGTTCCTTTAAAAAACAGTAAAATCACATACATGGATAATCCCATTTATAAAGTGATCCAACCACTTAAAATTCTCTATGTCCAAAAGTCTTCTAAAAGGAATTGGGTTAAGTCATGCACTTAGGATGTGCATTAATTTGACCAAGAATTTACATGAAAAAGGATTATTCAAAATTTTAGCATCAATTAAGGCCATTTCCAAGACATGAAAAATACATCTATCTATCTTTAAAAATATAGGCATAAGTAGTCTCCGATGCAATAAAGAAAATCAAACTCTAAAAACAAATCAATACATTGTAATTTTAAAGACAACAAAACTCATTCAAGGGGTTTTATTATAAAATCATGACATTATTTATCAAACAGTCCCTTTAACAAAATTAAATTTCATACACAAGAATCAGGGATCAACATATTGAAGTTATAATTTTATAGAGTTACCAGAAAAGGAAGAAACACATATAAGACTTTACATGGAACTTAGTAAGTGACATGACCTATTATGAAATTAGATACCAGGGAAATTCTATTTTTACTCCATGTAGAATGATTAGAGTCATTTTGAGTATCTATTAAATTATTTATAAAGGGTAATTTCAATATGAAACACCCAAGGGGTGTTCTTGGTCGATGAGGGTAACCTCAAACTACTAAAAACTGATTATATGTTGTGAATCTAGGTGAGTTGATGAATTTAACAATTGGATCTCAATAAAAAGATGATGTTCAGAAAATACCATCATGAAACAGAAGAATAATACTCAATATTATATAGAAATATAGTTTAAATACATTGACTACCCACCTTATGATTAAGACCTTCCACTCATCCAATATCAAAGTCGGATCTGGTCTGGTTTGGAAGATATCCACGAAACATACATTTTCCTTGAACATAGGTGAAATGAGATTACACCAAAATAGCTCAAAATTGAGTAAATTAAATGAATAAAATTTTAAAATTAATTGAGAGATTATTGATGTGGATCCATATAGGACAATGACAATTGATTTTGATTAAAGATAAAGGATAATCAGTGAATCCTAGCAGAGGGAGAAATAAGAACCCACTATATAGGGAATAGGCTCATGCGGCTTCTAGGATGAGACAAAAGAGTAAAATGAGGTTTTAACCTCATTAATTGTAAAAGATTTATTTTACCACTAAGAAAAATGTTTCATAGTTTGGAAGCATGGTTTGGCCAAACCATATACCAATCTTGAAACACCCACTTCCAATGAAACATACCTCACATAATTATCCCACCCTGGTTTCTTAACTGTGTGCCAACCATACAGTGAATAGTTTTATTATAATTCCAATAAAGACCCTAACTATGTAGGATAGGAAAATAGTTTGGTTAATCCATTGGTAGCTCATGTGGGTCTATTCTTATCCCTTTCATAAGGAACATAGTTTGTTGTTGAGGGCTGTACAGTTTCATAAAAACCATGAGCCCTCCTCAGACTACCCAAACCTTGTATTATCAGAGCCTGATGCTCCCAAAACTCAACAAGACACCTAGTAAACATCTAGACACTTTAGCAATGTCTAAATATAAATCATTGATGTGTTCCAACTATCATAATTACATTTTGACCCCTGGTTCAAAGAATAGTCTGTCCAGTAAACTCCAAAAGTTCAAATTCTGTTGGATTGTCATAAAATTTTGAAACACGGGTCATTACAACCTCCCCGACTTATAAATTATCATCCTTGATAATCATTTTGGAATATGTAAAACATCACTCAACCTATAAGGGTCCATAATTCCTATATAAATGGTTTCACCATGTTTCCAAATTCCCAACGCACCTCTAAGAATTTCTTTAGCATACAGAACTTAAGCTATGAAATCTTGAGCCAAAGATTATATTCAGATTAAAATTCTTAAATGGTTCTTACAAGATACTATTAACATAGATACATGATAAAATTATTATATCTTTAAGAATCAGTAGGATAGTGCTATCCACCGTAGGTTCTAACACCAGAAGGGTCCAATTCTATGTTACAGTACCTCCACTCTCAGAATTTCCTTACAAGGTACACCTATAAGGTTTCTAATAACACTCTTGAGATTATTTATGTTATCAAGTGTTTCTGACTACATATTAGGTTATATTAGAGACCTCGTCTGGAATAAATGGTTTAATTCCAATCATCTAAGATAAAATTCTTCATGCACACATTCTATGAAATACATAGCCATATCTTTTTAAAAAAACATCTTCCTTATCCAGGAGACATGCTTAAAATGGTTCCATATTACCATACCCATTGTCCATGAGGGATAAAAAGTCAATCCACCTCTAGTATACCACTTCCCAAAAGGGGTATGTGATAAACTATTTCGGCTTGAGGAATACATACAGGTATGGGATAAACTATCTTCAGCTTTAGAAGTCCTGTTAATGGAAGTGCCACATATTCAGGTAATAGATATTTCATGGAAGCTCTTTAGGGATATGAACTCTAGCAGGTTGAAATTTTATTTCAGGGACTCTATGATGGCTTTTTATGACTAAATTTCGGTCTTTCATTTTGATTAAGTATTTGATTATGAGGACCTATCTTCAGGCAGTGGGATAAATGTGATTTTGGGGTTATATTCCCTGCATGTTTTGGTTCTACTTCAGATGAGGTTTAGAGCACGAGTTCACCACTTCGGCATGGCACTTGGACTCTGAGAGGGTATGGCCTGACCATCGGGATTGTTCCTGTGCATCTTTGTAAGGGACCGTATGAGTGCTCATGTCTTGGTGGCGGACCCATTCACATTGAAAATGCTGGGCAGAGGTAGAATCTTCTTGTGCTTGGGAATTTTTTGTTTTTGGTTGTTTTGCTGAACATTACGGTTTCTCACTTTCCTTACAAAGTGATTTGATAAGAAAATAAAAAATAATTTTCAGTCCATGAACATGTTCACTGTAGTTTATACCTAACATCCTGTGTGGTTTCCTAATCAAACCACCTTGAGGCTGGAAAATATTTTTGGATAACCTCATAATCAAAAAACTGGAGTCCATGGAACTAACCCAAAGTGGTCTATACTCCATGTGTACAAAAGAAATTGGTACAAGACTAAGAAATCCATATCAAAACATTGATTGATCTCTGAGTGGGATCCAATTTGAGATCATGTCATAAAATTACATATGCTGTTCAAGATTCCATCCCAGGAATCACTACATGGGAACCCAGGTATCACTCAGGAAAACCCATGCATAAAATAAAACTATGGGTCCAATGTGAAACTCTAATATAGATTACATACCAAGCCCATAATCTTTTAAAACATTAGCGCAGTGTAAGACCGATGATCTCTTAGTGCATCAAGGACAATATCAAGATAGGGAAAGATGTAATCTCTTAAAAAATATTACAGTAAGAGGACCCTGAATATTTACAAGAATACCATTTTAACCACTACTAGTCAAATTCTGTTGAATGATGTTTAGATTCCCCTACCGACACACCAACACAAACAGAACAATGATGCCTTCACCACCAAAGGAATTATATGTTAATTCAAGATTTACCATAGAATTCCATACAAGACCAAGGAAGTTTCTCAAGGGTTTCATACACATCCAAGCACTTCAACGTCATGCTTCTGAGAATTTATGAACATGGTTTAGTCTTGTAAGCCCAAATGGTGTTCAAGAAAGGCCGACAATTTTCAAATGGTCCTCCATGGTTATGATCCTTGAACTTGGAAGGGAAAAAATTTACCATAACTGACTAGATGATCCCCACCATTTGGAGTTTCTTAGTGATAAAAATAATGTATTGACCTACTAATTACTAGAACTCAAGGTAAAAACCACCATAAATGCACCTATGATGCTCCTCTGAGACATAAAAAACATTAAGACATTAAAATTGATAAATAGAATCAACCTAACCTAAATGTGAAACAACTGATTATCTAGAAGTCATATAGATAATTTGGATGAACTTGATTCATTTTAACATTATGGTGACTCCACTATGAAGATGAGCTAAGAACGTATTCACTGCTCTAAGAATTATGATTATACTGAACGCAACTAGTTCATTAATTCATTTAACCACTCAACGAGCACTGTGTAGGAGAACATATACTACCCCAATGTTTTAGAAGCCAGATGACACATCCAACATACTACCAATGGTACTATAATCCCTATGCATTGAAGTATATGATTTTAACAACCTAAACATTTATGAATGGAATTCCCCTTTTTGATTTCATTTAATCCCTTATGGATATAGAAAACACATGAAGTTATTTTAATTTATTATATCAAATTGG
Source organism: Viscum album (assembly GCA_963277665.1). NCBI lineage: Eukaryota > Viridiplantae > Streptophyta > Magnoliopsida > Santalales > Viscaceae > Viscum > Viscum album. The sequence goes on from OY728151.1 coordinate 464,954,095, forward strand.
ATATAAATGACTGTTAATTATCATTACCATTGGTAATATATTTGTTCAAGAATGATCACATGACAAGTATCAATAAAGGGTTTAAAAAATACATTTTTCATAGAAAAAGGAAGTGATGACATGAACCAGTAGGGCCATACCCTATGAAGCCCATTTACTTAAGCTTCCTAGGGAGATAGAATTTCTATTATTTCCCCTAGACCAATATCATGCATAGATCCAACATCGTAAGCACGAGGGAAACTATTTATAGGAGAATTCCAAGCTTATCGAGATCCTGACCCAAACAATGTTCACCGAATGACCCCATGAAATTCGCACCATCATGCACTATACTCGTATGGAATACACAAGGGTAATAAAGGGATATGTAACAAGAAAGTTTCAATAAGAACATGTACATTATTATTTTTATAAAAGAATGAATATATTTTCATCCTATTATAGTTACTTTGTAAATAATTTTTAAATGTAAAATATGATTTTTGGATAATTAATAAATCTATATTGATGAAGAAATGATTTTTAAAAAAAAATTGAATAAAATATTATTATTAAATTACTTAAATAAATGATCAGATATTTTTTTGTGATGATAAATGTAATTTTTATAAGGATTCAAAAGCTGTTATTTGATAAAAGATCATCACTTTAAATAAATGTATTTTTTATTTAAAAAATAGAGAATTCTCATATTTAGAAAACTATTTAGATAAAATGAATATTATTTTTGGAATAAAAAAGTAGAAAATATACAATGGTGAATTTTTCATAATTATCCGAGACAATAAATATTTTGGGAAAAAATTAAATACCATATAACAATACTGTGTGTTTTATGACTTCATCATGTACCAATAGTGATGTAATAAATACTATAAAATCTATCCTTCAATAAATATATGTTTTTAATTTAATATAATGTGATTTTTGGTTTATTTAATTTATTTTATAATGCCTTGGTGAATCCTCCAAGACGTATTATATATTTTAAGATTTTAAAATAATTTCTCTGAAAGTGTGACTCACCTCCACATAATCAAAGGGAAATATTATATTATCAGCAGCCCTTGAACTTATAAAATAATCTAAATAACTTAAATTTCAAATAAATCATCGGAAAAAACCATGGGTGGTTTTATGTTTTGGATATTTTATTATGAAGAGTCCAAAATCAAAATAATAAAGAAACCCACCTCCTTTACTATATAAACCCACCCAATATCCCATTTATCCTCACTCAAACTCCATGAATCATGTCTGATTTCATCCCACTAATCCCTAGGTTCCTCCCAAGGTGCCCCAAGCTCTCAAGACGCCTCTCCCAAGACTCTGAAGTCACACACTCAAGTATAGGATCCCCACCTTCCTCTCTTTTCCACATTTCACGAACCATCATTTGAAAATAGCCTATATAATTTCAATTGGTTATATTTTCATTAAATTATTATTATGCCATTACTGTATAGTTAATTTTATTTTATTTATGGTCCAATTAAACCTTTTCATTCTTACCTATACCTAATCTGTTACTACGTCAAAATTATGTAGGGAATATTTAACCCTCCTCTTCTATAATTAATTCCTTCTATGTTATGTATTATAATTTACTTATTTCATATAATGTGAAATTTTCTTAAATATCCCCTTACTATCCATTTATTTAATAAATTATGAGATCCCATTTTATCTCTTATCGACCCATTTTTATGAAGTTCAATGTGACATTGTTATGATGCCGAAATTGCACCATGATTTTCCATGCCAACATAATTATGTAATGAATACCATAACCATATATATATCAAGGGTAGTCACCTTTATGAGAATATAATTTTTATTGTGGAAATAAATGTATTTATTCCACACTCAATGATTGTGGTATAAAATATTATGATGTATGAATCCATGTTGTATGATATATATGGAACACTTAAGCATGAGAATGAAATGATTATAAAGAGTCTGCCCTGATAGTGCTTCAATGAATTGGGTAATGTTTAATATCATGATATGTCATGTTAGGGTAGGGGTTTACCTGATTTCTTTATAGGACTCTTTCTACCATGGGATCTTTTCAGGATTATCCTTGATCTATTTATTATATAGTGTTTTAAGTTGTTTCTATTTTTCCCATGTTATGATTATCATTTGTATATCATTCCTTATTATTCATGTTCCTTTTATGATCCTTTGATATACCTTTTTTCCAACATGTATTTTCATCCTCGTGTTATTATTTTTTTGTTCCCTTACTGGGATTTATAGTTCACCACTTTATTATGTATGTCCTACAGTTATCCTAGGCAGTGTTATGTGGGAAGGAATGTTTTGGTCATGTTAAAGAGGTTTTATATAATGATGTTATTCTCTTCTATTTTATGTTGTTATGTAATGTACCAAATTTATCTAATAAACTTTACCTATCCATATTCTGAAAGGTATTAAGTGTAATTTTATGTAATAAATCATTATTAAATGATAAATAAGAATAGGGTTGTCGTATTTGGTATCATAGGATAGGTTTAGTTTTTTTTGGGGATTATGATTAGAAAACTATAGAGAAATCCTTAGGATTAGATAAATATATAAAATGGAATATGGATAATACTAATTATAAGAAAACAACCCTGAATTTAGGTAAGTATAGAGTTAGTGGTTTATCATGAAATTACATCCTTGTTTGGATACTACAAGTGGATGTGTTTTTGGAATAGATGTACATGTGGGTGATAAATAGGACATGATATTCTTTGCCTTACTTGGGGTAATTTGGTACAAAAAATAGACCTTATTACGCACCTATTTTGACTCCCCCAAGGGATATTGTATGGTAAATTCATAATCTTGTTATAGACCATTATTAAGGGAACAAAAAATGCCCATAATAATATGTGTTAGGATGTTCATCATGGATAATATAGACTAAAGCCTAGGAAATCATAAGTTAAGGAGATAAATGTAATTTATAAGTTATCCCTTTAATTTCATTGTATTTCCCTTTATGTGTTTAATTTATTCAAATACTCATCCCTAATTTTCCATTTATTCTATCCAATGTCTATAAATATGGGGAATCGTGCTGACAACCAATGCAAAGGGGAATGTGATGATTTCCCCAATGAAATGTGCAACCCAGTGGGAGTGTAAATCATAAACTTTTTCATGATAATATCTCAGTTAAAAAAATATCTGAATCTAAACCTGGATCAAGTGGAGTGCCCAAACACCCTTGAGAGAGAAAAAAATGACATCAAGAGATTCATGAAACCAAGGCATCCTAATTTCAATGTATCACCCGATCCCTTAATCTTGGAATAATGGATTAACCCAATTTAAAAGATCTTATCCATCCATAAATGTTACAAAAAATAGAAGGTTCTTATGGATTTCTATCATAGGGAGGGTGAAGCTGACTAATGGTGGACAATGATTAAGAATATGAAACCCAGGGAAGAGATTAAAGAAATGGAGTGGAAGGAATTCTGAAAAATGTTTTTCGATAGATATTTCCCCACACCTTCCATATTAAAATGTAAAGATATATCTATACACTCAAGAAAAATGACAAGAATCTTCTGGGGAATATGTGGAAAACTTCACAAAACATTCATGGTATGCCTATGGTTTTGTCATTTCCCCTGAATACAAGGTTGATTTCCTTTTTGATGGGCTAAATACTAGTCTATGGAATGACATATAAATCCATGGCATTGATATCTATAAATAAATTTTTCTATGTGACATAATTGTCAAATGAGAGATTTTTGAGTCTCTGAGGTATCAGAGAGATAAAAAGTGGAAATTATAATTCAGCTCTTGTGGTCCCATTGACAAATCCAAAAGTTATAATAAATTTCAGTATCCCACTTTCCAATGTTCTAGATAGAAGAAACCTAAAAAATTATTAAGGGGAATAATAAAATTATTTAAGTGTAGAATAGAAGGAATGATATCCAATGATTACTAAAAGGATAAACCCACCAATGTGACAGAGGAAATAAATGATTTGGTCAACCTTAAACTTGTTGTTAACTTCTTCAATTACGAGGAACCATGTAAAATTACAAACTAGTGCCCAAATCCATGGGTTTTTGAAGCAACAAACAACCTCGATGGTATTAAGGGAGAGATTTTTCCATTACTGCCGCATAGGTGAATCTCGACAATGAATTAGAAACATGTAAACTAGTTATTCATTAAATAATAGAAAATGTACTTTTTGATTATGGATCTAGGCATTCCTTTATGTACCAAAAGTGTAAGAGAACAATCCAAACACTACCAAAAAGAATGGATGTAGAGATGTCGATGAAAATGGAAAATGGTGAAATTATTACATCCCATGTATATAACTCCTCCCCTATTAATTTTGGTGGGATGAAATTTTTTAAGAACCTTGTCATACTTCACTTAGTGTAATTTGATGAAATTTAATGCATGGATTGGTTTTACCAATATAGATACAACATAAATTTCCATGAGAGGTAAATCACTCGACATATGGTGAATCTAACCCTTATTCAATAAAAGTAAAAAAGGGTCATGAACATTCTTCAGCACTATCATCACAAGAATGGATATTATTTCCCATACGAGAAAGAATATCTATCTCAAATGACTGTGTCTAAGGAATGAAACACCCTTAAAGACTTGCCTATAATTACAGAATTCCCTGATTTGTTTCCTAAGTAATTTCATGGTCTACCTCCAAATAAGAAGATGGAATTTTCAATCAATATTATTCTAGGGGTGTTTCCAATATCCAAGACTCTGTATAGGATGGATACTGTGGAAATTGAGGAGCAAATGAAAGAATAATAGGTGAATCTGGACAAATGGTTTATAAACCAAAGTTCTTCATCATGGGGTGCACTATTATTCTTGGTCAATAAGAAGGATGGCTTAATTCACCTTTGTATTGATTATTGTGAGCTCATAAAGATCATGATAAAGAAAAAGTATCATTTTCCATGGATTGTTGATTTTTTTGATCAGCTGTGTGGATCACAATACTTCTCCACGGTGGATCTATGGTTAGTATATTACCAAGTATGGGATAAGATGGAGGATATCTCCAAGACTTCTTTTCATACAAGGTATGTGCACTAAGAGTTCATAATGATGCCATTCAAACTCATTATAGCCACTAAAATCTATATGTAATTTACAGACTGAGTCTTTAGAGATGATCCTAAAAAGGATTTGGTTGTATTTATAGATTATATTATAATATACTCCAAAAACAAGGAGCATGGGGAGTATCTGAGCACTTTGATAAATCCCTTGTGAAAGGAGAACCTCTATGAAAAGTACAGCAAGGGTGAGTTCTGGTTGGATGAAGTCCTGTTATTGGGGAATATCATCACAAGAAATTAGATATCTATGGATCCTTCAAATAAAAAATCGATTGAGGGATGGACAAGGCCAACATTAGTGTTAGATATCCCTATTTTTCTTAGGTTATTTGGATATTATTGCCAATTTGTGGGAACATTCTCATGATTTTCAAACACACTTACTAAGATAACTCATAAGGGAGTCAAATTTCTATTAAATGATTAATTTAAAAAAAGGTTCATGGAGTTGAAAAAGAGGCTTATCACTACCATTGTGCTAATAGTACCCATAAGTGGGGATCATTTTGTAATTTATTGTGACTCTTTGAAGAGGGTATTGGGATATATGCTCATGAAAAATCAATTTCATGGCCTATACTTCAAGGGAGTTGAAAATTCCTCAGAAACAAATCCCACGAATGATCTAGAGTTGAAATTAACGATCTCCACATTGAAAATTTGAAAATATTATCTTTTTGGTGAGAAGTGTGAAATAAATACAGATCACAAAATCATTTAATATATATTCACACAGAAAGAGCTGAATATGTGAAAAAAAGATGGTTAGAGATCATCAAGGATTATGAATTCTCAATGCACTACCATCATGGGAATGAGATTAAGTTGGAAAAGGATTTAATTAGAAAGGATCAAATAGATCTATCATCAATGAAAATTAATAAGGGTCTAATCTTTATATATTTGAAGAGTATGAACATGGGTATCATAATGAAAGGATTATAATGAATTCATTCACAAATTATTTCTCAAATATCTCTTCATAAAAAGTTAAAGGATGCTAAAAAGTATGATTTGTAAATTTATAAGAAAGTGGACACTATAAAAAATAGAAATCCTTGAACTTTAATTTAAATGATGGAATTGTGATATTTGGGTCAAGACAATGTGTTCCATAAAATCCTACATTAAAGAGGTAACTATTGGATGATTTAAATAGTTTGAAATTCTCCATTCACCCAGGAAACAAAATGATGTATCAAGATATCAGAGAGCACTATTGGTGGGGTAACATGAATAAGGAGATCACTGATTATAGATAAAAGTGCTTGGCATGTCCACAAGTGAAGGATGAAAAGCATAAGTATAAGAGGATGTTGCAAAAATTACCCATACCAACCTGGAAATAGGAAAAATTCACCTTGGAATTTTTCACCAAACATCCAAATACATCCAAGGGAAACAATTATATCTTTGTTTTTGTGTATCTTCTTAGAATGAATAAACACTTCATAATTATTTGATAGAAGTTTTCACTAGATTAGTTGGTACATATATTCATTAGATAAGTGGTAAGGATACACAGAGTTCCACTATATATTGTGTTCGATCGATACCCAAGATTCACCTATAAGTTATAGATAAGTTCTTATAATGCTGTAAACATTAAGCTAAACTTCAATATGACTTATCACCTTTAAACTGATGGATAATCATAGAGGACTATCCAAAAACTTGAGGACGTGTTGATATCATGCTCCATTAATATCAAAGGAGTATGGTACCAATATCTCCCTCTATCTGAGATCTCTTAATACTATAATTTCCACTCAAGAATCAATAGAGATCCCAATGAATCCCTTTATGGGAAGAGGTGAAGAACACCAACATGTTGGGATAAAGTTGGGGAACAAAAACTTCTGTGTACTGAAATAGTTTAGTAAATGGTGGGAAAGGTTAAGACCATTTAACAACACATCAAAACTGCTTAGAGCTGACAAGAGATCTGTTTTGACAATCATCAACATGAGAGCTGTGCCCTATTGACTATAACTACCAGCTAACTTTTCTCAATTACATGATGTATTCCATGTACCCCTATTGATAAATTATATACTAGACCACTCACATGTACTAAATATAGAGGTGGTGCCATGGGATTATAAGCTTTTCAATGAGGATCAGCTGATAAAGATCTTAGATCATAGAGAAAATGTTTTATAATCTAGACAGTGACTCTCGAAAAAGTATTATGGGGAAACCGCAAGATTTATAAATCATTATGGGAACTATAATAGGTGATGAAACAAAGTTACCCTCATTTTTTTAAGTGTGGGGAAAAAATTCATGGGTTAAATTTCAAGGGGGAAGACTGTACTGACCTGAATGTTTATGAATGAAATTCACCTTTTTGATTTAATTTAATGTCTTATGGATATAGAAAACACATTTAATTATTTTTTTATTATATCAAATTTGAATTAAATGAGATTTATGTATCATTACCACTGATAAAATAGTCATTGGAGAACGATGACATGACTAGTATAAATATAGGGTTTTAATAAATCCACTTGTCACAGACTATAGAAGTGACAACCTCAACTAGTTGGGTAAAACCATATGAGGTGCATTAATTACAGATTATGAGGGAGATAAAATTTATTCTCTTTTCCGAAGACCAAACCCAAGATTATATCTAACAAATTAATCATGATCGAAATAGTTTACAGGATAAATTCAAGATCTTCCAGATCATAGACCAAACCATGTTCAATAAATGACCCCATGAAAGCCCCTTTATTGTGAACCTTAATCATAGGGTATATGAAAGTGTAATAAAGGGATATGTACAAATACCCTAAAATAGTAATATGTACATTATTTTCTAAAAAATAATGAATACATTTTTACCATATTATTTTTACTTTGTAGATGTTTTTAAAGAACAAATAGTATTTTTTGTTAATTAAGAAATATATTTTTGACGAGTTAATAAATTTATGAAATAAATATAATTTTAATAAAACATAATTGTTAAATAAATTTTATTAAATATAAATTATCATATAAATTTAATGAATACAAATGTAATTTTTATATGGCTCAAAAAAGCTATTATTTTCTAAAATACCAGGAATATCAATAAATAGCATTTTTATTTTAAAAGTAAAAAATTAAAATATTTAGAAAATTAGTTAGAGAAAATAATATTAAATTTGAAGTAAGTATTTAGACATTATCCAATGTTGAATTTTTCAAAATTTTCTATGAAAGTCAAATTCTTGGGTAAAAATTAAATACCTTTTAAATATATTGGGTGTTTTATGACATCAAAATGGCCCAATAGTGATGTGATAAACACAATAAAATATATACTCTGCCAAATATATGTTTTAAATTTAAAATAATTTTATTTTAGGTTTATTTTATTTATTTTATAATTTCTTAGTGAATTATCCAAAACTTATAATATATTTTATGATTTTAAAATCATTTCTTTGAAAGTGTGACTCACCTCCCAATAAGAATGGGTAATATTTAATTATATTCATCACATGTCTTTATAAAATAATTTAAACCACTCCCATTTTTAATTAATCATGGAAAAAAAACCATGTGATGGATGGTCGTTTTGAATATATTTTTACGAAGAGTCCAAAACCTAAATAATAAATAAATCCCCTCATTTCCTATATAAACACACAAAAGATCCCCTTTATGTTCACCAAAACTCCTCTACGAAAGTCCACCCTCTAACCTATACTCCATAGAGTGATCCCATGGTTCCCCCTAGCTACCAATAATTTTATCCCAAGACCTTGGAGTCACACACTCAAGTAAAGTATCTTCACCTTCCTCTCTTTTCATTAATTCAAGAACCTTCTTTTGAAATTAGCATATATAATTTCAATTAGTTATGATTTAATTAAAATATTTTCATACCACCACTATAAATTTAATGTTATTTTAATGATATACCATTGAAAATATCTCATTTTTAACCTTTTTAAGTCACTACTTTGCCAAAATTCTATAAGGAATCTTGCACCCTATTCTTCTATAAAGAATTCTTTTTATGTTAGGTCTTTTAATTTCATTTTTGAATATGGTGGGATTTTTCCTTAAATATCCACCTTAATTTCCATTTCTCTTATAAATTATGAGATCCCCCTTTCTCTTTCATCAAAATTTTTTATGCACTTCTATATTACTTAGTTATGCTCTAGAAATTTCCCCCCAATTTTCCATGCCAAAATAATTGTGTGGTGAATACCCCACCCATTTCTATAACAAGGTTAATCACCTTTATGAACATATACTTATTTATTGGGGACATAAATGTTTGTATTCCTCACTCCATGATAATTTAATAAAATATTATTATGTATGAATCAATGTTGTATGATATATGTGGAACACTTAAGCATAAGAATGAAAGGATTTGGAAGGGTGAACCCTGATAGCGGTCCAATGCATTAATAAATATTAAGTATCATGATACAAAATGTTGGGAAAGTGGTGTACAAGATTCTTTTAGGTGATTTTTTCCACCATGGGGTCTTGGTGGGTTTAGCCGTAATCTATTTATGATGCAATATTTTAAGTTATTTCCATATTTTTCATTTTATAATTATCACGCTATATCATGCCATATTATTCATGTTCCTTTTATGATCCATTAACATGACTATTGTCTAAAATGTATGGTTTCTCTCATTTTATTCCTTCTTTATTTCATTATTGGGATTTATATCTCATCCATTTCTTATGTATGACCTCATGTTATCTCATGTCGTGTTAAGTATGAAGAAACATTTTGGTCTTTCTAAAGATGTTTTTAATAAATATGTTGTTCTGTCATGTTTTTAGTTGTTATGTAATTTACCTAGTTTCCCAAAAATACTGGAACTCTTGATCTTGTGATTTTTATTTAGTGTAATTTTATGTATTAAATCATGATTTAATTCTAATTAATTACATGGTTCTTATATTGATAGTCCATAAAAAATATGTTTCTAAGGAAAATTACCCCATATAAATGAAAAATAGACTAACGACCTCTAGATTCATCCAAAGAAACAGAAACGGGTCTTGAGACCTACTATGCAGATGACCATGCACTCTGAAATTCTACATTTTTTAAACCAAGCATAACTTGATCATCATTACCCAAACAAGGGTCATCGAAAACATGGACACCCATCAGAACAAGGGTTTCATTTAGAAACTAAGTGTAACCTTAGGGACAACGACACCCAAATGGCACCATAAAACTGAAATATCACATTATTATCATGGATTCCAAGAACTCTGGGTTCTACATGCCATGATATTTCCCCTTATGAAATAAAAATCATCAAACCCATCACCGGGTCATGCAAAACATATTTGACTATGCCTAAGAGACTATCTTTTAAGCTATTTCAAAAAAAATAGAGAATGTTTATAGAAAATGATAATCTTACTCTTCCAGAGTTACTCTAGGAGGAGTTTAAAGTACCCTTACATGAAGACTCAAATCATGGAAACCACTTAAAGATCAATTTTAATGTCATTACATTGAATCACATCCAAACTTTAAATATTAGAAATATTTTAAACAAAACAACAAGGAATACAATAATTTCTTATCAATATTAATTTTTAAACACTAACCATTTATTAAGAACCCTTCATAGTTAGGAAATTTATCAAATAAATTCATTTAAATTCATAAAATATAAGGAGAACTATGATGGTCCTTTTATGTCAACCTGGGTTCATCAGAATGCAACCCAATAACAGTTTCTAAATTATTAATGTTTCACACACCCATAGTGGGTTATCTCATAAAATACATTCCCTAACTTACCTACATGGGTTCAATTGTGCATTTGATAAACTAATCACATTATCACCATGACTTTGTGATAGATTCACAATCCTTTTTAATGGTATATGATTCATTTCAACATAAAATTAAATATCAACTACATTTACAACCATTTCAATATATTAAAATGATCATATATAATGGTTTAATTATATAAGTGGACATCTAGCAATCCATAATGCAACCATACACATTACAGGTTAGATTTTGGGTCTCTATAATTTTAACAAATTCACTTTAATCATTATAATTTGAACTTCTTCTGCATAGATATTTAAAAAAATATTCCTAAACATTTATAAATCTAAAATATGGTTTGAGTATAGAAGTTACAATTTCCTAATTATAAGGAGCCCATACATATTAAAACTTAAAACTGGTCCCCATTTAGTCACAAAAATTATATTTATCCCATGTAGCCAATTAAATAGAAAAAACTATCATGTAATTACAAGTAGTAAACACATAGAAACATGAAATAAACATATAAGGGTGATACAAGGAAATACATTCTAAATTGGCCGACAACATGTCATATATTTATCTAATCATGGATACATATCAATATTCTAAATAAATAAATTAAGCACATTATCTAAATAGGGATGTAATAAAAAAAGGCCTGGAATAACATTAAAGGAACACAATCAAATCAAAAGGTAGCCTATAAATGCAAATACATGGTGTGGGATATGCATGACATGTGAATTTTTATGTTTCTATAATGATTGATGTAATGATTCATCCTATCCATTCTAGTTCAAGGGTAAAATAACATAAAACCATTAAATCAGAAATTAGTTAAAGATAAACCAATTAATAAAGGTGAAACTATAATCAAGTGTAATAGAAAACTACATGAAAAATAGTCCCTTCCTGACCATTTGTAGTTTTCCCCATGTGTGGGGAGATCCTACCAAGACATGGATATATAATAGGCACTGACACATTCCTAATATAATACCCACAAGCCTAAAAAATTATAAAAAGAAATGAAACATCTCTAATACAAAATTATAATGTCATGACCTGACTGCCCACTAAGACAGTCACTGGATTAGTGGGTTACATGGCCTCAAGTATGCCTCCCTATACACCAGAGGAAGCAAAATAGAAGTAAGGGTCTTTGGGGGTGATATTGGGGAGACTATAACCTCATATCATATAAGAATGATGATATATCATAAATAAATAGAATATAGTGGTGTAAGTAGTAATAAAATATAGACAGATGAATGAACTAATAATAATAACTGAATAAAGAATGATGGACAACACAAACATAAAACAGATTCATGCATGTAATAATTATAATAAAATAATAAAATAGTATACAAACAATAAAGAATTTATACATGTAAGTACATAAATAATGAAAAGAATTAAAATACACTAAGGTTGTATCAATGAGAATCCTGAACTCCAACTCATTCATGTGCTCCTAACTCCCATGTACAAGAAATCAACAAGAAAGAGTCCATGGTCCTGTGAACATAAGGTCTGCTCTGGTAACCCAATTCAATAGTGGTCAGAGTAGGGTGTGTGATATAAATCATAGTAGTTTACCAACCATGCTGTCTATTACTAAATTAATTCCAAGAATATAAAGGAAAATAGTGTGAAGGTATGAGAAATATATTGATATGTAGTAATGAAATAAACAAATTAACACCAGTCGACTCAAGTTCAAATATAAAACATGTCTGAGTCTACTATCTTTGGATCATCTCTGAAATAAATTCTATTTAGGAACTATGTATATAGAAACAATATATATAGTATAGTTATATACGTCATCCACCTATATGACCCAAGTATGTGAGGATGTAAATGGCCATATACCTAGAATACAAGTTGCAGGCTTGACCTGGTGTAACTGAGTCTTCCATGACTAGTCTAAACAATTATATAAGATCAAGCAATAGGGTACATGACTTACATACCAATAGAGTGTAATAATTCATGCATGACACTCAGGATGGTGAGTGATTCATCATGTTGACACTCTAAACATGGATCATGTAGCCTCTGACCAAATCCCTACAAAGTATCACAAGTGTGAGAATCCAGGAATCAACACTTGATGTAATGGTGAGTGATTTTATTCGATGCCCAATAGATCCCTTAACATTTTTCCACATCCCATTTAAGGCGTAATCATATAAAAATAATAATTTCTATATCTATGAGGCAGTTGGTCTCATCCTCTACATTTATCATTCCATTATCATTAAGGCATAACATTTCAATTATAATATGTACATAAGCATGAAATAAGTAGTATGGAATTTCCACCCTTTAAATTTAATTTCATTTAAAATATTTAATTCAATTTACATAATCCATTATTATATAATTATAATGAGAGGTATGGTTATACCACCCTATTCTATTTCATTTCAATCAATCCATTTAAAACAATCAAGGAATGAAAATCATCAAGAGAAAGATATTACAACTAACACAATTACCTTTAATTAATAAAACATGGAAATTAATTTATCAAGATCCAATGGGGTACTTAGAAGGTCCCTCGGTCAAAATGAGAAATCACCTACATGTGTAATCCCATTTATAGTGTGATCTATAAACTTAAAAGGTTCTTAGTTAAAATTTTTCCGAAATAGAAGTGGTTCAAGTCATTTACATAGTAGGTGCATTAATTAAACAATTAATTTACATGATAAAGGGTCATTCCAATTTATAACTTCAATGAAGGCCCTTTCTTAGATAAGACATATACAAATATCTATCATTACAAAGAGTTGCATAAGAAATCTCCCATGTAATAAGGAATATCAAGACGTAAAACAAAAATCACCACTTTTAAATTTTGTAGACAGCACACCTCATTCCATGGGTTTTATTATAAAAACATGAAATTTTAATCTAACATTACTTTTTCGAAATATTAAACATCATACATAAGAATCATGAATCAATATAATAAAATAATAATTTTATAATGTTTTTCCACATGAAAAAACTAACACATATTAGGCTTAACCTAGGACATTAGAGGTGACTTTATCAATTAAACAATTAACTATAAGAGAAATTCAGTTTTAACTTCATGACGAAAAATTTTATGGTCTTATATACATCTATTAATTTAATTATAGTGGTGAATTTAAAGACGGCACACCCAAGGGGTGTCTGTGATTGAGGTAAAAAACCTTAAACTACTAAACAATAATCATAGGGATTATATCTAGATGTGTTGGTAAATTTAATATGTGGAACTCAATTAGATGGTGATACTAGAAAAAGGCCAGTGAAAGTAACAATGGAACTATTCAAAATTTAATGGAATTTTAGGAAAAAAACATAGACCACCAACCTTATTCATAGGAAATTACACTTTTCCAAATATATCATGGTCTGATTCGAACTAATTTAGAATACATTGATGAAACTGATATTTGAACTCAAAATGCTAAAAATTACATCACACCAAAATAGAATAACCAAGAGGAGATTAAGAAAATTATGGTTTAGAATGAATTAAGAGAGTAATAATTTGGATCTATAGAGATTGATAATGCTTAATTCTGACTTCAGATGATAGAGATCCATTGAATCCTAGCAGAGGGTGGGGGAGAAACCCCACTATGTAGGGCGGAGGCACACGTAGCTTCCAGAAGGAGAGAAATGGTGAAAATGATGTTCTAACATCTTTAAGGGTAAAACAATCATTTTAACCTCAAAAACGAAGTTGTACAGTTTTTCCACACAACTTATTAAAACATCATTCCAACTATGCGGCACCCATTTCTAATTAACCCTACATTGTACGATTTTACATACCATGTGCCAACCGTATAGTGAATAGTGTGATAATACTACCTAGAAAGACACTAACTATGATGACTAGTCGCCTGGTTTGGGTAAACTGTGCATATCCCATGTGGGGAATTTTGGCTCCCAATTATAAGTCATAATGTTTTCTGTTGAGGCATGTTCGTATCATACAAATTGTATGCCTTGATCAGATAACTCAAACCTTTTATTTTCGGGGCCCAATTCTCGTGAAACTCTATATGACACATGGGAAAAATATTTTGCCTTTACCCAAGTATAAAAAATCAATTAAGAGTTATAAATCTCATAATTATGCTCTGAAGCTTTGTTCAATGAACGACATGTCTAGTAAAGGCAAAAATTAAATTTTCTTTGTAATTTTTCCATGTCTTAAAACATGGGATGTCACACCATGTTGAACAACTACACTAACTGATGATCCTTCCAAACCTATTCTCTTATATATGTATGATCCTTTAATAGTAACTTTATCAACAACATCCATGATGATCAAAAATAACATGAGAATCAATGTTGAAAATATATTAGCACACATCCCCATATCAATCCTCCTCGATTTTACTTAATCATTATAACCATGATTTGGTTCTAAATTCTCCAACTCCGTAAAATTGACAGAATTCACCAGAATGATATGAACCCCTTTCTATAAAGTTGAAAAATCTTAGGACTTTTACACACAAAATTTCTTTAGGTGAAATAACTGGTTAAATATTTTCATGAAGGAGGTCCAGGTAAGATACTCGTGTAACTTATATTATAGAATAGAGTACCACCACCTCTTTCACCATTCTTAGAGAAAGAACATTGATAAAACTACAATAAATTCATCAGGATTTTTCATGAATTTAATGATCCTCTTAATCCACTCAATCCATTCCTCATATTTCTGAGGTCCTCTGACACAATGGATGATGAGTGGATTATACTTGGTAATCTTCAACTCATGATCCACCACTCATTATGGGTTCCAGACAACAACCTGACCAAAATTATGAATGTTTCAGATCACAAATTCCACCAAATATGGGCCCACAAAATGATATTTATTTAAAACCTGCCTCTAAACTACTTCTCTTAGATTTTGAATAACTCTTAAGAAGACACCATCTCAATAACTTAAGACAAAATTCAATCATCTCAAGTGAAAATTCCAAAAATAAAAGGACTCTCTTCAATAGTCCATATTAATGCTGTAAAAATCGAAGAATTTGAAGCATTATGAATTCCATAAATTAAAGAATATAAATTAAGAAAGGAATATATCTATTTAAATAAAACCTATTTTTCATTCATTTAAATTACCTCAAACACCATGTCCCAAACTCGGTATGAATTCCAAACCACCCATAGAAATTGATGTTGAGGAACAAAAGTGATTTCTATTGGAATAGAACCCATATAATTTTAAATTCTAGTGGTCCTAACTCTCATATACCCAAGAAATTGATAGAATCCTAGAAAATGTCACAACACATTAGGCTAGTAATTCCCATTATCTATATTATATAATTGACCTTCCTGAGTCAACTAGACAAGCCACATGAGAGGGTGTTCCACAAGGTGAGGTCAACAAATAAATACATGACTCGTGTATAATAAAAGAAAAAATATAGTATAATGTAGAATAAAATAATGAATTTTCCCTGTAAAAAAAATCAAATCCAAACTAGATAAAGGAAAAAATTATAAAAGATGAGACGAATATGTCTCGCTGTGAATAAAATTTACCTCCAAAACATCCAACTATGCAGATGATGAAAACAAGAGAATCAGACTTGATACACACTTCACATCCATTTTCTTGAGTCATGAAAAACAACAAATACCCAAAGTAAAATATATGGTGCGACTAAAAAACCTAGTTTGTATGTAGAGACCCGAAGCTTGACGTACATGAACATTACATTAATTTTGAGGAAAAATTAATACATAACAAAAATAGACACACAAGGATCGTAATAGTTTAGTGTCTTTGGAAACATGGAACATAATCTTCTAATCGTGGTGAAATATCTTCAACATCTCCCATAAAGATCTTCCTTTTTTTCTTACCTAAAACCTTTCTTTATATCCTGGGGAAAAGAAAACATAAAAAGGGTGAGCTCAAATTCTCATTAAGGGTAAGCATGGATAAAATAAAACATACCATATACATTTGAACTTAAAAACATAAACATAATGTTTAAACATCAAAAGCTTGAGTAATGACATAAAACATAGAAGTACGTAAGGCATAGATCATAAAGAAAAATTAAGAATGATAAAATAGCATGAGAATAAAACATGTAATTGTGGCAACCATTAAGCACATGATATGATTTCCATAGTATCCAAGGCATTGCTGCCAAGACTATCTTAGTGGACAAAGTCCCTTTCTGAATCGAGTTGACTCCTCGTTCCAGTCCTGTATTACTGAACCAGTTTAACTTGCCATTCCAGCCATGTCTATCTCATGAGATATAAATCTTTACCCAATGCATTGGAGGGAGATATAGGTCCCACCCATCTCATAATGAAATGATTCTTACTTGTGCCACAAAATAAACATACATCATTCATAATAACCCAATAAATAAAATGGGTTTCATAAACATCATCCCATCATCACATAATCCATCTAAAAGAAATGGATATCATTTCATAATAAGAAAAGTGAAACCATGTAAAACATAGAGACATTACACTTGAAACATACACATGTGAAATAATGTCATCTTAGATCAAAATGGTTTTGATAAAACACTTTAAATGAATTCTTGAGGAAAATATCCTTTTTTCTTCAAAATGATTTTCTTTTCACAAAATGTCATGAAATTTTAGAAGAAAAGGTTTTTTTTTGAAAATAGTGATGAAATATTTTGAAGGAAGCTTCATGAAAATAAAGCTTTATTAAACCATAAAAATCCTTTCATGCCGTATACATTAAAAAAACATTCTTATCATACTTTTGTCGGAGAAGTCAAAAAAGTACCTCGTAACGTAAACAAAAGAAAGATTCCTTACATATCATGTAGTAAAAGTCAAAAGTGGGTAAATAGGACTTTAAATATAAATGAAATAATTTTTATGAAACATAGACATGGATGATTACAATAACTCCAGAAAATAATTACGAATAAGCAATCTTGGATAAAAATGAGATTTGCAAAATTATCCCTTACCTTGGGTCCGATATGCTTCGTACGTATCTGAAACCCCTGTATAATGATTTAAATAATGTTATTTACTTATTACAGAATCATATTCATTGTTATTATATCATATATGGTTCACTTATGACTTTATATTACCTGTTCTTTTGTAAATTCATGTTAAAGTAGCGTTTTGGGTAAAATCGTCTCATTTGTCGTTCATGCTTTAACTTGTAATTATTCATATGATTACTTAGATCATGATTACTTATATCCAGAATTTAAAACATGATTTATATATAATATATATTCATAATATACATATATATAATATATCAATAAATGGAAAGAAATACAACGTTCATGGAGACGGTAGGCCGTACATACGCATGAACGCTGTTTTCGTTTCCTTATTGAATTGAATGGAATTAAGTAGATGACATACATATATAGATATACATAAATCCAATATCATTATTATTTCATATATTTCATGATTACTTATTATATATACTTTATAATCATTTATTAATGGTTAATCATTGAGAATGAATCTCATCGCGTCGTGGAGACGGTAGTCCGTACGTACACACGAGCGATGATATCATTGCCATGAACGTGGAATTGTATTCAAGTGTATGTACAATATTTAGGAATCAATATCACTTTACAATAATCATATATAGTCATTATTTACACCATTATAGCCATCCATGTAAGGTGGTGGTGGAAAATAGATTACACCACGGCGTGGAGACGGTATTCCGTACGTACGCACGCGCTGTGATTTCATTTTCCGTAGGATTGATAAATTGTGAAATAGGGTTGTTTAATACTTATAATAACATATACGTATATGAGTGATTCTGATGTTATTAATTCATAATGAAACAACTAAATAAGAAGAAGTGGAAGAAGAAATAAATTTGAATGAATCGGTAACGAACATTACCTCTTCTTTGAAGCGCCTCTTTGAGACCTCCTCTTAGGGCACTACAATTAGTCTTTAAAGAAGACCAGAACCTCTAGGATGTTTCTAGGGAAGTGTAGAAGGGAATTTGGCAGGGTTTTTCCGAGCATGGAGGCTCAAATTGGTGTGAGGAAGAGAGGGAGGAGGTTCCCTTTTATAAGGGAGGAGAGGGGCACCTTTGGAATTCTTAAAAATATTAATTTATAATAAATCTAACCCCACTTAAAAACCTCAAAAAATGACTCACATTAGAATATAAGATGATATATGGTTTTAATATAATCAACCAATAAAATTAGACATGTTAGGAAATTATTTTAAACATTATCATCTTGATTTATCCTTACTTAATCAATTTAATTTTATTAGTGCTAATAAACTTCTAAATTTTAAATTATAACAAAAAATTACTTATTTGTTGTGAATTGTACATAATTGGATACTTTATAAAATATTAGACCATATAAATTTAAATTTATAATTTTTATATATTTTTGTGATTTTTAAACAATTTTATAATATGTTATTTTTAGAAAATAACAATAGTGTCAATTTTGACACTATTCATTTATAGGAATTTAAATAAACTATATACAGTAGATATGTTCGAAATAAAAGCTTTAATAGATTCATAAAAGTCCATATTTATCTATAAAATTATTGGAGCACATTAAATAGTTCATATAATATTTATTTTATTATTCTTAAAACCATTTCTTTGGTTTATCTCTTAATAAAATAATTACTACAACATTTCTGTATAATTATTTAATATACTTATTTGTTGCAGAAAAATTAAAAATAAAATCCTATGATGAAGATAAATATATTAAATTTCACAATAATACTTTTAATAGAATTTATAATCTTAAAATAACAATAGTTAAATTGTTATATTTATTAAATTATGATAGTGACAACTTTGACATCATTTAAAATAAAATAATATAAGTGTCATAACCACCTTAATAAAGATCAAAATGGTCAACAATTCGGCCATTGGATGATTAGGGTTTATCTATACACTAATAATAAGTTTTGTGTCGATTTTTGGGCCTTTTGATATGTATTAATATTTCAATAAAAACTATATTATTGATTTTTCACTAAATAAATAATTTCTGCATCATTAATATATAAGATGATAAGATAATTAAATAACTCTTAAAAATTACAAATAAATTACCATGATAGAGAAAAACATTTTATTTTTCAAATGAGTATTTATAACCGAATTTATATTCTGTATAAACTTATATTAAAAATACTTTAATTATTAAAGTTGAGTAAGACATATTTCACTTTCCTTTAAATAAAATAAACTAAAGGTCTTAATCACCTCCAAGTGGGTTCTAATGGATTCCATTTCGACCCAAATATGACTTAGGACAAATTATAATCATCCAATTGTATTAAGAAAAGTATTAGGATAATTTAATAATATTATTCTTACCCTTAATTACCCAATTTACCTTTTACTATGGTAAATAAAATTTAACGTTGTTACTATTCATAAAGCCCAAAAATAAAAAGTAGTCTATTAATATAATTTGGACCCACTGATTCCAAATATGGAATCCATTTTTCCAAATTCAATACATAGAAGTTGCAGAAATTAAATTAAAATTAATCTCGTTGTCGAAAGAAAACGTGTTTTTGTTTAAAACATTGCAAAAGATTGAATTTATTTAACCTAGGAATTCAATGTAAAATCAAGGCTAATGACATAAATTATATTAAATGGTAAAAATATATTCTATTTATACTTTAAAACCATTCAATATTATTATTTAACCACATATGTTATTACGATGAAAAAATTTGTTTTTAATTAAAATATAGCGTGTTTTTACTATTCATTAAAATATGAAAGTTATCAGAATAATATGAAAAATTTATCCAAGGTAAAATTTTATATCCTAATTCCAAATAATAATTTTATTTTGTAAAATTGAACTTATAAACATGTCAGAAACTAGATTTAAAGTGGGTGCACAATCAAAAGGCAGTAAAACAACATTTTTTGAAAAATACTTATTTTACCCGAAAAATTTATTTTGTTCTTATACTATGTTCTAGAAAATGTGTAAGATGAATAATAATGTTATAAAATTAAAAATTTAGTTAATAATATTCATAAAGGATAGTTTATAATAATATTATAATAATATATCATTTTTTAGTAAAACCCGGTATTACGTACAACACACGCTATTGAGGAAGGTCGCGATTGCGTGTAATGTAAGCGAAGTCAGGGTTGCGTGTTGTGAAAGAATCCTTCATTGTTTCGTATAACAGAATCCAAACATATTTAATTTATACATTGAATATATATATATATATACACACTCAATGTTGCGTAGAATGACTATTATAAAACGAACATGAAATTGTGTGTAACACGATCCACGAATAGCATTGCGTATACTGCAATATAATACAGTGTTGTGTATAGTACAAGTTAAACTTGGTGTGTTGTATAATAGAAGACATCAATGAAAGTAAAATAATATTTTTCATAAAATCTCTGGGTGTTACATTCTACCCCCCTTAAAATGAATTTCACCCTCGAAATTCGTCGGGGTTATAAATCGTTTACTATTCATAGAAACCCACATTGTAAGAAGGAATACTAAAACTTAATTTTAATCACCAAAGTTTGAAATGAAATGATTACCCAAATTAACTCATCATTGGGTTTCCATATAGGAGAACATAGGTGAAAATATGGATATGGAAGAAAAATCTAACCATCAAGTTCTGATGTAGAGTGGTAGAGGACATGGCTATGAAAAAGCCAACAATCACAAAGCCATAAATTTTTGATGATCTAGGGTACCATCTGATTCATCGGATATAAGGGCACTAGTACAACATTTTTGGTTTTCAAGATCATTTCCCGAATTTTGAGGAATTTTAATTAGAATAAATACTTACTTTATTTTGGTACAATCTCACTGTTGTTCGTGCCTTGAACAATTTCCACTTCATCTCTTAAAGAAATGAAGTTGAATTTGTTATTCGTGAATTGTTAGAAGATCATGTGATAGAATGTCGAGTCATTCCATCTATCTCAAATAAAAGGTTAGCAAATGTTATTAAATATACATAAGTAGATCTATAGTGAGATTAATCATATATGTTTCCTAAAATGGACTTATACATCATATATCACACTGCTTAATATAATAAAACTAGTTTCTACTAGCCAGGGACTTCCTGTAGGCTAGTGGTATGTGATAAAGGCCAGTCGTACTTCGGTTGTGGATTCGATTCCCACAGCCTTGTCCGACGCGATGGGCTGTCACCCGTCCTACAGGTTGTCCTTTTTCTAAAACTACATTACTATAACATCCCATCAATAATATCGAAAAAAGGTTCTATCCTTAAACAATACTAACTTATGTCAAACATAATCCATTCCAATCTTTAGGCTTATCTAAAGTACTTCGGTCCAAGCTCATAGTATAAAGAAAATGATTACTTGAAATTTCACATAACAATCACGTGAATGCCATCATTTATCACCCATATATCATAATATATATCTTGTTGGACAAATTACAAACATGTGAATAACTTAATCATGTATTCTCTTGAAAAATGAATACCCATTTAACCTTAGTGAAAAAATGAATGCTATCAAAAGTTAACTCTTTCCACATACCAAAATCCAAAAATTTCTATATAATCAAACCATAATATCACAAAGTCCTTATATCAGTCTTGAGATGATGAATACAATCAAACATCTCTTTATCTTCGTATCCCTTCATTATGGACACATCATCTACTTTCCAAAATACTGGTACCATTCATCACACACTTTCAAAACTTAAGGAAATACAACAGTGTAACAATCCTTAGTTGTCTCTTTATTCCATAGTACCATGAGATTACTTATACAATATTACACTTGATAAACATGTAATCATTCCACTACCTTCTTAAACCATTGACCGAGCTTCAACAATTCTTTCATCTCACATATCATTTGTAGTCTCTTCATCATCAGCAACATAAATATTAACCATACGACCATACTGATTCTCTTCATGAGACTTTCCCTTAGGGAATTGGTTTGTATAATGCCCGTACATTCCACATTTAAAACATTTAACCATTGTTGATGTCGTAGAAATACCATTATCCTCATCCATGGTGTTAACTGAACCTTTTCCTTTGCACTTACTGGCTTTATGTCCTTCTTTTCCACACCCAAAGCATCTTCCAGTTACTTTGAAACATTCTCCTTGATGCCTCTTCCCACATGATTTACATAGGGGAAATTTAACTTTCTTTCCTCTATGATCATCATGAAACTCCATATTTCTCTTATTAGCCGAGTTAAGAAACTTACAAAATTTGAGTTTATTGATCATATTATGAGATTTTAGATTCGACATAATAATGATGTTTGTACTTCCATATCCAGTTTCAATGGGTTGCTCATGAAGAATATCATTCCATTGTCTATTATATCCTCCATTATAGTGAATCTTCCTGTTTCAAGCCATTTTTTAAAACTCAAAAAGAATAGTGTGAGAGGAAAAAATCATGCTAGGGAAAACAACATAGTAAAGGGGGAGTACCCTCAATATCTAACATCTTAGTTTAAATTTTATGATCATTACCATAGTTCTAATACTATATCCTCTACCTATAATTATCCTTAGGGACATCCCTAGACATACCTTAGAAATATCTCTAGGGATCTCACTAATGTTTTCGTATCCTAGTTTCCAAAGTTTGACTAAAACTTTCCTCTGATACCAACTGTAGAGACCCGAATCTTGACGTACATGAAAATTACATTAATTTTGCGGAAAACATAATACCTAACAAAAACAGAAACACAATGACCATAATAGTTTAGTTTCTTTGGAAACATGGAACATAATCTTCTAATCATGGTGAAAGATCTTCAATATCTCCCATAAAGATCTTTCCTTTTTTTTACCTAAAACCTTTCTTTATACCCTGGGTAAAAGAAAATATAAAAAGGGTGAGCTCAAATTCTCAGTAAGGGTAAGCATGGATAAAATAAAACATACCATATACATTTGAACTTAAAAGCATGAACATAATGTTTAAACATCAAAAGCATGAGCAATGACATAAAAAATGGAAGTACGTAAGGCATAGATCATAATGAAACATTAAGAATGATAAAATAGCATGGGAATAAAACATGTAATTGTGGAAACCATTAAGCACATGATATGATTTCCATAGTAGCCAAGGCATTGCTGACAAGACCATCTTAGTGGACAAAGTCCCTTTCTGAATCGAGTTCACTCTTCGTTCCAGTCCTATATTACTAAACCGGTTTAACTTTCTATTCCATCCATGTCTATCTCATGAGATATAAATCTTTATCCAATTCATTGGAGGGAGATATAGGTCCCACCCATCTCATAATGAAATCATTATTACTTGTGCCACAAAATAAACATATATCATTCATAATAATCCAATAAATAAAAAGGGTTTCATAAACATCATCCCATCATCACATAATACATATAAAAGAAATGGATATCATTCCATAATAAGAAAAGTGAAACCATGTAAATCATAGAGACATTACACTTGAAACATACACACGTGACATAATGTCATCTTAGATGAAAATTGTTTTGATAAAACACTTTAAATGAATTCTTGAGGAAAATATCCTTTTTTCTTCAAAATCACTTTCTTTTCACAAAATGTCATGCAATTTTAGAAGAAAAGGTTTTTTTGAAAATAGTAATGAAATATTTTTAAGGAAGCTTCATGAAAATAAGGCTTTATAAAACCATAAAAATCCTTTCATACCGTATACGGTAAAAAATCATTCTTATCGTACTTTTGTCGGAAAAGTCAAAAAAGTACCTCGTAACGTAAACAAAAGAAAGATTCCTTACATACCATGTAGTAAAAGTCAAAATTGGGTAAAAAGGACTTTAAACAAACATGAAACCATTTTTAGGAAACATGGATGTGGATGATAACAATAACCCCAGAAAATAATTACGAATAAGCAATCTCGGATAAAAATGAGATTAACAAAATTATCCTTCACCTTTGGTCCGATATGCTTCATACGTATCTGAAACCCCTGTATAATGATTTAAATAATGTTAT
This sequence comes from Viscum album, assembly GCA_963277665.1. Taxonomy (NCBI): domain Eukaryota; kingdom Viridiplantae; phylum Streptophyta; class Magnoliopsida; order Santalales; family Viscaceae; genus Viscum; species Viscum album. The sequence continues at coordinate 464,979,103 of OY728151.1, forward strand.
TTACTTATTAAAAAATCATATTCATTGTTATTATATCATATATGGTTCACTTATGACTTTATATTACCCGTTCTTTTGTAAATTCATGTTAAAGTAGCGTTTTGGGTAAAATCGTCTCATTTGTTGTTCATGTTTTAACTTGTAATTATTCATATGATTAATTACATCATGATTACTTATATCCAGAATTTAAAACATGTTTTATATATAATATATATTCCGAATATACATATATATAATATATCGATAAATAGATTGAAATACACCGTTCATGGAGACGGTAGGCCGTACGTACGCATGAACACTGTTTTCGTTTCCTTATTGAATTGAATGAAATTAAGTAGATGACATAAATATATATATACATAAATCTAGTATCATTATTATGTCATATATTTCATGATTACTTATTATATATACTTTATAATCATTCATGAATGGTTAATCATTGAGAATGAATCTCATCGCGTCGTGGAGACGGTAGTCCGTACGTAGGGACGAGCGATGATATCATTTCCATGAACATGGAATTATATTCAAGTGTAGGTATAAAATTTAAGAATAAATATCACTTTAAAATAATCATATATAATCATTATTTACACCATTATACACATCCAAGTAAGGTGGTGGTGGAAAATAGATTACACCACGGCGTGGAGACGGTATTCCGTACGTACGCACGCGCAGTGATTTCGTTTTCCATAGGATGGATAAATTGTGAAATAGGGTTGTTTCATAATTATAATAACATATCATTATATGAGTGATACTGATGTTATTACTTCATAATTAAACAACTAAATAAGAAGAAGTGGAAGAAGAAATAAAGTTGAAAGAATCGGTAACGAACATTACCTCTTCTTTGAAGCGCCTCTTTGAGACCTCCTCTTAGGGCACTAAAATTGGACTTTGAAGAAGACCAGGACCTCTAGGATGTTTATAGGGAATTTTAGAAGATAATTTGTTAGGGGTTGGGTGAGATTAAAGGCTCAAATTGGTGTGAGGAAGAGAGGGAGGAGGTGCCCTTTTACAAGGGAGGAGAGGGGCACCTTTGGAATTCTTAAAAATATTAATTTATAATAAAACTAACCCCACTTAAAAACCACCAAAAATGACTCACATTAGAATATAAGATGATATAGGGTTGTAATCTCATCATCAAATAAAATTTAGACATGTTAGGAAATTATTTTAAAAATTATCAACTTGATTTATCCTTACTTAATCAATTTAGTTTTATTTGTGCTAAGAAAATTCTAAATTTTAAATTATAAAAAAAAATTACTTATTTGTTGTGAATTGTCCATAATTGGATACTTTATAACATTTTAGACCATATAAATTTAAATTTATAATTTTTAAATATTTTTGTTATTTTTAAACAATTTAATAATATGTTATTTTTATAAAATAACAATAGTGTCAATTTTGACTGTATTCATTTATATGAATTTAAATAAAATATATACATAAGATATGTTCAAACTAAAAGCTTTAATAGATTCATAAAAGGCCATATGTATCTAGAAAATTAGTGGAGCACATTAAATAGTTCATATAATATTTATTTTATTATTCTTAAAACCATATCTTTGGTTTATCTCTTAATAAAATAATTACTACAACATTTTTGTATAATTATTTAATATACATATTTGTTGAATAAAAATTAAAAATAAAATCCTATGACAAATATAAATATATTACCTTTCACAATAAAACTTTTACTCGAATTTATCATCTTAAAATCACAATAGCTAAATTGTTATATTTATTCAATTATGAAAGTGACAACTTTTGCATCATTTAGAATATAATAATATAAGTGTCACAATCACCTTAATAAGGATTCAAATGGTCAAAAAGTCAGCTAGTGGATGATTAGGGTTTATATATACACTAATAATAAGTTTTGTACAGATTTTTGGGATTTTTTATATGTATTAATATTTCAATAAAAACTATATTATTTATTTTTCACTAAATAAATAATTTCTGCATCATTAATATATAAGATAATAAGGTAATTAAATAACTCTTAAAAATTACAAATAAATTACCATGACAGAGAAAAACATTTTATATTTCAAATGATTATTTATAACCGAATTTATATTCTGTATAAACTTATATTAAAAATACTTTAATTATTAAAGCTGAGTGAGACATATTTTAGTTTCCTTTAAATAAAATAAACTAAAGGTCTTAATCACCTCCAAGTGGGTTCTAATGGATTCCATTTCGATCCAAATATGACATAGGACAAATTATAAACATAAAATTGTATTAAGACAAATATTAAGACAATTTTATAATATTATAGTAACCCTTAATTACCCAATTTACCTTTTACTATGGTAAATAAAATTTACTGTTGTTACTATTCATAAAGCACAAAAATAAAAAGTAGTCTATTAATATAATTTGGACCCACTGATTCCAAATATGGAATCCATTTTTCCAAAATCAATACCCATAAGTTGGAGAAATTAAATTTAAATTAATCCTATTGTCGAAAGAAAATGGGTTTTTGTTTAAAACATTGCAAAAGATTGAATTTATTTAACCTATGAATTCAACGTAAAATCAAGGCTAATGACATAAATTATATTAAATGGTAAAAATATATTCTATTTATACTTTAAAACGATTAAATATTATTATTTAACCACATATGTTATTGCGATGAAAAAAGTTGTTTTTAATTAAAATATTGCGTGTTTTTACTATTCATTAAAATATGAAAGTTATGAGAATAATATGAAAAATTTATCCAAGGTAAAATTTTATATCCTGATTCCAAATAATAATTTTTTTTTGTAAAATTGAACTTATAAACACGTCAAAAACTATATTTAAAGTGGGTGCACCATCAAAAGGCGGAAAAACTGCATTTTTTGAAAAATACTTATTTTACACAAAAAATTTATTTTATTCTTATACTATGTTCTAGAAAATGTGTAAGATGAATAATAATGTTATAAAATTTAAAATTTAGTTAATAATATTCATAAAGGCTATTTCATAATAATATTATAATAACATATCGTTGTTTAGTAAAATCCGGTATTGCATACAACACACGCTATCGAGGAAGGTCGTGATTGCGTGTAATGCAAGCCAAGTCAGGGTTGCGTGTTGTGAAAGAATCCTTCATTGTTTTGTATAACATAATCCAACCATATTTCATTTATAAATTTAATATATATATATATACACACACTCAACGTTGCGTAGAATGACTTTATAAAACGAACATGAAATTGTGTGTAACACGATCCAGGAATAGCGTTGCGTATACTGCAAGACAATACGGTGTTGCATATAGTACAAGATAAACTTGGTGTGTTTTATAATATAAGACATCAATGAAAGTAAAATAATATTTTTCATAAAATCTCGGGGTGTTACATTGTATTCATGATATAATCTATAAAAATTATAATAATAAGTATAAAATATTTCTAGATATAAGAAAAATCCAGTTTTACAAATCATTTTCATAATATAAAACTATTTCACAATCAATCCCTTTAGTTTTTTCTAAAAATCCCTTAGTATTAAAAAATAATGGAATATGAAAAATACATGTGATGAATCATTAAACCATAAAAAATTATCATGCATAAAACATAAGATAATAATGTACGAAATTAACTATAAAATAAATTTCCATGTGATAAACCAATCCTAAACATGAAGGCGTATAATTTTGAATATAACATATGGGAATACATACTAAAAATAGAAAGACAAACCAAGTCCATGCCAAAGTTTGATCCAACTAGTATAACCTCTTGTGGCATTACACTCACTAAAGTGATAGAAAACCACTTGTGGTATTACACATACTAAATTGGAAAGTATAATTACTGATGCTTCCAAGGTAACCCAATATTATATATTTTCCAAAATATTTTCAAAAACCACGATCAAAATTTAAATACCAATTTCATATCCATGAATATCCACTTCCATTCCTAAAAACTCATTTTCGAACAAAAAACACCATTTATCTATTTCATGGAACACTTGGTGTGAATAAATCTATTTATAAATAAAAAAACCATTATGAATCCTTAATTTTTCACAATAAACCAAAAAAATATATATAAAATTTCATGAAATAACCTAGTGGAATTTATAGGAATGTAAAAAAATTCATTTGTTAAAACATTTGTATAGAGAAACATTCCTCAAGAATGGAAGGAAAACCAGTCAATTTCAAAAACAAAGAGATCGTGAAAGTGTAGATCAGGTCCCCATGATAGTAAATCCCTAAGAAGAAACATCAATCATACGTCAGACCTATTAGATATAGCATCCACATTACATTCAGGTTTCAAAAATACTAGAAGAAAAGATATATCATGAGGATCTATAAGGAAAAGGAATAAACAAATAAAAATTAAAACATACCACGAAGTGACCAATCAATAAAAAAGGAATTATTCCAATAATATAAAATAATTATATTTTAGAGAATTGGGGAATGTTTAGGTTGAGAATAAGGAGTATTATGATGAGACTAGGAATAAAAACAATCATGGGGGAAAGGGTAAAATTCCAATTTTTAATGGATTTGTGCGATGTGCGTGGTTAGGTCGCACAGTTAGACAGAGTGTGTTCCAACCATGAATGTATATTTTACACTAGAAAATTGAGTTCTATTATTTCAAATATATATGTATTATGGTTATACAATATATTCTCAAACCATTTGACACTCCTATATAGTTAGCCATACAACGTATGCTTTCCTTGGCAACCCGTACAGTTAGAATTACCATGTTAAAACCCTGAAAAATAATCTATCACCTCAAATATATATACCACATAGTTATAACATGGTTATTTTTAACCATACCACAAAAATTCATTTAAATTGTTTTCTTCAAAATTTTACATTTCAACCCCTGTTCCCTCAAAAACCTCTAGAATGATATGAAAGACAAACCAAGCTTAAATTAGAGTATACATGTAATCTAGTCGAGTTACAAAAACTACCCATAAATGGACTAAAATTTAGGTAATCAATCATATCCCATTCACCATTTTAAATATACTTTGTTATGAATTTTAATTCATTTAATAACATTAATTAACATAAAATATCATTAATAGAATTTTTGACACTATTCATTTAATTTTAATGTGAAATATTAAAGAAAAATCCGAAATTGAAATAAATTTTTTTGAAAGCCCTAAAATATGTTATACTTATATTTGAAAACCATGGGACACTATAAATCATAGAAATAATATTGTTGGTAGATATTTTAATATCATTGAATCTATTTTTCCACTGCTTGTACATGCACTTTGTTAGTCTTGCAAAAATTTAAGGTAATTATTTAATGAATAAATATTGGAATTATGTATACATTATAAAAGAAATAATCTATATATAAAATAACCATATATAACTAAAAAAATTCTCTGTTTATATCTATTTCAAAAATTTAAAGATAGTAAAATATAGAAGATGACATTTTAGACATTTCATTTTATAAAATAATATAAACATTAAAATCATAGAAAAAAAATAAAAAATGGTAACATATTTAACATTTGGATGTTTATTGATATTATATACTTATAAAATTAAATTACTTCAAGTGTAGGGGTCCATTATGATTCCTCATTATATTATTTTTCACCTAACATTCCTGATTTACCCATACTATGGTGACATAAATTTAATAAGGTTTCTATTTATATTGAACAAAAATAAATGAGTACTATTAAAAAAAATTATAACTCCAAATTGAAAATATTAAATCCCTTTTGTTATTTACCACACAGAACTAGAAAAATTTAATTTAAAATTAAACTATGAAAATGAAATGAAGAACATATTTTTTAGAAAATTGTGTTTTTAAGTATAAAAATGTTATTATACCAAATTAACGTATAAAATTCATTCAAAATACTGTATTATTATTATTTTTAATAAATATAAACTTATTAATATTCAAAATTAGAGTTTTACTTTTAAAATAATTTAGAAGAAAACCCCACTTCTAATAAATGTTATTATTTTTCACTATTCATGAAAAAATTATTCTTTTCATAAAACTCTAAAAAATTTCACCATAAGATAATTTATATATTATGATTTTAATAATTATGTTTGTTTCAACAAATAAATTTTTAAAATCTATAGAAATAAATTATAATATTTTCTCATAAAAATTAATAAAATTCATTTTTGAAGAATTTTTTTTGAATCATAAACTGTATAATTAAAATTGAGTTATAATTTACTAAGAATTAATCAATAAATTTATATTGAGTAGAAACTTTATATGTATTTAACTATATATTTAATAATATTAATACCCACAAATTTAGTGGCTAGGTTATACTTATCATATTTATGTAATAATATTTCTTAATTTGTTAATCATGGAAATTTCTTGTATCGCATGCTATCAAACATATTCTTATTTAAAAACTGAAGTTATTAAATTATACCCACTTTAACAAAATTTATCCTTTAAATTTGAACTATTTAATGGAAACTAATAGTTTTAAATGTTCAAAATTATTTCGTTGAAATATGACATCGTTAAAGTTGTTTATAAAACTTCCTCTTGATACGATAGAAAGGTATGTTCAAAGATCATCTACAATAAAACAAAAATTGGTTTCTGAGTAAGAAATTTTTTTGTAAGTGATAATATAGATATTAATAAAAAATTTATTTCAAAAATAATTGTGGATAGTGAAGAAGATTATTTATATCAAGATTGTGAATGATCATGATAATTTTAGTGTCCACAAAACCATAAACCAAAGAGGTGTGCAAAAGACCATTGATTCATCAAAAATGAAGGTAATATGATATTTTTTTGAATATCCATTTACTAGTGTTCAGGCATTCTATTACTATCTTGAGAAACAACGTAATTAAATATTCATACTTAAAATGTATAATTTCATCTTTTAATGAATTTCCTCCACAATCCCATCTTTTACTACAAATGATGAGTGTTAAAGATTAATTTTTCATCCCTGAAGAGATAAAATGAACATATAAAAGATAAAATAATTCCACAAAAGGATATCAATATATTTTTTATAACTTTATAAATTAACCAAAACCAAAATGGTTTTCACAAGGTAAGATAATTACCAACATAAACGAAACTTCAAATGATTAATTACAACATCAATCACAAAAAAATAAAGAATAAAACGCAAAGGTCAATGTATATCATTTGATATATAAATAAAAATATAATTATTCAAAGTATTAAAGGCCAATATTGAATCCTAGAAACCATAACGATCACATATTCTACCCTGATATACAAATAACTCCCTAAAATAAGTGACCCTATATTCGAAATAACCTCAATAAACTCAATATTGAGGAATGTTTTTACCTCAAATATTATCTCATTAATTTTAGCTTATATACCAAAATAAATATAGTATTATTATAAAATATTCCTTCATGTTAAACCTAAAGGTTTGATATACCTTAACACAAAAAAAATCTCACAAGATATCATTAATCACCACAAAATTCCATTAAATAAAACCTCAAAAGGGGATTCTAAAAAATTGATAAATATGATCAAACTTAATATCATAACCCCATTATTGTACTAATAACACTTAATATAAACTCAAATTAAAACATCATAATCACTAAAGTTTTATAAACCCTTCATTGATACCAACTATAAAGACCATAATCCTTTACTCTCAGATCTAATGATAAAAATATAAAAATTAAATTTTTGGGTTTGATACCAATAAATGTGATACAATTTTTAAAATCCAAAATTCTCAACATAAAAAGGAAATTTTAGATCATTTAGAAACCCAATGAACTTTTTAGTTTTGAGTTTTTTAGAATTAGGATGTACTTTTACATAAACAACACACCTGACTTTAGGAGGATATATTTCCAAGAACACCTACCTTTTCATATTCTATATCAAGTCATAAAAATAACAAATAATTATATTCACATATGAATCCTTTATAGACTAAAATAATTTATCATCATTATTTATAACTTGGTGAATAATTTACATAAGAAATGTTATCTCAAAGGCTCAATATGGGTTAAAATAATCATTACAAATTGAATTTCCTCACTGAGAATATTATGAAAACAAGGGTGTGATAATGTATTAAATTTTTAGGAGAAAAACATAGGATAATATATACCCTTTAATTTCATGATCAAAACATTTCCAACATGACATAATAGGAAATATTTAAAAGAATCATTAGTCACGAGCCATGTGATGTCAATATTGATCAATTTTATTAGTAAAAACTTAAAATAAACATTTTCTTACTTAGTAAATCAAATTATTTTCCCAAATATTTTAAAAAATATTTTATAAGAAATATAAAAGGATAAATAAACTCACAGAGTTTTATCCAAATCCTAGAAAAATACATGAAATTTTGTTCACAAAGTTATAATCTCCACCATAAATAAGTATTATATACATCCTTCTAAACAATGTATCTTCAGATTACCAAGAGAAATCAAAATAATTATATAAAATCCAATATCATGAATATATAAAAAATTTAGGTCACTTGGTAACTAATTTTATAATTCACTCTTACAAATATAATAACTAATATGGTTTACTTACATACCCAATGCATTGAGGACTATCAAAAACCAACCCATCTTTACTTTATAATAGAACCACCCATCCTTGGATTATAACAAAGCCATCAATCCTTAGGTTAAATGAAACCACCTATAATCATAAATAATTTCCACATACCATAACATGAATATGGATGATATAGATCACATCTCATCATAGAACACATATAATCATCAATTATTCATATCATAACATCATTAACCCACAGAAAAGAAATGGGTTCCATGAAAATATCTTTGAAACAGTCATAATAAATGAATAAATATAATGAATATGGAATTTTTTAAAAATAAAACTAGTGGATTATAATTAACATCAAGGGCTTTTGGATTTGATGAAATGAAATACGATTAATAGATCATGAAAAACATTCTTGAGGAAAATAACATTTTCACTTTCAAAATAACTTTTGGAGAAAAAAATCATAAAATATTATGAACATTATTTTCGTTTAAAATAACCTTGTAAAATATAAATGGATATTCAAATGAAATAATTACCATGATGGTAACAAAATAATTTCATGTAGTAAATGTTAAAAGGAAACACTCATTTCAAAAATTTTCTAAACGGTAATAAAAAGTAACCCATTTGGAATATGTTAAGGAAATTTATTTTAAAAGAATTTAAAAGGTAAAATATAATTTAATATATCTTTATGATAAATTTATTTGTATAAAAGAACATTTTAGAAAACATGGATATGGAAGAGAATGATTTCATATCTAAAAGAAGATACAAGATTAGTATCACTTACAAGCTATTTTCTAGATGTTTCCTTAATAAATTTGAGAGGAAATAGATATTAAACATGTAAAACACATTCATAAAACAAGGAGAAATATTATATGTAGTTAAATAAAATAATATAATATTACATCCCCAATAGAAACCTCAAACATAATCAATCTCAAAAATAAATAAGCTTGTAACATAAATACGTTACCACTTTTGGTAAATTGTGAATCAAAAGTTCTTGAATGTAATAATATGAAATGGTTTTGTAAATATAATGAATTAATAGAATTAATATATATATATATATAAATTATTACATGAATTATTAATTACACCATAGGATGAAATCATGGTGAAGAGCATGAATTATGTCTTCAAGAATTGATATTGAGATGATGAATATGCTTGGGAATTTTATAACATTTTAATTAGTATATCATGAAAAACATAACATAAAAGAAACATAAAATATAATTATAAAAGATTAATTCAAGATATAATATGAAAATATTTAGTATATACACTTTTAAAAAGATGAAATTTTCATAATAAAAATGAATTTCCCAAAGAAAGAGAATTTGAGATGAATAAACTTTATAGAGATCATATCATTGAACTAATAATTAATTAGTATAGATATTATGTGAAATAAATGTAAATCCAGAAAATTAAATTATAAACAAAAAATAAATCAACCAGAGGTCATTTCTCAGATTATCTCGGAATAATATATAAATTAATAAGTGATATAACCCAACGAAAGGAAATCGAGGTAAGAAACCCTTACCACCTGGTAACTTTGAATTAAAATTACAATGGATGAAATAATTAAAATTGAAACATAAAATATCATATATTATTAAGGATTAATGAGGTAACATATCAAAATTGAATTATATAAACCTCATCAAAATAAAATTTCATGCATAACATTAATACACGCCTCAATGAAAGGAAAATGAGAAACAATCCCTTAACCTAAGTCCAAAATTGCTATATATGTACTACAAAAACTGAATAGGAAACTAAAATCAATTATTTGGTTGATTAATAAAATTTTATTATTTAAATCCCTTATCTTTAACTTTATATTTTAATTATGTAGTTAATTACATAATTAGTCATGTTCATGATAGATACTCTTAGAATGCTCGGTCCATAATTTCAAAACAGCTTCTGTGTGTTGACCATTGTCATAGGGGTTATTTTTCCATAATATATAGAATATTCATGAAATAAATATCATTTTCATAAAATAATTATAACTTTAAAAACAACACTTATATATGGTTATGAAAAATTATTTATGTTACAATCATAGATATGGTTGAATGTATGTAAGCATGAGTAACTCTACCATTTTTCATCAACCATTATGGAAAGTAGGTAAATATTAACATATCTATACTAAATGATAATTATATAATAAATAAAATATTATTTATTTGAATATACATATAGATTTCATCCATGTAATGTGTTGATGAAAATTGAATCACATTTCTTTTTTAGAGGCAGTAGTTGACACGTATGCAATAATACGATTTTACGATTAGGATACATGGTTAGGAAAACCATGTGCTAAGAATTCATGGATATCATTCCATTGAAAAATAATATTCAGGGTTTCTTAGATATAGTCCACATAGTTTTACAAACAATTTTAAATCTTTTAGAAACACCTGGATAGTCCCCCAGACCCCACACAGTTTCTTTGGAGAGCCAAACATGTTGACTAAACATGATAAAAATATTTTTAACTCCTCTATCAACTCATAGATCCATTATATGTGGTTATTAATAAATTTTTAATTGGACCTCCCTATAATAAATTTTTAATTTTCAAACCCCATTCCCTTGAATCCTTTGGAATGACTTCAAATACAATTTAAGGTATAATTAAAGCATGCTTGTGATCTCGTTGTCATTACAACTCTCCCCACTAAGGAAGCTTTATATCCAACTAAATTGATCAAGATACTAGACTCTCACAATCATATAGTCAATATTGACTCATGAGGGAATCCCTCTCCAACTTATCATGTATATCTATTCCACACTATCACAGTACACATGCCAAAGGTATCATTTTACAACAATGAACTTTATCTCAGTGATCCATAACATAAACTAGTTTCTAAAAAATATTAGTTTTTGGATTAAGATCTACATACTACCATTGAATCAGATGGAAAGGATCTATTTGATAAATCATCAGTTGAAAAACATAAAAAATAATGAATTGATGAAAAATTACATGAAAATTAGTATTAATAAGCAACATTTTCATGTTATTTCATGATATCAAAGGGCTCTATAAACCTCATTGACAACTTACCCTACTTACCTGAACTGTAGTGTTCTAAGTGAGGTAAAAATCAAAGAAATACCTAATCAAAAACCTTAATCTCTATAGGATGATGAATATGCTTCACATAGGATTTATGATGACTCTATTCTAGAAACAATCCACTTGGGATGAACTTCACATTTTATATCATCACCTAAATGAGGCTTGTTACAAAAAAAGACCATTATACAAATTCTTTCTTGTATAAGGGAGATCAACATGGAATCATATATAATTACTCAAAGGGCTCAATATTTTTTTAAACAAGATAACTATTTTTATTAGGAAATTTGACTAGATAAATATTATTTTCCAAATAAACACTAACACCAAGAACACATTCCTAAAGGTTGTCCTCAAGAACCTATATATCCATCTTTTTTTCTATCTATCTATAGTAGATATTACAAACTAAATTTTAACTGGGAATCCCTCACAATTTGAAAACCATTCCTAAACCTATATGTGATCCTCAGGACTTTATAATAAATAATCATAGTGGGAACCCCAAATTTTTTTTCAACATCTTATACACACAAGCCTATGAGCTATTTATCCTTAATTATATCCTTGATGGGTAAAAAATAAGTGTATTATATAAGTTGATAAATGACCACCCAAATTGAATTCATTCTACTGGAATTCCATTGAAATACAATTAATAAATCAATAGAAATATCATCCCACTTCTATAGTAGAACTAGAAAAGGTTTAAACTTACGAGAAGGTTGTTGGTGCTCTATTTTAATTTTTTGAAAAGTGAGCAACTAAGATATAAAATATTCAATCAGCCATCTCATACGCCGCAACCTATAACGATGTATCATGACATGATACATCATTTTAGTACTAAGGTGTATAAACCAACAAGATTTTTGTCCAATATCCGTCAACTCCATTATTTGAGAACATGGAAGGACCAACCTAGTATAGAAACACAAACACCACTAAGAGACTGAGACCACTCACCTATGGTCTACCAACTAGTATGGATTTTACTAAATACCTATAAATTTGTGTTAGGTACATTCTTGAGATGAAACAACTAATAAAATGATCAATTGGATTTTATTGAAGCTATGAACACCTTCCCACATACCTCTTATACTCCCAGTATCACCTCAGTAAACAAACTCATCAATGTCCACTCTTAAACTGACTCCTTTTTGGATTGGTTCAAATATTTCTTACTCAGTGAATCAATGATCACATTTTCATTACATAGATTATATGAAATATCGAAATCAAAATTTTTATAATACTTTACCCAATATATCTATCACATGTTTAAATCCATATGAAGAAAAATATACTTCTGGATATTATGATCAGAATATTCCACAAATCACTCACTAAAAATACAATGAAGCCACATTTTGAGTGTGTTTATAACCTATGAAAAATCAAGATCGTGGTAAGGGTTGTTCTTTTTCTGAGGGGGTAACTGGGGAGAGAAACATGACAAAAAAATTTTCCCCTGCATAAAAGAACACACCAAACCCATACTAGAAGCATTTTATAAAATATCAAAACCCGAACCAAGATATAAAGAAATAAAAATTGGATTATAAGTTGAAATAACATTTAGTTCATTAAAATATATTTTTCATTTTTTAACCCACTCAATATTTACACCCTTATGTTTCAAATCAAAAATATAAGATTTGATCATATTGAAGTCCTAAGAAAACCTCATATAGTAACTAGACAACCCCTATAATCATCTGGTATCAAAAAAATATCTTAAATTCTCCCAAGACATAACCACCTTTATCCTTTTCGGATCCACTAAGATTCACCTATAAAATATAAAATGGCCCAAAAATTTCATTTCTTGGATTTAAAATTCACATTTGAAAATAATACCATATAGATGATGTTCTTCAAGTATATAATAATGATATCCAAATTATCCATGTGTTCCTCCTTTGAAATGGATTACACCAAAATACCATTCATTAACACAACCAAAAAATATTCCATAAACCGATGAATAAGCTAATTTATCAATTCCAAAAGAAAATAATATTGTTAGAGACAAAATGGAATATCTAAAAACATTAAATTCCAATAACATCTCATGAAATCAATCTTAGGGTCGTCTTCTTATCCAACTCTCAAATGGTGTCACCTTGACCGAGGACAAGTCTTTAGAAACCAATGAGCCCCTCCAAGGTGATTAAAGGCATCATCCATCCTTGTCAAGGTATATTTATTCTTAATGGTCAGCTAGATTAAATTTTAATAATCCACATAAGTATGAGGAACCTGTATAACTTCATAGAAAAGAGGATAAGTGGAGCCCATGGTGACATGCTAAGATGGATGAATCCCCTATCCTTAAGTTATGAAAGTTAGAATTTATGTTACATCAATTTGGTAGTTTCTATATGATAAGATGGCATATAAATGGGTCTCATACCAGGAAGAAGGTATATGGTAAGTTCAAATCACTCTCTGGTGGAAAACCAAAAAATCATATAAAAATACCTTGGGGTATAAACATAAAACTACATGAAGTGGATTGCAAAATAAAGAATCAATGAAAATGAAACATCTTTGAAAACTAAAAAGAGATCAACACAATGTATGTTATAAAAATTCTCACACTTCTTACTGTAGATTCCCACTCACATTAAAAAATATGAGTGACCCCATAAAAAGATAAAAAATCAATGTGGTGATGATAAAAGTATATGTGGACCTTAATTCATATCCTTATATACATGAAAATAATTAGTTCAATGATATCAATATCAAGAACTAAGAAATTTCATGCCTCTTGAAAGATGGTTATCATCACACAACACATGGGAAATTTGAAACCTTGTTCATTCTTCTTTATCAATGGTGTGGAATGATATATAAACAATGGAATAAAATCTGAATTTAAACCCTACATTTCAACTAATATTGATGATATAAAATAATGTGTAATGCCTATATCGAACAAAGATAACACCCCAATAGATGAAATAGACACCCTACCTCTTACACTAACTCACCCTAAATTATATTCCTCTAGAGAATACTCTTTAATATATAGATGTATGGTCCCATATACTCATAGATATTTCATATCCACAAGAATATGAACCTTGGATTGAAGATAAAACGCACTACAATACTAAGAATTAGTACACACCGGATAACACATTGTGAGAGTGGATCTAAACTTTTTTTGTGGGATGTATGTCCATAAAAATGCCTTATATGGACATATTGTAGACAATTATGAACATAATTAAGAGGATCTATATAGTTAGACTTGGTATGTCTAGGCCTTACACATTGAAAATAGAAAATGTACTGCTATCTTGACGAGGAACCTATAATTAGTCCTAAAGAATGATGACCACCCTAATGCTTCCTATTTTGTCCAGAAGACACACTGTGACTAATTTATGAAACAATTAATAATTCAAAAATAAGAGTTATTCCATTTATGTCTACCTATTCTATATAATATTTATCAACTAACTTTGTTATGGATGGAAGACACATGATAATCAGCATCAGCTATATATCATCCATCATCCCCATCTCAAACCACTGAGATTTTAGGTAATCATTTATAGCATGATTCAGTTCTAAATGCACCAACTCAAAAACATTTGTTGGAATACTCTATAATGATATTCTAACCTTTCTATAAAGATAAGAAAATATATGGTCTTTTCCACACAAAACCTCCAAAAATAATTTTTTTTAATATGTTCTTAAAGAATGACCAGGTAAGATCCTTATGAAAAATAGATCACCTAATAGAGTCCCACCACTTCCTTTGCATCCCATCAAGCATATAAGTAGAAAATAAAACCATAGAGCCTTTAATATTCTTCAAGAACATAAAGATCCTCTCAGTATATTCAATAAATTCTTAATATTTTTGGGGACCGTTTCACCATAGAATATGGGTGGATTCTACTTAGTAAACTTTAATTAATGATCTTCAACTAGTTCTCAGTTCTCGACACCTACTTGATTCAAAGTTTGAGCGGTCTGGATTAAATATTCCACCAAATAAGGCACAATTGGTCGATTTTCTTATGGAAACCTATATCAAAGCCTCCACTCTCACAATTAGAAAATTTATTCTATGAAAAATCATGTAAATAATATATGACAAAATACAATCTGATCAAGAAAAAATTACAAATTAAAGGACCCTCTTCAAGAATCCATATTAATTCCTTTAAAAAAATAATAATTTGATGAGTTATGAATTATTTATAATAATTAAAACACTCTTAAAAAGGAATATTTCAGTTTAAATAAACCCAATATCTAGTTAATTTAAGTAACCTCAAGTACCAAGTCCCATGCTAGGTAAAAATTCTCGACCACCCATGGTAATTTTGAGTTTAGACTTGGAAATGAGATAGATAGAACCCCCTAACTTAATACCATAATTAAAATGGTCTTAAATCCAATATACACAATATATTGAACCAAACCAATGAAATTTCATAAAACATCATTATGGGTATTCCCTTTAACCCAGTATTTAATGGACCAACCCAGTTCAATGAGATAATTCACTCAAGAGTGTCCTCCATGTCATGAGGTGAAACAAAAAAAGGAAAAATTTCACGTATAATATAAGACAAAAAATAATTAATAGTGGAAGAAAATAAAAATATCTATGAGACATAAAAATACAATCCAAAACATCTATACAAGAAAATTAAAATAAGACAAGAATAAAAAGTCTCTATGTAAACAACCATCACCTCCAAAACAATATTCTATGATGATTTTGATAAAACATTAAATAAACAAGATATATAATTACCAAACCTTTACATGAATACTACAAAAAACAACTAAAACCACCCAAAGGAAAATAAAGGGTGTGAGAAAAAAATTACAATAGGTGTTCACCAAATAATCTATAAAAATTACAATTACATCAATGTGGTAGTAATATCCTAAAAATAAATCAAGTTGTAAAAAAAAAATTCATAAGATAAAACCATTTTGAAAATCAACCTTTGGTTATTCCAAAAAAATCATTTCAATTCATGAAGTAAGGAATATGAAAATTAAATGTGATAAAGAATTAAATCAAAATGAAATCTAACCCTGGATACACCATAAGTTAAGTATGTGAGAAAATAACAATGAAATAAACCACCATGTGATGAACCAATAATAAAAAAACACACTATTTGGCTCTAAAATACAGGCATGCATACTGTGAATGAAAATAAATCCCCAATTCAATCAAAATTTGGTCCCAACCAATATAAACACTAGTGAAATAACACACACTAGAGTGATATAAAACCACTTGTGGCATTACACGCACTAAAGTGACATGTCTTATTCCTAACACTCCCAATGATACCCAATGTGCTATTTTTTCAAAAGTTCATTTAAAACTTTGATAAAAATTTATAAAACATGTTAATATCCAATAATAACATCGTCCATTCATGAAAAATAATTTTAGAACCAAAACTACTATTTAATCATTTCATCAAACACTTGGGGCGTACAAATCTATTTTTAAAGAAAAAACATGAAATACATGAATATTTCCGAAAAAATCCACCAAACCCATGAAAAATCAATTTCATTGAATAAACCCAAGTAATATACATGAAAATAATTCAATTAATGTTTGATAACATTTTTAAAGACAAACCAAAACCAATAATTGAGGGAAACCCAATCACCTTTGAAAAGGGGGATCAAGAAAGAGTAGATCTGGTCATTGTGAAACAATATCCATAAAAAACAATGTCAATAATCTATAAAACCCTTTATATCCTGCATCCATAGTCATTTGGGGGTCCTAGGAGATAATAAGAGAAGATATATAGTGAGTATATATATTGAGAAGCGGAGAAAAGATATTAAACAGAGCATACCTATAAGTGATCTATTCTGAACAAAGTAATTCCACTAATAATCCCAATAATGAAGCCTCTAAAGCACTACGAAAGGTTTAGGTTGAGCCCAATGAAAAATAGGAGAATATTATTCCCAAATATTAATAAGATAAGAAGCATAAAATCCAACCTTTAAATGGATCAGAGGGTCATGCATGGTTTGACTCCATGATTAGTCAAATCGTCTTCCAACCATTCATAGATACTAGTCCTTAGAAAAACTAGTTGCATAGATTCATAAAGGTAGGAAATAATATTATAAAAACCATGATCAAACCATGTGACACCCATGGATTATCACCTAATCTATGATAGGCTTCCTTGGGGATCCAAAAATAATGTAAAACCTTTATCAAACCCTTAAAAAATAAATAAAAATATTTATTGAATAAAACATTTTTTTGAATAATAAATTGACATTAATAAAAATTGAGTTCATATTTACGAATAATTAATAAATACATTTAAATTTAGTAGGATATTTATATATATTTTATAATGTTTTTAATCCTTTTCATACCCTAAAATTTAATTTCCATGTTATATTTAAATAATAATATTCCTTGTTTTTTAACCATCAATGTTGCATGTGACACACAATATCAAACATAGTCTCCTTTAAAATATCAAGATATTATATTCTACCCTATTTAATTAATTTAATTATAAAATTTTTTACTCATTCATGGTAACCAAGGTATTAAACTTTTCAAAATACCTTTATTGAAAATCAAACATCATAAGAAGGGTTCATAAAGCTTCCTCTGGATAAGAGAGAATGGGAATTACAATGGTCATCCAGAATAACATATTAATATGTTTCAAAGTAGGAAAACATTGTTGGTAAGTGATAATATAGAAATGTAAGAAAATAATAATTCTTAAATAATGATGGAGAGTGAAAAATATCATCGATCAGAAGATTGTGTATTATCATGAGAAAGTTAACGACCACAAAACCATAAGTCAAAGAAGTGTAAGTAGTACATCGATTCATTGAAAATGAAGGTAATTGGATAACATTGTGGTTTTAAGATACCTTTCCTTATTTTAAGGAATTATATTACCTTAAAGAGTAAATAAATAATGAAATATAGATAATTGAAAATTATAATTGCATCATTCAATGAATTTCCACCACAATCTCATATTTTAAATCAAATGATGAGTATTCAAGAATAATTATCTATGCCTTATGGAATAAAACCAACTTCTGTCTAATCAAATAATTATACAAAATGATAACAAGATATTTCTATTATCTTTAATAATTAAATGAACCTAAATGGCTAGAATAAGCAAATATATTTCCAAAAATTTAATAAAACATCATATGTTGTAATATAACCTTATTCACAAAAACCTAAACAATTATACATAGAGTTCAACTTAGATAAATCCATAAATAACTAAGCTAAATTTCTTTTTAAAATATCCCAAACTCATAGATATAGTTCTAAAAACATAAACATTATAAATAAATGTGATATAATTTTTTACCTCCAAAACATAAAAAGTCAAAATGAACTATTGGGTCACTTATATACTGAATAACCATTTTATTTTAGATTTTCTATGAATTAGGAAAAACTATAACATAAAAACAGTTATGAATTCAAGATATTATTATCCCTAATATACCAATCATTTCATATTACATATTAAGTCTTCAACATCTATGTCAAATATCTTCACATATGAATCCTATATTACCCAAATAATTTATCATCATTCTACATAAATTGTTAAAAATGAGGCATAAGAAGGGAGAGATTAAATTATAAGTAAGGGTAATCATAATCATTAACAATTAAATGTCCTCAATGAGAATAACATGGGAACAAGGTTGTGTTAACAATATAAAATTTTCATGAGAATAACATAAGATAATTTATACCCATGAATACCTAGATCTTAAATATGCAACAAGACATAATTGGAATGAGTCATAAGAATCAATATCCATGAGGAATATAAGTTAATCCTAATCAAAATAATATTAAAAACACAACATAACCATTTTTATACCCATGAAATTTACTCCTATGGAAAAATAGTTTAATAAAATATTCCATAATAAATCATAAAATGAAAATAAACTAAAAAATATTTCACTAATTTTTTTAAAAACACATGATTTTTTTCACAAAGTCATACATTTTACTTTTTATTAGTACTATATAATTTCCTTTAAACATTAAATCATCCCCTTACCTTGAAAAATCATAATATTTCTATAAAATACCAATATAATGAATGGATAAAAAATTTAGGTAACTTGGTAAATCATTTTACATATCACTCTTACAAATAGAATAACTAATATGGTCGACTTCTATACCCAATCCATTAAAGGGATATAATAAACCCACACATCCTTGGGTTATAATGAAACCATCATCCTTTATTATAATAGATCCACATTCCATTGGTTTTTAGTGGAACCAACTATTTACTAAAATAATTTCCAAGGATAATTACATGTATAAAGAATATAAAGATTTCATCTCATCATAAAACTCATAGAAACGTCCATTATTACTTTAAAAACTTGATTAACCTTTGGAAAATAAATGGGTTCCACGAAAATATATTTGAAACAATCATAATCAATGAAGATAAATAATAAATATGACATAATTAAAAAAATTTACCAGTAGAGAATAAATAAAATCAAGGGTCGTTGGCGTTGAAGAATTAAAATACCATTAAAAGATCATAAAAACAATCTTAGGGAAAATAAAATCATTTGTTTGAAAATCACATTTAAATACTAAGTATTCATAAAATATTATGAAAATACATTTATTTTCAAATAAACTTGTAAAATTATAAATGAATCTCTAAATAAAATAATATTTATTATAGCAGGAATATCCCATCATGTCGTAAACTATAAATGTAAATATTATTTTCAGACATTTTTGAAATTGGAATAAAAACTGACCCATTTGAAAATTATTTTTAAACCTATATAATATAATGGAATATATAATTTAAAAAAGATTTTAGAAATAATTTATTTTTATAAAATAACATTTGTTAAATCAATTTTGATAAAATGGATATTGAAGATAAGTATTCATGATTTATAAGAAGATAAATGATCATTGTCACATAAAAATTTTATTCTTGATGGTTATATAATAAATAATTTTGGAAAAGGAAATTAAACTTTTAAAAAATTCATAAGCAATAGAGAATAAAATAGATGTAGTTGAATAATATAAGAGAATCTGATTTCCCAAAAGGTATTTTTAACATAAATAATATCAATGATATAGAAGATTGTTTCATGAATCCTTTATCTCTTTTTGTAACTTTGGAATCAAAATTAATTGATAGTAAGAATATGAAATAGCCCTATAAATACAATGAATTATATCGAGTAATATTTCTAAATTATTTCATGAATTATTAAGTACACCATTCAAGGAAATCATGATGCATGACATGAATTATGTCTGAGAGAATTGAAATTGAGATCATAAAAACCCTTGAAACTTTGTCACATATGAATCAATATATCATGAAATAAATAAATTCAATAGAACTACAAATATATTGATAAAATAGTTATTAATTATATAATATCAAAATATGATGCATATAAATCTTTTATAAGGAAGTTTGGGGCATAAAAAAACATATTCCCTAAAGAAATAGAGTTTGTGATGAATAACCATTATTGAGATCATATCATTGAATTAATAATTAAAAAATGTTGAGATAATGTGATAAAAATTTAAATCCAAAAGATACAGGTTTAAATATGAAATAAACAAAATAGGTCATTTCACACATAATATTGTCATTATATAATAAACGATAAAGTGATAAAACCCAATGAAATGAAATTGAGTTAAGAAACCCTTAAAACCTGTAAAACATAAGTAAAATTATGTTGGATAAAAAAAATTGAATTATAACATTAAATACCTTGTATTATGATGGATTAATGATGTAAAATTTAAAATGGATAGTGTATACACCTTGTAAAATAAACTTAGTGAATAACATTAAAATATTCCCCAATGAAAGGAAAATGATATTAAAGCTCTTTCCTCGAGTACAGACTTTCTATATAGGTCCTTTAACACATGTATAATAATATTATATAAATTATTTTATTTATTAAGTATATTTTATTATTTTAATACCTTATCCTAAAGAATTTATTTCAGTGAGATAGTTAATTACTTTTTCAGTTATGTTTAAGTGAGGTACATTAAAAATGTTTGGTCCATAATTTCAAAAAAACATCAATGTATTGTCTATGGTCAAAGGGTTCATTATTCCATCATCACAGGAATAATAATATTGTCATAAAATTTAATTTTTATACATTAATTATACATTTAATTTTTTTATTAAATATTCTTATGTAGAATGAATTACTTTAAAATCTTGGGGAAGTTAGACCATGTGTATGCATGTGCAACATTTCCATTTTTTCAATGATCATTATATAAATAAGGTAACTATTATTTTATATTTGTAGAATTATATTTATATCATAAATATATAATTATTTTTAAAAAATAATTTAACACATCATCCATGTGATGTGATGATGAAAAATTAATAACATCGCTTAGAGTTAGTGGTGTTCCACACATATGCATGAACAAGGATATCATTTCTTAGTGAATGAAAAGGTAATATATTAAATGATATATTTTTTTTATAACCATAAATATGTAATTAATTTCATATATATACATTTAATTCCTGATTTTAATCATTTTTATGAGGAGTTGATATAAAATGAATTACATCGATCTTCATGGTATTACTTCACCGTACACAAGAATTATGGTTTCATTTCCCATTTAATGGAAAAAGATATATATATATATATAAGTTATAAAATTAATATAATAATATATAATTATATTTAATATACTGATTTTATTGTCTCATCATGGTTTGAGAACATTTTAAGGTGTTTGAAAATAAAATAAAATAAATACACTCAATTAAGAACAATACCTCTTTTTAATACAAACTCTTTTTATATACACTTTATCCCCTATAAGGTTTGTATTATTCATAAAACATTACCTCTAAAATTTTTAAATAGATCTTAAGAAGGTATTTGGACTGATATTTTTTTTATCCAAATGAATTTTTAATTATGAATAGAGAGGGAGTGGAGACTCCCTTTTATAAGATAGGGGAGGGAGAAGTTTTGAATTTCCTAAATTGGTCATCACCATGATATAAAGTTTCTTACTCTTTAGAAGTCAATATAGTTACCAAAAAATAACTAAAGGCCAATAAGAATAAAATGATTTGTTTATTCAACCATATCCCATTCAATATTATGAAAATATGTTTTTAGTAATTTTAAATCATTTAATAAAACATTATTTGACATAAAATATCATTAAAGTAATTTTGAAACTATTCATTTAATTTGACTTGAAAAACATCAAAGGAAATATGTAATTTGAATATAAACTTTTAAAATAGATAGAATATTTTATAATTAACTAAAAAACAATTAGGACACTTCAAATCACTAAAATAATTTTTTATCGAGTTTGTAATATCATTTTATTGATTTTTTCGCTCCATACACAAGCATTGTGTCAGTATTGCATAAGAATTTAAGGTAATTATTTGATCACTAAAAATATTAAATAAATCACAATGAAAAAAATATTTTATATTTAATATAAAAATTTATAACCAAGTATATCCTCAGTTTATCCTAATGTCAAAAATATAATTTTTATAAAACAAATATAATAAAAATTTTATCATTTTATTATTTCAATTAATAAAATGACCAATAAAATATCTAAATATATTAAAGAGGTCATATATAATAAATTTTTATGTTTATGGATGATATATAATCATAAAATAAAAATAATTGATGTTTTTTGGTAACTTTTGTGTCTTTATCATATTATTTTAAGCTAAATTAACTTATTTACCCGTACTGTGGGGTTATAAATTTTCTAAGGTTACTATTCATAATAAAAAATAATGAAAGGAAAATATTTAATTAATTTGGAAATATTGAATAAAAATATTAATTAATTTTTCAATATTCATAACAAAAAAATTTTATATTTTAATTTATAATTAAATTAGAAATTTGTGATAATTAACAAGCATTCAACAAATTTCTTTTTTAAATAAAAATCATTTTTAATCCAAATTCATGTATAATATTTATTAAAAATAATATAATTTGATTATTTTTCATTTTTAACTAAATAATAATGAAAAATATAATATTAAATTTTAATTAAATTAAATGAAATTTCAGTTTTCAATTAAATTTAGTAATTTTCACTATTCTCTAGAAAATATAACTTTTCCTAAAATTCTCAAAAATATTCCTTAAGGTAATTTTGATATTATGATTTAATAAAATCCTTTAATTTCTCTCAATGGAAATTTAACATATATAATCCTAAAAGGAAATGAGATTATGACCAAAACCTTAACTACTTTTGTTACTTTTGAATCACTATATCGTTGAAGAAAAAACATTAAAAATAAATTTTAATAACAAGAATATAAATATTATAGTGATTTAATATGTCAAATTGGTAGTATATACCCCATATAAACAAAAATACGTACATATCTGAAATCAAGTATCTATAATATGTCGAGATGATGAACCCTTACTTTAGGTCCTTTCATGATTTATATGAATTAAATTAAACTTTCTAATGAATATATATATTATAAATCTATTCCATGACCATATATATATATACATATTATTTTATATCATTCCGTTATAATTTATAATTTCAATTTTATTAAAAATTCTTTATTAAAATGAATATTCCCGGGAAAACTTATAGAATTTCCATGCATGTTTCGGTTTGATGGTTCATGTAATTAAAACATAGCAGTATTTTAATCATATAAATAACAATAGGAATGTCATATCTTTTATATTTATTCACTATTTTAACTGTTTATAAAAATTAGTGATGACAAAATTAATTACATACTTCGTAAAGAGGGAATTCCCTATATACACATGGGTGATGTTTATACTTTAAAGTGGATAGAAAAAAATGAAAGCTACAAAATAATTCACCTAAATAGAATCATAATTATATCAAAATTATTATATATATTTTCTTCATATATATCATTATTACTATCCATGTACATTTTCAATGAAAAAAATCACATCATGTCATGGAGGTGGTAATCCACACTTACGCACGAACGATGTTATCATTTTCCTTTGAATAAGAAAGGGATATAAAAAAGATATAACTTTAACATGAAACATATTAGTATGTTAAATATATATATTTAATAATCTTAATATGGATATATAATATTTTGATGAGATGTTAGATTATGGAATCATTAAAAATATCGATAAGAACATATACATGTTGTTCGATTATCCTCCTTTGAAAAGCACCTAAAGGATACGTGGATTTGTATTTTGGGAAGAAAAAAACCTAAAGTTTATTATTAAGGATACCGGGAGAGTATTTATTGATATCTTTGTCTATATAATTCTCTCATATGGCATGGAGGACAGAGGGTAGGAAGTTCCCTTTTATATGTGGGTGAAGTGACATAATTGTATATTTTATTGAATATTACAATATAATAAAGTAACTATCCTTGGAAATTAGTACCAAATTTGAAATATAAAAAATATGGGATAACATGATATCTAAATAAATTCATAAAATACATTTTATACTAGTTTTGGGTCATTTTATCCTTTTTCACTTTAGTTTAACCCCTCATATTCTTTTTAACTTTTACCGTACTAATAAATTTTTACCTTCATTTATATTCATAATGAGCCAAATTAAATTAAGAAATTTAATAAATTTTTACATAAGTATTATAAATATTTAAACCAAAATATAATATTCAAATTCTATATGTGTAATTAATTAATTTTAAAATAATTTTGAAAAACACAACAAAAACCATTTTAAGACAATTGTATTTCAAGAAAAAAAGTGAATTTATTATTATTCCTTTACTAGTAATAAATAATAAGATGAATGTTAATACATTTTGTGGAATATACTTTGTAAACCTTTTATTAAAATCATTCATGAATAACTGTTACTTCAATTCCATAACATAATACACTTTTCATAAAATAAAACAAAATCTAAAACATAACACTTTTTACCTTTAAATGTGTTTATATTCATTTTTAACCAATTAAAAATCAATGTATATATTATTATTAAATTTTTACATTAAATAAAACATATTTCATCAAAATACCAGTTTATTAGTGATTACTACATAAAATATATAGAAAAATACAATAATTTTAAAAAATATATCATTTATAATAAACATTATTATTTTTAACATTTAAAATAGATAACTTAGTTACAAGAAATTAAAAAATAAACTTTGATTGAGGAAACTTTTATAAATGTATTACATAATTTTTTATTCCTATTCAAATCAACTAATCCAACTTCTAGGTCATAACAATCATATTTAATAATAATATTTCAAAAAGTACATCATTGTTCGTTTATTTCAAGAAATCCACTATGAAAGAAAGAAAGAATTATTAAAAATTAGTTTTATGATTTCCTGCATTGATTTGTGTTACGAGGTGTTCAAGTGGTTTTAATTTAGTTGTAGTCCTTACCATGACTCTACATCTAATGTTATATTTGGACCCATTTCATTCTTCTTGTTGGGATAAACATATATATGTTGAAGTAATGGAGTGGCCCGAAGATCCTACTAGGAATTTTCATTCCTATGATATTATAGTGATTAACATGTTAAGTTAATATATACTATATAAATTTCTTGATCCTACAATAAATTTTCATTCCTATGAAATTATGGTGATTAATATGTTAAGTGAATAACTAGTAGTGAAATTTCTTTTTCCAAATCTTTTTACTAATGGAAAATCACATAGATAACCATATTTTAATTATTTAGTGAGTCTGTTATGGCGGAGTTAGAGTCCTTTTATAATAGTAAAGGTTTGTGGGCTATGATACGTTGGGTTTTACGAATCTTCTTAGGAGTAATTTGTTTCTTCACATGTTAATTTTTCATAGAGGAAACAATATCTTATTTGTTTCTATTACAATTAAGTGGATTTTAGTGATAGAGTTGTCTTTGTTATCTCTTTATTTGCTTAACATTTTCCTTTATCTTTGGTATCTTGATTAGAATTTCTATTTATAATTTTTTTTATCTTATATTGATTGAAATAATGAGTTATTGTTCTTATGAGGTAAAGGGTGTGCCTTTATTTAAATTATTCTACTTTTTTTTCTTTTGGAAATAAGGGGTGTTTCTTGTGTGGTTACTCAAGGTTCCTGGCCTTATTTTTCTAAAATTCCATTAAAACCCTTTAATCCGGGAAAGTACCACTGTGAAGTAGTATCCCATTCTCTTTGTAACTAAATTAACTAAATATGACTATTATTTGGGAATGGATCAGTGAATGGTGGATTGAATTCAATTATTGTTGTGTGTTAGAGATCATTCTATAGTTGTTTCCTTATTTAAATCCCAAAAAAACTTCTGCTGTCTTCTATGAATTTTTTTGTCTTCTAAGGGTTGAAATTTTTATGATGGGGATATTTTTTACCCCTTAAACCTTATTTTATTATTTATTTTAATTATTATTCTCGAGGCTCAACTCCTTACTTTATTAATTTTTTGTTATTTAAGATTTTATTCGTGTTTTATGGTTAGAGCATGGTTACAAATAACCATGAAAGAGTGTTCTTGAAGGGGTTAACAAAATAATATTTATATTTTTTATGGTTGGAACATGATTTTTAAGACAATGGATTCAACTGTGTGAGTGTTTATGTGTTCCCAATCCTAGGGGAGGCTGGTACAGGGTTTGTAGACCATGTATCAACCTTGTAATTTAACAAACTCATTAAAATATTGAAATTCATAGTTTTTACCCTCTATAAAATAAAAACTCTATGTTGGTCTCTCCCATAATCACTTCCTCACCCAAATAAAACCACAAGGAAGACACTTATTCATGAACCCCCAACCTTGTCCTCGGATTTTCTTCTCCCCTCCCTCCGATTTCTAGTTGAATAATCATAGGATATACTTTCTTATTATCCCCCCATTATAGTTTTATATTACTTATTTTTTCTTTTACATCTCATTGTGAATCTCTATATGTTATACCATAGGTAAATTTTTTTTACTTGATATCTTCTATATTTGGTTTATAGGGAGTGTCAGGTCACTCTTGGGCCTTCTTATCAACTTTCTAGAATGTTTCACATCATCAACACATGGAATATCTTAGTTCCTTTATGTTTTCTATTTTACATAATATAATATATGTGAATGGGTGATAAAAATTAGTTCTTATTAAAAATTAAGCATAATATTTTAGTTCAAATGGATTCAAATATATGTAGTGATCAAGTTTGGTAAGTGATTATGGATGATTTCTTAATATGTTCTTATATATTTTCTTCTATTATATATACGCACATAAATAATGGTAATATTATTCACTAGTAGAATAATTATTTTATCATTTATATGAAAATAAATTGTTATACTATCATTTGATATTGTTTATCCTATTTTATGTGTTTCAATATGAGTTTAAGTGGTTAATTTTTTTTAGTATTTACTAGTTTATGGAATTTTATTTAGTTTTCTTACTTAGTTATTATGAAATTTGTTTTTTGATTTCTGTACAAAAATGTTTCATGATATGTTTGGTACTTATACAAATATGTACTTGTGTATATATATGTAAACATTTATACATATTCACATGAGAATATATTGATACATTAATTGAGGTATATGTATATATATATATATTTAGTGTGTGTGTTTATGTGTGTATTGATAAAGGGATTATTTTAATTTTAAATTTAATTTTCAAATATATATTAATAGATTACTTTTACCATTGATTACAAAATTATAATTTAAATTCGAATCTATTATTTTGTACAAAATATTTCAAAATATTTTTTTTATTTTTTATTATAGTTGTTATTTTTAAATGTTTCGAATGGTTGATTATATAAAAATGAATTATGCTAGGCATGTCTTCACTAAAAATGAAATATTTTTCTATAAAATTCTATATAAATGGAAATATAAATGTCCTTGAATTATGTTTTAGAGAAGAACTTGTTTATCTATATCTTAATGAAACAACATGTACTAAAAGTTATTTTTATATGTTTAGACTCATGGGAATCCTCTTAATATTGGGAAGGATAACCTAGACAAGGTTAATTTCCCCAAAATAACACAATGATAGTCAATTTGATGTGGTGCCCCAATTTCAAGTGACGTAGTACAAGATCCATTCCACTAATTAAGATTACCCCTAATTATTAGTGTAAAATTTATGGGTTCCCCTTTTCTTAGTGTACTTAGGGTGTTTATCAGATGATTAATGTTTTAAATTAATAATTTAATGATTTTACTTTCTCTTTATTTACATTATACATACCATTCTTATGTAAAAATTTTACCTTAGATTCTTTAGTCCTTATTTGATTTACTTATATTTTACTCATTTTAAATTAATGTACTATGAATTTCACTCCTTTACCTTTATTTTCGTTATTTTATTATATTCATTATTTATTTTATAAATTACTCATAAATGTTTTATTTTTCTTGGAACTATTTACGCATTGTTTCATTAGCTCTCACTAACTTCTTCTACAGATTACTAAAAAATTTGTGATTAATTTATTATTTCGGTGTGTTTTTTTCCATTATAGTTTCTTTCATTAATAAATCAAATTATGTTATGAAAATGTTTATCAAAAAACTTATGATAAAAATGCTTGGGTTTCAAAAATAATATTTATAATGAAAAACTATTTATTTTCCTTCCAAAGTAAAATAAATACAAACTTTAAATAATATATTTCAAACTATAATTTCAAGAGTCATGTAAAATAGAATGCATGAACTATTTTTTTGAAAACCTATTGATTTATTAGCTGATAGCATATCTATAATACTCAATGCTTTTTGACCTTGTTTTTTTATTATTTAAGAATCTAATTCAGTGGAGTGCTACTTTGTGGACACTTTATTCTAGACTGATCTTAGACCTGGTCAATATAGTGCATGTTTTGTTACCTTAAGTCATGTAAGTATCTTAGTTGGGTATGTTAGATTTATTTTATACTTTAGAAGTTTTTTCCATGTTATCTTACCTATAATTTTAGTTCTATTTTGTTTTTGTATGTTTGATCTTAATTTTCTATTTATTTTTTTAAACTACTTATATCTAATATTATAGGGTTTTCCAGCATATGAATGTGACATATTAAAATTTTTATAAAATTATACTTATATTTTAATATTATCTCTTTAGTTTAAATTATTCCCACTCAGTATAATTTTATTCCTTGGTGCTGGATTCCTTCCCATGGGGATTGGGAATTCTCCTCAAATAATTTCATAAGATTGATTGTGTACTTGATTAATTGTTACATGGTCTAGTTCATGATAATGAAACATCATATACTCTAATATATGGTGTATCCAATAGAGACAAATAACCTAAAAATATATCGTATGCCTAAAATATAATACAAAATATTCTTGATATAGAAACTAAACCATAGGGAAACAATGTGAAAAAAGAGAATTAAAAAAAGTAATCTGAAGATAAATTGACCATAAATAACCAAGTATGTTTTATAAAGTTAAACACATCAAATACTAAATGCCTTGGGATTTATATATGTTATTTCAATTAGTGAAATAAAAAAACTAGAAAGTGAAAAAAAAATTAAGGAAATGTGGCACAAGACATTAAAACAAGAATAATTTCTCATCACTACATTGTTAAACAAGTTGAAATGTGGATTCTTTTTAGAGGCTAGAGAAGATGAGGGAGCTATATGTTTCCTTTTAGATTATGATATTGAAGGTGTGAGCTATGAATAGTCATAAAAATTCCAAATGATTTAATCCATCACTATTATCTGTATCATCAATAAACATTAGAATTGGGAAGGCTAACATAGGTTAGTGACATAAGTAAAGTACAGAAAATGTGGGATACTATAATTACAATACACTAAAGTGATAACCAACACTCATAATTAATTTTGAATAATTCATATAGAGTTAACTCGCATCCATTATATGATGAAAAATATCATCAATCGCTTATAATAATAAACTCTTCTTCATAGTCATCTGGTTCAACAAATTATAATTAGTATATAAGATAATGAGTTCATTTATATTATTGGGGAACAATATTTGTGTATTCCTTGGTCACACACTATGATTAATAATACCTTTTTGTATAAAATCCTTAGAATGATCCCAAATCAAATGGATCTCTTGTGTTTTTCCTCTATACAGTGAAATCTATTACTATTATACCTAGATATATTTAAACATTTAACTTTTCATATTACCATATAGGAAAATTAAATACTTATTCTTGAAACTAATTAATAATTTTTTTCAATTACCTAGAAATATCCTTCACATGTGCCTTTATTATGAGAATTACATGGTTTTAACTCGTGTGTAATTACATTGATGTTGGATATGATAAATATTTGTCTCATTATTCTGCTTGAAAAAAAAACAATCAATCACCCCTATAGTCTTTAAGATAAATATTTCTTATACTCATGCGTAGAACATATAAAAAAAATGAAACAATAACTTTTAGTAAATTTAATTAATTTTTTTTAAAATAAAATAAAAACTGGTGATAATCAATAAATTTATTTTATTAACTCCCTGAAATATCAAATAAATAACAACATCAAGAAACATCTTAGTAGTATTGAAAAAAATTATTTTTTATGAATCCTCTAAAAAAATATTCAACCAATAAAATTAGATTTGATAAATAAATAAGTGGAAAACCATAATGTTTTTTAATATTATAAAAAAATTAGAAGAGATCAAGTTGATACTTATTATAGCCTTTAGGTCATAAACCAAATTCAAATTATCTCTCTATAGATACTGATTGAAACTACTTCTCAATTGTTTCCCTTTCAAACACTACAATAATTTAATACTTATTTTGTGGAAATAAGAGATATAGGTAACCAATATCATACCATATAGTAACTCATCATAGTTTCAGTGGTCCAAAAATTCATTATTCATGGTGTTTGTATTGTAAAAGTATTGTTAACAGGGGCGTCCAAAAATTATGGGTATCAAAATCCACTGTTACAATTAAATACAAAGACATATATTCCCTCTAAAGATATAAATATAGAATATGTATTTATTATAACATTATAATAATTTTATAATGAGAAATTAAAAAACTCGTACAGCTTTGTACTCCAAACTATAGAAAACTGATAATGCACAAGAACTGTGAGAACATCATCACGGAAAATCCTAAACAACCCCATTTAAAATAACATTTTTATCCTATATCTAAATAAAATTTGAAAAATTATTCTTTATGACATTTATTTGTGAAGAATAATTAGATCTAACAACCTATTTTCATCCCCATCATGCTCTTTTACCTCATAGTAGTTGTATAGTCGAATGGTAGCCAATTAATATTGGATCTTAGGCTACAAAACCTCCTTAAAATGAGATAATATAAAATCCTAATCAACATTAATATATGATAATTACCATATTACTCATAAATTTATTATTAAGTCCCACATATTTGAACGTTTATGTTAAATTAGAAAAGAATTTTGTTGATATTGTATGTCGACAATCGTCAAAAAATCCTCCATTAAACTATTCTATTTATTAAATCCACTAGAACATAAAATAATTGATATCGATTAGAGTAATTATGTACCATTAAATTAAATATGTACACAAAAAACTCACTATTAAATGAAAATGATACATAGTTGACTTTCAAACCCTACAGAATACTTTATAAAGCTCTAAAACACAACACTTGTCCATCAGATTAGATAAAGATCCATTATATCTAGAAAACACACTCTATTAAAAGGGATTAGTCATGGAACTCCATACATTATCTATTAAAAGGTTCATATTCTCCTCTAGTAAGCATACAACTTTTTGTGACTTGTATACTAGATCGACCTCTATCGGCCTAGCTCCTCGACAATTCCTAAAATACCTAAACATAAAAATATTAAAAGTATTCTATCAAAAATTAATATAAATTTTTATATTAAATATAAAAATGTATAAATATTTATATAAACTTTCTCAAGGGATATTATATAGTCAAATATTATACTCCATAATTATTTTAAAAAATTATTTTAGAAATGATGTTTAATGAGGGTTAAATTTGTATTATTAAGATAATTTATTTTTTAGGATTTATTTAAATATTTAACTAATTTCTATATATTTTTAAAATATAAATTTATGTTAATTATATAGATATTAGGATAATAATTTAGTCATGGTATGAAACTAGATTATTATTTTTCATTTAAGAATAAAGTATTTTTTATCCTAAATAATTTATTTTTTAATGTGTTATATAGTTTATTCGAAACATTAATTATAAATTAAAAATTTTCATTTTGATAAAAAGTATTTAAATTTTGTTAACGTCATAATTATATTATATTATGTTTATTTTTTTAGATTTTTCTATATGTTTATTTTTAAAGGGAATAATTAAACAACAATATATTTATAAATATTATATCTTTTCTATCGTCATTATGATTTAAATAAGACATAGAAAATTAATAAACATATAAAATAATTATTACATTATTATATACTCAAAATATTATCAAAATATTATTAAATTAATATTTATTAACTTTTTTTTAAAGTAAATATGAAAAAAAATTATTTGTACTCATGTAGTGGTTATGAAGTTTTACAGAAGTCAAATTGATATATTTAATATTGAATTTAGGAAGGTATAATTATTGGATAGACCATAAGTGGTAAAAATTATGTACAATTAATTATGTTTACATATATTCTTGAATTTAATAATTATATAATGAGATAATTATTCAAAAGATTACCTAATGCTTACATAAGATAGAAAATGTGAAGATTATTATCTTTACGATTTTACCCTGATATAATTTAAAATAAGTAATATTTTTTTGGGTTTCATATAATGATCAAGTTGAATATTAAATTATCTTTATATCATTAATTTATTTTTAATATTTGGTAACCAAATAATTATAGAAAATTCTTACACAACATCAATGTTGCACCATTGGAAGAAAGAATAATGTTAGACTAAATTGTTTTAAAATTATTTAAAGTTATAATTTTGGGATGAAATGTGGTTTTTTAATATTTCTAGAGATATGATTGATATTAAATAACTAATTTAAAAAGTTTAACTCAAATTTCATATTTTTTAGATATTTTTAATGTTAAATTTTAATAATTACCTAAAAAATGGCTTTAAAGTGTATTTAATACTATAAATGATTTATAAATATATAAAGATAATAATATATTTTCTTAAGTAAAATATGATGAAAATGTTCTATAATATCATATATTTTTCATTTTTGATCCACTAGAAATTTTGAAATGAAATTATTGACCATTAGTGTCTGACTATTTTTAAAAATTCCAACAAATAACGCCTATAATAAGGGAATCATTTTAACCTTTCCAAAACACGTTGCCTGTTATGTTTTTTCTCTTTATTATTCAAAAAAACATAAATAAACATCCTTTTTCACATTTATAGTGATATTTCTTTTGCTGTAATTTCGTTCTCTGAGGGATTAAAACTCAATCTGAAGGAGACAATTCAAAGAGGATGGTAAGGGTTTCCCATACTATTTCTCCTTTCTTAATTATGATAATTTAAGATAAAAATCATTATAAAAAATCATTATTTTCTTCAATAAATCCATTATAGTTTTATTGGAATATATTAGATCTATTAATAATGAGAGATCATCTATTATCTCTCACTAAACTCTTTTTATTACTTTTTATTATTAAGAAAGAAACTTTTCTAAAACTAAATATTTTCATTTAAAATATTCTATCAATATTTTAAGTGACATAAATAATATATAAAAGTAATTATAAAATGTTTTTTAATCAAAAAACAAATGTATAAATAAATTAGTTTTTTACTGGTATTTCGTTTTTTGAATCTTCTTCAAATAACATTGCTGATAGTGGTAGTATATTACTAACTAAGTAAAATATGATGTTCCCCTTGACAAACATGTTTGATGGATTTTATTAATTAAAGGATTTAATTGTTTATTATAGTATTAATTTTAAATTCATTCCATGATTATAATTCCATAATTTTAAATAGTAGTCAAATTAATTAAATTTAACGAAAAACCATTATTATTTTAACCATAAATATTATATTATCTGGGAGGAATTATTTTTAACAGTAATTATTTAATTAAATATTATAATAATGTAATTATATGATAAAAAACAAATAACAAGAAAATTATGTATCTTGTTAAACAATTGTACCGTAATCATCGATTTCTACAAATATATACTTTTATTTAGATTATGAACCGAACGACCAACTTGAACAATGCCTATTTAGTAAATGAATGAAAAATTAAAATTAATGAAATAAATAGAATAATAATAATGAAATGGATATGAATGAAGTTATCAAGAAAGTAAATAATTATTATAATTTTATAATTCAAGATTATAGAGTGTGTGTCAAATGATTTAAGACATTGAGTAAGGGGATTTTCTATTAATCATTTACTATAATTTTTGTTTTTTAGATTTTCTACTCAATAATTTTCACTCTATGTTCATATTCTTATTTTTTTTATTAAAAAATAATTTTATATCTTTATATTATTTTTAAGGTTTTTTTCTATTATCCCTTGATTTATTTACAAAATAATTAATGATATATATTTTTCTGTTTTCCAACAAGATATATTCTTTACAAATGTAGAAGTGGAATATATTTTTAAATGCTTTATGCATGAAAATATTTTCTCACAATGTTTTTGGGTTTTCGTAATTGATATTACTATTCATATTTTGATATGATTTCAAATAAATCTAAATTATCTTTATTTTAAAAGAATTATTTCCTTTTAAAAAAATTACTGTTAAAAATGAATAGGGAATTTATTCTTATTTTTATAGGTTAACTATAAAATGATTGTGATTATGTGTAGAAATGTATGTTTTTATGATTTTTATGATGAAATGAAAGATAAAATATGTTTTATTAAATTTATGGTTCTTGTAGACTATATATACTAATATGTCAACCCTATAAAACCCCCCCAATCCATTGGATAATGATTTATTTTTTGGTGAAAAATGTTATAATTAATTAGTTTAATTATTCAAATACATGTTATTCTTAAGATTAGATGTTATATGAATATGATTTCCAAATAAACCATTGTGATTATTTATTTTATGTGTTATTAGAACATTATTTTATTAAACTCTTTTTATTATATATGTTTATTCCATACAAAATATAATTTTTATAAAAGATCAATGTTCTTTATTCAAGGGAATGGCATTTTAATTTTTTTTAATTATTTCAATGTATTAATGGGTTATATTTTTCATTTCACACACCATTTTGGGTTTTATGATCATCCCATGTTTTCAATTTATTTTCAAAGGTCTTAAGTATGAGTAGTAATGATTATAATTTCTAGCTCTAAATATGATATGTTTTTTAACACCCCAAAATTTTATGGTATCCCTTTTTTTAAATTTAACTTCTTCAATAGCTTATGATCTTGGAGAATGATTAAATATTATTATTTAATTATTATAGTTATCTCATATATTTTGGGTATGGTTTGAATGAATGATATTAATTAAAATATAAAAATATATATTACACATTCTTATAAAATTAATTCAATGGCTACCAATTAATTAGATATGAAATCCAATTGAACAAAAATGATATATTTTTATAAAAAACCATTTTTATGCCCATAATGACATTTAATATGAATAAATTAAATTAGAAAATATTATTTAAATATATCAATTAAATTTATATGGTATGTATTCAATCAAATATGTTTTATGTTCATCCAAAATATATTTAGTTTCATAAGATAAGAATAAATTTGATTTTATACATAAAAGGTAATATTTTCCTACTTCTATTTTTTACTAACTTATAATAGAGTGAATATTTTAAATATAAATTTTGACACTTTTATAAATTTTATTTGACCAAAAAATATTATTTTTTAATTCATAATATCAAATTTAACTTTGGTTAAATTTTTGGTATTTTACCGACAAGTTTCATTTTTGATGAATAATAATGTGACCATTAAGAATAATAAATTGTATATTAGAACAAAAAATAAAATATTAAATTATAAATAAAATTTATTAATCCTATAAATGGTAATATGAAATATTTATATCATAGTATAAGTAAAATGATATTTTTTAAATTTTTAATTAAGTGTTGGTATATTTGCAAGTAATAAATATTTAGTTATAATTTAATAATTTATAATATGATTTAAAAGCAAATTTATTTTCATAAAATGTATTCAAAAATTAATATTTGGTTGTCTAATTATTTTATGATAATTCTATGAGACCTTATTTAGTTTTTTAAAGTTTCATAAATTCAGTTAAAAATTAAAAATCTATATTTTTCAAGGAAATGAATAATTTTATCAAAAAATTAAATTTATCATATTTAGAAAATTGTTTTTATAAAATATAGTTATTTTATTAATTATAAACATAAAAAAATTTTATGTTAATTTTTTGTAATTTTTCCAAAATACTTGAATTTTGGGTAAATATTAAAATATGATAGTTTACGATAAATATTTAACACAGGAATTGTTAAGTCATAGATAATGTATGGATGATATAAGACTATAATATATAAATATACTTAATTATTTTAATATATTTTGTGATAATTCTCAATCTATTCATAGTCCCCATCCAACATAATAAATTAATTATTAAAACAATCAAAAAACACCCCTCTCATCTATAATAAATTTGACCCCTCTCCACCCCCTCTCTACACACCTTCTAAGATTTTATCCTTGTAAATTTTATACCAAATAATCTTCCCAAGACTCCCCCTTCCCACATATATGATCCTTTGGTCTTAACAAATGTAAAAAAATCCCTTCAAAGAGGATAATTCAAGAGGTGAAAATCCACTTTCTTTTCATTTATTTTCTTTTCAATTCCTCTTATTTTCTTATCCTTCCCTAAAATACCTTGTCCAAAGAGACGTTACAACTCCAGTATAATTTATTTAATATAATTATATCATTTTAAATTATTATACACCACTAAAATCCTTCCTCTCTTTTATTCTATAAATGAAAACATCATCTGTGATGTGTTAGTTTATCGACATCATGGATGACACATTTTCATGTTATAGTAACACATTCAATTATAGTCCAAAAAAATTATGGTAGAAGAATAATAATATATGTATTACATTCTATTTATTGTTCTGGAACCATTATATGCACATAATTTTAATTAATAAAACAAAACTAGTTCATGAAAATCGAAAAACCGTCAAAAATAATCTAAACGATTATTAATAACAACTTATTTAAGGAATAATCGTCACCCTAAATAAAAAAATGACATATAGAAACATTTAATCTTCTATAATTACATTAACAATATGAAATTTCAATTCTATATATTTATTTTCAATTCACATAATTTTTCGTACATGAATACAGGTGAACCAAATGTGAAAACCAAGGAAATGAAGACTTTCAAATAACAAAATTGAATATCATACTCGTAAAAACTGTGACAAATAAAATTAAAATTATACTAAATAATATAAATATAGAAAATGGTTATGAATTAACTAATTAATGGATTTAATTTTATTATTTTGGATGTTAAGATTATGTGAAGAATAGTTTTAGACATAAGGTAAGGGTTTCTTCCAGAATCTCAATTTTCATCCGGGTTATGCTTTCTCCCTTTGTAAACCAATGTAATTATTGTTTATTTAGATATAAATCTTATAAATTATGTTTTTATTTTCCAAAATAATTTATCTATATCATTTCTTCTTTCATTTATGGGTAAATACAAGTTTTATAAGGTTCCCTTTTCAATTTGTCTTCTTATGCAATCTCGATTAAAGGGAAATTACTAAATCTATTTCACATTTCAAATAACATCCATAATATGTCTCAGGACACCATTATGTTTCTATAATCACTAATTTTACATGAAAAAATATCTTTGTTCATTTTAGGTCTTATATAAAAATTTATTCCTTTTCTGTTTTAAAGACTCTTTAATATTTTCCTTAAACCTCATTAAAGAGGCTCATCTATAAAGATTCTTAGACACTATTTTTTACATGTTACCACCTCCTTTGGGAATCATTTATGCCTCAAATATATTTTAATTGTACTTACCTTTTCTTTTATTGGATATAAATGCTTACAATATTATTTTATGAAAAATACAAATGGGTTTTCAAAAAGACTCTTCCATTGATAATAAAAAGGGGTTTTCTCATCTCACTTTTTATTTTTTGAGGTTTGTGCCTTGTTCATCAATTGTTCCTTGCATGTGGTGTATGCAATTAAGGTTAATATATCAAATCACGATTCCTATAATTATTATGATATTATATGTTTCATTTAGTGTTACTCACTCATAGGTATTACGATTTAAATGTTTTAATGTGGCATATTCAACTTTTGAATGTTTAAATATTATTTTCCTAGAGAATTTATCAATGATATTATCAGAGTATGTTCTTCTTTGATTAGGATTCAAATATTTTAAAGTGGAATGGGACACTTTAGATTAATGATATTTTTTATTAGACATATGAGGAACGCATTGGACTTAGTAAGTGATGGGAGTAGCCCACTATATCCCCTCGATGCATCGATTGGTCTCTTGAGACAAAAAAATAATTTATTTTTGATGAGGTCATAACCATTTATTTTAAAAAGTATTTTCTGAGCCCTCGATGATATGTTTTTGATGTCTGATATATGAATTTCATCATTATGACATTAGTAATTTTTAAATCATGTTATTGTTTGACTAGTATAATATCCATGGTTATGTTTCATGTGATTATTTATTTGTAATTATTTATTCACCCATTATTATTGCCATATTATTTTCAAGATTATGTTCTAATGGAAAATATTATTCATCATTCACAATGCCTTATTTTTTATATTAGCCACAGTGATATTAATTACCCTTAATATTCATGTGAGCTCACCCCTTTCTTATGTTTTATTTTTCCCCAAGATATGAAGATGTATATTATAAATGTCTTAGATGGATAATCAAAGAGATTATAGATTTTTCTAATGGAGTAGATGTGTTGTTTTTCATTTTAATTTTTAATATAAAACTTACGTTCTTTACCCGTTTTTTAATTCTACTAAACAATTTGGTCCTTTGGTATGCGAACACATGTTCATAATACCAATGTAATGAAGTAAGGCATCAGTTATCAATTACTGGGGTTGAGGTCTTTACATTTTCTCCTTAATTGTAGAAATTGGGTTATTTTTTTAGTTTGGTTTAGTATAATTTTTTTAATTTGGAAAGAAAATTATGGGATTCGTTATGCATCAATATTCTTAATTCTCTTAAAAACTAAAAATAAAAGGTTATGGTTATATAAGAGATAAAATATTTTAAATAAATATTACAATTATTGGATTTTTATGTTTATGCACTGACAATTGGTGTTAATGTAGCTTTTATATGAATTTAGAGGTTAGAATGTCAACACGTGAGGATAATTTAATAGTTATGAATATCATTTAAGGTTGATGATTTTATGTGTGATCATAATTTCATAGTCATATATACCCATTTTTGGTCTTATGTTATTATATTTTTTGGTTATTAATGATATTTTATTATAATTTAATTGTCTTTTTAGAAGAATACATGATTAATGAATAGATAAATCTTTAGTTGGTATATGATTCAATGTTAAGGTAGTTATAGTTATTAGTAAAAAGGTTTATTTGAGTATTGAAAAACATATTGAGTAGTATAAATAATTTTCTAATTGAAATTTATTTTAGTTATAATGTGATTAATGTTATTTTGGAAAAACATTACTATAATTTTTATGGTATTATGGTGTATATTTTCTAATATGTGATTTTATGTCTAAGTGGATAAAATTATTTGAGGGATAAATATTATGTTAATTTCTTTGATCATATGTGATTGATATGAGCACTAATTTTGGGGTTAAATTTTTTTAAAACAAATTATAATTATTTATGTTTATTAATTTTTAGGATAAAGGTTATGTTAATCTTTTTGAGAACACGTGATCAAGGATATCCATGTTATTAGGATCTTCTATCCAAGTCTGTTTTCTTTTTAATATTTGTTCTTTTATTTTATATTTTCTCCTATATGTTTCATATAATACATCATAAAATAAATATGTTACTCTTTTTCATTAATTTTTGATGAATTTATATTCACTTTTCTCTTATGGATTTATATTTCACACACCATACTATTTACAATGCTCTCTATTAATTCATTTTCCTTCAGTTGAGATATAATCATTATTCTTAAATATCATCTATCAAGATTGAGTAAATTTATCCTTATGAATATACTATATTTTAATTCTATGTATATTTATTAGGATTATAATTTATTTCTCACAATAATATTTGGAATTGAATCTTTCATCATAAAATAAAACACTATAAGGGTTTTTTGAATCAATAATATTTCATTATTTTATATACTATGTCCTTTGAATATGTTCTATCATGTCTGGTTTATTATATAATATGATTTTATTAAATTATATTTATGATTTTTTGTGGGTTAGACATTTATTTAAAATAACTTCATTTTAAAATGATTCTTACATTATAAATTGAGATTATTATATGAGTTTTTCATCTCAATTGTAATTCCTTGAGTCATGTTTTATATTATGAAATTATAGACATTTACAAGGTGTAATTACTAATCTATTGACATGTATCATAATAATTTATATTTTATTCATGGTATTTGCAATGCCTTTTATGGTTTACTATTTTATTAACACTTGATTCATATGTTTCCAAAGTAAAAAGGGGTTTTAATGACTCAATCTCTTTCCCTTTACTTATAATAATTTTTTTCGACCATGATATTTTATGATAAATATTTTTTTTTCATATCTTATTAAAATGGAATTTTCAAGTGTTATCTCAACAAATTACATTTTAGAGTCATCTTCATCTTCTTTGATGAATTTATTATTTCCTAAAATGTCATAAAAAATAATTCCTCAAATCTTTAATGAATATTCTATCCTCTATATCAATGTTATTTCTTACTATATAATATTTTATTTTCAAATTTTGGAATATAAATACTTATTATCTTTTAAATAATTTATTTTTCACATTATATCTATTAAAAAACAATTTCTTTATTTTTTTATTGATGTGGGTTTCCTTAAAATTATTTATAGAGGCATAATTGAATTTCTTTACACATTAATGTATTTATTTTATCTTCCAATACACTTTTATTTTAATTTCATTTACTTGCATTCAAGGTTCCATTATTGGGTATTCTTTTAAAAATTGTGGTTTTTGAAGTTCCTTTTTACCCCTTGGAAGGGATTTTTAAAATGGTTTACTTGTATTTTCATACTTCATAAACCCTTGATATTAAACACCAATAGAAAAATAGAAATTTGTGATTCAAGTAATGGTATTAATTGTTTTATCAATAATTAAATTATATCTGCTTGTTGAAACTATTATTAGATTCAAATTAATAGAGTATTATCCTTAAACACGTGAAGGAAATATTATGGAATAATACATTAACGAATGTTTGAATGTTTAAGAATATATATTCTTGAAAACATGGATGTATTGATCTTTTTGATTGTTTCTTTCATGAAGATAAAACTATGATTATGAAATTTATTTATTGGATAAAATGAGACAACCAAAGTAATTTCAATAATATATCACCTATGTAGTCTATTGATATTCATGAGTATAAATTTACCTATTTACATTAAATATTTATATAAATTTATACCATGTCTCAAA
This sequence comes from Viscum album, assembly GCA_963277665.1. Taxonomy (NCBI): domain Eukaryota; kingdom Viridiplantae; phylum Streptophyta; class Magnoliopsida; order Santalales; family Viscaceae; genus Viscum; species Viscum album. Next base: position 465,021,749 of record OY728151.1, read on the forward strand.
ATATATTATATAATCAATATTTATACTCATTAAATATTAATAATTGTTATGTGAGAAAATATGTTTTATATGAGATTAAATTGTTTTCATAAAGTTACACGATATCATGACCTGTTTATAGAATAATTTAACTATTTCTTATTTTATAAATTTAAATTTATGTTAATTATTTGGATATTATGATAATAATTTTAAAATGGTATGAAACAAATACAATTTTTCCCATTTATATTTTACATTGAATAAATCATTTTTCCATGTACTATATGGTTTTATTTTGAATTTTTATTTGTAAAATTTAGAATTTTAATTTGATAAAAAAGAAGTCATTTTTGGTATAATAATTTTAAAACTATTCTTGGGTGAGTTTTATGGATTTTTAGAACAATTTTGATTTTTTAGGATTATTAAAGAAATGGTTTATTAGTATTGTGTATCTTTTATGAAATCATAATTATATTAATATAAAATAAAAATTTATGAAACATTTATAAAATATATTACTTTATAATATATTAAATTTTTTATTGGAGTTCGTTCAATTAATTTAAACTTATTTTTATGTTAATATAAATAATAGAACATTAACTAGAGTTGATTTGGAATTTGCAAAGTAATGGGAAAGTCAAAGTGATATATTTAATATAGATTTTATATATGTATTTTATAGACCATAATAGATAAAAAATGTATAATAAATTATTTTCAAATATTTTAATGAATTTTAGAAATCGGTGATAGGTAAATTATCCAAAAATTTACATAGATCACACAGAGGGTAAAAAATGTTAGGATTCTTAAGATAAAAATTTTATTCATGATTTAAATTGGAATAAATAATTTTATGATTGGTTTTAGATTATGAAATTTATGAATTATATAATATATTTTTGTTAGTAAATTATTTCCAAAATTAAATAACATTTTAGTTAACACAATGTTTATGCATCGTTGACACAATGCCCGTGCGTATAGAAAAAAGTCAAAGTTAATGGGTGATAAAATATTTAAAATTAAAATATTTGGATGAAAAATTAACTTTTACTATTTATAAGGGTCAAATTTATTAGAGTTTATTTATTTAAATTATTAAAATAAATCAATATTTATCTAGATATTTATAAGGTCAAATTAATAGAATAAACTTGAAAGTGTTTTTAAATGGTATTTAATATTAAAAAATATTTATAAATTAATAAAATATTACATTGAATCTATTTGGATAAAAAAATGGCATAGAATACCAAATACCATTCTTTAATGAGTCACTTGAAATTTTAAAATTATATTATATATCCCTAAACAATGATCATTTGTAAAAATTCTATCAAATATTTCCTATGAAAGGGGACTTATTCTTACAAAGAGAACTTTTCAACTTCGTTTTTCTCTATATTATTCCCATATAAATCAATAAATATCCGTTTTGAAGTTCTTATGTCTCTATATTTTCCAAAGTTTCTTTTATTGTCGTATAAGACTCAATTTATAGGAGATGTATTAATACGAAAGGTAAGGGTTTCAAAGAAACTTTCTATTTTATTATTTTTGATTATTTATCTTAAAATAATTCCAACCCAATATTTTATAATATTAACATATTAACATTCAAATAATGTTGTCATATATTTGGTCCATTAATTAAAAAATACTAGTTAATTCTAGAAATAAAGAAACCGTATGGTTTATATGCATTCATTTTATTTCTTTATAGTATTATTTAACATATAAATAATTTTATAAATGTTTTCAATATAAAAATTAATAGTTTTATTTAACTTCTTTTTTCACGAACTGCATGATTTTAGTAAAAATATAAATTCCTTGATTTTATAAAAATAATTTTATAAAAATAACTTTTTATTTTAATAAAAAATGTAATATAGATTAGGATGATGTGTTGGGATTTTCCTAATATGTTTTATTTTTTAAATGAATAGTTAATGTTGATTTATGAAAAATTGTGTTTTTCATTTAAAACAAGTTGTGAAAAAGTCACAATATGTTTCATTTTTGGTAACTTAATATCCATTTAATTAAACATAATCTAAATAATTCAATATTAATCAACAATACGTTTTATTTTTTTATATGTTCATTTTATTCTTGAAACCCAATTTTATAAAAAAAATCATTGCATTTTGTGAACATATAATACATGTAATTTTTTTACAATTATAAAAATTTAATCTTTCAAAAATGATTCAAAATTTTGATTTTAAAGGATAATATTTATTAATTATTTCAATTTCATTTTTGGTCATTATTTATCATAACATTGGTAAACATTTTTCACTATAGTAAAGGGTAAATCTTGTTAATTAAGATAAAAACTAAGTAATAATTCCACAAAACATATATTAATACTTATTTGGATGATTTTATTTAAACCATAAAAACCTTATATTCTAAATTGGGTAGTTTTGGTTCCACTTTACCATGATTTATATATTATAATATTTTAAATCCAAGAAAACATAAAAGTGGGAAACTACCCTCACTAATAAAGGGGAAACTACTATCCTCCCTTAATCACACATTTTAGAAATATAATATAGATAATTTCCAAAAAATAATCTCCAAAATATGTATTCCCACTTTTTATAAGTACATTTCCTCTAAAAATAAAATTCCTATAAGTCGTAAGGTGTTATTCAAAAAGGGATATCCGAGGAGAAGGTATAAGTCATAACTAACTCATTTTAAGCCAATTTAATATTTTACCTCCTAAAAATATTCTTCAACCATAAATACATAAATAATTTATCATCTTATATATAATCAATTTCAATTATGATCATTGTTGTAGATACCCGAAGCCTGATGTACATGGACATTAAATTCCTTTTGTGGAATATTTAGTACATAACAAAAACAGACACATAAGGACTGTAATAGTTTAGTGTCTTTGGAAACTTGGAATATAATCTTTTAATCGTGGTAAAAGATCTTCAACATCTCCCATAAAGATCTTCCCCTTTTTTTCTTACCTAAATCCTTTCTTTATATCCTAGGGAAAAGAAAACATAAAAGGGGTGAGCTCAAATGCCCAGTAAGGGTAAACATAGACAACACAAAACAATCCATAAACATTTGAATGTAAAAACATGAACATAAAATCTAAACATCAAAATCTTGAGCAAAGAAATGAATCTTGGAAGTTCGTAAGGAATATATCATAAGGGAACATTAATAATGATAAAATATCATGGGAAAAAATGTAATTGGGTCAACCATTCAGCACTTGTTATGATTTCCATAGTAGCCAAGGCATTGCTTCCAATACCATCTTAGTGGAAAAAGTCCCTTTCTGAATCGAGTTCACTCCTCATTTCAGTCCTGTAATACTGAACCGAATTAAATTACCATTCCATCCATGTCTATCCCATGAGATATAAATCATTACCCAATGCATTGGAGGGAGATATAGGTCTCAAACATCTCATAATGAAATCATTATTACTTGTGCCTCAAAACAGTCATAAATCATTCATCATAACCCAAAGAATAAATTGGGTTTCATAAAAATCATCACATAATCTATATAAAATAAATGTATATCATTTCATAATAAGAAATGTGAAACCATGTAAATCATAGAGACATGATAATTGAAACATACACATATGAAATAATGTTATCTTAGAAGAAAAATGGTTTTTATAAAACATTTGAAATGAATTCTTGAGGAAAATATCCTTTTTTCTTCAAAATCATTCTCTTTTCACAAAAAGTCATGCAATTTTAAAAGAAAAGGATTTTGTTTAAAATAGTCATGAAATATTCTGGAGGAAGCATCAAGAAAATAAGGCTTTATAAAACCGTAAAAATCCTTTCATTCCGTATAAGTTAAAAAAACATTATTCTCATACTTTTGCTGGAAAAGTCAAAAAGTACCTCGTAAAAGAAAGATTCCTTACACACCATGTAGTGAAAGTTAAAATGGGTAAAAAAGAATATAAACATACATGAAAGAAAAGTAAGCATTTTATGAAAAAATTTTGAGAACATATAGATGTGGATAATAAACATAACCCCAGTAAATACTTATGAATAACAATCTCAAATAAGAATGATATTGGAGTAATTATCCCTTACCTTAGGTCCGATATGCTTCGTACGTATCCAAACCTCCTCTTCTTTGAAGCGCCTCTTTGAGACCACCTCTTAGGGAACTAAAATTGGTCTTTGAAGAAGACCAGGACATCTAGGATGTTTCTAGGGAAGGGGAGAAGAGAATTTGGAAGGGGTTGGCCGAGCTTGAAAGCTCAAAGTGGTGTGAGGAAGAGAGGGAGGAGGTGCCCTTTTATAAGAGAGGAGAGGGGAACCTTTGGAATAACTAAAAATATTATTTTATTATAAAGTCATATTCAGTCTTTAATAGCTCCAAATTGAGTTATTTCGAAGCTAAGGTGGGGATGGGTCTAAATTCTCTGATTTAATAGAATTTATACAAGTTTATGTTTATATTTTAACCTTATCATTTAGATTTAACTTTAAGTTAAATAATTTTTCTTTTAATGTGTCTTCTTTTCTTATTACAATATAAGGTTAATAAACATACTATAACAAGACAAACGAACTACAATATGTTTATTATAAATATATATAACCTTATCTAAATCATTTGGCCGAACTTTAGATTTTTAGAAATAAAATAACAATTAATAATATAATATTTTTTTACAAAACTATTTTATGTCAATTTTGACACTATTTGGTAATTGATTTTTGTAAAAATCATAACAGAATTATTAGTTCTAATAAAGTTAACTAAATAAATACTAACATGTCATATTAACCTATAAAATTAATTTAATTCATAAAAAGCCTCAAATTACATTTATTTGGGTATTTATAACATCAATTATGTCAATATTTCATTAATAAGATAATTAATGCATCATCATTGTGTCATAAATAACTTACATTATTTAATGTCTAAAAATTATAAATAAAATACCATTATGTAAGAAATATTCTTATCTTTCTAATAAATATTTATTGTTGAATTTATCTTATGTTTAACCCTATATTAAAAATGTTTTATTTATTAAACTTTGATTTTAACTATTTTAACTATTCTTTAAATAAAATAATATTAAATGTCCTAATCTCATCCAAGTGGGCCTAAATGGTAATATTTTAATCCTAAGGTTGTTTCTGGTCTAATTAAACTTATCCAATAGAATTAGGACATGTGTTAGGGTAATAATAATATCATTTTTACCCTTAATTTCCCTATTTACTTTTAACCGTGGTAAAAAAACTAAAAAGTTACTATTAACCAAAAATTATTTTCATCTCATGGAACCAAATTTTAGTCCTTGATATTAACCGTGTCTCTTGGATTTTCTAAATTCCACTCACAGAAGAGGTAAAATTATGTTTTATATAAATTTTCAAATTCTCCTATGAGGTGGGTAAAAGAAGGTGAAAAGTTCAGTAACTTTTTTTATATATATCTAAAATTATTATAAAATGACTCCAATGAATTAAATTGAAAATATATAAGTATTATGTATCAATTTAGACATAAAATAAATTTAAATAAAATAAATAATTAGTTAAATAAAAAGTCGGTTTTTGAATAGTAACCCAGTTTTTTCACTATTCATCAAAAATTGAATGTTTTCAGAAAAATACCAAAAATTCACCCTAGGCTAATTTCAATATTCCAAATCCGAAAATGATTTCCATTAAAAAAATTATAAAATTTCAAAAATTGGGTATTACTATTCATAACGGCTAGTTTATATAACATAGCATTGTTCAGTGAAACTCGGTATTGTGTACAACACACGCTATTGTGGAAGGTCGCGATTGCGTGTAACGCAAGCCAAGTTAGGGAGGCGTGTTGTGCAAGCTCCTTTTGGTGTAGAGTACAACACAGTACATTAATGAAATTAAAAAGAATATTTTTCATAAAATCTCGGGGTGTTACATTCTACCCCCCTTAAAATGAATTTCGCCCTCAAAATTCGTCGGGGTTATAAATGGTTTATTACTCGAAACTTTCTTTAATAGAAACCCACTTAGTAAAAAGGAATATGAAAACTTGAATTTAAAAACTAAAGTATGAAACATAACTGTTACCCCAATTAAATGATCACTGGGTTTCCACATAGGAGAACATAGGTGAAAATATGGATATGGAAGAAAAATCTATCAATCATGTTCTGATGGAGAGTGGTAGAGAACATGGCTATGAAAAAGCAATCAATCACAAAGCCATATATTTGTGATGATCTAAGGTTTCATCTGATTCATCGGATATAAGGTCACTAGGAAAACATTTTTGGTTTTCAAGATCATTTCCCTAAAGTTGAAGCATTTGAATTAGAATAAATACTTACTTTATTTTGGTATAATATCACCGTTGTTCGTGCCTTGAACAATTTCCACTTCATCTCTTTAAGAAATGAAGTTGAATTTGTCTTTCACGAAGTTTTAGTAGATTATGTGATAGAATGATAGGTCATTCCATCTATCTCAAACATAAGTTAGAAAAAGTTATATACATAATTCCATCTATGGTGAGATTAATCATATATGGTTCCAAAATGGACTTATACTTCATCTATCATCCTGTATAATAAAATAAAACTAGTTTCTACTGACCAGGGACTTCCTGTTGGCCAGTGGTCAGCGATAAAGGCCTGTCGCACTTTGGTTGTGGGTTTGATTCCCACAGCCTTGTCCGACGTGAGGGGTTGTCGCTCGTTCTGCAGGTTGTCCTTTTTTTCTAAAAATACAATATTATAACTTTCCATCAATAATATTGAAAAAGTTCTAGCCTTAAACAATACTAACTTATGTCCAACATAATCCATTCCAATATTTAGGCTTATCCAAAATACTGCAGTCCATTCTCTTATTATAGTGAAAACGATTACCAGAGAGTTCATATAACAAGCATGTTAATACCATCATTGATCCCCATATATCATAAGATATGTCTTGTTGGTCACATTCCAAACATTTCAAGGCCTTAATCATGTATTCTCTTGAAAAATGAATACCCATTGAATCTTAGTGAAAACATGAGTGCTATCAAAAGTTAACTCTTTCCACATACCAAAACCCCAAAATTCTATATACTCAAACCATGATATAACTACTTCCTTATATCAGTCATGAGCTCATGAATACTGTCAAAAATTTCATTTTCTCTTTATCCCTTCATTATGTGCATGTCATCTTCTTTCCAAAAATATCTTAACCACTTTCCATGGTTACCGGTACCATAAAATTATTGAAAACCCTAATAGGCCAATACATAAATATTCCAATATTCCATGATACTATATACAACATTATTTTGGAATCCCATTACATAAACACTTAATCATTCCACCACATCATTGTCATATTCAACATCGCCAATAGTGATCTCATGTGACTTCCCTTTGTCCTTTGCCTTAAGAGGTTTCTCCCATCGATCATAATTAACCCTTGGATTAGGGCATTGATTAGCTAATGCCCCATTTCATTGCATTTGAAGCATTGAAGTGTTGGTGGTGCGTTCTCTGCAGTCTTTTCTTTATTCACGTCTTTTGAAACCCTTTTTCCATTACTTCGACACTCATCTGCTCGATGACCTTCTTTTACACACTGAAAACATTTTCTTGTACCTTTTAGGAAATCTCCACCATGCTTCTTTCCACACCTTGAGCATAAAGAAACATTCATCGTTTTTGTCACCATTGTTCTGAGATTTATCCTTGAACTCCATCTTTCGTTTCTTGTCAAAACCATGAGATGGATATGTAACACCAAATTCCATTTCTACCTTGATAGCACAATGCACAATTTCTTCATAGCTACTGAAGTCTCTTATAGCTAATTCCCTTCGAAGATTTGGTTTTAAGCCACTGAAGAATCGATCAACTTTACTTTCAGGTTGGATGATAAAGCCAGATGAATACCTTGCAAGCCTTGTAAAATTTTCTTCGTATATACCAACAGATTCATCATCCTTTTTCTTTAGTTAAAGAAATTCCTTCTCCATATTTGTTTAAAGAATACGAGGGAAGTACTTATTTAAAAATAAGTTCTTGAACTCATCCCATTACATGGACTCAATTTCATCTCTTGGCCTTGTATTCTTGATAAGATTCCACCATTGATCAGCTTAAACTTCCAAACAATATACTGCTAAGATTAATTTATCATGTTCAGAACATTGAAGAATTGAAAATATCTTTTCAGTGGTACTGATCCATTGTTCAGTAACAAGTGGATCAGAAGACCCACTGAAAGAAGGTTGATGTTGCCTCATACAGGACTCAATAGAATATTGTTCCCTTCTCTGCTCATTTGGAAGTCCAGAATGATTCATAGATTGTGTAAGTATAGAAATAAGATTTTTCACACCATCTCCCATAAAATTTGTTTGTTCAGGAGAAAAATCATTGCATTGTACATTACATTGATCAACACGGTTCTTTCGGGTTCTAGCCATCGTCTAAAACCCAAAAATAATAGTGTGAGAGGCAAAAATCATGCTAGGGAATAAAACATAATAAAGGGGGAGTACCTTCAATATCTAACATCTTAGGTTTAATTCTAAGATTGTTACCATAATTATAGGACTATAACCTATACGTATACTTATCCTTAGGTACATCCCTAGGCATAACTAAGAAATATATCTAGGGATCCCACTAACGTTTTCTCATCCTAGTTTCCAAAGGTTGACTAATCCTTTCCTCTGATACCAACTGTAGAGACCCAAAGCCTGACGTACATGGACATTACATTACTTTTTCAGAATACTTAGTATATCACAAAATTAGATACAGAAGGACCATAATAGTTTAGTGTCTTTAGAAACTTGGAATATAATTTTATAATCATGGTAAAATATCTTCAACATCTCCCATAAATATATTTCCCTTTTTTCTTTCCTAAATCCTTTCTTTATATCCTAGGGAAAAGAAAACATAAAAGGGGTGAGCTCAAATTCCCAGTAAGGGTAAACATAGAGAACATAAAACAATCCATAAACATTTGAAGGCAAAAACTTGAACATAAAATCTAAACATAAAAATCTTGAGCAATGACATGAATCTTGGAAGTACGTAAGGCATATATGATAAGGGAACATCAATAATGATAAAATAGCATGGGAATGAAACATGTAATTGTAGAAACCATTCAGAAATTGTTATGATTTCCATAGTAGCCAAGGAATTGCTGCCAAGACCATCTTAGTGGACAAAGTCCCTTTCTGAATCGAGTTCACTCCTCGTTTCAGTCCTGTAACACTGAACCGGATTAACTTACCGTTCCATCCATGTCTATCTAATGAGATATAAATCTTTACCCAATGCATTGGAGGGAGATATTGGTCCCACCCATCTCATAATGAAATCATTCTTACTTGTTCCACAAAACAATCATAAATCATTCATCATATCCCAAAGAATAAATTGTGTTTCATAAATATCATCACATAATCCATATAAAAGAAATGGATATCATTTCATAATAAGAAAAGTGAAACCATGTAAATCATTGATACATGATACTTGAAACATACACATATGAAATAATGTCATCTTAGATGAAAAATGGTTTTGATAAAACTTTTGAAATGAATTCTTGAGGAAAATATCATTTCTTCTTCAAAATCATTATCTTTTCAGAAAATGTCATGAAATTTTAAAAGAAAAGGATTTTGTTGAAAATAGTAATGAAATATTTTGGAGGAAGCTTCATGAAAATATGGCCTTATAAAACCGTAAAAATCCTTTCATGTTGTATAAGTAAAAAATCATTCTTCTTGTACTTTTTCCGGAAAAGTCAAAAAGTACCTCATAAAAGAAAGATTCCTTACACACCGTGTAGTGAAAGTCAAAAATGGGTAAAAAGGACATTAAACATACATGAAAGAAAAGTAAGTATTTTTTGAAAAAATTTTGAGAACGTATGGACGTGGATAATAAACATAACCCCGGTAAATACTTACAAATATCAATCTCGGATAAGAATGAGATTGGAATAATTATCCCTTACCTTAGGTCCGATATGCTTCGTACGTATCCAAACCTCCTCTTCTTTGAAGCGCCTCTTTGAGACCTCCTCTTAGGGCACTAAAATTGGTCTTCAAAGAAGACCAGGACCTCTAAGATGTTTCGAGGGAAGTTGAGAAGAGAATTTCGTAGGGTTTGTCCGAGTTTGAAGGCTCAAAGTGGTGTGGGGAAGGGAGGGAGGAGGTGCCCTTTTATAAGCTAGGAGAGGGGCACCTTTGGAATAACTAAAAATATTATTTTATTATAAAGTCATATTAGGTTTTTAATAGCTCCAAATTGAGTTATTTCAATTTTAAGGTGGGGATGGGTCGAAATCCTCTCATCTAATAGAATTTAGACAAGTTTATGTTTCTATTTTAACCTTATCATTTAGATTTAACATTATGTTAAATAATTTTTCTTTTACCATGTATTCTTGTTTTCTTACACTTTAAGGTTAATAAACTTACTATAACAAGACAAACTAACTCCAAGTTGTTTATTATTAATATATATAAACTTATATAAGTCATTTTTCCGAACCTTAGATTTTTAGAAATAAAATAACAATTAATAATATAATATTTTTTTTAAAAACTATTTTTTGTCAATTTTGACACTATTTGGTAATTGATTTTTGTGAAAATAATAACAGAATGATTAGTTCGAAAAAAGTTAACTAAATCAATGCTAACATGTCATATTAACCTATAAAATTAATGTAATTCATAAAAAGTCTCAAATTACATTTATTTGGGTATTTATAACATCAATTATGTCAATATTTCATTAATAAGATAATTACTGCATCATCATTGTGTCATTAATAAATTAAATTATTTAATGTTTAAAAATTATAAATAAAATACCATTATGTAGGAAATCTTTTTATATTTCTAATAAATATTTATAGTCGAATTTATTCTATGTTTAACCCTATATTAAAAAACATTTAGTTATTAAACTTTGATTTTAACTATTTTATCTATTCTTTAAATAAAATAATATTAAATGTCCTAATCTCATCCAAGTGGGACTAAATGGTAATATTTTATTCCTAAGGCTTTTTTTGGTCGAATTACACTTATCCAATAGAATTATGACATGTCTTAGGGTAATAATAATATCATTTTTACCATTAATTACTCTATTTACTTTTAACCGCGGTAAAAAAAGTAAAAAGTTACTATTTACCAAAAATTATTTTCATCTCATTGAACCACATTTTAGTCCTTGATATTAACCTTGTCTCTCGGATTTTCTAAATTCCACTCACAGAAGTGGTAAAATTAAGTTTTATGTGAATTTTCAAATTATCCTAGGAGGTGGGTAAAAGACGGTGAAAAGTTCAATAATTTTTTTATATATATCTAATATTATTATAAAATGACTCCAATTAATTACATTGAACTTATATAGGTGTTATGTATCAATTTTAATCTAAAATAAATAATTATTTAAATAAAAAGTCGGTTTTTGAATAGTAACCCAGTGTTTTCACTATTCATCAAAATTGAAAGTTTTCAGAAAAATACCAAAATTTCACCCTAGGCTAATTACGATATTCCGAATCCAAAAATGAAGTCCATTTCAAAAGATAATATTTATAAAATTTCAAAAAGTGGGTATTAATATTCATAACGGCTAGTTTATATAACATATCGTTGTTTAGCGAAACTCGATATTGTATAGAACACACGCTATCATGAAAGGTCGCGATTGCGTGTAATGCAATCCAACTTAGGGATGAGTGTTGCGAAAGCACATTTTGGTGTAGAGTACAACACAAGACATTAATGAAATTAAAAATAATATTTTTCATAAAATCTCTGGGTGTTACAATTGTACATCCTCTTTTCATTTTCTTTTCTATGTTATGGGAAATGACAACATAGCTTGTGCTTACTTGTGGACTATCATCCCATGTTGTAATTTGTTTCATTTTTCATCACCATATAATATGGATGGTTAAAATAATTTAAATAATTGAATATATATCATATTTATAAAATATTTAAGATTATGTAAATGTCTAGCATTGCTGGCCTTATTACCATTTCCTTCTATTAGAAATTGAAAATGTCGCTCATGTGTACATGTGGATTACCACCACCACGAAGCAATGTGATTAATGTTTATTTTGAACCTTATAAGTATAGAAAAAAGGATAAAAATAATGAAAAAATATTAATTATATTAATGGTTATATAAATGTTAAATATTACCAACCTCATTTATTTGTCACTCATTAAAAAAATGCAAATTTATTTCATGCATATGTATAGACTACTGTCTCCATGAAATGATGTCGTTCATTTTTCATGGTTTATATACGTAGTGGTTTTAAATTTTTTTATAAAGTATAAACATGAAATATATTGCATGTTTAATATTATCAATATAATGTAATCATAACCCCTTTTACTGAATTCAACAAAACATATTTGTTTTGAGGTTATAAACCGAACAACCCCAAAAAAACTATCATGAACAAAACAATTTTCATAACAAACTAAAACATGATGATAACTAAAATAAAAGGAATTATAGTAATGAAATGAACATTAAAAAGGTTATTAATATAGTATAAAACAAATATAATTTTATTATTAAAGAGTTAGAGAATTTAAAAAACTAGAAGGGACTTAAGGAAAGGGATTTCTGATATCAAATTCCTTCCTTTGAGGCTCATATAATTTTCACCAAAGGTTTTATATTATTTTGTGTATATACTACTATATGTATATAGTTTATTATTAATTTAATAAATTTAAGGTGGTTTACAAATACTTTTCATATTATTTCCTTGAGTGATATTTTTATTTATAAGTTACCAAGGTTGTTAGAGATTTTTCTTTAAAACCCTATTTTAATGTATTCCTATCAAAATATTATCCTATGTATCATTCTTCTTAAAAATTATCCATGAATACACTTATTTATTCACATAATACTATTAAAAGAAAATTTTATATACCTTTTAATTTCTTTTTAATATCTTATAATGGATCCTCTAAATATTAACTCTATGTTTCATTTTGATGTTTTTAGCAATGTGGAAACAATTTTTTTAATGTATACGAATTGATCTCCTTTTCATGCCATGAGTGGTGTTATTCATTATCCAGATTATTATATAATTTAAAATGGTTTCTCAAATAGTATCCTCTTCACAATATTATGGGAAATTTTTAATTTAATCAGTTTTCAAAGAAAAATGATATTTCATCTTATGATTATACAAAAATGGAATGTATTTTTATAATGGGTTGAAATGATTTTTAGAGTGGTTTTATGATAAAAATATGTAATATTATAAATTTTCTGTTCATGATATGGAACTTGAGCATTATAGATGATGATTAGTGAGCTCGATATAGCTCATGAAGATAAGTGAGCCTAATATAACTCTTCAATGAATTGGTCAACAAGTGGTTATGAAATTAATTCTTCAAGATACCTATATTATGCTTGTAAAATGGGTTTTTTGGGAAATATTTTTATTTCATAACAAAAGTAAATGTCATGAACAAAAAAGGTGAATGGTTTGATTTTTAAAATACAAGATTTCATGAGTTCCCATGTGCCTCAGGATGTATTCATTTTTCTCATATTCTTTATAATGTGTTTTAAAGGTTTTATTTGAGTAAAGGTTTATTTTCTCATATGTATATGTTATATTTCTGTGCTCGATGTTTATTGTGAAAAATGTAAATGTTTTCATGGATTTAAATGCTTTTTACTATACTAATATGATTATTTAATTTTAATATCACTTAGGGAGATTTATTTTAATTATTCCATGAATTCAAATGATTTCATTGTATCTAAAGATGTGTAGAAAATTTATCATGTTAAAAATTTATACTATGGTGAATTAAAGTAAGTGAATAAAAAGTATCATGGACAAAAAAGGGTGTAAAAATATACCTTTTTGTGGATAAAAATGTATAATTTATTAAAGTGTAACCTTTATTATATAATGTTTTTCTTGATTATTGAAAACTATTAACCAATATGATTGATGAAATGTAAGAAGGTTCAATTAGTTTTTTAATTCATTTAATGATGATTTTCATAAGGTACATGTTATTATATTTGATGTCAGATCCAATTTTTTTATGCATTGATAAGATTAGAGAATGTCAAAAGTCACTTTAAATAGACTCTATTTTATAGTTACATTATCATGAGTTATGTTTTGAATAAATCTATTATACTTATTCTAATGAATATATATTCAAAATGGTTTTCCTTGGAAGAAACATTGAAGTGGAAGTCGAAAGGTAACAAGCAGATGATAATCATATAAATTGGTATCCTTTAATAGTTTGTATAGATAGGTTTATGGAATTTTTGAATCTATTTAAATATGATAATAATGGTGAAACCCATGACATATAGAAACACAATTCCCAATTGAGTAACATGTCTATAGTGGATAATTTCATTAACTAGAACCCTCAAGAATTTGGTGGATGTTCAAACGTGATAACAGATGAAGGATGGATCAAGGGTATGGAAATGATATTTTAATTTTTGGGATATAAAAAACTATAAGATGAAATTGATTCTATTTATCCTTTTGATACTGATTTTAATTGATTGTGGGCTCGGATTAAAAATACTAATGAAAAATATGAGATTGATTTTATAGAGTGGATAATCATTGAAGATATTTTTCTTGATAAGTATTTTCCAAATTTTCTTCATTATAGAATGGAATGAGAATTTATATATTTTAAGTGAATTAATGAATAATCAGTGGCCTATTATGATTACCAAATAGGCTAGCTAAGCACCAAATTTTATTTTGGACTATGAGTGTAAAAAATGATAGATTTTACAGAGGTCTAAAAATATGTTTTGAAAGAGAATTATCACATTTTAATTTACATGTTTTGAGGAAGTTTGCATTGTGAAAATAAATTTGATTAGTATTTTTAAAACAATTATGTAATTTATATTTAATGAGCTAATAGTTGTTTATGGTGGAATTCAATAGATAAGTAGAAAAAATATAAATCTAAAGGTAATCGCCCAAGTATAGCAAATATAAAAAAATTAATTTTAAAAAATGTTTTACAGGATGAGGAATGTGTTACCCATATATTAAGATTTGATATTTTTGTTGTGAATATGAGGAAAATAGTTATAATCTTACTAATAATTTGAAACAAGATAGTTGGACAACATTTAGATGCTTTAGTTTTAATAAGTTGAGTCATTAGGTTAATGAATGTTGAAATTTAATTACTAAAGGAAGGAATCATCAAGACATAATGTAGAAAAATGTGTAAATGTATTTTTATACTACCACAATAGATTCAGGACAATCAAATGATATTTTTTCATATATGTTAGTTTTCTATTTAAATTATTCTAGTGCCTTGTTTTATTCAAGATCATGCATTATTTTATTTTTTGGAAAATTTCAAGTTAAATGGAAATAACATCTCATGAAATAAAACATATATTTTGGTAAAAACTCATGGGGGTATCGTGAAGGAAATAATAATGTATAAAAATATACTTGTTATAATTTTTTAAATATTTTCTTCTTGAAATAATTTTTTCTTTACCATTGTATATTTTCATGTTATTCAGACTATTTATTGTATTTAAATTTATAATGTCAAAATTGATTCAAAATATAAATGATTATTAATAATTTTTTAGAGTATGTTTTAATTAAAATATAATAATTATTTTGTACCATTTAAAATGTATCACGAAACCTATAAATTGATAAAATATGGATATGAATTTTTTCTCAAACACATTATTGAAAAGAAAAAACTATTCAAATTCCTGATTTTCTAGTAGTTAATGAATATATGGATCTATTTCCCATTTTTTATGGTATTATTATTGATTGGGATGTTTTTCTTATTATTGAATTAGTTCCTAATGCTAAAACAATTTCAAATATTTCTTATCGAATAGACTTAGTTGAGTTGTTAGAAATCAAAAAGAAGTTACATGAGTTTCTTGAGTTGGGGTTTATCTTCATTGAAACTTCTCCATCATGAGTTTCTATTGTATTTATAAAAAATAATGATGTTTCAATGATAATTTTGATTGATTATATAAAACCAAATAATATAACTATTAATAAAAAGTATCTAATGCCTCACATTTATGAATAGTTTGATCAGCTCCAGGGTAATAGTTTTACTGAAGATTGATTTCAACTCTGGGTATCATTATATTAAGTTCAAGAAGGAAGAATTTTTAATAATAACATTTTCTCTAGGTATGGTCCTTATGAGATTGTTGTTATGCCTTTTTAGTTGAAAAATAATCCCACTTTTTTTAAGAATAAAACAAATAGATTCTTCCATGAGTATTTTGATCAATGTGTAGTTGTGTTTATCAATTATATTCTGGAATACACCAATAACTATAAAGATCATGATAAATGCAAAAGGATTAATTTTTAGAATTTTAGTGAAAAGGGGTTGTATAGAAAATTCTTGTAAATGTGAAATATGGATACAAAGAAAATATTTTCTTGTCAATATTATTTCTATATAGGGGATAACTATTGATCTTGATAAAACAATAGCGGTGGAATAGAGGCCATGGACTAAAAATATCTTTTTAGATTCAAATATCCCTTGTATTAATGGTTTTATACCAATGGTTTCTTGATAAATTTTCTCTCTTTTATATTCCACAAACTAAGTTAAAAAAAGGTGTTAAATTGATATGGAAATGGAATGTGATGAGTGGTTATGATTTCTTAATTATCATGTGATGGTCTTGAAAACAAATTGTGGATTTTTTATTTATAATAATGCCTCTTTGAAGGGACTTGTTCATTTTCTGATGAAGAATGATTAGGTTATCATGCATGAATCTTTTAAATTTAAATAACATTAGTAAAATTATACTACACATGATCTTGAGCTGTCTATAGTAGTTTCTAGTTTAAAAATATAGAGGAATAATTTATATGTAGCTAAATGTGAAATATATAGTGGTAATAATACAATAAAGTTAATATTAACTCAATAAGTATTGAAAATGTGGCATAGAAAATGGATAGAAGATATTAAGTATTATGATCATATAATTCACTATCATATATGACAAGAAAACAAGGTATACTATTCCATGAGTATAAAAGAGTGTGAATCACTATGTATGATATAATAGGAAAATGATTCATTAGTTAATGATTTAAGTATATTTTCTTAGAAATTGTGCTTTAAAAACTTATACCGTTTTGGATCAAGTATCAGTGTCGTCATCTATATTAGAGATAATTAACTAGGTTCAAAATGAAGATATTCGTTTGTAAAAAAGAGTAGAATATATTAAAAATTATAGGTTAAATAAGTTTAATATAAATAGAATTTTTTTTGTCAAAAATAGAAAGATCTTATGTGTTCCATGTAATATTTGCGAAGTAGTTATAAAGTGAAGCTCGTATATCACCATTTTCCATTCACCTTGAATATAATAAGAAGTATATATATCTTTAGGAATATATTTTTAGGGATGTTTTGTAGAAATATTTTGCGTAATATACCATGAAATATATGATTTGAAAAAATATTAAATCCAAGACACAACTAACGAATGAGATGATTTGGACTTTTTTAGAGCTTTAAAGGAAATGATAAAATATATCCATGCATTTAATTATGGTATTTAGAATGAAATATCAAGTTAATAATGTGATTTGCGTTATTGTTTATAGTTTGGCTAAATCTTCAAACATTATTATTATTTAAGATAATATATCTTTAGATCAATTTACTAGACTTTATGATAAAGAAATAATTATTTTACATAGTGTTGGTAAATAAATTTTATGTAATTATGATCCCAAATTTACATAAAATATTTTAAAATGACTTCAGAAGTCATTGGGTAAACAATTAATTTTCAATAGAGTATTTTATTCTCAATCTGATGAATTATCTGAATGATTAATTAATATTTTGGATGACATGATTTAAGATTTCTCATTAGACTAAAAAAGAATTTTAGATCCAATTCTTAAAGTGGTGTAATTTTTTTATAATTATATATTTTATTCCATTATTGATATAGTATCTTTTAGGGCATTAAGTAGAAAATAGTGTTGGATTTCGACATATTATGATGAATTCATTGAAATAATGTTATCAGGACTAGAAATGTTATAAACAATGATAGGGAAAGTAAACATGACTCAACCACAAATGATGATAGCTTAGATAAATCAAAAGAGTTATGTAGATCAAATAAGTAAAGATCTATCATTTGAGGTAGGAGATTATGTTTTTCTTAATGCATCTCCATCGAAAAGTGTTATTTGTTTTGGAAGAATGTGAATGTTATGCATGTTGTTTATTGGTCCATATGAAATTATAGAAATGGTAGAATCATTTTATTATGGATTATACTTTCCTTTGAGTTCATCTCATGTACCGATCATGTTTCGTGTTTATTTCCGAGTAACATATTTTCCTAATGTATCTCATGTTTTGATCCCTAAAGTTTTACATTTTGGATGAAAATATATCTTATGAAGATAAGATGGTTAATATTCTAGAATATAGTGTGTAGGAACTTAAATATAAGGATGTTCCCCATGTAGTTTTTAATTGGATAATCATATGAATTAGGAAGCAATATAAAAATTAAAAAATGCTACGAAGGAGAAAGACCCTCACTTGTTTATGTAATGAATAAAACTATGATGATAGAATTTCTTAAGGGGAAATGAATGTTAAAACACATGTAAACCTTAAAATTAATCAATCTAGATATTTATATGTATCCATTTTATATAATTTATTCATCATAGTTTTATAAAAAATTTATAAAAGTATTCAGTTGAAAAATTAATAGTTTAATTTAACTCAATTGTTTTCTCCTGAATTACATGGTTACATTAAAAATATAATAAACAAGATTTTATAAATTAAATAATATAAAAATTAAATTATTTTTGGAAAAAATATATCTAATATATCGTGATATGAATTTTTTTGGTATTTTTCTAAAACAAATGATTTTTTATTGAAAAGAGAAAAATCCATTTTTTTCAAAATTTACATTTTTTAAACATTTACATTAAATTTCACTTAATAATTTGAATTTGGATTTAATTAAAATAATATTCATTTGATTAATCATAATGTAAATTATTTCATAGTAGTAAATATTTTATTTTATTTTTGTATAAGTTCAATTTTACACTTAAAAACCTAGTTCTATAAAAACTGTTATTTATGGAATTTTATGAAATTATATTAAATGTAATTTTTATAAATTATATAAACTAAAATATTTAAAAATGGAATAAATATTATTAATTAGGAGGTTAAATTTTTTTAATCATTTCAATTTAGTTTTTCTTTATGTGAATAATTACAATAGGAAAATGTTTCTCCATGAGAAAGAGTAAATCATGTTAATTACAGTTACAACTAATTTATAAGTCCACTAAATGTTATCTAAATTCATATTTTATGATGTTATTTATACATTTATCAGTTTAAATTTTAAATTTTATAGTTTTTTAACCACTTTCACAAGACTAATACATTATAATATTTTAATTTTTAGAAATTTACCAGTAAAACACTCCCCACACTTAAAAAATGGCACCATATAGCCTCAATTACTGACACATTTTATCACTCTATTTTAGAACAATAATAACTAAAAACACTCCCAAATATTAATCCACACATTCTAGTAGACCTTTTATTTTAAAAAAAACAAATTCTAGAATTCTTAAGGTGAAATATTATGGGACATATCTGAGGAGAAGGTATAATCCCTAATCAACCAATTTTATGTTTATTTCACATTATAACTCCTTTAAAACTAGTTCAACAACAAAGAAATAATAAAATTAATATATTAAATATATGAAAATTTTATTAGGATTATGTTATAACCCTTTCACCATATTTTAATCTTATGAAAAATAAAAACAACAATCATGCATACGTGTGGACCGCCCCCACCACAAAGTGACGTGTTTTATTTTTCAACACTAGATCATATGGATTGAAAAAATGATGGAAAAATCAATATATATTATATTTTGGAAATAATAATTATTCTATAATATAAATATAAAACTTTATCTCTTATCATTTTCATCCATTAGAAATTGATAATGTCGTTTGTGCATATGTGTGGAAAACCACATCCATGAAGCAACTGGGTTCATTTTTCTTATTCACCTTATAAAAATGGTAATAAAGATGAAAATAATTAATAAATAATAATTTTTTTAAATATTAATTATTAAATAAATTGAAAATATTGTCAAATATTTTTTCACTCATTAGAATAATGAAAATGTTGTTTATTCATACAGACAAATTATTATCTCCATGAAACGACTTGGTTAATTTTTCATGACTGCCCTACATGGATAATTTCAAATGGGTATATAATTTATAGATGTGGTAAATATAAACTATTTAATATTATAGAAATAATTGAACCATAAACCCTTTGACTATAGTCAACACATATGTTTTTTGAGGAGAAAATCGAATAACCCCAAAATGGCCTACATGATCTTAACCATTTTTCATGAAAAATAAAATATAGTAATAAATGAAATAAAAGAAATCATAATTATTATATAAAATTGAAAAGGGTTATTGAAAAACCCAATATGTGCTTACTTTTTCATATATTTTATTTATTATAATAACATGTCTTCAATGGATACATGTTGTTTTTTGGAAAAAATGGTTTTTTTCAGTGTTTTTGGTGATCCTTCATAGATTCCATACAAAGTCACAAATTGGAATTTGTTAGAATGAAAATTGATAGATAAATAACATGTAATTTATAATCACATTTAATGTACTTTTTTCCAAACATGGATCATCCAACCTGAGTTCATGCCCACGTAGCCAACAAGAGAACACGTTCGATACTCACTCTTTACACGAAATGTATTATCTTCTAGAAGTGGTTCAGGGGGGGGGGACAGACTCTACAAAACATTTCTAGTTGCTCAACATACCATGTACCCTTCCAACTGACCATTGATTCATTGAAATCAAAGGGTGACATGGTAGATCACCAACTAGAATATATAAAAGGCCAATGATAATTGACCCTTGTACACAACATGTAATTTTTTGGTTACACTCCATGTAGATTATTATTTATAAATAGAGAGGTACGCCTATGAGTTTAAGGTTGTACATCCAAGTGGGATGTGTTACAACTCTATCGATAGTTCTCCCCCTAATCTAAATTTGTGTTTTCTTCTCCCATTTTCTATTCTGTTTATGAGTAATTATATATTACCTCTTCATTCGTCTTGAATCCATGATAGAAGTAAGGTTTCTTCATGACCCACACAATGTGACCATGGTCATAAGAGTCACGACTTATCTTATTGGGGTTGTAATAATGGTTATGAGTATATCGTAATTATATTTATGGTGTATTGATTTATTATGTTATTTTTGGTTTCAATTATTTTAATGAACAAAATTCCATAATGTTTGTTGGTGTCATATCAGTCTAAGAATGAATCCAATGAAGATAACTAAAGGGTTTTCAATGGGATAACCCATAACCATTTGGTGATATTGATTTCATCATTTAAGTGGCAAAGAACATTAATGTGCTTTATGTAATTAATCTCTGAAAGAAGGGATTAATATTTTAATTTCATAATTGATTATTATCAGACCAAGAAATTACAATTTAAATGAATCCCCATGGTAAAAAATTAACATTTATAATTTTAATGCTAAGGAATGATTATGGAAAGAAACTTTAATGAAGTTGATATTTTTATTGAGGGTAATGAAATGACTAAGTGTTGGGGGGTTTAATGTAACCAATTTTTAATCACCATTTCATACATTTTATTGAGTGTAAAATCATGTTTTCCCTAGATACATTTTATTTTGTGTATGAAATGATTTATTTTGGTGGCCTAGGGGATTTTCAAGATACTCTATGGAAAGTCAAAAATGGAGAGTGGTTAGAATAAAAATTGACATGTACACGATATGTTCTAATAAA
This sequence comes from Viscum album, assembly GCA_963277665.1. Lineage (NCBI taxonomy): Eukaryota > Viridiplantae > Streptophyta > Magnoliopsida > Santalales > Viscaceae > Viscum > Viscum album. The sequence goes on from OY728151.1 coordinate 465,043,780, forward strand.
CACATTCCATGTACCTTTTTGCAGACATGGTATGACCAGCTCGAGTATATGCCCATGTAGCTGACTAGAGACAACACATAATGTAGTCATTGTTTACATTCCATGTATTCCCTTTGAGAAGTATTTTGTGGAAGAAAAAGACTCTAAACACCTTGTGTGGTGGCATAACACGCCATGTACCCCACCAAACATCCCCTAATGAATTAAAATCAAAGGGCGACATGATAGATCACCTACCAATAGATAAAATCTGATTAATAGTGTTGACCCATAAAAACAAAATGTAATTTCTAGGTATACATTTTGTAGGTTATTTTTCTAAAAGTATAGATGAATTCCTCTAATTTTCAGGTTAGGCATCAAAGGGGGAAGCTCCACCTCTCTATCGATTGATATCCCTTGAATACAAATTTGAGTTTTATTCTCAATTTTTAATTTTTTTAATGGAGTAATTTCTTCTTACCCCTATTTTCCTCTCATATACATGGTAGGGGTTGAGTTTCTGCTCAACCCAGACACCATGACCATGGTCATAAGAGGCTGGGTTTCTCATGGGCTGGTTGTAATAATTATTATGGGTATATTGTAATTATAACTCTAGTGTGTTTCTCCATTATGATTTTGGTTTTCAAATTATTTTATTAAAATATATTCCATAATCACTATTGGTGCCATATCAGACCTAGAATGGAATCATTGGATTTATATAGAAAAATTAATTGGTGAACCCATGACAATTGGGTGTGCTTGTTGACACTGTTTTAGGGGTAAAGAACATTAACATGTTTTTAGTAATTAATATCCAGACCAAAGAATTAATCTTTTATTTATACAATTGATTGATAGAAGAAAATGATATGAAAATTTAATTGAATACCCATCATAAAAAATTATGATTTATTTTTTTAATGCTACGATATGATAATTTCAGTAATCCTTAATCAAGTTGCAACCTTGGCACATTTATTTTCTTACTGTCTTTCCCTTTTTTTGTTTTTAATATAATTTTCGCAAATAGATTCACATTTATTTCAGTTCCCTTTTTTTGTTTTAGATAATTAACATAGACCCATTAACTCATACTAGTAACTTCTTTTCTATTTTCAATATGTTATCGACCTCTCCTGACACTAGCTACTGAATTAATCTATTTATAAGGGAATAATACATTCAATTTGGTTCACGTCATGATGGGAGAGGATAGTTATTAAAAATGTATAAACTAGAATATTTTTTATTCATTATTTAGAGTATAGAAAAAGCTAGATTTTCCTTAAGGTAATATATTTACTATCTCAAATTCTTTCCTTTGAGGTAGATTCCATTTTCACCACATGTTTTCTTTTGGGTGGTTTATATACTACCATATAGATGATTTTAACCATTAATTTACAAAAACAAATTGAACTATAAATCATTTTAATGTTCTCTCCTTCAAATACCTTTTGATTCAAAATATACCAAAGAGGCACAAGTTTTTTAACCCTTTTTTTAATTATTCTATTCAAATAATTCTTCTACATATCATTGTTTTATAAAATTTTCCAAAAATATTATTTTTCATAATTTTTTATTAAAAGTAATTTTAAACTACATGTATGTTTATTTTTAAATATTATGAAGGAATGTTTTAAATATTTACCATAGTGTTCTTTATTATGTTTTTTACGAAAGTGAAAATGAATATTGTTTTAATGCACATGTCTTGACCGAATATTCCCACTGTGAAAGTTGTTATTTGTTATCATGCTTCCTCTACAAGTTAACATGATTTTTATCGGAATATATTATTCCTGACCATTTAAGAATGTTTAAATGTAAATAGTTTTCAATCAAAAATAATATTTATTGTTTTTATTGAGAAAAAATGGAAAGTGTTTTTCTAATGGGTTGAAATTAGTTTTACTAGAGTTTATGATGTAATTGGGAAGACATAAATACGTTTTCTTCATGATATAGTTATTGGTAAATATATATAATGATTGGAAATCCTGATATATCTCATTATGTTGGGTGACACCTATATATATCCTCAATGCCTTGAGTAATTATTTGGTATTTGAAGGTATAAAATAAGGCAGATAAATTGGTTAGTTACTCCAATGGAATAATCTAGGATTTATTTATTCTGACATGGGTTAAATGTATTTGAAAAATTGCATTAAATATGTTTCTCTAATACACCTATACTATTATTGTAAAAGGTATTTTTGAAATATTTTGATTACAATATGCAAGGAACGTTTATGAACTTCAAACAGTGATATTTTTTTAGGAAAATTTTTAAATAGTTTCCACATGCCTCAGGATGCCTTCATGGTTTTCTAGGATTTTTATTGGGTTTCAAATGTTTTCTTTAATCAGAGGTTTATTTTCTTATATATATATTTTATATTTATGTGATCAAATTTTATTAAAAAATAGTAAATGGTTTAATGTGTTTCCATGTTTCTCATAGGGAAATCGAGATTATTTTATTTTTATATCCCTTATTGAGATTTATTTCTCTCATACATCCTTTTATTTTTTTTCACATGATCTAATTATGAGTGATATTTCTAGAAAGGTCATGATTTACACTATAGTGAATAATCATAAATGAAGTAAAGTTGTCTTGAATAAAACAAGGTATACAAATTAAATCTATTTTTTTCTGAAATAAATGTATACTTTGTGAAGGTTCACACTATATTAAGTATTGTTTTTATTTAATTATAAAAAATATAAAAAGAAATGATCACTGAAATGTAATAATGTGAAAACCATTTTGTAAATCATATAATTTTGGGATAAATAAATCGAAGGTCATTATATTAATTTTGTGACATGTTCCATCACGTCTCACAAAATGTTTTCCATTATCCATCACTATATCAAAATATAAGGTTTTCCAAACCTAAATATTTTCATTTCAACTATTATCTTAATATTTAAGATAATATTATTTATATTTATAATATCCCAAAAAAATTTGATAATTTATTAATTATTATTCTTATATAACTTAAATATTTACTGAGTTTGAATTCTTTTAAACTATGAAACACATCTCTTACAATGGCAGTTTTACACCACCTAAGTAAATGATGATATTTTCATGACCACATGTGTCAAGTGGGTAATATTAAAATATAATATAATTATTTTATATGATGTTAAAATTCATTTAATTTAAGGATTATTTTTCAACAATGATAACATATTCATCATAAAAATTAACTAAAAAGTAAACAATCAAGCTTATTCTAAACCATCAAAAACATGAATTTTGGGAACTTTCTTTAAAATGGTAACTATTTCCTAGCCAATTTAACTCCTTTGATTATATAATGTTTTAAAATATATAAATTGAAACATTTAGTGATAATAAAACCATTGGAAAGTGAATTTTTATAAATATATCAAAATTGTTTTAGAGATTTTGAATCGAATGTCCTCAAAACATCAAATGTAAAAAATACCAATTTAGTTAGCGAATTAAATGTAATAATTAATGAAATAAATAGAAAAATAATATGGTAGTTAACTATAAAAATGATATTAAAAGATTAAGTAATTAATATGATATTATTATTTAGGAGGTTAGAGGACTTGCAAGTTGAGTCTAGACTCAAGGTAAGGGGTTTATCTTTAAAACCATCACCATTAATGTTTTGAAGTATTCCTATGAAATATTTTTATTATATGTTTATATTATCAATTTTGTATTTTAAATTTTCTTATATATACTTATATGTTATATAATCTCATTTTTCTTCAATTGAATTGGTTTATAAAATAATTAAAGGAATTACTTTACTTGTTTTTTTGTTTGGGTATAATATTTAAAAAAGTATAAAAGGAATATCATTTTAAATGATATCCAAAATAAAAAATTTTCATTCCCACATTTTGGGTTTTATTAAATAATATTACTCACCTTGCTTCCACGGTTTTCAAATTTAATTTCTATTATTATTTGTTGAAAAATATTTTTTTGAAATAAAAGTTCTTAAAAACATAAAGTGTAATTATTCTTATTTTTTTGGGTTAACATAAAAATACTAGTGATTATGGATAGAATTTTATTATTTTTTTAGTTTTGTGAGGAAATTAAAGATAATTTGTTTTTTTGTTAATGTTATAATTTATAACAATTTAAATGATTACATATGGTTTTTATATAACCCTCTATTTCATTTGGAAATTATTTTTCTCTAGATAAATGATGTTGTTATTAACTAGTTTGGTTATTCAATTATGGGTGATATGTGTGATTAAAAGAGATATGAATATGATATCCCAAGTTACTAAAATGACTATTTATTTTATTCTTACTTAAAATATTTTTTTGAAACGTTTCAATCACAAATTTTGACTCCATGACTGATAGTATGTTTTATATGTGTTCAATGTTTTTTATTTAAAATAAATAATTTTGAAAATGTGTTAAAGTATTTTGATAGACTAATGGGTTTTATTTTTTATTTTAAATACCTTATAAATTTTATTCCCAAACCTTTTTTTAAATTATTTTCATATGTTTTAAGGATATGTAGGAATGATTATGATGTCTACCTCTAAATATGATATTTCAACAATAAATGAAGAACGTTGTCCATTTTAAATGTTTTGAATATTGGAAAAAAATTAATTTAGAAGTAAAATAATAGTTTTCTTATGTAATAGTTTTCCTAATTATCTAAAACTCTTAACATGAAAGGTGTTGGGTATGTATGTGATGGAATATTTTATATAGGAAATTTATTTGTTTCAAATGTATATGCATATGTCTGTATTAATATACACTAAAATTATAAATGAAAATGATCTTTTTCCTCCTATAATTTATATAAATTCTTGTAGTTTATTCTCTTTTCAGTTTTACATTTAAAACTATCATAGTATTTCTACTTAATATTCATGAAAAAATATTATCCTCTCTACTCTATCATTTTTAACATGTTTTATAGTTTCCTCAACCGCATTTTATTCGAAAATATCATAACTAATTTCAAAAATATTACAAACAAGTCATTGAGATAAATTTACCAATATAAAGTGAAAGGGAAACTAATTGACATTTATACATGATATCCTATTTGATAAGTAACTTCTAGATATTCTAGCATAACTATAAAAATTAATTTTAATTGATTATTTTTAAAGTTGGTTTTATTATTTTAATTCCTAATAACCTTATCCTTCTTTCACATTATTTTTTTATTCAGTCTGTTATAAAATTTCTCTTTTAATTCTATAAAATTATTTGGTACTTATTTCCTTTCAATTTTTATAAAACATTCACTATTTTCATCTATGCATGCATTCCCATATGAAAAAAATAGTTGTGTTGGGATGTCACATATCACACAATAATCTCATTCTCCTATAAAGAAATCATCTATTCAAGAATAATAAACAATTTAAATAACTATGATATTTAAATCATTTAATAGCAATAAAAAATTGTAAAAATTTATATTATTTTTCTCTAGATGAACCATCTATTTGATCTTATGCATATATTAGGAAACTATGGCTAATCTTACATGTTATATTTATGTATCTTATATATCCTCTCCAACATTGGAATAATTTTTATGTATTCCCAATTTAATATCTCTTATAATATCAGATATTAACACTAATCCTCTACATGATATTTCATATCCTTTTAAATATCATAATTATACTTATATATGTTCAAATATAGTTTATGTATATTAGTGTGGAATTTACTTTTACACACCTTTACTCATTAGTATCATAGTGATTACACTATATTATACTTATGTATGATCTTGAGAATCATATGAAGCCCATTTAATATTTTATGTATCATTTTATATTTATATATTATGTATCAAATTTAAATCATTCTAGTACTTTTCTAATTATTTTTTCAGGATATCCTACATTTTCATTTTCTAAATTTCTCAATTCTCTAGGATATTATATATAATCTCTAGGATAATCAAATTTAACTCCAAACCCCTTAAAACCTATTTTGAATTATCTCATCCATGTAAAATATACAAAAAACTCATCCACATGCATCAAAAAAACTACATCATCCTTAATGTGTTTTATAATCTATAACATTTGATTGGATAACAATAGCATACATTTTAGTTTCATCTTCAATTTAAATGTAATTTTAAATTTTTTTTATTCTTCGACCAATATTATGTGATGAAACTAACATTAGAAATTTACTTTCACCTCCTATTGATAAAAAATATTTTTAATTTAGTTTTATTATTTTTATTAAAGTAACGAGTCATGAATCAATAAATTATTAGTTTATGTAATATCACTCAATGAGGAAAAATAAGGAGTAATTCAGTCATCTAATTTTTCTATAAATTATTTCATCATTTTATACCAACCCAATATTTTCAATCAAAACATTTTAAATAGATTTTTGAAGAAATTTCTAGAGAAATATCAATAAACAGCTTAAAATTATTCAAATAGAAGTAGGTTTATCCCATATATATTATTTAACAAAAAAAATTATTAATAAATACATGAAACAAAGAGAGGTAAAATCTTAGAATCACAACTCAATTTTTTTTGGTAATGGGTTTCACATCCATTTGTACTCCTAGATCCTAAAGAGCCTCAGTCAAGAGTTACTTAATGAGGATATTTTTTGTTTGTTCCTTAGATGGAAAAAATTATGATTTGAATTACCATTCAGTAGTTTTTTAATCCTGAAATGAATCTTGATATCAATATTAAGTGAAATTTATTATTTCAAAGGATTATGAGATAAATTTAAAGCAATTTGGTTAGCTCGCCAAATTGACAGCAGATAAATAGTATTAACATTCATATCCACAAGTTGAGTCTCAATATTAATCATTTACCTATCTATTTTACACTTTATATCATCAATTTATCAAGTAATTTGGGTATTGATATATCCATGTTTGTCGAACTCGCTATTATTCTCATATAGTAGGCCAAAATTTGAATTATTTTTAATACATATTATAATTTTTTGGGCTTCTAAAAATCACAATTATTTTTAATTTAGTTCATATCTAGAAAATATTGATAATATATGAATAATATGATCTTTTTTCATTCAACTATTAAATAATGATGATAAAGTTCTTAAATTATTTTTCATTGAAAATCATTAAATCATTATATTATCTCAGTTTTTATTCACTTGAACAAGTATGGATATTTCTCTATATTTTTTCATACAGAACAGTTTCAATAAATCTTTCTATTTATTTTCATGAGAGATTAAAATATGACCATAAGGATGGTAAATTTGAAAACCCAAAAATAATTTTATATTAATAATAATGGTCCTAATTTGTTTTCATCACTTTTGTGTAAAATTCTGCCCGCAATTCATAATCATTAATAGAAAAAAATATTTTCACAAATTTTATAATTTTAATCTGTTATGTGGTGTTGGTACTTTCAATATATAGGTTTCTTCCCACTTCTCCTTTCGTAATTTTCATACTTCTAAAGTAATCTTATGGATTTAAATTTCAAGATCATTAAGTTTTTTTCAACCAATATAGATGTTTTTTTTAATTCAAATACCATTTTACTATCTCTATAGATCATAAATACTCCAGTTTCCTCAATAAAATCATTTTTATTCTACCCCCCATAAATAAAATGTATACTTTTCTTCTATTTGATTAACTGTGAAATTTTTCTATGTTGTAGTTGAAATTTAAATTCATAGGGGTTTCATGTCTAGATATAGTGTAAAGGGTTTCATTAAATTCAATTACATTATTCTATTATAACCCCTTACATAACTATCTAGATTTATTTCTTATTATCCATCCATTTTTCTATTAACTTGTTTCTAGAGACTCATTTTATACTAATGATGTTTTTATCTATAGATCATAGTATTATATTCCTCATTTTTTTTATTTTTAACTTTATATAATTAATCATTCATTATATATATGTATTATTTATGCTAAAATACTTCATCAATAATTTTCAGTTCAAAATTTTAAGGTATACTTGTGTTGAGAGATATTTTTTTTTCTTCTTATTTTATTACCTTGATTATAATCGATAATGATATTCTCTAAATAAAAAATCTATATAGCTATGGAAATTATTTATCTTGTTTTAAAATTGATATCTTAATCACCTGAATAATCTAATTCTTCATTATCATATGGAATCTATAGGTTTTATTCATGGTGTACTTTAGGTTCAATAATGACTACATCATCCTTGTCATTATTTATGATTGATTTATTTAACACATTTTTATTTTCAATGACAACCAAATTATCATAGTAAATTATCCCCTATAATTTATTTTTTGTATCTTATATATAGACTTACAATTGGTTTATATTAAAGAAAAAATACAACATCAGCTTTCACATCAAATTTTACTCCATACTTACATTTTTCATGATCGACCGTGGATACCCAAACACACTAAAGTGTTTTTTATTTGTATTATTCTTGAAAAAAACATTATTTGTAGTTATATATGAATGTATACTCAAAATGTTCCTATACAAAATAACTCTAGTAGAAATTATATCTTACAACCTGAAATATCTTCAATTGTTTTACTCGATGGGCATGATTCTTTCCATATCAACAAGACTTTTATTTTTTTAGTTTCATCCAATCCTTTTTTTGATAGTGTATAAGATTTACTATTACATAGGTATTATTAAATTTTTATCAAAATATCTTGAAATTTTATTATTTCAATACTAAATTCTATTGTATTATCTCTATATTTTGAAATAATAGACAATTTTCTTCTCATATAGTCTCTTGGGGATTTTATAGACAATCAATGATTTAGATTTCGGAGATATAAACAGAATTTGTGTCATTATATTAAATGAATTATTTAATTATATAGAATTTATATCTATACAAGTTTACTTTTTGTTCATGGGTATATAATCATCAGAGAGAACCATTTCTAATGGTGTTTTTGTTTTTATCTTAACTCCCTCATAAGTTTTATTAACTAAATTTATTTTTTGACATGTTTAATAAATAATGAGTATGAATTCATTAATGACTGATGTTTACCACAAAAAATATTCTTTTATCAACTTCCTCATGATTTTTATCAAATATAACATAATCTTATTTGAAATAAGTTGTTTTAAAATTTCATATTTACGTAGAAATCTATTTTGGCTTGTCTAACTAGAAAAAAGATTCATTGGTTTCTCAACCATCTTGATATTCCTTCCTTATCTCTTAAACTATTTTTTAAACAATTATTATTTCTAAAAATCACTACATTTCAATAGTTATAAGGTTGTGATACACTTAAAATGTTACAATTTATCCCATTATAAAATAAAACATTGTTGTTGTTTAATTTATTCATTCACTTTAACTACACCAACAACTTTGACTTTCAAAAAGTGTCCATTTTATAAGGTCACATATCTTAATTCACATATTTAAATAGTTTTGGGGTATATAAATCACCAATAATGTGGGAAGAAAAAAATATTTCCATAATCTATATATTCTCATATTTTCATTCCTGGAAAGAAATATATACAACATTTGATCCTTGTTTAGATTGAATAATTTTTTAAATACACTCATATATGATATTTGAATTTAATTAAGATAGTATGATTATGAGTAATTATTTTGAGGTTTTTACTTATTTATCACACCTTCCAGAAACATCATTTATTGTTTCAAAACTATTTTTCACTTAAACCTTCTTCTGAACCTATTATATCTTATGATTTATTTAATGTTGTAATTGTATTCCCCTTGGTTCCTAGTACCTTATTATCCAAGTTAGAGATATTTTATGCAATGAACTATAGTGTTTGTGTAAAAACAAAAGAGAATTAGAATTATACCTAAAAATTATTTCTTGGCTAAAAATTATTATTATTACGTTGGTTTTTGTCTATCCATATTTTCAAACATATAATGAGTTCCCTTTGTAAAATCATTTTTTGGATAATTTCTTTGAACATTTATGGATAGTATGGAATTTTTATTTTATTTTTTTTCATTTGAGATATTAATATGTTGGAAATTTTTATCTTACATCCAGGATAATCATGATTATAGTTTTTTACTGGATTCTAAATAATATATTATAGTATTTTGGGGTGTTTTATTAGTAGACTTCATTTCATGTTGAAAAAAATGTATAAAGTGTGATTTTTTTTTCTATATTGGATACATATTTGAGTTCACATTATATTTATATTTTATCTCATATTTTTTAGATATTTAAAAATATCCTATGAAAGAGCAATTGTAATTATGTTTGAGGGTTTCCCTTTACATCTCAGTTGTTTTTTTAATATTTAAATTTTCATTATATTTATCCCTAAGAGTTATATTAGAATACCTACAATAAATTATACTCTTTTTTCTTATCATTATTCATGTTTCAACGCATAATTTTTTTTGATATAACTTACTTTTTAAATTCATATCTATTTTCATTCAATAATGTTTTCCTTTATATTTATATTTTTATCGCTAATACTCATAACATCATTTGGGGACATCTTATTCTCAATTATCATGGTGTATTACTTGGAATCTTATCCTTTTCTAATAAAAAATCTCCATAATTATGTGTGTTATCTTTAAAGGTAGAAATATTTTCATCTTATTGATTAATGAGAGTAATTTGTGAAGTTTATTTCTGAGTTTCATCGTCACTATATGTTTTATCACTATTTAAAAAACGTTCTTCAATAGATTTAAATTCCATTCTATCGAATATGGATAGAATCATAATCTTTACATATTATTGAGATTTATTTTCCATGAATTAATACCCTTAACTAAAGTATCAATTAGTTTCCTCATTGTTTTCATCATCATTTAGGATTATTGAAGGACACTTTGTAGAAATGTGACCTATTTTACTAGAATTTAGAAATTTAATTGGATATTGAAATTTATACTTAAAATTATTAACTATAATGAGTGTATTTTATCAAACACTTTCAAATTCTCTTGTTTACTAAAAGAAATATTCTCATCTTCCAATATTAAATTTGTGAAATATTTCAATGCGATTTAATTATCTTTATTAACCTTTATTTTGATATGTACTATTTTTAGCATATAATATATCTAATAGTTCTCAAATTTATCAATTGTAAATTCTTTAATATCACTATATTTAATATTTTATATTTTTTGGATAAATTATTTTTGGATATATTGTCATGATTTCTTTCACCACCGTGAATTCTTCATCTATTTCTATAAATAACACAATGGTACATTCAATCAGTTTACCCATGCTAAATAAATCATCAATAGATTTATCTTCTTGAATTTTTATTTTTTTTAAACTATATTCTACAGAGATATAAATTTAATTCCTTTAATTTTTTATCATTATAAATTCTATAAATCATTGAAAAAATTTCCTTTGTTTTTTTCACCCCATTATTTTTTATTTATGCTTTAGATAAAGATAAAAATAATGAATATCTTTGCTTTTAATCACTTTAAATATTCCTATTATGAATAATATAAAATCTATTAGTCTCACTTGGTATTGGAAAAACGTTTTGACAATAAAGGCCATAAATTACTTGAGAGAAAAGATTGGATACCATTAATTTAATTTAGATATGAAAAACATTACCATCGAAAATTTGTAAATTATTTAATTTTTATTGAGTTATAGTGATCTATATTATATTTAAGAGATATATTAGGAAAAAATTAGATATTATAAAAATTATTATGATCAAATTACTTGGTGATCAAAATCGAGGGGAGTGAATTAATATTAATACTTTATATTTTTCAAAAAATTGATCTATTTATTTTTTATAATAGATATCCTAATATTATATAAGCAAAAAAACTAGGAACATAATAGATTTATTAATGAGTATCACCTATAATATTGATGAATATGGCCCTAATGTTTGTTTGTTCCCCCCCCCCACACACACAAAGAACATCTATTTTATTACATATATGAACCCATATGAATGATTATGTCCTCAAACCAACTAAAATTAAAATAATTGACTGGATTTTATAAGAACTCAGTTGTAGGAAACTAAAAATAATAACTTTTTAAATAATGTTCACTAGTTGAAAGTATATTCCCCCAATATGATGAACAATAATAATCTTATTGAATCCTCACATATAGAAAAATCTATGTGTTGTTATATCATAACTTTTATTTTTTATACTATAACACTATTTACACTGACTGTTCTCCCAATAAAATTATAATTTTAAACTCTATTTTTTTCATATAATTATTGACTTCTTCATTTTTATTTTATTCTGAAAAATAATATCATCAATTATTATAATATCTGTAAAAATAATTCATAAGTTTTATATAATATTAATTTCATGGGTAAAAAATTGAGATAAATCTATAATATACTTCTAGATAATTATCCTATAAATATTCCCACATATCTATATAAATTTAATCAATATTGGCTTTATTTTGACTTGGATCACTATATTTGACATCTAATTAATCTCAACCTCCTCTCAAAAACTTCTTTTTTTATGATTCCATGAAATTTCCACATGTAATATGTCATGATTCTTAGCTTTTTATTTTCTTTAAATATTTTGAAAAACCATTTTATTTTAATTCTTGTATCTATGATCACATGAAAAACAATTACAGTGTAAAGTGTCATCTTATTGAAAAAATAGTTTCTCAATATCATGAAATCATCCCATCTAGAATCATGATAAACCTACATAATTATGTTGTTGAAATAATTTAAAAATGACACCAGATTATCACATTTTCCTATACATTACAATTTAGGAACTACTTGTTTAATCTTACACATCTAATAGAAAACATAGGTTACTCTTTTATATCATCAGAATGGATCATATATATAATCTATTAACTTAGATATGTTCTAATTTGTTGATAATTTAATCAATGGTATACTCTAGATTACTTTTATGTAACCTCTGTAAAATAATATATATCATATTAAAAGTTTTAAATAGAATCTTATGTGATAATATTGTACTATTTTATCATTGTATAACCATGAATTTTCTATACCTTTAATACTTTATTTCTTGATGTGAGCTCTGAATTTTCCTTTAAGTATACTCTAGAAAATAAAACTTATCACTTGATAAATCATAGGCACTAATAAATAGATTCCACATATCATAGTGAAATCCCTTTGTTACATTTTCTAATTCCACATCTATGAGATCTTATATAGGGCTTTTAATATTATCATATTTCCACAATATATTATATATGATCTCCATATAACTAAAATATTACTTAAATCACCTTCAAAAACTATTTCCATGCATCTCATACATATTAGATAAAATTAGTACACATTCATATGTATTTACAATAAAAAAAACATTTTATTTAGTGGGTTAAAAATTTACCTAAAATATTAACCAATCTACCAATAAAATGAAATGTGAAAAAAATACCTTAAATATATGGGATAATATTGAATAATAATGATATTATAAAAAAACCATGTATGATTGTCAAGAATTATAAAATTATTTAATGAAAAAACATTACATAACATAGTAACCATAAACCAAATACAAAAATATCCACAAATTATAATAATATTGTATGGCTATGTCTATGTAATTAGTTGATATACCTATGGACATAATGTGAATGTGTTTAGAAAGAAGTTTGTTGTTTTCATGTAGTGATTGGATGTACTGTTTCGAGTACAACCAAAATTATTATCCTAAAAATCAGGAAGAATAAAGACCATAGTTCATGAAGTCTAAATATAGGGTGATTATATGAATATGTTATAGGTTTACCTATTATATCCTCAATATGGTTGTTTTGAATAGAGAATACAAATATAATAATAAGATGTTAATAACTGAAATATTAATTAAAGGGAAACATTACCAACAATAAGGTTTATAAATGCATGATGTGATCTTTTACTCACCATAGACATACTCATAAAATACTTTATATATATTTATATATAGTATGGAAAACATACCATAAATTTGAAAATAGCAGTAACAAGGTCTAACCCTTCAATTAAAACATAAAACCTCACTCGGGGATCTTGTAAAAAATTAATTTGGGAATCTACTAGAACATTCATTACATAGATATTGGAAAAAAACTAAAGTCAAATATCATGTAGTGTCTATATAGATAATGATGGGAACAAAATATTAGTTAAATAATAAAACATAAAAAATATTTATAATAAAAACAATAATAAAAAATCATAATCCAAAATTGGGTAGTCATTAAAAATAAATTCTTTAAGAGTCATAATCAAACATATCATACCACTATAAAAATAACACCCAATTTTTAACCCATGTGTAGGAGGAGAAATTTCTGATACTAATGGAACTCTAATAATAAAAGACACCAACTCTCTACTCAAATGAATAAAAATAAAAATGATAAAACTAATGTTGACTAAATTCTAATTCATCCTGATGCCAACAAGTTCAAATATATTATTGGAAAGCTAATAAAACATGTTAACTGACATTTACCAAAAAAGTTATAACCCAAATAAGGGTTCATGGGAATTAAAATCTGTATTTCACATGAATAATAATAACTAACATCAACCATGGTCCTAAACAAAACTCCATTTATTGATAAAAGCATCCAACATGATTTTATTGGGGGAATATCATGCATCCCACACTTATTTAATTTGATCAGAAGTGTCACTATAACAAAAATATAACCTGAATCATCAAAAACATATCATTCCAATTAATAGAAAAATTTGAACTAAACATCAAAAATACCATCTCAATGCCAAAAAACTAGGAAATGATATTACCAGATAAATAACCATCATAGATAATATAGGATACAAATTCCATGATTAATATATAACACACTGGCTAAAACTGAGTGTAAAAAATGCTCCAGAATAATGGATATAAAAAATATCTAAATCTGACTAGAAATATATCTTAAACTTAACTAGTGAATAGGAAATAAAACATATAAAATATATTGGTGTTTTATTGTTTTACCAACCCTTAAAGTTAGGAATATCTTCATGAAATAAAATATTTCCATAAATTAATGTGCTTTCAATAATTTCAATATATTCAATTGATGTAATTATTGTCATAGAGATTGTCATGGAGCTCAAATTGGGAATCATGGTCCTAATATGAACAATTAAATAAAGGGAAGGAAATACTCAAAATTTTCACCAACCAAAGTGTAACATGTCTACTTGTCCACTATAAACTAGTAGATATTTTTTAAAACCCAAAAACAATGTAACTACATGAATTTCAACCAAAATACAGAGTAAAATACTTTTTTTAATCTTAACCCAATGATTGGGGAATAATTTCATACAGTAATGAAATATTTTTTTTAGAGAATAGAAACATCTAAATTGATAAAGTAAAAATTAGTATTTTCAAAAAACTTGTTCTTTTGAGAAAATAATTCCATCTATAATTATAGGAATACAATAATCCTCTATGAAAAATAATCATTTTGAAAGGATTCAGAACTTTTAAAAAGTTTATGGAGTGTTTTTTAATATATAAATTTCGAATAATATTTTAAAATGTGATTTTTGAATAAGAATATAATAATAATATGGTATAAAACATTTTATAATACATAAATAACTAAAAAATTTAGTATGAAATGTAAAAAAAGGGATCATAAGTAACCTGAAACTTTAAAATTATGGATGGTAAATTAGAGCATGAACATTAAATAAAGTAATGAAAAACAAAAAAAGGTTTGAAATAATAAGAATGAGTATAACTCAATGATAAAACCTAAAAACCGTCTTTATCTACTTTTCACTCTTCTATTCAACACCTTAATCTTTCCAAAACTTAACCTATAATGAATTAAATAATAAAATTTCATAGATAAATCATAAATGATTTAAAATTATGATTATATTATTGAAGAAAATGATATTATAACAATAAAAATATAAAATAATAATAATTAAAATGGAACGAGAGAAGATAAGAGTAACCTAACTCATTATCAATCACACACACACACACATTTGAATAGATTTCCTATCACATAAAAATGGATATGTTAGTATAGTTTATTAAAGAAAATTTTCACTTCTTTTAGGCATTGTTCTCCATAGAGGAAAATGAACAATAATTTCTAAACATCAATGATTGAAGAACATTTACATGAAAAATTATACCAGAGAAACATGTTTATATGAAAGGATCCGTAATATAATTATGTTTCCAATAAAGTATATAAATTTAACTGATTTAAAGTGATAAAAAATTACTCTATTGTAAAAACAAAATTTTAATAAATGTAATGCATACAAAACTTTTGTACAATATTTTTACCATTAAAAAAATATCTTCTTTCCATAGGGTAAAAATACACCATATTCCCCTATAATATTAAAAACTCAAATCCAAGACATATAGAAATTTATATAAGTGGTTCATTGGGATATTTGTTTCCTTATTGGGGCTATAAGATACTTTAACCAATTCAATTCCCAGTGAGTCACCCTGTATTGCTTAATATTTTTAATGTGGGTGTAGCATCATGTCATTGTTATTTCATACAAAATGAAATAAAAAAAATTTAATTCAAAATAAATACTAAAAAACATAAAAATTCTATTGAATTAAAATTAATTATAACAGAGTAATAAATATGTATCTTAAAAGGTAATCATTAAAAAGTATCATTCTTAGTTAGAAAATATAATAATCTTCTGTTTATGTTCAATAACTATTGAAAACATTTATATCAACATATATTTACATAAAAATAATTTCTATATTTCTTTATATTTCAATTATATCTACTTATTACCTATGTAAATAATTTCATGAAAACTATTAAAAATATAATCATTTGAAAAATACATTAATATTAAATATTGAAATATTTTTTTTACTAATATGCCAATTTAAATTGAAAATTCCACTATGAAATGTGGTATAACTACATCACTATGAAATCATTCCCCCTAAATTACATCTATCCTAAATCCACCTAAATTCATTACTATAAAATATTTACATTAAATTTGGGTACTAATATCCTATTAAGATCATTCAAATCCATTATTGATTTTCTATATTTTTTAAAACAATATACCACATAGTAAATTCAAATGAACAAGAATTTATGGTTTTTTCATGTTCCATTAATTGAATTTCCATCGAAAATATTTATTTTACACCTAATAAAATATTGACATGTAAAATAAAGAAGGTATTGGTTCTCAGCAGTGTATTATAAAAGGTATAATTTATTAAGAATAATGGTATGTCAATAATTTCCCATAAAAATATATTTAAAAAGACCATGTAGGGTTCTACAAAAATTTTGAATTACCCATACGTGTATCCTACATGATGGATGAAAATAAGAATTGACTATTTAAACATAATTCCCAAATTGGGATCCCATAACATCAATTCAAAAAATTTATAATGAAAATATTATTTTATTATTACATATTCTAAAATTAAATAAATATAATACATTAGGAAACATAACCATAAATTACATTAATATTACATTTTTCTAGATGAATATTTAATACATATCGCACTAATAAACCCTATAACTATAATGACTTGTTTCATTTGGAGGCTAGATACATAATAAACATATTTAAAAAATGAAATTCAACGTATCCCATAGAAATTCCAATCAAATTGTATCCTTTAAAAATTATCTAACCACCCTTGACTCATCATACCCAGGTAAATATAAATATTAGAATTGGTGATATCACATTCTCATTAAGGATATACATAACAGAAATAAATATAAGATAATACTAAAAATGGATTTCATATAGGTATGAGAACAAAATCATGATACATAAATACTGAACCCGATGACGTAAATATCAATTACTGACTCAAGGCATAACTATTTTTTATATAATAAAATATAAGTCATAAGTTTTTATGAAATTAAACAATCATAAAAAATTAGATCATAACATTGGAATAAGAATTTGGTATAAATATTAGAATATAGATCATATATTTGGGATACCCACCAAGAAATTCATCAAATCCATTTTCAAGGATACCCAAAAATACATTCATCACATCATATGTTAAAGATACCTACCAAGACATTCATCTCATAATAGTCTTGGGTTAACCACCCGTATACCATCTTGGAATTTGGATAAACACTTGTGTACACTCATGGTCTTGGCCTAACCACCCATGTACCATTTTATCACTTAGGCACAAAATATTACCAAATTAATTTTCGATCTATATAACATTTTCCCACCAATCACATAATTAAAGTCAAACATAATCACATGATAAGATTATAAAAAACAATCATCATTTAATAATAGTGTAATTATCTCATGGGAAAGCGATGAGTTTCATGAAATCATCCTTAAAATATTTTCCTCATAATACATATAAATATATAATGTGGATAGTATTATAAGAAAATATACCTAGAGAATCATAAAATTATTTTAAGTATTTTTACAAAGATGAAAAATAACTTTTATAAATGAATTTAAAATATGTTTAGAAATCAAGAGAAAATATCTGTTTTTATTTGGGTATCTTTTAGAAAATAATATACCCATAAAAATAGGAATAAGATTTATTTATAAATCCTTTTAATATTTTAAATAAAGCTTCATCAATATGTAAATTATGACATTATGAAAATTAATTCCTTAAATTAAAATTTATAATAAATATTCCTCTACTACATTTGTAAAAATTCAAAAGTTAGATGTATATAAAGAGTTTGAAAATATTCATTTTTATAATTTGTAAATAGAGTTTAGGGTAGTATAAAATAATTTTATCAATAAGTTTAGAGAATATAAAATTTATATAATATAATTTCAAGAGAATTTATATATAAGAAAAAAATTCCTTACTAAAAAAGACAAATAAGGATGTATTTTATTATACATTTCTATGGAATCATACATTTTCATAATACATAAAACTTTTATTATATGTTACTAAACATAATAAAAAACTTGATCTTTTAAGTTTTTAAATTTAGGAAATTAGAAATTTAATACATGAATAACATAAATAATATTATAATCCACTTGAAATTCTTTTTTAAAGGATCATCCAACATTAATTTTTCTATATTTCATATCCTAGGGATATACATCAAAATAAAGGGTTGATCATAAAACCTATTAATGTAATAAAAAAAGAATATATTTACCATATGTCAATAAGGAATTTAAATAAGGAATGAGCATAATTACATGAGAAATATAATAATATATATATCATAAAACCTTACATGGATAAGTGGCTACAACATAAAAAATGAGACATTTATAAGAAAATCACCATGGTTTCTTAAATCATAATTAACAATATTATTCCAAAAGATATTGTAAAACTTTCTGCATCTAGATATTATTTATTCCCCAAATTCATTACAGTGATATCACAGAACACCCTTTGTATGTATTAATTCATGTGAGTGATATTGATAAAAAATCATTTCATTAATAAGCAATGTAGAATGAAAAAAAATCATATAAAATTAATTAATATATAAGTGATTAAAGAATTGAGAATTAAATTATCTTTAACCCACATAAATGGAACGTGGTGTTCTTATTTGTAAATATCCCAAAAATTAAATTATATTTAAATCTAGTCTAATACCCATGGATAAGGAAATGGTTTGGGTATTCAAAATTTAATAGTTTCTTATGAAAGAGATAAATTTCAGAAATGAATTTAACAACATAATGATATGAAATGTTGAATATGGAAGTAGAATAATTTGATGGGAATAAGGTCTCACATTGATAAAATAAATATATTGTTAGTAATGGGATATAATAAAGGGCATGAAAATATTTTAATTTATCATTTTAGAAACCATTAGATTTCCTAGAGATTTTCATTTTCCACAAAATATTTCTTTAAAAAGATATTTCATAAAAAAAATTATTATATAATTCTTATGTTTGTTATAAAATTATATATATATTATTAAAATACATTTTATTTGTATCCAAAATTAAAATTACAAAATTCATCTTATTTTCATGAATATTTATTATAGAAAGCAATATTGAAAATGGGATGGACATAATTAACATTTTATTGTTCAAAGAAAATTATTTTTTTATGATACTTAGGACTAGAAACAAAACCCCTCATTACACCAACATACACCCTAATTGTATGTTGTTAGATGTTAGTAGTGCAATGTGGTAGCTCAACTATAATTGACCTAATGGTGATCTTCATAAATGTGAAATTCGACCGTAGTCAACTTTATTCAAGTTTCACTTACTGAAGCACTACTTGGGCTTGGCCAAAGGTAAACCCTATTGATTCTACCTTCATCCCAAGTTCTGAAAAAATGGGCTTCAAAAGGCACAACTTTATAGGTTGAGTCCATTTTTCCTCCATTGTAAATATATTATCATTTTTCATTATCTGTTATAAACACTAAATATAATGGTAAAATTATTAATAACAATCATATTTACTAAAGGACATTTTTACCAACATTCATATTTACCAAAAACCATATTAATATTCCAAAATTCATATATCATCTTATAAATACCTATTTATTTATTCGTACATTATTGTCTACAATTGTTCTAAAGGTTATATATATTTTCATTTTTTAAAATTTTAATTAGTTTACTTAAATTATTTTTTCTATTGTTTTGATCATGGGGGAGATGATCATACCATATTAGAATGATCCAAATTTCCCCATTCTATATTTCTTATTTTAAATTTTTTTCTCAGTATAATGTTTTTCTTTTTCATGTGTTTAGTTTTTGAGTAATGTAATTTTATTTATTAAAAATAAAATATTTTTTCTTTTATCCGATGTGTTGTATGAGTATAAATCATTATAAAATAATAAAAAATTAAATAGGAAAAAAGGCACTAAAAATTATTTTGTCATTACAAAATCCTTTCGGTATTTTTTGGGTACCAAAGAGAGGAATGTTGTACCAATAATTTAGAAACCCATAAATAAAAATAATAGAAGAAATTATATGGTTATTAAGGGATAAATATCATATAATTCACTAACATTAAATTCAATAATAAACAATCCCTATTGAATGTATGATTGAAACTTTAATAACTTACCTGAGCCCTAACAATCTTTGAATTCCCTCTTTACCTCATGGATAATAAATTTAAATTTATTATAAATATATAATATATCTATACCCATTATTATATTAAAATATACTATTCTAATATTATTTCCAATAACCCATTTATTAATAATGATTTATTAAATTATCATTTATGATGTGAACTATTCTACTTCCTATGCAAGTTTCATTTTGATGGTTATAATACTTTTAAATTGGACCTGGTTTTGTCATATCTAAAATATTATTCAATCCATTAATATAATATTTATTAATTATATACCGTTTTAGAACCATTCATATAATTTAGGGATGACAAATGAATTACTTCACTTTGTGGAGGGAGTAGTTTCCACAAACACATAGGTGATGTTTTCACTTTTGAATGGATATAAATAAATTTATATAAATAATAATTTATCTTTATATAATCATTAATAAATAAACTATATCAAATTGATTCATTAAATATATCCTTATGACCATCCATATAAAGTAGAAATAGAAAAAATATAATTTCATTGTGGATTTGGTCCTCCTCACAAATATAAGAGTGACATTATCATTTTCCAATAAAAAGGAGGGTAATAAGGTTGATATTATTTTACCTTTTTAAAATCATCATTATCTCATAAAATTTATGTATATTACCTAAATTCATTCATGTGACCATCCATGATAGGATGTGATGAAAATTAAAATACATCACTTTAGGGTGATGGTAGTCCATACAAATGCATGAGAAATGACTTTATTTTCCATTAGATGTAATGAAGATAAAAAATGTTTGTACCATTAACATAAAACATTTATGAATATTAAATACACTAAATTATTCAGGTTAATAACTTTGTAAATGGTTCCTTGGCCAAAGTGGACAAGGAATATTAATTAAAAGGCAAAGAAATACATATTAAAAAATGGGATTTTATGAAAATATCTATCATATATATATATATATGGAAGGAAGATCATCCAACAAAGTAATATTAATATAAATGAATTTATTGGGTGAGACCATCCAAAACATAATTCACCTATCAATAATATGTGTGATAATTTAATTAATACCATGGATAAAACTCATACATTATATCCACAAAGTTGTTAGCCTCCATAAGAGACGAAAAAACCATTTATTTTGTTCTGAATAATTTTATTTGAATTTCGTTCAATCCACAAATTATTCCAGCCATTAGATTTAACAAGGGAGACTACATTGATCACTCTATGAATTTCAGTTTCTAGTGATTTTTCCAATATACATGATCCATAAAAATAGCCAGTAATTATACAACTATGATCATGAGCGATTCATAACATCTAGAGGGACAATGGTTCCATTTAAAAGCACAAAATAAATTTATTTTAATTTAGAGCATAAAAGGATGATGCTAGAGAACATAAAAGGAACCATCTAGTACCTTGAAGCTCTTCAGAATGACTAGAATTCATAGAATTGTAAAATAGGTAATTATATTATCACATAAATCAGTATAGTATGGTAATAGAATACTTTGGAGTGTGTTAGTAAGATGGAAACTTGAAATAGATTATGAAATACAATTACAACTTGTTTGAGTACCTTCCTTTGTGTAAAAACTTAATCCCTATTTGATATTGTCTTTTAATGAGCCTAGGAATTCCAATAAAATTGTACGAATGTTGAGACATTGTATGGATAGATCATGGTTTTCTTAAGGTTCTAAAGTGGTGTGTATAAGTGAGAATACGAGGTTCCCTTTTATAGGTGAGGTAGGTGGAAAACATGGGATTAGATGATACATTAATATATAATATATTTCTTACTCATAAAATGTGGATCCAAATTAATGTAGTTTTAGATATCATAAATTTTAGGTATATTAACAATCAAACAAAAATATTTAATCATGTGTATAATGTTATTTTAAAATATATCTCTTAGTTTAACTCATATTTATTTTTACCTTTACCATGGTAATATGATTTTTATCATGGTAACTATTAGTTGTGTCTAAAAATTAAGTTGAATATATTACATAATATAAATTTTTCTAATTTTAAATATTAAATCCATTTTAAAAAATAAATATTTATTAGTGGAAAAAATTATTTCTCATATATGTACACAAAATACATGAAAATCAATTTAGTGAAAATTTATTTTATACATAAAAATATTCTATTCCCATTACCTACCAGTTAATAAATATTATTGGAATGTTAATCTAATTTATTTAATATATTTACTACATATTTAATTATAATCATTTATCAATTGTGATTAATTCAATATATTAAGATAAAATACATTTCATATAATAAAAAAAAATTTCTAAAAAAATATCTGTATGACCATAAAATGATTTTATCCTCATTTATAACGATTTTTTAATCTATGTATTAACGGACAATTAATTTCTATTCATCTAAGAAAAAAAATCTATTTTATAGTTAAAATACTCATAATAATAGAAATTATCTTTTAATTAAAATCATATACAAATAAAACAATATTTTTAAACAAAACATTTCCATTTTTCTAAGATTTGTTAGAAATTTAATTTTTATAATTACTTTACCATTACATGGACATCCTTACTTGATTTCATTAATTTTTACTACAATATATAAATTTTTTTATATCATTCTTAAAAATGATTAAAATCTCAAAAAAAAATCATAATTAAACAAAAGAGTTCAAAAATAGATTCTCAATAATTAATGGTATATTGTTTAGTGAATTTGACCCTTTTAAAAAATTCAATTATCATTGAAATTTTATTTTACTATATAATAATTTGTTTCTTTTTATATTTTAAAAAAGATTTATTCACTTATGTTTGGTGTTTCATGCATCAAAATCTATGAAATACATTAAATTATTAAGGATAAAGAATGCTAAAATCTAAATGTGTTAAATTCTACCTATTAAAAGAAATTTTATCCTATAATTGTTTATAACTTGTCTAATGGTAAAGTGTTTAAAACATTTATATAATATATTATAAGGAGTGGAAAATTAATATGTATAAGTGGAAATAATTAAATTTTTATCTACATCAATTCTATTTCCTTTTGAGAGGGACATTAATTTATATGTTAATACTAGTAAAATTATAATTTCCTAAATATTTTGTAAACAATATGGGTTTTATAAATCTAATGGTTGTGAATTTTTTCCAAAATCATACCATAAAAACTAAGTGATATTTTCCAAATTGGACTCGAATAATTTATCTTCCTCTTTCTTGAGGCTGAGTAATTATTTTACCATCGAGATTGAGAAAATTAGAAAATATTGTTTCGTGATTACTTCCATAAAATTGAACCTCCGATTATGTTTCTTTTATTTTTTAACCTCTTCTTCATCTCATATGATAAATTACCATTATGATTTTTTTCATACTTGAAGAACTAAAAATAACTTTTAATAGATCATAAGATCTACAAAAGGATAAAAAGCTATTCTTTGTGTCTAAAGAAATTTACCAAAACCCAAAAATTTATAACTGACTAAAACCTTCATACTATGAAAATATATATTAATATACAAACCTATAAAATAACTCCAAATTATTAAATTAAATAATTTAATAAATAGTTTTCTAAAAAATCATCAAAAATATGTTATACCAAATTCCAAATCCCAAAAATCATAAATAATTGATCTCATATTCTTCAAAAATAATCATTAAATTTATTTCCAAACACATCGATCACTCATAAAGACACATAAAAAATGTATACTCCCAAATCATATGTCATCCAAAAATATACCAATATACCAAAAATAATGTAAATCCACAAGAATCCCCACAAAATAAAATACCATAACAAAAGTTTACTCAACCATTATTTCTCAAATAAAATCCCATCATAGCTAGTAATATCCCATTAACCATAATAGTATATAATTCATAATATAATGAACCTTTTAGAAAAGCACATTAATTAGTTATTCAAAAAATCCCTTTTCTAGGGAATATGTTTACAAAATTTAATAACCATTTTATCCTAGTTAACCAGAATCCCCTCATCATTATATACCATTTTAACTATGATGGTATTAAATAATTTTGAACATATTTTCACAAAATATAAAATCAATATATATCAATTTATCTTCTAGTAAAACAATCCAACTTCTATGTAAAATCAATAAATATATCACAATGTACTTTCATAGTGTAAAACATTTAAAGGGTGTCAATTTCATTAAAATTTTGATCACCATTAAACATTGTACTTATAAATAAGACCATAACTCTCAACACCCTATATATTTACACACTAGTCACTAATATTATTTTATAAATCTTTGATGAATATTTTCTATCTTACTCCATAATACCCCTACCCTTTATATGTTATTTATAGTTAATTCATCTCCAATTTCAATATCTTAGGAAATTTTCAAACCATTATTTGTATGATATTTCCAATCCCAATCATGATCTTTACTCTTGGGTAATATATTTTCATAATTCCTATATAATGAACATGTCTTTATGTACATATATATTACATCTCTTTTTTGAAATACTAAATACATTGAATAATCAAACGGCCAAAGACCATATTTGTTTATTGACTTTAGAAACATCGAAACACAACCAACTGGTTCATAAGTGACATACATTATCTACCACTAGGTTTTTCATGACTAGTAACCCTCTTGGAGAAATCATGCATAAAATAGATCTTCATAACCTAGGGAAGGAAATGTAAAAAGGGGTAAGCTGAGATTCTCAGTAAGGGAAAACAAGGAAGAAATGTAAGAATGAACTAGTGAATAGGGTTATGAGAACATGAACATATCATTAAAATATTATACCCTTTATAACAAATATAATAAAAATTTATTATGTAATAAATATTTATAGTTCATATATCAATAATTATAAGGAAATAAAAAACACAATCAATGAAATAATATCATAGGGATAAGACATGGAATTGTGGATCACACATTAGTATTCAAAGAATTGCAACGATGACCATATTGGTAGTATGGGTTCACTCCCCATAAAATATAGGTATCTATGGTTTACTCCCATGTCAATCGTAGTAGTATAATTTCACTCCTCATTCTATCTTGGAAGTCATGGTTCACTCCCATGGTCAAATTTGTAGTCAATGTTCACTCCCAAAACCATCTTAGTCTATTTGGTGAGATAAATAATCTTTAACCAACTCATTGAAGGGAGATATAGGTCCTATTAATATCAAAATTAAATCATACGTATGTGATCCACAAGAAGAGAAATCATTTATCCTCTCAAAACCCATTGATTGAAATGGGTTTATATTCATTATGAAATTTTAGCATAACCCACATAAAAGAAATGGGATTCATAAATATAATTCCCTCATAAACATAACCATTCATAGAAATAATATGAATGGAAACATTGAAATATATCCCCATTAAAACATAAGTAGCATAAATTTATTTATTTTAGATCGAAAATAATTTTGAGAGAACCAATCAAAACCATTATTGAGGAAAATATTCTTTATACTTTTGAAAATATTTTTTTACACGAAATGGTTTAAAAAGTTAAAAGAAAATATTTTATTTGAAGATGACCTTGTAAGATTGAAAGTAAATCTTCAAGGTAAAAATTCATCATGAACTATTAAAAATCAATTAATACCATATAATATAAAAATAATATTCTTCCCATACTTTTTCTAGAAAAGTCAAAAAGTACATCATTAGGAGAACTATAAAATATTACTTTATAACATATTCTTAAAAAATCATCCATGGGTAAATATGACTTTAAAAACTGTAGAATAATAGTTAAAATATCATGTAAAACAATTCTAAGAAACTGGGACAAGGAAGATAAATGTACCACACTAAATAATTCTATATGAAATGTCTTGAAGAGTAATAATATTTTTAAATAGATTTAAAAAAGTATAAAGGATGATTTTAAAAACACACTAAAACATAAAAAAATTCTTTATAATAATTTTCCATGAAAATGAGCGTAAGATATCATTTAAAAAAAAATTCATATGTAAAATAGTCATCAAACAATTCCATGTGCCCCAAACTACATTGAAACATTCATGTCATGATATCCATAAAATAATTACATTAAACTAATATTAATATAGAATTTAAATAAGTAAATTAATGATATAATATTTAAAATTGAATTATATACTCCTCATGGAAGAACATAGGTTCATATCAAAACATGTGTTTTAATGAAGGAAAATTGGGAAAAAACTATATTACTTATTTGGTAACTTTTGAACCGTAAAACCCCATGAAATAGACATCATAAAGTTGATATATAAATACACCTAAACTAAATTATAAAATTAATATAATACATTAATTTCCATTATGTACACCACACCCAAAAAATTAATGGTGAATTAGGTATGTATCTCACGGAAATTAAAAGTGGGGTGAAATTCCCTTACCTCACGTTCAACTTCCTTAAAACGTGTTCAAAACTCCATTTTAATAATTATAAATTTATTATTGATCTATCAAAGATGCATATTCATATAAATCATACCATATATGATTTACTTAAGACATTATATTGTCTGTTTATTATTAACTCCTTGATTATGTTACGTTTTAGGGTGATATTTTCGTTATTAGTTGTACATTTTTTGACTAGTTATTATTGATTATCATGATTTAATTATTTCCAGAATATAAAACATGATATTAATATCTTAAAAATTCAATATATATGTATTTATAATAACATTTTATTATAAAAAAATATTTTTCATGGTGACGGTAGGTCGTATGGACACACGAACACAATTTTTGTTTTCTTGTTCTATTGAAAGAACAAAAGTAAATGAAATGTATCTAAATAGTTAAACATATATATAAAATAATTATTGTAGAATTTATATTTCATTAATATCATATATGTCTACTGAAATAGTCCCTAATATATTCCATGTGAAGTGTGAATGAATCACATCACTTTGAGGACATGGTAGTCCAAACGTATACAAATGAAGTTATTGTATATCCACAATATGGAAGGAATGATTTTATGTTTAATTTAACATTTAAAAAATATAAAATAAGTGATTACAAACATATAAAATTTTTATTCAATCATAAAAATAGTTTTAATACCATCAATGAATGCATTAATGGAAAAAAGAACAAAAAACATTATTCACAGAGGTAATTAACCTGCATAACTTGGACTATAATTTCATTTCATTGAATAAGTAGAGATGATAAATGAAATGGATATTAGGAATTACATTATAATCATAATACTGTAGTTTATAGGTGGTATTGGAGTTTGTTGAGCAATGTATTGTTTTCAAACAATTCAAAATAATGTTTTTAAAGGGGGAGATTATTTTAAATAATACTCTGTCTCTTTATGATGATTTTGATGCTCACAAATACCCTTAATTATTTACTAATTATTTCGTTGAGTATTTTGCAGGAATTTATTTCATTTATTTATTGCATATAACGAGATTTCATACTTCATTTATTCCGAGGTCAAGTTTAGCGCGTTCTGGAATCACTGTAGCGCGAGATCAATTTTAGCGCGTACTGGAATCACTGTTCATACCCTACATTAATGAACGTAACGTATGGATGAAAAGTTTACTTTTTATGTTAAAAGAAACGTATGGTTAAAGAACCTTACGTTATTTTTAAACGTATGGTTAATGAACCTTACGTTGTTGAAAATTATTGAAGAAGAACATTACGTTTGGAAGGAACCTTACGTTTTCGTTGTTGGACAAGTATGGAAGAGAAACCGTACGTTAGTTTTCAGTGTTGAGTTTGTTTCTCAAAAGTATGGATCATCAATCTTACTTTTATAATCAACCGTACATTCTTTGATGAGTTGAAGCGAGACAAAGTATGGATGATCAACCCTACGTTTGAATGCTAAAGAGAAAGTATGTATGTTCAACCTTACGTTTGTGAACCCTACGTTTGGAGCCACGTCATCAACCCTACGTTTGGCGTCGGGATATTTTTGACAGACGATATTACCGTTTGCATTGGTCAAACAAGCGGATTATTAGGCGGATTTCGAGCCGATTCTTAAGTACGACTTTGACTGAATCAAAGACGATTTTCAACGGATTACTGATTGATTTAAACGGAGCTTTTTATGCCGATTCCTCAGGGGAGTTACAACGGCTCTGTTATTTCATTTAATATCGCGAATCTAAAGGAGATTTTTATGGATCTATTTATGCGGAAGAATCTCTCAGATTTGAATATATGTTCTATCTTGGAAACTTCGGAGATATATATATACACAGGAAAGTGTGTGAAATTTTTTGATTGATCTTTTAACGAGCAAGAAACAGAGACTGTGAAAAGGCGTTCTTTTCAGGTGATCGAGAAGAAGTGTAAAATCCTTTTTACCGAAAGAAGATCTTGATAACAGATTCACGTGTTCTACATCGACTATCTGTTGTGAATCTACTGCTGCTGAAGTTGTGAAGTTTCTGGTAATATCTATTGCAACTGGATCGACTCAGAACTGTTTTGATTACAGATCTTTATTTTCTGAAGACAACGATCTATCTACTGTCAATTGCATTCTGTTGCAATTGTGAAGAACAATTGGAGAAGTGTTTTCTTTATCGAAACTCTTTTTATTTTTGAGTGATCAGCTTCTCGTTCTAAGCTGTGTGGGTTCGTGTTTGAACCAGGAAGGCTGTGTGTGCCTGAATCTTGTAAAGGTGTCAACTGCCTGTACTCAGTTGTGGACAGGTCTGTGGAAACGAGGACCAGATAGTGAAAATCGCCAAGCTCGTGGATTTGAGCGTTGGTGGAGTGGACTAGGGGCCTTCTGTTCCCCGAACCACTATACATCCGTGTGTTCATGCTTTTACTTTTTCCGCTGCATATTTAATCGAGCAAAAGCATCGTCGACAGAATTTGTCTAAATTGAAGAGATTGTAATAATTTTGAAAAGACACAATTCACCCCCCCTCTTGTGTGTAATCCGTAGATTCAGATCCAACAATTGGTATCAGAGGAGGAGCTTCTTTTTTTTAAAGTCTTATCAAGCTAGAAGTATTTAAAGATTATACATAGTGTATCATGGCTGATATGAGAGAGGGAATGTCAATGGTCAGAGAACCTTACTTTAATGGAGATAATTATGGCTGCTGGAAATCACGTATGATTATTTATCTAAAAAATCTTGGTTACAGAGTCTATTCAAAGATTCTGACTCCCTATGAAATTCCTGAAAATCCCGATACATGGAGTGCTGCTACAGAGGCTGAGTATGACATAAATTCAAAAGCTATGAATGCAATCATCTGTGGTCTAGGACCAGATGAATTTAACAGAGTATCTCAATGCCCGACTGCATATGAAATGTGGCAAACAATAGCTGTTGCTTATGAAGGAACAGATAATGTAAGACAGATGAGATATGCAACTGCTAAGTTAAAATTCGATACTTTCAGAATGATTGAAGGAGAGAGCATCACTCAGATGAATGGAAGATTGACAGAAATTGTCAATAATATAACAGCTCTAGGAGAACCAATCAAGCAGGCTGATCAAGCGTTGAAGGTACTAAGAGTACTTCCTACTCGATGGAATTGGAAGTAAAGGAGAAAAACCTAAGTTATACAAAAATTATTTTGTTCCTAGCACTAAACAGGTTATTTGTAACTTCTGTGGAACAAAAGGTCATATAGCTAAAAACTGTTTTCTAAGACAACCTCAAATATGTGGAATTAAGAAAGCTTATATTTCCAATGATCTATATGATTCAATCAATTTTAAGAAAACAAAGCAAATCTGGATACCCAGATCACTGCTTGCTAACACTCCTGGACCCAACAAAATATGGGTACCAAAGCAATTTGTTTAAATGTCTTTGCAGGTAGCAGGTCACCAAAGAAAGAAAGAAATATGGTATATGGACAGTGGCTGCTCAAGACACATGAGTGGAACTTCAGCTAATTTCTCTTCTCTTATTCGAAAGGAAGGAGGACTTGTCACCTTTGGTGACAATGCCAAAGGAAAGATTATTGGTATTGGAACAGTTGGAGATCCAGAGACAGTCTCAATCAACAAAGTACTTTATGTACAAGGGTTAAAACACAATCTGATAAGTATCTCTCAACTCTGTGATGATGGATACACTGTAGATTTTACTAACAATAGTTGTACTGTTTCTAAAGATAAACTGTTTAAGTTTAGAGCACCCAGAACTGATAATGTTTATACTTTGGATTTGTATTCCTTGTGTAAACAACAAGTAAACTGCTTAACTGCTAATATAAGTGAATCCTGGATCTGGCATAGAAGACTTGGTCATTGCAATATATATGCTTTACATAAATTATCTAAGAAACATCTAGTTTCTGATTTGCCTAGTCTCAAATTTGAAAATGACAGATTCTGTGATGCATGTCAGCTTGGCAAGCAACACAAATCATCATTCAAATCTGTTAATAAAGTTTCTACAACTAAACCTCTAGAACTTATCCATATGGATTTGTTTGGACCTTCAAGAGTAGCAAGTTTAGCTGGTAAATTATATGTTTATGTATTAGTTGATGATTATTCTAGATTTACTTGGATTTTCTTTTTGAAATTTAAAAGTGAAGCTTTTAGTTTATTTAAAGGTTTTTGTAAATCTATTCAAAATGAAAAAGGTTTTAATATAATCTCATTGAGAAGTGATCATGGTGGAGAATTTGAGAACCAGGAATTTAATTCCTTTTGCTCAAACATGGGTATTAAACACACCTTCTCTGCTCCAAGAACACCTCAACAGAATGGGATTGTAGAAAGAAGAAATAGAACTATTCAAGAAATGGCTAGAACTATGTTAAATGAATATAGCCTACCTATATATTTCTGGGCAGAAGCTGTTAATACAGCTTGTTATATAATGAATAGAATTTTAATAAGACCTATTTTGAAAAAGACACCCTATGAAATATGGAATAACAGAAAACCTAAAGTAAATTACTTTAAAGTTTTTGGATGCAAGGTTTACATCTTGAATACCAAAGATAATCTTGGTAAATTTGATCCAAAATCTGATAAAGGTATTTTCTTAGGATATTCTGCAACCTCCAAAGCTTATAGAGTCTATAATAAAAAGTCAAGGATTGTTGAAGAATCAGTTCATGTGAAATTTGATGAATCTGATCCTTTTGAGAAAAGGATAGAACAAATAGATGAACCTGATTCTAATGAAAACTTGAGACTTGAGAATTTAAAGAATGATTTTGAAAATGATATAAAAGAAATTCAGTCCAGTTCAGAAGAACATGATACTGAAGAACCTTTGAATGTAATGCCTAGACAGTCTAGAACCTTAAAGAATCACCCTTTAGAATCTGTGATAGGTGACTTAGAGACTGGTATTCAAACTAGAAGAAACCTTGGAAACATAGTTGAATTCTCTGCTTTCCTATCCCAACAAGAACCTAAGACCATAGAAGAAGCCTTAGATGATGAGAGCTGGGTAATAGCAATGTAGGATGAATTGAACCAGTTCAAGAGAAATAAGGTTTGGGAATTAGTTGAAAGACCACATGATTATCCAGTAATAGGAACTAAATGGGTCTTTAGGAATAAACAGGATGATCAAGGGATAATAACTAGAAATAAAGCAATATTAGTAGCTAAAGGATATAATCAAGAAGAAGGAATAGATTATGATGAGACCTTTGCACCTGTAGCCAGGTTAGAAGCCATTAGAATCCTTTTAGCCTATGCATCTTATATGAATTTTCAATTATTTCAGATGGATGTTAAATCTGCCTTTTTAAATGGATATTTAATGGAGGAAGTTTATGTTGAGCAACCTCCTGGTTTTGAAAATTCTCAAAAACCAGATTCTGTTTTCAAACTTACTAAAGCTCTTTATGGCCTTAAACAAGCACCTAGAGCTTGGTATGAAAGACTAAGTTCTTTTCTTTTGAAAAATGATTTTACTGTTGGACTAGAAGATCCAACACTATTTAAGAAAACTGTGAAAAATAATGTTTTGTTGGTTCAAATTTATGTTGATGATGTAATTTTTGGATCGACCAATAAAATTCTTTGTCATGAATTTTCAGAATTAATGCAAAAAGAATTTGAAATGAGTATGATGGGAGAATTAAATTTCTTTTTGGGTCTTCAAATATTTCAAAAAGATTTTGGAAATGTTTTAAATCAATGCAAATACATTACTGATTTACTTAAGAAATTTGGACTTGAAAACAGCAAGACATTTACAACTCCTATGTGTACTAATATAAAACTTGATTTGGATGAAACTGGAAAATCAGTGGACAACAAGTTATATAGAGGTATGATTGGTAGTTTGTTATATCTTACTGCTAGTAGACCAGATATAATGTATTCAGTATGTCTTTGTGCTCGATTTCAATCAAATCCCAAAGAATCCCACTTAACTGCTGTTAAAAGAATTTTTAGATATTTAAAAGGTACTATTTATCAATCTCTGCTTTATCCAAAAACCTCTGATTTTAATTTAATTTCATATTCAGATGCTGACTTTGGAAGCTGTAGATTAGATAGGAAGAGTACTTCAGGAACATGTCACTTTTTAGGAAAGTCTTTAGTATCATGGTCTAGTAAGAAACAACACTCAGTTGCCCTGTCAACAGCCGAGGCAGAATATGTGTCTGCAGGTAGTTGCTGTGCACAGGTGTTGTGGATGAAAAACACTCTTATGGACTTTGGATTAAATTTCAATAATACGCCTATTTTATGTGATAATACTAGTGCAATTAATATTTCAAAAAATCCTATTAGTCATTCTAGAACTAAGCACATTGATATAAGACATCACTTTTTAAGAGATCATGTGTTTAAAAAGGATATATTTTTAGAATTTGTAAATACAGAAAATCAATTAGCAGATATTTTTACTAAACCACTTCCCACGGCAAGGTTTGAATTTATTAAGGGGGAGTTAGGTTTATTTAATTTTAAATAATTTATTTTTAAATCTTATTCTGTTTTCGAATTCTGTTTAATTTTTTGTTTCCCGCTATAAGTAATTTTATTTTGTTTTAAATAAAAGTAATGATTAGTGATTACACGGGAATCAAGGCCGTCAGAACCGTTTCACCTTCTAAACTGTTTCACCTTTTTCGGAAACCCTTTCGAAAAACCTAAACTCGCACATCTGCTCCAAAACCCTTTTCTGAATCTTCAAACCCTAAACTTACGAACCTTCAGAAATCGTTGTTGGAATGGCAAAAACTAAGAATCCTGATGAAGCCGAGAGCAGTGCTGCAAAGAAATCTAAAGTAGTTCGTCGGAAAATACTGCAAGGTAAAGTCATCGATTTAGAGTGGCTGTTTGAAACTAATTTACTGTTGAAGCAAGCGTTATCGTTTCAAAGCCTTGAGCAAGCTTTTAATAGTGAAAATTCTGAGTTTCTTTATGAGGCAGAAATGAGACATTTCTTTAGAACTGTTCAGTTTAGCCTTGGAGATACGGAGGACAGTTTGTTGGCTCAAATAGAGGATAAGGACTTTTCCATATCATCTGTAGAGATAAGTCAAATTCTTAACTGCCCTCATGAAGGAGTTTTTCATTTCGATTTACGGAATATTGGAGATTCTGTACATAAGTCTGAAGACATTATGTCTTTTCTATTTGGAACCAGAGTGATAAAGAAAATGCTTATTAAAGATTTGGAGCCCGATCAGAAAATCTTGGTAAAGTTTGTTCAGACTGGTTTAGCACCAAGGATGGCTGAGATGGAGAAAATTCTATACCCTGACATGTACATAATGTATCTTCTGATGTGTGATATTAAGTTTAATTTTCCTCAGTTTATGATAAGATATCTGAGATACTGCTGTCAGAGTGAAGCAAGAATGACCTTTTTCCCTTATGGAAGGTTCATTTCTTTGTTTTTGTTTAAAAGAGGAATGATCAGATTGGTCGATGCTGGGGTGAAATGTCACCACAGTAATGTTTTTAATGCTGGGACTTTGAGGAAAGTCGGATACTTCTGGAGCACTATTAATGGAAAACTATTACCTGTTGGAGCTGAGGAAGACTCGGAGAGTGCTCAGGCTCAACCTACTAAGTCCAAGGAGGGACAAGCAGAATCAAGGGTTAGTACAGTGGCAAGGAGAATTCGCTTTGAAATGGAGGAAGTTGAGGAAGAGAGAAGTCAGGAAGGACTTCAATCTAGAAGGAAGAGGTCAATTGATGAAGAAATTATCTCTCCTGCCTTGAAATCCTCTGAACCGGTAATTTCTTATTCCTTTGTGAGAGAAGCTGTTGTGGAGCAGACTGCACCGATAGAGGAACCAGCAGCTCAACCGGAAATCCAAAAAGAACCTCAATCTGCTGCTGTGGCTGTTGAAAATGTAATACAACAAGAACAACCTATGGAGGCAGTGCCTGGTGAAGAAGTGGCCCGACCTCAAGATTTACATGAAGATATTGTTCTTAATCATTCAGTAGAAGTCAGAGAGACTACTGTTTGTGATGAACATACTTCTGAAGCTAATACAGAAGTACTTCAGGAAGATTTTTCAGTGGAAGAATTTCAGGCTTCAAAAGCTAGTTCAGTGGATCAACCTTGTCAGGACAAGGACAAAGAACAATCAGATGCAGATTCTTTACCACTTGCCTTGCCTCATCAACCTATTTCTGGACATGAGAATAGAGCACAGGGTGCCCCTGATTTGAGAAAAGAAGAAGTTGTTGAGTTGTACAAGCGTATCTCTCAGTTGGAATCTGAGAATGATAGTCTCAGAAATTCTCTGAACTTAGAGCAGTTGAAGTTTCAGAAGCTGAAAGAATGTACTGTTTCAAGACAGGAAGTAGATTTGTTTAAGACTGATATGTTGCATGCTGTTGATCAGTTAAAATCAGAGATGGTAAAGAAAGATGATTTGGCTGAGATGAAGATTTACATGGAGAATAAATTTGAGTCTGTTGCAAACAATGCTTTGAGTGGATCAGGTTCTTCACCTGATTTGATTCGAAGATTTCAAGCAATTACAGGAGCACTAAGCAATATGAGTGACAGATTACACGATCTTCAGTGTAATAGTGCCCCTTTGTCAGTTTTTCTGGATAATCAGAAATTTTTAGTGGATCAGTTGACATCTGGAGAGCAACCGATTAGGATTCTTTTGAATCAGTTATCAGAGAAGCTGACTCTTTTTGTTTAAAAAGAAGAAAGAATGCATGAGTTTTTCAGAGTAAATTTGATTGAAGATATTCATATGACTCAAGAGAACAGAGATCTTATCATCAAGTTAGGAGATGGGATGATGAAGAGGCTCAGATAACAGTTTACAGAGATCAAGACCGTGATTCAAAGGAGATAGACACCTTTTTCCCTGTCTTATCAATGAACCTTGATTCCTCTGTATATCACAATCATTTATATATATAACAGCTTGTGAATGAAAATTCTTTCCTGATTTCTTTTTTTGTTGTTGTTGTTTATTGATTTATGATTAAGTTAGCCAGTATAACAAATTCACTTATTCATACACAGTTAATTATAGCATTTACTTATAGTTCAGTGCAATATTGAATGTGTTCAAATCCGTAATTTTTCATTCTTTTTGATATCACAAAAAGGGGGAGAATTTGGATAAACACAACATTTAAATTCATTTGTTTCCTATGAATCCTATGAAGAAATTTGGATATATGGGAGAAGACATTTATCTTTTATTTATTTTTTGGCTGAAAATTTATTTTTATGGGGGAGAAATTTTATTATAGTTAAATATTGTTTTAATCCTTTCAGAATTCTAAAAATTTTATAAAACTAATTTTTCAATAAAGATTGCAATTAAATTAGTTCTATTATTTTATGGGTTTTGTGATCATCAAAAAGGGGGAGATTGTTGAGCAATGTATTGTTTTCAAACAATTCAAAATAATGTTTTTAAAGGGGGAGATTATTTTAAATAATACTCTGTCTCTTTATGATGATTTTGATGCTCACAAATACCCTTAATTATTTACTAATTATTTCATTGAGTATTTTGCAGGAATTTATTTCATTTATTTATTGCATATAACGAGATTTCATACTTCATTTATTCCGAGGTCAAGTTTAGCGCGTTCTGGAATCACTGTAGCGCGAGATCAATTTTAGCGCGTACTGGAATCACTGTTCATACCCTACGTTAATGAACGTAACGTATGGATGAAAAGTTTACTTTTTATGTTAAAAGAAACGTATGGTTAAGGAACCTTACGTTATTTTTAAACGTATGGTTAATGAACCTTACGTTGTTGAAAAGTATTGAAGAAGAACATTACGTTTGGAAGGAACCTTACGTTTTCGTTGTTGGACAAGTATGGAAGAGAAACCATACGTTAGTTTTCAGTGTTGAGTTTGTTTCTCAAAAGTATGGATCATCAATCTTACTTTTATAATCAACCGTACGTTCTTTGAAGAGTTGAAGCGAGACAAAGTATGGATGATCAACCCTACGTTTGAATGCTAAAGAGAAAGTATGTATGTTCAACCTTACGTTTGTGAACCCTACGTTTGGAGCCACGTCATCAACCCTACGTTTGGCGTCGGGATATTTTTGACAGACGATATTACCGTTTGCATTGGTCAAACAAGCGGATTATTAGGCGGATTTCGAGCCGATTCTTAAGTACGACTTTGACTGAATCAAAGACGATTTTCAACGGATTACTGATTGATTTAAACGGAGCTTTTTATGCCGATTCCTCAGGGGAGTTACAACGGCTCTGTTATTTCATTTAATATCGCGAATCTAAAGGAGATTTTTATGGATCTATTTATGCGGAAGAATCTCTCAGATTTGAATATATGTTCTATCTTGGAAACTTCGGAGATATATATATACACAGGAAAGTGTGTGAAATTTTTTGATTGATCTTTTAACGAGCAAGAAACAGAGACTGTGAAAAGGCGTTCTTTTCAGGTGATCGAGAAGAAGTGTAAAATCCTTTTTACCGAAAGAAGATCTTGATAACAGATTCACGTGTTCTACATCGACTATCTGTTGTGAATCTACTGCTGCTGAAGTTGTGAAGTTTCTGGTAATATCTATTGCAACTGGATCGACTCAGAACTGTTTTGATTACAGATCTTTATTTTCTGAAGACAACGATCTATCTACTGTCAATTGCATTCTGTTGCAATTGTGAAGAACAACTGGAGAAGTGTTTTCTTTATCGAAACTCTTTTTATTTTTGAGTGATCAGCTTCTCGTTCTAAGCTGTGTGGGTTCGTGTTTGAACCAGGAAGGCTGTGTGTGCCTGAATCTTGTAAAGGTGTCAACTGCCTGTACTCAGTTGTGGACAGGTCTGTGGAAACGAGGACCAGATAGTGAAAATCGCCAAGCTCGTGGATTTGAGCGTTGGTGGAGTGGACTAGGGGCCTTCTATTCCCCGAACCACTATACATCCGTGTGTTCATGCTTTTACTTTTTCCGCTGCATATTTAATCGAGCAAAAGCATCGTGGACAGAATTTGTCTAAATTGAAGAGATTGTAATAATTTTGAAAAGACACAATTCACCCCCACTCTTGTGTGTAATCCGTAGATTCAGATCCAATAGAGTTATCATGAATTTATTGATGAAGGGTTGATGAGAGAGTAGAAAAAGAAAAGAAATTATTAGTGGTACAATGGAAAATTTAACTCTTGAATATCACCTCCTTGAGAGACAATTAAGTTCCTTGTATTTGGTCTTTTGTGATCCCATAAGCACTTTTACGTGGGGAGAGTGAGTTAGAGAGGTGTTTAAGATATTTTAGGAGCTACAAGGCTCTTTGGTTCGTAATGGGGTGGTGATGGGTGGTATTTATACTTTAGGAGAGGTGGGTTTAAGTGTTTAAATAATGAATATTTAATATTTAAAGTCATCCATTTTGTTATGACATTAAATTAAACAACATTTAATGGTAATTAATATTTTTGAGGAAGTATAGGGTCTATACACACTTCAAAAAACCTTTAAATGTTGTAGTTTTTGTTATTTTAAACCTTTACCCTTTTAACTTTAACATGTTTCATTTTTTAACCAATACCGTGGTAAATATGTTTTCTTATCATGGTAGCTATTTTATAAGTAAAAATTAAATTGAACATAAAACCTAGTTTTTACCATATAAATCCAAATTTGGAGTTCATTTTACATTATTTTATAAACATAATTATAAAAATTATATTTAAAATGAATCTCGTGGATACAATGAAAAAGCAAGTTTTTAAAGTGAAACGTTCAAAAGTATAAAATGTTTTTTTTCTCAAATTTCAATGTGAAATTAATTAAAATGACATAATTTTTTTATTCATCATTTAAATATTAATACTTTAAAATTATTTTTACATTTAATTTAACTATATACATAAAGTAGACTAAAATACAGTTTTGAACTTAAATGTAGTATTTTTCACTATTAATCCAATTATAAAGTTCTCAAATAATTAAAAATCAACCATCCTACATAATATATTATATCTCTATTTCAAATAATTGTTTTTTTTATTTCAGAATTCTAAAAGATTCATAATATATATTTAAAATGTATTCTACATTAAAATGTGGTAAAATTACCCTTTGGAAAAATATAGTGTTTTATGCGTAAAACTGGGTTTTTCTTTATCTTAAGGTAATAAAATCTATTAGATTAATATCAAAATAAATATTTTTTTTATAACATATATATTTTGTTAGTATCATTCACTAATTATTATTAATTTAATTTGTCAAGGTAAAAATGTCTTTAGGAGAGTAAAAATAAAACTATTTCCTTTATAATCAATTGGTATATATTTCCATATATAATTAATTAGTAACCAATGAATTAATATTATAAAACATACATTTTCACAAGTAATTTAATACAATTCATAATCGCTAATTTAAACTCTAATTTATATATCACAATATATTAAATAATAATATTTTAACAATATACTATTGTTCAATAAAACTCGATCTTATGTGTAATCCAAGATAATGAAGTTGTTTGAAATTGTGTTTAATATAAATGATAGAAATAGTGTTGCATATTATGCATGTTAATAAGGTGTTTTTTGCAGCACATGCTTATATTGGTGTTGCGTGTAACACAAGCATATCTTGGTGTGGCGTATAACGCAATAAAAATATAATGTT
Source organism: Viscum album (assembly GCA_963277665.1). Classification (NCBI taxonomy): domain Eukaryota; kingdom Viridiplantae; phylum Streptophyta; class Magnoliopsida; order Santalales; family Viscaceae; genus Viscum; species Viscum album. The sequence continues at coordinate 465,084,009 of OY728151.1, forward strand.
TTTTGTATAAATAAATCATTATTTTTTATTGTGTGAAATGAAAAATATCTAGAAGATTAAATTAATTTGGGGGAAAAATATTTTACAAATTCATTGGGTGTTACATTCTACACCCCCTAAAATTAATTTAAAATTCAAAATTCTCCTAGGTTATTAAAATATAAATAATTGATAGTTTCTTTCATAGAAACCCACATCTTAAAAACAAATTCTAAAACTTCCTTTTAAAAAGGTGTAGTTAGAAAATAAAGGATACCCACATTAAATCATAACTACGATTCTACATAGTATAGTATACGTGATGATTTGGGCATAGAGAAAAATCAGAAATAATCATAGATATATCTAAAGACCACTAATCACAAGAAAGTGGGTGATCTAGAGAATATTAACAATCAAAAAACCATAAAATAAATTAGAATGAAAGAGGTCATTGATATCATCAGTAATTATGAGAAATGTACAAGATCTTATTTCAATACCATTTTCATAATGTTGAATAATTTTTATGAAAAGACATACTTACTTGGTTTCAAAACAACCTCACCCTTCGTTGTCCCTCGATCATTTTCCACTTAATCTCTTAATCCAAGATATGAAGTTGAATCTTATCATTATTTTTGTATTATCATATCATGAAATCCATAAATATATTTATAGGTCATTCCATATAACTTTAACACTAAAAAATGGTTAGTACAAGTTATGAAATATTCATAAGTGGGCTTATAGTGAGATAATACAATAATCTAACAACATCATCTAAGGTTTTTCTTAAACTTTCCATAAATGTGTAACCTTACATTCCTTCCAAAATATAAAAAAACAAAACATTAAAAAGAAGTTAACTAGATTGGATTAATATATATCTCCCATATATCATAAGGAAATTCATGGTTATCACATTCTAAATATGTGAATATCTTAATCATGTATTATTTTGAAACATGGAAATAATCTAAATTACCATACATTATTTTTGAAAACAGGAATGTTTCCTAATTAAAAGGTTTATTGTATATATTCCATGAGTCCCAAATAATTTTAAACTTTATCCATGATATCGAAAACCACTTTTCAACAAATCCTTAATTAGTCACAAGGAAATATATACCATCCAATTTACATATTCATGTAACACAAATCATTATCCCAACATCATTATCATAAAATAAGAAACATATTATGTGTTATTTTTTACCTTAATCATCACCTTACTACCTCAATTGCTTTTCATGGTTACTAGAACCATTCAACATATTCTTTTAAATCATTATGTAATAACTACATTAGACCAATCTATAGATGTTTCATTACTCGGTAATACCATAAAAGTAATTCTACAATATTATTCCTGAATTCCATTATGTAAATATACAATCATTCCACCACTTTTTTTTGTCATACTCTATATCTCCTATAGTTATCTAATGAGATTTCTCCTTGTCCCTTAGCTTAAGCAGTTTTTGACATCAATCATCATCACTAGCCCTTGGGTTCAGACAATGGTTAGAATAATTCCCATTATCTTTATACTTGTAGCACTAAAGCACTAAAGGTGTATTTTGAGCATCTTTTTCTCCATTCACATCATTATCTAACTTCCTCCCTTCAGTTCGACAATCAAATTTCTGAAAAACATCCATTTAAAACATTAAATATTTATTATTCCATTTAATGTAATTTCCTCTATACTTATTCCCACACAAAGAGTATAAATAAATGCTCATCTTCATCTCTTTAAGTTTTTTATATTTTCTATTAAACTATGTATACCTTTTCTTTTCAATGCCCTAACATTGATACATGACTCCAACCTCTATTTCAAACATTATTTAATCAACTAGAACCACTTCATAGCTACTAATGTATGTTATGGATAACACATTTTAGAGGCTTGGATTAATCCACTGAAGAACCTATCAAATTTTATTCTAGGTTGGATGATAATTCATGATGCCTAAAATACAAGTATTGTTAAATTAGCCTCAAAGATACCGATAGATTCATCATACATTTTTTTAAAATGATGAAACTATTTCTCAATCTTGCTAAAATACATCCAAGTAAAGTACTTATTTAAAAATATGTTCATGAACTAGTACAAATACATAGATTCAATTTCATCATTGTAGATGCTGAAATCCACCAAAGGCCCTGGAACAAAATTCGGGTAAAACTGAAAGTAGATTTAGACAAAATGAACTGGCATGGGACTCGACAAAGGGTGGTGTGAAAAACCATAGGTGTGCTCGTAATGATGACCTACGTTGAATCAAATTATGTGCACAAGATGTTCAGTGTACGTCGCATGGAAAGTTCCACTCAATCGATAGAGGGCTTGGGTTTTCCATGTCGACTGAATTTTGTACACCACAGTGGCTCCCAATCACCTATAAATAGAAGGGAACCCCCTCACTTGTGGGTAGAGGAATTAAAATTGTCTCCCCTATGCACAATCCACCTCTTCAACATGAAAAAGATGGATTTTAGGTACAAAAATTTCCGCGACAGGTCTCCCAGGGGTTCACCTTCGCGCGAAACCCCTAGGGTTTGACCCTCTCCAAGGTCCTTTTTTGTTTGGCCAGTTGCACAAAATTTCATTTACTTTCACAAAAACCTTGGCTGTTTTCACATAAAACCTCATCAAATAGTGTTCACACCTCCTTTATCTGCTCAACCCAACTTTTTTCAAGCACCAATTCCCATTTGCACGCCTAATGCGCGCAAACCCCCTCTTTTGTGCACAATCCTCCTTGTGCACTCCATGTGTCATCCTTAACCTAAGGCAACATGTCTGATCCCCACTTATGCGCATCACACCTAAATCATTCACCATTCACCTATATGACCCTACAGGTCTTTTCAAATAGATTTCAAGTTCTATTTAGCGGTGCTTTACATTGGATTGATTAGCCTTATGGGTTTTCACATAGGCACACTAATGGCTATTTCTTCTTCAAATAGAAATTCTAACATGGGAACCTAATTGGATCCCTCCACAAAACCCCCTCACTAGGGAATTACCATTACCTTCCCTTCATTATGGGTTAATGCGTACAGGTTATGTAAGTCCTAAGGGTGCAGAGTGAACCCACCTCTTCTAAGCTGTAGAACATTAAACTACCAAGAACATTTTTCCTCATCACATGATGTTAAATTGTGGTATCACCCCGTGCATCACACGTTGAGTTCCCTATCACAGACATTCACTATGCCCTCTCTTATCCACAGGAGTGACATCTTCTTCACATGGAATGAGAGCCACTCTACTGGAGCGGCGCCTATCCATGGGGAAGGGAAACCATCTTAGTGTAAGATCGTATCCTTTCTTATTGGAGACAACACCTCAACTCTTCCTTTGTTCTTTGGTTCCAAAGACCAGAGGAGATATGGGCACGTGGACCTTTGTTATCCCATCCCTCTCCCTCTGGGCTTTGTCGCCATCGGGCCTCCATCCTGATGTTAGTCCCAATCACCATCTCCCTAGGCCTATAAGCATGTGTAAGACCCTATTTCTTCATTGGGCTGCTAACCACATGTAACCCTCGTCCTACTTCCCACGTATGCACCTTTCACGATGTGATTGTCAGGTCTTTGCTGCCACTTTTTTTCTCACACTAAGCATGACTCGCTTGGGCTTAGAGTAAGCATTGACCATGAAATCTTTCTTGGTCTGCCCTATATTGTAAGACCCAATCCCTCATCTCTAAATATGTGGACATTTTTCCTTTCCTCCTAGGTAGGGTATGTAGGATGCCTCTCTAAGGTTCAATGCCAAAACCTACTTGTCCCAACCCCTTCACATTGGTTCACCATTATCTTGCATGATGTTAAACTATGTCCACCATCAGAACTACATGGACTTTGATCCTTTCCTCCTAGGCAGGGTATGTAGGAAGCCTCCCTAAGGTTCAAGCACCACACCCATCAGTCCTGACCATTTCATGTCGTTCCACCCTCATCCTGCATGACATTAAACTATATTCCCATTTTCATCCTGCAAGACATTAAACTATACCCTTTCAAACTATGTGGGCTTTAATCCTAGTCTCTTATACAAGGTACATAGGAAGCCTCCCAAAGTTCTAGCTCCAATTGACGGTAATCCACTGTGTTTCCTAATTGACAGTAATTCATTATGTCCCTCAATTGACAGTAATCTGTTGTGTTCCCTAATCGATGGTATGATTTTGTGTTCCCCAGTCTATGGTAAGACGTTTTTTCCCTAATTGACAATAAGAAATTGTGTTTACTAATTGACAGTGAGTCATTGTGTTCCCCAATCATCAGTAAGTTGGTGTACTCCATCCAACAATAAGTTGTTGTTAGCCCCATACGATGGTAATCCGTTGGGAGATGAACTACGTGGGTGTGATCCCTGTCTCCTATACATGGTATATAGGAATCCTCCATGAGGTCCAACCGCATGAATTAGTAATGTTTGGTGTTTCCCATATTAGGAACAACATCTCTTGTCTTCCCCTAGGCATCAGACCAACCCAGGATACAATCCATGCTTAATCCCTAGTATATCATTGCATCGTTGTCCTATGTGTTCACCCAAATTCAATACACCATCCTGAACTACATAAACATTGATTCCCTTTCATGGGGAAACATAGGAATCCTCCATAAGGTTCAATCCCATCACCCATGTCTCATATTGGTCTTTCCCTCAAGCTTATGTGTTTCAGGAAGGTCATGCCCCAACGTGATGGTTCCACTTCCTCCTGGTCCCATCCATATAAGTCACCACCTTAGGTGTCCCATCGCCCCACTGAACTATGTAGACATTTATTCCCTGCCATTGGGATATGTAGGAAGTCTCTTTGAAGCCCAAGACCAACATCATTGTCACCCTCGCATCAGCTCCATCTCATTCTGCATCCACTCTCAACAATCTGTATCAATCATGATTCTTACCTGGGCCACCACATCCCAGTTAGATCATGTCACCCACTTTCGTGATGCTCCTAGCAGAAATCGGGTAACTAACCATGCGTTATCCCCGGCATTAGTGTTCTCTCTAAGGGTTACACCCATCTGATCCACTTCTATTGGTGTTCTGATCAGTCTGATCCATCCTCCCTAGACGCTAAACTCGTGGCATACCCCACATTCGATGAGTGATGCCTTGGACTTATCCGCCCTTGAGAATCCCTATCATAAGAGGAAGAAACCCAGACACACTAGTGTTCTAGTGTCCAGACATTCCAGTGATGTCTAACATGTCTACTCCCAAGAATGAAGGTTTTTTCCCTAGATGGACCCCTTGGAATGTCCTTGCAGAAGTAGCATAATTAACCAGCATCCATGAAGACATGACACTGGGATGAGTTTCAAGGAAAATTTCTTAAGTATATAAGGAAGACACAAAGTAGACAACATGTTCTGAAGAGGAATCCACTAAAGGAGAAATAGGCATCCCATCATCCCTTTTTGATTTAGGAGCAAACATCCCGGAATAATCAACAGATGCCACCCACCATTGGAATGTAGGAATGTGGGGAAGCAACTGTGCATCCTCCTAAATAGATGGATGCAGGCCCCAGAGAAAGCATCGAAAACCGAAATGGTGAACCTGATGTGAAGTTATTCTCCTCAATGTAGGTATTAGTAGTTCTTGAGACATCAGTGGATTGACATGTCACTGGATCCATGTATTCGGCGCTAGGTCGCGCCAAAAACTATTGTGGGCCTAGCATAAAACTCACCAAAAATTGGGTCTGTTGAATGTTGGACATCCCGGTATATGATGTTGTCAGTGCAGATCATTCTTACTAACTGTGGAAGATGGAATGGTGTTGGTGCACTGGACGTCGCTTTCCCCTTTTTAGTACTAATGGTTAAATCTTCCTGCTTTTCATGACCCAACATGCTATGATTGGAAATCAATCACCACAAACCCCCCAACGCAGGGGTAGGGGCAATTTCAACACAAAAACCTTACGTGGCCTCATCCCTCCCATGGCAGCCTCCACGTCCATGGTTTCTGGGAGCCAACACTGTAACATCCCAGGTAATTAAAGAATAAATAATTTTCATATTTATTAATATTAGAGAATTAAATATGAATTTTAATTAAAAGGGGTTGCTATGTTCGATAGCGTACCTGATACGCAACGATGAGTTTCTTTGAAACTTACGTAGCACACTAGTAATATAATAATATTATGTTAGTTAACAAGTAGCCGTTGTACTGGCGGGAATGAATAGAAATAACTAAAATATGAATAGATATGTTTTTATATGTTTTTACATTTACCCAATAAAAGATAAAGGCTTAAAATACGGAAAGAGTTCAATTTTAGGCTTTTATACTCTAATTTTCACTAAAGGTTCACTTATCACCTTTTAATGGTGAACCGTCATTAAATATAGTTTTGATCACTCTTATACATTCTTTTGGACCAAATAAAACTTTTATTAAGAATCGGGACATCAAATTTTACTTTGTGTAATTTTTGGTACCTTTCTGATAAAGTTCATTTTTTTTATGAATAGTGTAAAATGTTGCATTTTAATTCAAAACCTCTTTTTGATCTAATTTATTTATATTATTAGATTATCTTTTGAATTGGTTTTAAAGTGAAATTAGAAAATATTTTTACCATTTTATCTAATGGTGGTCATTGGAATCAATTTCACTTTGAAATTAGACTTAAACTGGTGTCAATCTTTTGATACTTATTGTTTTGTAAAAACACGCTATTTGCCCTGGCAGCGGGAATTAATTATTAAATTAATTAATGTGACTCATATGATTTGAATTTTGTAAAATGGACTTCATTTTTGAATTCGGAATATCAAATATAGCTTAGGGTGAATTTTTGGTAATTTTCTGAAAAACTTCAATTTTTGATGAATAGTGAAACCACTAAGTGGTAATCAAGCAAACTGATTTTTCAGTTAAATGAAATTTTACCACTAATGTGTATTGAATTTTGAAAATCCGACATACATGGTTGTCATTAAGAAGTAAAATGTGGTTCAATGAGATTAAAATAATTTTTTGGTGAATAGTAACTTATTAAGTTTTTAATCGCGATTAGTGGTAATTAGTGTAGTTTAAGGAATAAATAATGCTTTAATAATATAAAATGACCTAGACACATGTCCCAACCTTATTGGTTGTGTCATGGCAGACCAAGACAAGCCATGTGTCAACTTGGGGACCCCATGGATCCACTTTTGTTGGGAAATGACATAAATTACTTTTTATTTAATGTTAAAGTGAAAATGACACAAACATAATATGTTTTACGAAAACAATTTTTAAGTGGGGTTATACAAGTCCAAAATTTGATTATAAATAGTCATTGGAAATCTAAAAAGATTTAATATATCATAGTATTTGTTTTTTAATTTTTAGACATTAAATAAATTTAATTATTTATGACATAATAATGATGCAGCGATGACATCATTATTTGACGATTTAAACAAAATAGAAAGATAATGTAAAATCTATGAACTACACATGTCCAAAACCAATTGGATGAGTGGATTTCGAACCATTATCACCTTATCCACGAATTCTATCAATGTGGGACCTTTTAAAACCGAAACACATTTTCAAATAAAGTAATGTTTCTTTACATTCCAAAAGTGCCCCTCCTCTCCTCTTATAAAAGGCCCCCACCTCTACCTCATTTCACACACTCTTCAAGCCATTGGCTCGGCCAACCCCTGCCCATTTGCTCTCTCCACATCCCTCTACTCATCCTAGAGGATTTACTTTGGGAAGAATCCTTTCAAAGGAAGCCTTTAGGCTCAAACCAAAAGGAGTTACACTTTTTAAGGTAATTCATTCTCTAATGTTCATTTGTTTTATTTTGCTTCTCCAACCCCCTAAACTCTTTTTATTTACTTCTTTTGTAACAAAACCAGTATCTTCAATATACTAGGATGTTGTTATAAGATTTATTTGAGCTACACTTCCACACAACTACATCAAATGGTTAAAGAACATAAGGTTTCCGTGGATGGCGAAATTCTGCCTCCCGAAACGATGATTGTTCAACACTCATTTAACACCTTCAAAGGTGGCCATTATGATGTCACTATTTTTATATATGATATATAATATGTTTATGTTTTCATTAAGCTTCTGTTTTTTTTCATTTTGGGCATACCTTTATGGTTTCCATTATGGGTAAAACACGATATCTTCATTTTAGGAAGTGCGGACTACCGCCTCCTAAAAGTGATTTGATTCGTTAATACCATATGTGGGATGTGTAAAGGATAAAGTTAATGATATTATATATGTTATTATACTGGAGTTATAACATACTCTTATACCATTATGAATCCATTCCATGAAATATGAAATAGAAATGGAAGTAGCGTTCATGCGTACGTACGGCTTACCGTCTCCATGAACGGTGCATTTCATTTCTTACCTCTAAATGATTATGTAATATTAAAAATGCATGTAAGTACTGGATATATATGACATATATGATATCTACATCATGAATACCATTATGGATATAATGAACCTTTGACCAAATTAACAACATGTAAGTGTAATAAGTTTATTTTTGACTTAAGAACCAAATACCGACAAAATAAACGTTATTGACTTAACTGATTACATGATGTTCATAACATGGTATAAAAGGAATAATGAACTTGGAAAAGATTCATAATCAAGTAGAGATTAACTAAAGTTTATTATTCAGGAGTTTAAAGAACGGTCGGGTCAAGTCAGATACGAGGTATGGGAACTTCTTAACCCAATTTCCATTCTTTGGGTTAATCTCCTACTTTCAAATTATGTCATTATATTATTATGTCGTATCTTGTATTTGTACTTTATTTATGTGTACTTATAGTGAATACACATAATGTATCTATTTTATTTTAAAAATTATCTTTGTATGGGACTTCGTCTCAATCTCCTTTCATTGAGGCATATTTTATTTTATACACAACTTTCTTTCATATGGTGTATAAACCCCTTTGAATTTTACGTTTATTCAAAAGGAATCTTTTTTACGAAGCGTTTACTAAACGACAAAAGGGAATGTTTTTTTCGTACGTATGCGGCGACAACGACTTCTCCGCCGTCGTAACCGTTATTTGAGTTTTGGCTTTCTCTACAAGCCATACCTTCTTTTTTAAAAGAAAAATAAATACCATGTTTTACTTTGGTATTGAAAATGGTTTTCATAATGTTTTTATATCAATGTGTTGTATTGATATCTCGTGATTGAAATGTGGAAATTTTATGTTTCCTTTATGCATGTTTTATGTGATATGATTATGTTATGGTTCTTGGGCATTATTATGAAAACGGGTGGTTCCGTGATAAACTAAGGGCGGGTGAGCCCGTTATAGCTCTCCAATGCATTGGGTAACGCGAAGGAGTGAAACGTTAAGGTTTCTCCGAAGAGATTTTAGGGAATATACTGTGATGGGTATTCCAAACGTAACCAAGAGGGTTACTCCCTACGTAAGAATGTTATGAATGGCTCAAGTTACCTTTACGTATTATGATTTATATGATTTATTCATGTTTTTATGAGGTATGTTAAAGTGTCTATGTTTTATGGGTAAAGTATGATTTCATTCTTATTTATATATGAACTCATGTTTCCTTTCCATGTTTTTTTTATAACCCATACTGAGTTTTTATGCTCATCCCAAGTTTTTGAAATGTTTTTCACAGGTCAAGGGAAAGGTACATGATAAGATGATAGAGTCAAGGATGTGTCAAGAATTAATCCATGTTTTTTTATTTTAAATGTGTTCCCATTGATGGGAATGAAGAATACTATCTTTATGTAACCACTTTGTTTATATGTGGAATGTAATGCAAGTTTTATGATCTAATTCTCTAAAACTCTAAACCCGAAAAGATCCTCAATGTGTAATCTTGTAATAACTCAAGATTAAGTAAGGTTTAAGGCTGGGGCCTTATAGTTGGTATCAGAGGTCGGTTTAGACAACTTTAGGAGTTAGAAAAGTGTTAAATTATAATATGATTTAAATGATATAGCATTTACAGATTACCATGTTGCTTCGCCTAAGATATTTCGGTGTTCAGAATGGTTTTCCACAGAGGAAACAAAGCAGCTATGTTGGGACGACATCAGGAGGAAGACAGCCTTCCAAATCAGCAACCTGAGATGGTCGGAATCGGAACTGAACAGTTTGTTGCAGTGATGGCACAGTTGACTCAGGCTATAAATGGTGGTGGTATCCATGCACGAGATCAGCCAGATCAACCGCAGAGGAACATGTCAGTGGTGGAACATTTCATGAGGCAACATCCCCCATCATTCAGAGGATCATCTGACCCTGTGCTAGCTGAAGGGTGGATTAAATCACTGGAGAAGATTTTTGATGTCATGGGGTGTTCAGACAATCAAAAGGTTAGTCTTGCTATTTACCGTTTGGAGGGTGAAGCAGATCAGTGGTGGTCTATGGTTAAAAATATCAGGGACGCCGATGAGATTGATGCTCTTGACTGGGATGAATTCAAAGGTATGTTTCTTGAGAAGTATTTTCCTAAGGCTGTTCGACTTAGGATGGAAAAGCAATTCTTGGAATTGAGGCAAGAGGAAGACTCAGTGGCTGCCTATGAAGAAAGTTTCACTCGATTGGCAAGGTATGCTCTCAATTTTATCCGAGACCTTGATAGTAAAATCAATCGTTTTTACTCAGGATTAAAGCCAAAGTATCGAAGGGCATTAGCTTCTCGTGAGTTTAAAAGTTATGAAAAGCTTGTTCGATGTGCTGAGAAGGTGGAAATGGAGTTTGCCGATGACCAAGTGTCCTATAACAACCAGCAGAAGAAGAGACCGAGGTGGCAGGAGAAAGGTAAGAATTCTTCAAAAAAGTCTGATGGTAAGAGAACTAAGTTTCCAGTTTGTGATAAATGTGGAAAAAGGCATGCTGGGGAATGTCTTCTGAATTCTGGAAAGTGCTACCGATGTGGTAAGATGGGACATAAGGCTCGTGATTTCACTGAAAAGGATCAAGGTGAAGGTAAGAATAAATTTGATTTACAGTTAGTGAAATGTTATAAGTGCAATGAGATGGGTCACTATGCAAACGAGTGTCCGACAAGGAGCTTGAGTGATGGGAAGCAGCTAGACTACAAGCAGAAAGGGGTGGTAAAATCATTTGCAACAACTTCAGCAGATGTTGGGCCATCGAATGAAGTGGTGTCAGCTCCAGGGAGCTCAGTATTTTTCGAAGATTGACTTGAGGTCGGGGTACCATCAGTTGAAAGTAAAAGAAGCAGATGACTGCGTTCCGTACTAGATATGGCCATTATGAATTTGTAGTTATGCCTTTTGGGTTAACCAATGCACCTGCTGTATTCACGGACCTTATGAATAAAATTTTCCATGAGTTCTTGGATAAGTTTGTGTTTGTGTTTTGAGGTTTGTGAAGAGGTTATGTGTGCCTTGTGATTCACAGTTGAAGAGAGAGTTGTTATGTGAAGCTCATAGTTCTCCATTTTCAGTTCATCCTGGCAGTACTAAGATGTATAGAGATCTGCGGGAGTATTACTGGTGGGATGGAATGAAAAGAGATATTGCTGATTTTACTGTGAAGTGTTTGACATGTCAACAAGTTAAAGCAGAGCGGCAGTTACCGAAAGGGATGCTTCAGCCTTTACCAGTGCCAGAGTGGAAATGGGAGAATATATCCATGGTCTTTGTTGTTGGATTACCGAAGACATCTCGAGGTAATAATGCAATCTGGGTTATTGTTGATCGCTTGACCAAGTCTGCTCATTTCCTTGCTATACGAGATACTTTCTCTCTTGATCAACTTTCCCGTTTGTATCTTAAAGAGATAGTCAGGTTACATGGAGTTCTTCTCTCCATTGTATCGGATCGTGATCCCAGGTTTACTTCTAACTTTTGGAAAGGCCTTCAGAAGTCGTTGGGTACTGAATTAAATTTTAGTACAGCTTTTCATCCTCAATTAGATGGGCAGTCAGAACGAACAATTCAGACATTGGAGGATATGCTACGAGCTTGTTCTATGGATTATCAGGGAAGTTGGGACCATCATCTTTCTTTGGTTGAGTTTTCATATAATAACAGTTTTCATTCCAGTATACAGATGGCACCATTTCAGGCATTATATGGGAAGCGATGTCGAACTCCAGCTTTCTGGGATGAAGTGGGTGAAAGGAAGTTGATGGGACCAGAATTGGTAGAAGAGATGGTAGAAAAAGTTCAGCTGATTCAGAAACACATGAGAACAGCTCAGAGCAGGCAGAAGAGTTATGCGGATAACCGGAGGAAGGATCTATCTTTCGAGGTAGGTGATCATGTTTTTCTCAAGGTTTCACCATGGAAAGTGTGATGAGATTTGGTAAGAAATGAAAGTTGAGTCCAAGGTTCCTTGGACCATACGAAATTCTGGAAAGAGTTGGATCAGTTGCATACCGAGTGGCTTTACCTCCGAGTTTATCTCAGGTACATAATGTTTTTAACGTTTCGATGTTGAGAAAGTATATGCCAGATCCATCTCATGTTTTGAGTCCAGAGGTAGTTCAGCTGGAAGAGAACCTATCTTATGAGGAACAACCGGTCCAGATTCTTGACCACAGGGATCAAGTGTTACGGAATAAGGTGATTCACCAGGTAAAGGTTTTGTGGAAAAACCACATGATTGAAGAGGCAACATGGGAATCCGAAAATGCAATGAGGGATAAGTACCCCAATTTATTTGATAAGTAAATAAAATTGCGAGGACGCAATTCCCAAAAGGGGGGAAGGATGTAACATCCCAGGTAATTAAAGAATAAATAATTTTCATATTTATTAATATTAGAGAATTAAATATGAATTTTAATTAAAAGGGGTTGCTATGTTCGATAGCGTACCCGATACGCAACGATGAGTTTCTTTGAAACTTACGTAGCACACTAGTAATATAATAATATTATGTTAGTTAACAAGTAGCCGTTGTACTGGCGGGAAAGAATATAAATAACTAAAATATGAATAGATATGTTTTTATATGTTTTTACATTTACCCAATAAAAGATAAAGGCTTAAAATACGGAAAGAGTTCAATTTTAGGCTTTTATACTCTAATTTTCACTAAAGGTTCACTTATCACCTTTTAATGGTGAACCGTCATTAAATATAGTTTTGATCACTCTTATACATTCTTTTGGACCAAATAAAACTTTTATTAAGAATCGGGACATCAAATTTTACTTTGTGTAATTTTTGGTACCTTTCTGATAAAGTTCATTTTTTTATGAATAGTGTAAAATGTTGCATTTTAATTCAAAACCTATTTTTGATCTAATTTATTTATATGATTAGATTATCTTTTTAATTGGTTTTAAAGTGAAATTAGAATATATTTTTACCATTTTATCTAATGGTGGTCATTGGAATCAATTTCACTTTGAAATTAGACTTAAACTGGTGTCAATCTTTTGATACTTATTGTTTTGTAAAAACACGCTATTTGCCCTGGCAGCGGGAATTAATTATTAAATTAATTAATGTGACTCATATGATTTGAATTTTGTAAAATGGACTTCATTTTTGAATTCGGAATATCAAATATATCTTAGGGTGAATTTTTGGTAATTTTCTGAAAAACTTCAATTTTTGATGAATAGTGAAACCACTAAGTGGTAATCAAGCAAACTGATTTTTCAGTTAAATGAAATTTTACCACTAATGTGTATTGAATTTTGAAAATCCTACATACATGGTTGTCATTAAGAAGTAAAATGTGGTTCAATGAGATTAAAATAATTTTTTGGTGAATAGTAACTTATTAAGTTTTTAATCGCGATTAGTGGTAATTAGTGTAGTTTAAGGAATAAATAATGATTTAATAATATAAAATGACCTAGACACATGTCCCAACCTTATTGGTTGTGTCATGGCAGACCAAGACAAGCCATGTGTCAACTTGGGGACCCCATGGATCCACTTTTGTTGGGAAATGACATAAATTACTTTTTATTTAATGTTAAAGTGAAAATGACACAAACATAATATGTTTTACGAAAACAATTTTTAAGTGGGGTTATACAAGTCCAAAATTTGATTATAAATAGTCATTGGAAAGATAAAAAGATTTCCTATATCATAGTATTTTTTTTTATTTTTAGACATTAAATAAATTTAATTATTTATGACATAATAATGATGCAGCGATGACATCATTATTTGACGATTTAAACAAAATAGAAAGATAATGTAAAATCTATGAACTACACATGTCCAAAACCAATTGGATGAGTGGATTTCGAACCCTTATCACCTTATCCACGAATTCTATCAATGTGGGACCTTTTAAAACCGAAACACATTTTCAAATAAAGTAATGTTTCTTTACTTTCCAAAAGTGCCCCTCCTCTCCTCTTATAAAAGGCCCCAACCTCTACCTCATTTCACACACTCTTCAAGCCATTGGCTCGGCCAACCCCTACCCATTTGCTCTCTCCACATCCCTCTCCTCATCCTAGAGGATTCCCTTTGGGAAGAATCCTTTCAAAGGAAGCCTTTAGGCTCAAACCAAAAGGAGTTACACTTTTTAAGGTAATTCATTCTCTAATGTTCATTTGTTTTATTTTGCTTCTCCAACCCCCTAAACTCTTTTTATTTACTTCTTTTGTAACAACACCAGTATCTTCAATATACTAGGATGTTGTTATAAGATTTATTTGAGCTACACTTCCACACAACTACATCAAATGGTTAAAGAACATAAGGTTTCTGTGGATGGCGAAATTCTGCCTCCCGAAACGATGATTGTTCAACACTCATTTAACACCTTCAAAGGTGGCCATTATGATGTAACTATTTTTATATATGATATATAATATGTTTATGTTTTCCTTAAGCTTCTGTTTTTTTTCATTTTGGGCATACCTTTATGGTTTCCATTATGGGTAAAACACGATATCTTCATTTTAGGAAGTGCGGACTACCGCCTCCTGAAAGTGATTTGATTCGTTAATACCATATGTGGGATGTGTAAAGGATAAAGTTAATGATATTATATATGTTATTATACTGGATTTATAACATACTCCTATACCATTATGAATCCATTCCATGAAATATGAAATAGAAATGGAAGTAGCGTTCATGCGTACGTACGGCTTACCGTCTCCATGAACGGTGCATTTCATTTCTTACCTCTAAATGATTATGTAATATTAAAAATGCATGTAAGTACTGGATATATATGACATATATGATATCTACATCATGAATACCATTATGGATATAATGAACCTTTGACCAAATTAACAACATGTAAGTGTAATAAGTTTATTTTTGACTTAAGAACCAAATACCGACAAAATAAACGTTATTGACTTAACTGATTACATGATGTTCATAACATGGTATAAAAGGAATAATGAACTTGGAAAAGATTCATAATCAAGTAGAGATTAACTAAAGTTTATTATTCAGGAGTTTAAAGAACGGTCGGGTCAAGTCAGATACGAGGTATGGGAACTTCTTAACCCAATTTCCATTCTTTGGGTTAATCTCCTACTTTCAAATTATGTCATTATATTATTATGTCGTATCTTGTATTTGTACTTTATTTATGTGTACTTATAGTGAATACACATAATGTATCTATTTTATTTTAAAAATTATCTTTGTATGGGACTTCGTCTCAATCTCCTTTCATTGAGGCATATTTTATTTTATACACAACTTTCTTTCATATGGTGTATAAACCCCTTTGACTTTTACGTTTATTCAAAAGGAATCTTTTTTACGAAGCGTTTACTAAACGACAAAAGGGAATGTTTTTTTCGTACCTATGCGGCGACAACGACTTCTCCGCCGTCGTAACCGTTATTTGAGTTTTGGCTTCCTCTACAAGCCATACCTTCTTTTTTAAAAGAAAAATAAATACCATGTTTTACTTTGGTATTGAAAATGGTTTTCATAATGTTTTTATATCAATGTGTTGTATTGATATCTCGTGATTGAAATGTGGAAATTTTATGTTTCCTTTATGCATGTTTTATGTGATATGATTATGTTATGGTTCTTGGGCATTATTATGAAAACGGGTGGTTCCGTGATAAACTAAGGGCGGGTGAGCCCGTTATAGCTCTCCAATGCATTGGGTAACGCGAAGGAGTGAAACGTTAAGGTTTCTCCGAAGAGATTTTAGGGAATATACTGTGATGGGTATTCCAAACATAACCAAGAGGGTTACTCCCTACGTAAGAATGTTATGAATGCCTCAAGTTACCTTTACGTATTATGATTTATATGATTTATTCATGTTTTTATGAGGTATGTTAAAGTGCCTATGTTTTATGGGTAAAGTATGATTTCATTCTTATTTATATATGAACTCATGTTTCCTTTCCATGTTTTTTTTATAACCCATACTGAGTTTTTATGCTCATCCCAAGTTTTTGAAATGTTTTTCACAGGTCAAGGGAAAGGTACATGATAAGATGATAGAGTCAAGGATGTGTCAAGAATTAATCCATGTTTTTTTATTTTAAATGTGTTCCCATTGATGGGAATGAAGAATACTATCTTTATGTAACCACTTTGTTTATATGTGGAATGTAATGCAAGTTTTATGATCTAATTCTCTAAAACTCTAAACCCGAAAAGATCCTCAATGTGTAATCTTGTAATAACTCAAGATTAAGTAAGGTTTAAGGCTGGGGCCTTAAAAACACCCCATCTCCCCATCTAAAATCATTTAGAGAAGGGAAATAAATGACCTTGTTCGATTATATGAGGAGGGGATTATCCCAAACTCGGATATGGACCATCAAGACTTAGAGGCCTCTATGCCTCATTGCCACCGCCAACCCCAAGGGTCGTTCAAGTTGCCACTGCTCCCCACTTCGATGCACAACTGTTTTGGGGGCCTCTCCCCAGAACGCTTTGATGAATCCCTCCCCTACTCCAATGAGGTGAGGGATTTCCAGGCTAGCCCATCCTAGATCCTCTTTTAGGGGAACCTAAGAAGGGATCCCACATGGCTGTATCAACGGTGCCACTAGTCCCCACGAGCTCTAGAGCAAGTAAGCTATGTACCTGCACCACCGACCCCAGTCTGGTTAACCTGACGCCAACATCAGGCATAGGCTGATTAGGACTCCTGTTGAGGGGAATCAACGTTAGCAACTACCATGGATCATCCCACCACTGACTTATACCATCAGTACCCCATTTATACGGAGTAGGGGTACTCATAATCCCAACCAAGATTGAGGCCCCTACCGCCCCACGTACAGGATGGGTCAACTCTTCTGGTTGTCATCGCAGGTTGCACCCACTGTGGGTTGACCCGTGGAAATCACACCTGGTACGGAGGTCCTCCTTGTACCATAACCAATGAGATCGTAGGTTTGTCCCACTTCCATTCTCATCTTGGATGTCCTCCCCATGTTGATTTCAATCCGATAAATGTTCCTTCCTACTATAGTGATGATCATCACGAAAGCCTCCTTCGCACCCACGACCTCAGTTATAGAGCCATTCTTCCTGTCACAGGTCGTCGGTGTGAAAGATGCTACACATCTGGTAAACTATTTGCATGGTGGTATTCCCTGTGTCCTTATAGAAGCCAACTAAGGTACTCCTCATCCCATCAACCAGAGAAGTGGAGGTTTTCCTCACATCATAAACACCCAGAATAGAGGTCCTACCCATGTTCTTCTTGACCAGTATGAGGACCCTCCTTGCACTGACTTTGCAAGTGGAAATAAGCATGGATTCCCTACTCATGCTCCCACCAGCTCTAGTGTAGGTCCTATCTGCTCTAGAACTTCCCTCAGAGATTCCCTCGACATGTCAGCCAGGGGACATGGATGTCCTCCCTCTATTCCCTTTAACATCTATCCTGGTTCTCCTTGCACCCCAGCTCACCTAGGCAGATGTCCTCTATTCCCCACCACTAGTTCGATCGAAGGTCCTCCCCAAGCCAAAAATCTTCCCTATCCTAAAGATTCATCCTGAGGAGGAGGGCAGTTTGCCGACACTATAAAAAGAGTGTGGAGAAGATTCAGATAACAATTATTCCTATTTGATTCTCATATTCAGAGGTGGAATGAGACTCCACAATAGAACCCTCGCCTCGATCCTCTGTGTCAAGGGTCGAGTTAGGAAAGAGGTGCATCAGCCCCATACTTCTGGAATGAAAGATCCACCGGATACCTGCCTCCCTTCACAGGTACATCCAAGTGGATGAGGATTTGGCATCTCCCCAAGATCTGGTCATGCCATCCCCCCTATTATCAGCAGGAGAACTCTCTACCACAATCAATGATCACTGAGAGTTATTATGGGGACCAAAGGCGGACAAGTGTCAACATGGTCCAACATCAGCAGTCGTGGTCCCTGCATAGGAAACTATGGTCTCCAATCCTTCTTATTGTGATGTCGTGTCCAAGTCACTGCATTCTTCAGAGGATATCTCGAGATACGATTGTTTTCTATCTGTTCACCGTATTTTCCACCAACCATTCTACCACATAAGGGGTCTAATCCAATGCCATTTCTAGTGCCCCAACCACCTCTAGATTATGAGTAGGGTAACTAAGGTCCAGACCCCGAGTCCGAGCCAAGAATATTTTTGGGCATTCTTCCTGCATATAATTTCCTAGAGATGTTTTGGCATGTATCTGCACTGAATTTTAGTACATCAGAATCCCTCACCCAGGAGGAAGTCGGGTGTTTTTTCCAGACCCTCTAGGAAACAAACTTTCGTCTTTGTCATCTGTGAATTTATTACCCCAATAATCAGGAACACTTAGAAGACATTAGTCAATAGTTTCGTTTGCTTAATTTGGCTACACACTCTTTGGCCCAACTCCCTAAGTCATGAGGTCACCATACGACCCTCCAATAGAGATGTTCTCAGAGCATTAAATTTCTATGCAAAATAATCAAGGAGGCTTCCCCCACATTCAGGTCTGTTGTTGGGGGTATTATACTTCCCTCCATTTCAGTTCTATTCGACGACAGCCCAATTTTCCAACCAATATTGAGGATATGACTCTAGGTTGAGTCGTTGTAAACATGGACGACCTAAAAGGGGAAGAGAATTATCCAGAGCTCCTTGGAGTAGAAATATACCTTAATGGAGTATCACGCCTATTAGATCCTTTGGGAAATATCATCCTCCAACAATGAAATTTATTGGGTCTGCCAGTACCTACCTAGTCATTGGTCCTCATACAGAATCCCAATAAGTGCAAAGAGAACCTTGGGGCTGTCAAACCCTCTAACCCGTCAAGGTTTGTGTAGAAGATGGAGGATGACCCTGAAAAGTCCGCGTTGCATCAACAACTCATAAAGCACAAGAAGATGGTCGATGAAATTCTAGATGAGCATATCGTGGAGTGCTGACCAGACTATGGTGATCCTTAGCTGGGGTAGTAGGTAAAGGCATAACATTCCCCTAACAAATTTTCTCTAGGAGAGCCAATCCATCCTACCTACGCATATAGGATAGAGATGTGAACCTATGGAAATAGGGCATGATATGTGTAACCAAATCCACCTGAGTGGCATGATAATCCCCAGGACATAGCTTCGATTCGCCCAACTGCTAGGTAGGTCATCCCACCGGCCGCTCCACAAGCTGATGGGCCTACATATCATATTGAAGAATCTTTTAATGCACTGGTGGTCGGGGATCCTCAACAAGATAGGAATCCCTTCCCAAATGATCAAATGGATGTACTCATTTCTCTCCTCAAGGCATTTGAAACTCAATAGGGAGAAATCCCACCTGATGGAAAGACAAATTTGGCATGGGTCGACGATATGTCAGCACCCCCAGGTATATAAAATCCCACCTTTTATCCCTTTAATGGGACGGATGATCCACTATAGCATCTGACCCACTTTATCTCAAAGTGCAGACCTATTCTAGGAACTCTAGCGCGACAAGAAGCCACCAAACTCTAATGTTTTGTACAGCCATTGAAAGGGCATGCGTTTTTCTGGTACAACCATCTACCCATCCGGTTAGTCTCCAGCTGGGAAGACCTCCGTAAATTGTTTCATACCAGTTCAGCTCTACCACCCAAAAGAAGAGTATTACCAACCTATTCAAGTGCATGTAGAGTCCTGACAAATGCATCGCAGACTTAATCACCCAGTAGAAAGGCCTTACCTATTCATTGGGTATTCCGCTGACACAGGAACAAATTCTGACAATGTGTGTCAGGAATGTCAATACCGAAATGGTACCCTTTCTCATTACCCAGAATTATCTTGAGGTATTCAGAAACTTCTCTGATAAGTCGCAGAATCTAAAAAAACCCCTATATTAGGCCAGGAAGGCACGTCTTTTTTCCTCCTCCAATTCCCACAAGAAGAGTCACTAAGGCTGAGCCCACTACGGTGGGCCAAATAGGGGTCCCCGGTACACTGAAGTTATTACTAGTGGAACCATCTCCCCAGCATTGTAGGGGACCTCCATCTCAAGCGTAGCCTCCGGCCCAGCATCGCCCGCCTTAGAATCAACAAGCACCCTCACATAACACACCTCCACTACCCAAGTGAGATAACCATGTTTTTTCTCCTTAAAAATCCCCTCGCACCCCTCATCTGGGGTCTGGATCTTAGATCCCCCTTCCCAGATAGGAGAAAATAGAACTACTCATTCAATGAGTCTCAGGTCCCTAGTTATATTTTGAAGTGACTTGGAATAGGGAATTGTACTTTTTCCTAAATGCTGGAGGCCAGAAGAGGCGGATCTCACTGATCTCTTCAACTACTAACCCTATCACTAGATCATGGGGAAGACCATAAAACAATGTTATGTGTTTAAATACTAGAGTCAAGATTTGGTTTAGAATAACATATTTAGGTTAGGCCCAAATCTAGAACCTGTTCCATGTATATTCATGAAGCTAGACAGTGGCAGTGACAGCAAAGCTTAGTGGCATCAAGATTCTAACTATGGGTCCCTGATCTTCGATTAATGGATGGATCGTAAGGTAGTCTTCCATTACGATGGTATAATATGTGAATTTCTAACTAGAAGTGAGCCTCCAGAAGTTGGGGTGTCACCCACAATCAGTACTTTAGCATAAACGGCTTAGACTTCCTCTTCCCAGAAGAGTAGGAATCAACGACACTAGGGAAAACAAAGTCCCCCATCGATGCCATCACAATCCCATAATCTGGGTGAATTCATGACCCCATAGATGGAAATTCCCTCCATAACACATCTAGTAAAGGATGATTCTTTAGGTGATGACCATGTTTATGCATCATTTAACACTGTGGAGTTGGTAAACCCTACATGATTTCTGAAAATGAGGAGTGCTCAGCAGATCCTCCCAAAATCCCCAGTCGTCGCTAGCGTTGATGGAGCCTTGAATATATGGGTCATCAGAGTGCCTCGGTCAATGATTTGAGACAAGATGTTCATGCCACTGAAAACTGATAGTAGGACCAACATAGAGATCAACATGTGCAACCTTCTCATCTGGTTTCATCAGGTCCACCTTCACTCTCGTTTGTGTTACTTGATCCGGCGGAGATGCCTTCACCGAACCATGATCAGCCACAATCTGCTACGGACCAGATTCAGTCAATTGAAGCCACATATAGTAGCCACTCTATGATTTTTTACTATACATTATCTGTACATTCCCAGCACTAGTCAGTCATCAGTTCAGTCGGAAGGGCCAGTCATCCCCCCTACCGTAGAACAACCTCCAGTAAGAAAACTTTTTCACTTGGCACAGATGTATGATTTTATTAAGAATCTTTGCAGAATTTAGGAAAGGATCTATATACTTAAGGATATTCACCTATTGTTATAGATGAATGAATCCATTTTTGAGGCTTTTATATGCCATCTCTAGTTTTAGACAGAGGTAGCAGCGATAGAAGCCTTCCATGTTGAGGCAGTCGCGCATGCAGAATACCAAGACATTATATCCTTCTCTCGAGAATATGAAGGCTACCCCATATAGGGGAACATTCATCCACTATATATTATTGGACACTTCAATGTCGTGGAGATTCATCTCTACCTTATCGACACAAGCTCTCGTATCAACCTAATCCCAACACAGACACTTCAAAAAATGTTTTTAAAGGATGACATGAGTCCCTATGACCTAAAAATCAAATGTTATGATTAGACCAAATAGACACCAGTCAGTAAGATCCACCTGAAAACCCAATTTTGTGTCTTGGTAGTCACTATCAAGTTCATTTTTGTTTTTCAAGACACTACCTACAACACATTAATGGGTAGGACAGGGCTCCCCCTACATGTTGTCATCCATTCATCGTATCACCAGTTCTTTAAGTACACTCTTAATGTTCGAGTAGGTGTACTCCAAGGTGATGTGACTCTCTTTTACTATTGTGAATCCCGCTACCTAGATGTCGACTATTACAAAAGAAAAGAAAATAATATTCAAAATAACGAAGTTGAACGTGCCACAGATGTGACCGACCAGTGCATAAATCTTGTTGATGCCTACATTTTCCCGATCCATCGGTTTGAGGCTGTGATCCCAGATATGGGGAGATGATTTGTTGTTTCTTTAATGAGGGGGAAGTACATATAAAATTCTAAGTGATGCAGGAATATCACATCGTATTCCTATAAAAATCAGGATCAGGTGATCCCAGAGCCCCTTATCCCCATAAGGCATTGGGATATTTGCCCCATAGGAACCAAAATAGGTTATACTTACTTGTTTCAGTAGGATGGGATAAACCTTCTCAAGCTGATGTTCCACTATTTCTTCGATATCGTCATGTGTGGCCCCTTTGGCTGAAGGCCATATGGGGTCGGATCGATAGCTTTCATCACTATGGTTTCGATAGAACAAGAGTCCCTTGATGAAGTGTCTACTGCCGCTCAGGATGGCACATGTTTTACATTGGGATATGTTGACTCAGAGGAAAATCCTCCCACCAAGGACCCCTCCTCCATAAGTGAAGAAGCGTATTTAGAGGATCCTCCACCTTCTTTTGAAGTGTGTGTCTCCACCACGGTCGATGAATTGGTACAGGTAGACCTTGGAAGCAAGACAGATCTGTCACCCTAATTGATATGTGCCGCTATGCCTAAAGAAGAGCAACAACATTATGTGGACTTCCTAAAGAAAAAACGTGATGTATTTTCCTATATTTATGACAAAATTCTGGGACTATATCCCTAGGTATCCATCCACCACCTCGGTCTCCCAAAAAATCACCACGGTTTTAAGTATCCTCTCAGAAAGATGCACCCTTCACACGACATCATGGTTGAAGTCGAAGTTGATAATATCATCAGATCCAATTTCATCAAGTAGGTCAAGTACCCCAGATGGTTAGTAAGAAATGTTCCCATCAGAAAGAAGAAAAAACCTAGAATATTCAGTATCGACTTCAAAGATCTCAATTTTCATTGTCCGAAGGATAATATTCCCCTTCCGACGATGAAACTGTTCATTGATGACACCATTGGGTTCCAGGCCCTATCCTTCAAGGATGGGTATTCCTGGTATAACCAAATCCGAATGGCCCTCAGGTATGAGGAGTCCACAACCATCATGGAACCACAAGGTACTTTTTACTACGAGGTAATGCCTTTAGGTCTAAATAATGTTGGTTCCACATATCATTGTTCCATGTATCTAATATTTAAGAAGATCCTTGGGACATTGGTGGAATTTTACATAGATGATCTGGTGGTCAAATCTCCCCAGCATCAGGACCATATCAGAGATCTTGATAAAGTGTTTGGCGTCCTCCGTTCTCTCCACCTGAAGATGAACCCATTGACGTGTGCCTTTGGGGTTTCCTATGGAATGCTTCTCATCTTCATTGTCAGATATAGAGGCATTGGGATCGATCTTGAGAAGATTAAGGCCATCAGTCAGATCTCTCATCCGAGCAACATTCAGGAGATTTGAGGCCTACAAATTCCAATTCATCTCCAATTTGGCCCACAAGTGAATTCCATTTTCTTGGTTTAAGAAGAAAGGAACTGTCTATCAGTGGGATGAAGAATATCAGACTTCATTCAATTAAATAAAGCAGTATATCCTCCATCCCCCAGTCTTGATGCTACCTATTTCCGGAATATCACTGGTCCTTTATGCGACCACCCTGGAATGATATCTTGGAACCCTTATCAACTATAAGAACAACGAGGGAATGAAGAAAATTATTTACTATCTTATCCACATGCTCCTTGATATGGATACCAGATAATCCCCTATAGAGAAGAGATACCAAGTGATGTTCTTCAGGGTACAAAAATTGCAACATTAATTACCGCACCATGAAGAAAAGATGGTTTCTTGAGTGTTTACTATGAAGTATATCCTAAACCGCCCCATTTTGACAGGCCGCCTAGCTCAGTGGGTAGTGATCATGTAGTAGTTCGACATCAGGTTTGTCCCTCAAAAGGATATTAAGGGGAAAGCATTGACATGCTTCCTTTTTACCCATCATGCTCCTACGAAATAGTATCTAAACCTTGATATTCTTAGTGAGTCAATCCTCTCGGTAGAACAAACCATTCCATGTTGGAAAATGCACTTTGACGGTGCTTCACGAAGCCCTGCAGGTAGAAGACTCAATGACCCCAAACTCAACAGAGTGGGCCTGGGTATTGTCTCCATCACTCTAGCACGAGCTATTCTACTATACTCATTCCTGTAATCATAATCTTGTGCTAACAATAAAGCTGAGTACTAGGCTCTCACCACTATCCTTTATTTGTCCCTCAAGATTGACGTTCCCCACTTGCATGTGAAAGAGGAATCTGAAATTTTCATCAAGCAAATCAACATTTACTATATCATTAGAAAGCCAGAGCATGTACCACGGTTGGAACGCAACCTCCAGCCAATGGCCTAGTTCCCATCTCATCCAGAGGTTAATCATGTCCCCCATTCAAATAATGGTCAAGAAGACTCTTTGGCCTTCTTAGCTACATCTCTTGTGGATCCTAATCAATCTAATTTGGTTATCCATGTGGCACAATAGAGATTCATTTCCCACGTGACTCTAGCGATGATGGTTTCCCACATTAAGACACCATACCGCTAATGCCTCCACGTCATGAACCCCAGGCCCCTCTTATGTAGTGCTAGAGGTGACTCCTGACTGGAGTACCCCCTTTTTAGAGTACCTCCACCATGGAAATATCTTGGAAGATCGAACTGAACATGAATGAATCAGATGCCACACATTGCATTTTACCCTATAGAGTGGTCTTATTCATGATAAGATCCTCTACCATCACGATTTTGATGAGTTTATCCCCTGTTGCATTCATGGATTTGAGATTCCTCATGTCATGCCGAAGGTTCATGCCAGTTCCTGTGGTTCCCATCAGACTGGGCCGAAACTATCTCACCAGATCCAGTTGTTGGGGTATTTTTATCTGTCCATTATCTGTGACTACACCGAGTTTTCCAAGTGGTTCCATGCTTTCCAAATTCATGCCAACCTTGTGCATCAGCCTCCAGAGCCTCTCCACCCTACCATGTATTCTTGTCCCTTTGAGATCTGGGGAATCGATGTCATGTGGCCATATCCACCAGCGATATCTCACTAGTGCAGGTTTATCCTGACCACTAAGGATTTCTTTTCTAAGTGGGAAGATTCAATTATTATCAAGAAGTTCAAGGCCCATTCTGTCATTGAATTTGTGACCTCCAACATCATCTATCTATTCTGACTTCCAAATTCCATCCTCACTGATAATGAAACCAACTTCCATTCTAACCATACCTCTCGCAATCACATCCATGAATATGGGAAGATCGAAGAGTTCAACAAAAACCTATCTAAAATCATGAAAAAAATGGTTGGAATGAATTAGAAGAGTTGGCCAGAGAAACTCTCCAACACCCTCTGGTCCTATTGGACAATGACTCACAATTCGACACTAGTGACCCCATATTCCCTGGTGTATGGAATAATGGCCTCCCTGCCCATCCGGATTCAATTTCCATCATTACACACAACTTTATATGATCAACAAGAACCATATAAGGTAGTTAAAATCCATCTAGATAAATTGGAAGCACTTGATGAGAACCAGATTCATGCCCTGCACAATCTGGAAAGACATCAAAACCAGATAGCCAAAGCTTTCAACAAGAAGGTTCACCTTCACTCTTTCTTGAAAGGTGACTTGGTGTTTGCCCTAAGAGAACCAATGATACTTAGTAGGAAACCTCCTAAGCTAGAGCCCAAATAGTAAGGACCTTACATGATTCACATGGTTGACCCAAATGGCACATACTCCAAAGTTACCATGGATGACGAGCGTATAACTCCCCCCCACCAATGTGATATTCCTCAAGAAATAATTCATAATTCACCCTTATTATGGGTCCTACAAGACCTCAAAAATTTAGGTCCTGCATGAAATTAAAATGTATGTCATCCCACAAGACATTAAACTAAATTTGGTTCTACATGATCATAAAATGTTACGTCCTGTATGACATTAAACTTATTTTCCATCTCACATGATAATAAACTGTAAAAAGGTCTGAGATCTATGACTATAAACTAAGATCTATACGGTCCCACATGACCTAAAATTGTTCTGTCTTCTCCATGTGATGTTGAAATGTGTGATTTTTTCACACTGAAAGATGTAAAACTATTCATCACACATCCTCACTGCATGATGTTAAACTGTATGGCTCCTTCAAGAACTCTGTTTGGCTTGATTCTCATCCTTGTGGGATACGTTGGAATACTCAGACAACTTGTATTGAGTCCAGCCCCTAGAATCCTATTTGATTATCCCCCTGGGTATAACTTCCTTGGATGATACCACATGGTGTTGTTCTGGTTTCTCTATCCCCACTCATGGTGGGATCACGATAATCTCACCATGTTCCCTTCCTCGTTCTTCTATCCTCCCACATCCACCTTTCATGATGTTAACCTACATAGATCTTTCAGAACTACATGTGGCTTGATTCCCAACCTTATGGGATACATAAGAACGCCTAGAAATTTCATCCATAGGCTGAGACCCAACTTCATGATCTCCCCTTGGGTCAAAACACATGGCGTGGTGCTTGATTTTTCCATTATTCGTGACATGTTCATCATAACCACTCCATATATCCCTCTCACTGGATATCTCTACCACTTTCGTCATCCTACATGATGTTAAACTACGCAGGCATATTCATGCTGCTCACACCCCCTTTATTTGGGTCTTCATCATCATTCACATCCAAAAGTACCCCAAAACGACATAGATATTGTGCCCAAGGGATCTCCTACAATTTCAGGCCAACATCTTCGA
This sequence comes from Viscum album, assembly GCA_963277665.1. Lineage (NCBI taxonomy): Eukaryota > Viridiplantae > Streptophyta > Magnoliopsida > Santalales > Viscaceae > Viscum > Viscum album. Next base: position 465,111,276 of record OY728151.1, read on the forward strand.
GGATCTCAAACGAAAAATTGATACAAGCCCCACTTTGCAAAGGGCGTAAGTGGTTGATGCTCATTTTTTGTTCATATTCCAGGTCACGCATTATGTATTTCGTGTTTCAAACAGGGTCAATAGCTATCGTTCGTCGTTGTCACCACCACCATATGTCCCAAATATTGTGTGTAGTGGTTCATTGTGTCCTGCTATCCCTTTGAACATCAGTCTGCCTCAGGAAGAAGAGCGAGTCCTGCTGTCATACCCTTATATGATGGGGAGAGACCGGTCGTATTCCTTGTTTCCTACACTAAGCATTTCTCACGTGGGATTAAGAGCTTTGGTAAGGACAGACCCGTGTAAGGGGCACATATCTACGGTCTGAGCCCTATGACCTTAAACTAGGAGCACCATATTCCGCACCACAAGATGTTAAAATACAAACATGATGAGACTTCCTATCTTAGATCCATTTAAATTTTCAACCATCTGGCCCAAGTTATCATTTGGGATCGTACGGTGTGGTATGGGATTTTGATTCTCATTCACATCGGGTTACACTCAGTGTCGTACGCATTCCCCATTAGAATATTGTACCCTTATCTGTGTCCTTGTCACAGGGTGTAAAACTAGAGAAAATCTTCCAGAACTACTTGGGTCTTGATTCCTATCCTTATGGGATATATAAGATGACCTGAACATTTAGTCTTCGGGTCCATCCCCATTTCTTAGAAACCTCCTTATCTTCCTAGCCCCCTGGCCTGAATTTCTATAGGTGAAGGGCATGTGGTGTGGTATGGGCTTATGTCCTAAGTCACATTGGGTTTGTAACAACCATGCCACATACCTCTCTCTTCTGAGAGATCTTCATCCTCTTATTCTAAAATCAACTTTTTCATGTTGACTTCTCTTGAGTTGTTCCACTCAATCCTATTTTACAATTCAATAATGTGACTAGGAGCACTATGGTTCCGCACCTAGAGTATTGAATCCTACATGGACATGTTATCGCCCATCCTTAGGCTTTATAATCCATTTTATTTGGGCTTCCATCATCTTTCATATCCAAAAGGGTTCTTAAACAGTACAGATACATATCCTAAGGGCTCTCCTATCATTTCAGGCCAATGTCTTCAAGGATCTCGAATGACAATTTCATATAGGTCCCATGTTGAGATTATGGTCAGTGGTCGACAGTCATTTATTGTTCCCATTTTAGGTCACATGATACAAATGCTCTATTTTGAACATGGTCAACAGTTGTCCTCCATTTTCATACCAATACCATCAATCCCTAATTATTAGTTGCATGATTCACATCATTTTCCACTCCATCAAGTCCAAGTTGAATTTTGAAACTCTTGGTACTATTCTTCAATATTTATTCAAATGTTCGGAGGACAAATACACGATAAGGAATCATCCAGGTCTCATCACTAATCTCCCTTTTTCATATATTCCATGTGTTGGAAAGACCTTCTCCTCCCTGGTTTCCCACTTCGAGTTTAGATCACGTGGTCTTGGGGATTCGGTCAAGGTTTGTGCCCGTTTGGAAGAGTATCTTTTCTCTAATTTCCAAGATCTAAGACCATAAACTAATATCTCTCAAGGTCATTTCTACAAGATTTAAAACTCCACAACATTCCTAGAACTACATATAGCTTTATTTCCATCCTTATGTGATACGTAGGAATGCCCGAGCATCTTATCGTCGGGTCAAGCTTAGGTCCCCCACCTAATTACATTTTCCATTTGGATTTTTGGCCCTAACTTTCACAGGATGGCATGGTATGGAGTGTATGGTCTTATTTCCTCACTCACGTTGGGTTGGAAACTACAGTACCACGCACTCCCCTTCTAGGATCTATTCTCTCCTACCACTCTTCCTGTATGACATTAAGTTGTACTATATTCCTATAACAATATATGGATCGATTCCTATCCTTATAGGATATGTAAGAAGACTTAGATGATTCATATTTGGGTCCAAACCCAAATTCCCTGTCCTTTTATGGACCCACGGATTGTGGTTTCTTCCCTGGAATCGTATGTGGTGTGATACATTCTTATGTCCTCATTCTCATCGGGTATGTATCATCATGGCATGTGCATTACATTTAAAACCTCATTTCTTCTGTATGTGTCCAAGACATTTGACCTTAAACTATGCTGACTAGTCCCACATTACTTAAAACATTTGAATCTTTATTGAATGACATTAAAATGCATTTTTTAGTCCTATTGTACGACCCTAAACTATAACATTATCATCCTGGCCGCACAATGAAAAAGGGCAATGCATTTTGATATCCTAACCCAAGGGGACATCATGTTTGGTGATGGTTAACCACCATACCATTTTCCAATGACCATATATGACTTGATTCCTATAGAAACTCCATAATTCTCTATCATAGGTTTATCGCTTCAAAAAAACACACACATCCATCCTAAAGAACATACATGATCTATAAAATTCCACTTCTTTTGGTGTGTGGGCCAGACCGCTTGATAGTATTGTCCCTAGCATTGGTAATCTAGAATTTCACTCCAAGAACTATGTATGGATTGATCCTTATCATCATGGGGTATTTAGGAAAGCCTGATCATTTTTCCTTGGGCCCAGCCCAACTTTCATTTTTGGTCCCTCAACCTAAAACCTCCCCAAGGAGCACATGGTGTGATTTGGACACCTACTGTCCTCATTCATGTTGGGTTTTTCAATCACTAAACTAGATGTCTCGCTCCCTCAATTATATCTATGGTCTGAGATCTAAGACCTATAAACTATGATCTAAACACCCTTGTCGCAGGAAACCAAATTGCACTCTAATAACTATTTAGGGCTTGATTTCCATCTTTATGGTATACGCAGGAATGCCCAGACATTCATTCTGTAGGTCTAGCCCTGGGAATATTTAATCATTCCCCCTTTTTTGGACCCTTGGCCCAAATTCCTTTGGAAGTTTGTGGTGTGAAAAGTACCTCTTGGGATCTCATTTTCATCAGGTTTTGCAACAACTGCACCTTACGCCTCCCTTGTCTCTTCCCAGCTTGGCTCGAGTTCAAAAACCATAAAATAAGATCTACCTATAAGAACTACGCATCGGGTTCAACTAATTCACCACCGCACGGGAATTTCATTAAATCAAGATCCCTCTTAATGGTCCTCTCTATGGCCTTAAGCTAGGAACATGTGGCCCAAGGACGCTTTTCCTTAGAAAGGGTTTCAACTCCCCCTACCCGATACGTTTTATTGTCGCTTTCAAATGAGTTGTTACAAAGAGACCAAAGAGGGGAATTTTCACATGGGCATTCACTCATTTCATGTCAAGACTTTATGGGCCATTTATTTGGATCCACAACCTCTTCCATGTCTAAAGGGACCCACTTTACGACTTGGTCTCATTCCACAATAGCTCACCTACTGCCTTGGGCCAACATCCCTGAAGACCTCAAACAACAGTTGCGATAGGTCCAATGTCTTGAACATGGTCAGTGGTCATCCCTCATTTGTTTATCCCCATTCTAGGCTAACGTGAAGCAGATACTGTGTTTTGAACATGTTCAGTAGTTATCCTCTATTGTCATGCCAGCCTCATTGTGATTGAGATCTCAGGTGCCATGATTCACACCTCTACACTCCCTTATGTTAAAGTGGAATTCCAGCACTTGGTTTTACACATCTTCTCATCTATGAGTGTTAATTAAGATAGCTGGTAATAGCGGAATGTCACTCACCTAGTGGTCCATTTCTCCAAATGTGTTCCTTCGTATACAAATAAAATCTCACCGCTACTCCTTGTTTCCCACATCGATCATGACTCACATGGGCTTAGTAGTGTTGGCGGGGCTTGAACTAGTGAAGCAATGCTGCATAGGCTTTTCGTCCCACATGATGTTAAAATGTGAGTCCAGAACTACGTGCGTCTTGATTCCAAACCTCATGGGATATGTAGGAATGCCTAGGAACTTTTCCCCAGGCCCAACCAAACATTCACTTTCAATACCTTGACCTAATAAAACTTCCTCCGGGGATACGTGGTGTACTGCAGACTCCTTATGTCATCATTCACATCAGGATCATAGCTACCACATCACATACTCTCTTTTTGGGATCTCCCCATTCACTGCCCATCATACCATATGGTGTTGAATTGCATGAGTCCACATGTCCTCGACGCATGATATTAAACTAATGTTCTACCCTAAACATGTTCAGGATTCCCCTTGATAACTATGGGATACATCAACTTCCTCTCTAGAGAGGATTTTCCCTACCTACATTGGTCTCTTACCAGGCTATGCTCAATAACTACGCTTGTCTTCATTATCATCCTTATGGGATACATAGTGACACCCAGAAATTTTTCCTCGGGCCCTGCCCTCGAGGTCATTAACTCTTTGGGACCCTCAGCCCAGATTCGGTTCAAGTATCTATAACCATAAACTAGGAGCTTACTATCCATGAAACATGACTTTAAACTATTCACCTTGGTACAAACTATATAACCTTAAAAATATGTGCATTTTCCTCACCGTACGACATTAAAATACATGTCTATCATCCTCATTGGTATGACGTAAAACTACCAGACATTCCAGATCCTTACCAGAGCAGTCATGTTCCAATGTAAGTACGATCCTTGATGAGATCGATGCACTCTCCTAAAGTGTCTTCACCACAATGGCATAATTTCATGAGTTTGGGACTCCATTCAAACAACACTTCACTCAACCCCCCACTCTTAGTGTGTAACACCTCTAGATTTTATGAGATATATTCTTTTTAATTTCTTTTATGTCTTCTATTTTACAATACACCAATACTATCTTGAACAATATCAACACCATATTAGTTTGCAGTAAACGCAACACAATTCTTGGCTCATGTTACACACAATTCCATGTTCGTTTTGTGGAAATTATTCTACGTAATAGTAAATATAGATTTTGTTTAATGTATAAATGAAATAAGTTTGTATTATGTTATACGAAACACCAAATAGTACTTTCACTACATGCAGCCCTGACTTGTCTTGCATTACACGCAATCACGACCTTCCTCGATATCGTGTGAATTACGCAATATAGAGTTTCACTAAACAACGATATGTTATAAAAATATTATATAAACTCGCCATTATGAAGAGTAATACCAACTTTTTGAAAGTTTATAAATTTTATCTTTCATGATAGACTTAATTTTTTGATTCGGAATATCAAAATTATCCTAGGGTGAATTTTTGTTATTTTTCTAAAAACATTCAATTTTTGAGGAATAGTGAAAACACTGAGTTATTGGTTAAAATTGACTTTTTATTTAAATAATAATTTATTTTATTTAAATTTATTTTAGGTCAAAATAGATACATAATACCTATATAAGTTCAATGTAATTAATTGAAGCCATTTTATAATAATTTTAGATATATAAAAATTTTATTGATCTTTTTACCGTATTTTACCCACCTCCTAGGAGAATTTGAAAATTTACATAAAAATTAATATTACCACTTCTATGAGTGGAATTTAAAAAATCCAAGACACACAGTTGATATCATTAAGTAAAATTTGGTTCAATAAGATAAAAATAATTTTTGGTGAATAGTAAATTTTTACTTTTATTTACCACGGGTAAAATTAAATAGTGTAATTAAGGGTAAAAATGATATTATCATTACCCTAACACATGTCCTAATTCTGTTGGATAAGTTTAATTCTACCAAAAACAACCTTAGGAATAAAATATTACACTTTAGGTCTACTTGTATTAGATTAGGACATTTATTATAATTTCATTTAAAGAAGAGTTAAAATAGTTAAAATCAAAGTTTAATAACTAAATCATTTTTAATATAGGGTTATAAATAAGATAAATTCTACTATAAATATTCATTATAAATATAAAAATATTTCCTACATAATGGTATTTTATTTATATTTTTTTGGCATTAAATTTATTTATGACACCATGATGATGTAGTAATTTTTTTATTAATGAAATATTAACGTAATTGATATTATAAATACCCAGATAAATGTAACTTGAGACTTTTTATGAATTAAACTAATTGTATCGGTTAATATAACATATTAGGGTTGGTTCGATGAATTTTTTTCTAATTAATAATGCTTTTATGAATTTAGAAAAAACAAAATATCAAATTGTCTAAAATTGACATAAAAGCGTTTTCAAAACAAATATTATATTATTAATTGTTATAATGGTCTTAAAAATCAATGTTTCAGAAAAAAGACTTATATAATAATATATATGACATTAATGAACCAATTTGTGTTCTATTAGAGATTTATAGTATTTTTATTAACCATATAGTGTAAGAATACAAGAAGACACGGTAAAAGTTAAACTATTTAACTAAGAGTTAAATCTAAAAGATAAGGTTAAAATGGTAACCTAAACTTGTCTAAAACCTATTGGTATAGATTATTTTGACACATACCCACCCTATCCTCTAAATAAGTCGCTTTGGAGCCATTATAAACCAAATATGAATTTATTATAAAACAATATTTTATGTTTTTCCTATGCTTTCCCTCACCACTCTTATAAAAGGGCACTCCCCCTTCTCTCTAATTTACACCTCAAAAGGAATTTGGATCGTCCAAAACCTCCACAAATACCATCTAAACTTTCCTAACTTCATTCCAGAGGCCTTCCTTTAGTCATAAAGCCAACATAAGGATCACATTTGGTCAAATCAAAAAGAAGAACCCGAAGAAGAGGTAAATATCCCACCACCTATTTCAAGTTACTTTCTTCTTCCACTTCCTACTTATTTGTTGTTTCCATTATAAAGTAATAAATCCAGTATCTTATATATATTGTGATGTTATTATAAAACTTTAATGACCATATTAGTTATTTTATCCATCCTATGAATGAAAAATTCACCACACGTGCGTACGCATGGCTTACAGTCTCCACGTCGTGGTGTAGTTTGTTATTCAAACATTTCATCATTTTGATGTGTATAAAAATGAGTATAAATGATATAAATAATAAATAAAACATTATTATGATTCTGTATATATGATATAACATACAATTATATACGATTTTAATATCAAAAGAATGATATTGTCGCTCGTACGTACGTACGGACTACCGTCTCCACGAACACGATGAGATTCATTTTCCATGATTAACCATTCAAGTATGATTATAAAGTATATATAATAAATAATAATGAAAGATATTACATAATAATGATACTGGATTTATGTACATATATGTTTCATTTACTTATTTCAATTCAATTCAATAAGGAAATGAAAACAACGTTCATGCGTACGTATGGCCTACCATTTCCATTAACGGTGTATTTCATTCCATTTATCGATCTATCATATATATTTATATGCTGAATATATATTATATATAAATAATGTTTTATATTCTATAATTATTTAAATCAATATATATGTAAAAATAACAAAAACAACAAGTCGAAACACGCACGATAAATGAAACGATTTTACCCAAAACGCAGCTTTAACATGGAATATACAAAAGAACAGGTAATATAAAGTCATATGTGAATCATATATGATTTCCTAAATATTATTATAGTTTTGTGAAAAGTTAATAATATGTTTAAACCCACAATATAGAAGTCTCAGACACATACAGATGAAATTGGATATAAGGTAAGGGATAATTTTGAAAATCTCATTTTTATCCAAGATTGCTTATACGTAAGTATTTACTGGTGTTATGTTTATCATCCATGTCAATGTTTTCTAAAAATGTTTTCATAAATTTTTTACTATTCTTCCATTTATTTTTAAAGTCATTTTTACCCTTTGTTGACTTTTTACCACATTTTATGGAAGGAATCTTTCTTTTTGTTACCATATAAGGTATTTTTTGACTTTTCTGGAAAAAGCATGAGAAGAATATTTTTTTAACTTATACGGCATGAACAGATTTTTACAGTTTCATAATGCATATTTTTCATGTATATTCCTCTACAATATTTCATGATTATTTTCAAGAAAATCCTTTTCTTTTAAAATTGAATGGAATTTTGTGAAAAGGAAATGATTTTGAAGAAGAAAGGATATTTTCCCCAAGAATTCATTTCAAGTGTTTTTTCAAAACTATTTTCCATATAAGATGACATTATTTAGTATGATTATGTTTCAAGTATAATGCCTTTATTATTTTCATGGTTTTATTCTTCTAATTTTTAAATGATATCCATTTGTTTTATATGGATTATGTTATGATGGGATGATGTTTATGAAAACCATTTTATTCTTTGGGTTATGATGAATGATTTATGTTTCTTTTATGACACAAGTAAGAATGATTTCATTATGATATGGGTGGGACCTATATCACCCTCCAATGAATTGGGTAAAGATTTATATCTCATGAGGTAGACATGGATGGAATGGGAATTTAATCTGATTCAGTGATATAGGACTGCAACAAGGAGTGAACTCAATTCAGTAAGGGACTTTGTCCACTATGATGGCCTTGGTAGCAATTACATGGCTACTATGGAAATAATATCATGTGCTTAATGGTTTCCACAATTATATGTTTTATTCCCATGCTATTTTATCATGATTAATGTTCGTTTATGATCTATGCCTTACATACTCCAAGATTTATTTCACAACTGAAGATCTTGATGTTTAAAATTTATGTTCTAGTTTTTATGTTCAAATGTAAATGGTTTGTTTTATTTTCTCCATGCTTACCCTTACTGAGCATTTGAGATCACCCTTTATATGTTTTCTTTTACCCAGGATATAAAAAAAGGTTTTAGGTATGAAAACAAAAGTGGACGATCTTTATGGGAGATGTTGAAGATCTTTCACCATGATTAAAAGATTATGTTCTGAGTTTCCAAAGGCACTAAACTATTACGGTCCTTAGGTGTCATTTTTTGTTATGTATTAATTATTCCTCAAAAATCATATAATGTCCATGTACGTCATGTGTGGTTCTCTACAGTTGGTATCAGAGCAAAGGTTTAGTTAACCTTTAGAAACTAGGATGTGAAAAATTTATTGAAATCCCTAGAGATATTTCTAAGGTATGTCTAGGGATGACTCTATGGTTAAGTATAAGTATAGGTTATAGTCCTAGAATTATAGTAACGATCTTAAAATTAAACCTAAGATGTTATATATTGAAGGTACTCCCCTTTTATTATGTTTTTTTCCAAGAATGATTTTTTCCCTCTCACACTTTTCTTTTTGGGTTTTAGATGATGGCTGAAACCCAAAGGAACCGTGTTGATCAATTTAATGGACAATGCAATTGTTTTCCTCCTGAACAACCTAATGTGATGAGAGATGGAGTGAAAAATCTTATTTCTATACTTACATAATCTATGAATCATTATGGACTTCCAAATGAGTAGATAAAGAACAATATTCTATTGAGTCCTTCATGAGGCAATTACCACCTTCTTTTACTAGGTCTTCTGATCCACTTGTTGCTGAACAATGGATTAGTACCATTAAAAATATATTTTCGATACTTCACTGTTCAGAGCATGAAAAAGTAATTTTGGTTGTTTACAATGTAGAAGGTGAAGAAGACCAGTGGTAGGCTCTAGTTAAAAATATAAGGCCCCAAGATGAAATTGAATCCATGGAATGGGATGAGTTCAAGAACTTTTTTTTCAATAAGTACTTCCCTCGTATTCTTCGAACAAAGATAGAAAAGGAGTTCCTTGAGCTTATGAAAAAGGATGATGAATCTGTTGGTATATATGAGGTGAATTTTACAAGGCTTGCAAGGTATGCATTTAGCATTAGCATCCAACCTGAAAGTAAAGTTTATCGATTCTTCAGTGGCTTAAAACCAAGTCTTTGAAGCACTACTGGAATATTACACTTTACCAACGGTTCAAAACCATTAATAAAGGCCTAGAATCCATTGGTATATAGTATACCAACGGTTCCCTCAACTGTGGGCAAGTAAGGCATGAAAATAGTCTTATACCAATAGTTTTGTGAAAACAGTTGGTATATGTGTCAAAATAGGAGGTATACCAACAGTTTTCTACAAACCGTTGGCATATGTGTGTAAAAGTATAACATATATCAACGGTTTGTAAACCATTGGTATATATGTGTGACAGCTCTACCAACAGTTTATAACCGTTTTTATATAGGGCATATTCCAATCCATAAGGCTATACCTATGGGTTGGTTATAATCGTTGGTATAAACCTATACCAATGGTTATAACAAACCATTGGTATAGCTTATATAATATTATCTATACCAACAGTTACAGAACCGTTGGTATAGCCTTGCATAAAAAAAATATACCAACGGTTGCAGAACCGTTGGTATAAAATTGCACAGCTCCACAACAGCAGGCCCCTCTCTCCTCTCTAGACATGCAACAACACACCAACCCCTCTCCATACCTACAACAACACCGATACAGAATCTCGATCCAAAGTATTTAAAATTTAGAATTCATTCCAGAATTTAAAAATTTAGAAATTCAAATGCAATAACAACCATAAGAGAAAACGCCTACATGTTATAGGAAATTCAATAACACCCATAAGAGTATTCCAAATTTAGAATTTATTCCTCACTCAAACCACAACACAAACACACATAAGAGTATTCAAAATTTAGAATGCATTCCTCACTCAAACCACAACACCAATACACCCAAGAGAAAAACATACATGTTATAGGAATCACATGGGATGTTTAATCATGGTCTTGGGTTGTGTATCTTAAAACCAACAGAAAAACTTGGGTGGTGTGGCAAGGATCATGATACCCATAAGATAGAAAATGGTAGTGCTCATGTGCTTAGACCTAGGATGAGTTATAGAAAGCACATGGGATGTTTATATTCCTCTAATTACGTGTCGTATCCTTGTACACTTCATGAATAATAACTAGGGTGTTTTTGTGTGGTTTAAAGTCATTCAGATGTCGTTCGGCATGCATTTGACCGTAAAACCCATGATTTGGCCATTTATGACACGCTGAGTGCGTTTTCGGCTAGAGCGGTCACACGACACCTCCGATTGACATTCTGTCTGACCGAAAATTTTACAATTCACCAACCCTTTGTTTTCGTCTGATTTCATGGTATTTCGAGGTCGTTCGGCCGATTTTGACCACCCCACACATGCTTTTCAAGTGCGCAGAACACCTAAAAAACACATATTCAGCTGTGCCGCACCAACTGTGTGTCCGAATGATGTGTCGTCTCCTCTTACACCTCACGAATAATAATTACGGTTTTTTCTTGTGATTTCAAGTCATTCTGATGTCGTCCGGCATGAATTTGATTGTAAAACCCATGTTTTGGCCGCATTTTACCGTAAAACCCATGTTTTGGCCATTTACGACACACTGAGTGCATTTTTGGCCAGCGCCATCACACGACACCACTGATTGATGTGACGTCTGGCTGAAAATTTTACAATTCTCCCACCCTTTGTTGTTTTCCGATTTCATGGCATTCTGAGGTCATTCGGTCGGTTTCAAGCACCCCACACACGCTTTTCAAGAGCATTGAACACCTAAAAAATACATATTCAATCGTGCCGCGCAAATTGCGTGTCCTAATGACATGTTTTCTCCTTGTACACCTCACGAATAATAACTAGGGTGTCTTCCTATGATTTCCAATCATTCAGATGTCGTTCGGCATGCATTTGACTGTAAAACCCATGTTTTGGCCATTTAAGACAGGCTGAGTGTGTTTTCGGCCAGCGCGGTCACACGACACCTCCGATTGATGTGTCGTCTAGATGAAAATTTCACAATTCACCCACCCTTTTTTCGTCCGATTTCATGGCATTTTAAGGTCGTTTGACCGGTTTTGACCACCCCACGCACGCTTTTCAAGCGCACCTAACACCTAAAAACACATATTCAGCCATGTCGCGCAAACCACGTGTCCGAATGATGTGTCTTTTTCTCGTACACCTCATGAATAATTACTGGGGTATTTTCATGTGATGTCAAGTCATTCCTATGTCGTTCGGCATGCATTTGACCGTAAACCCCATTTTTTCCCATTTACGACACGCCGAGTGCATTTTCGGCCAGCGTGGTCACACGACACCTCCGATCGACGTGTCGTGTGACTGATAATTTCACAATATACCCACCCTTTGCTGTCGTCCAATCTCTTGTCATTCCGAGGTCTTTCAGCCAGTTTTGACCACCCCACGCACGCTTTTCAAGCGCTCCTAACACCTAAAAAACCCATGTTCAGTTGTGTCGTGCAAAACGCGCGTCCGAATGACGTGTCGCCTCCTCCTACACCTCACGAATAATACTTATGGTGTTTTTGTGTGATTTTAAGCCATTCTGATGTCTTTCGGCATCCATTTGACCGTAAAACCCATGTTTTGGCCATTTACGACATGCCGAGTACATTTTCGGCCAGCGAGGTCACACAAAACCTCTGATTGATGTGCCGTCTGGCCAACAATTTTACAATTCACCCACCCTTTGTTTTCATCTGATTTCATGGAATTCTGAGGTCGTTCGGTCGGTTTCGACCACCCCACGCTCGCTTTTCAAGCACGCCTAACACCTAAAAATCACATATTCAGGTGTGCCATGCAAACCGCATGTCTTAATGACGTGTTGTCTCCTCGTACACCTCAAAAATAATAACTAGGGTGTTTTCATGTGATTTCAAGTCATTCCGATGTCGTTCGGCATGCATTTGACCGTAAAACCAATGTTTTGGCCATTTATGACATGCCAAGTGCGTTTTCGGACAGCACGGTCACACGACACCTCCGATTGGCATGCCGTCAGGCCAACAATTTCACAATTCACCCACCCTTTATTTTCGTCCAATTTCATGGCATTCCAAGGTCATTCGTCCAGTTTCGACTACCCCACACATGCTTTTAAATCAAGCCTAACACCTAAAAACACATATTCAGCCGTGCTGCGCAAACCGCGCGTCCAAATGACATGTCGTCTCCTCTTACAGTTCACGAATAATAACTAGGGTGTTTCCGTGTGATTTCAAGTCATTCAGATGTAGTTCAGCATGCATTTGACCGTAAAAACCATGTTTTGGCCATTTACGACACGTCGAGTTCATTTTCGGCCAGCGCAGTCACACATCACCTCCAATTGACATGCCTTTTGGGTGACAACTTCACAATTCACCCACCCTTTGTTTTCATCCAATTTCATGACATTCCGAGGTCGTTTGGCCGGTTTCGACCACACCACACACGCTTTTCAAGTGCTTCGAACACCTAAAAAACACATATTCAGTCGTGCTATGCGAACCGCACATCCGAGTGACCTGTCATCTCCTTATAAACCTCACGAATAATAACTAGGGTGTTTTCACGTGATTTCAAGTCATTCTGATGTCGTTCGACATGCATTTGACTGTAAAACCCATGTTTTGTCCATTTACGACACACCGAGTGCTTTTTCGGCCAGCGCGATCACACGACACCTCCGATTGACGTGTCTTCTAGCCTATAATTTCACAATTCACCCACCCTTTGTTTTTTTTTCCAATTTCAGGGCATTCTTTGGTCGTTCGGCCGGTTTCGACTACACCACGCACGCTTTTCAAGCATGCCTAACACCTAAAAATAGATATTCAGTTGTTCTCTGCAAACCGTGCATCCGAATGACGTGTCATCTCCTCGTACACATCAATAATAATAACTTGGCCGTTTTCGGGTGATTTCAAGTCATTCTTATGTTGTTCAGCATGTATTTGACCGTAAAACCCATGTTTTGGCCATTTACGACATGCTGAGTGTATTTTCGGCCAGCACGGTCACACGACACCTCCGATTGACGTGTCTTCTAGCCGACAATTTCACAATTCAGCCAACCTTTGCTGCCATCCGATTTCATGGCATTCCGAGGTCGTTCGACTGGTTTTGACCACCCCACGCACGCTTTTCAAGCGCGCTGAACACCTAAAAACAAATATTTAGCCATGCCGTGCAATGTACTCATTTGAATGACGTTTCGTCTCCTCATCCACCTCAAGAATAATAACTGGGGTGTTTTCGTGTGATTTCAAGTCATTATGATGTAGTTTGTCATGCATTTGACGGTAAAACCCATGTTTTGTCCATTTACGACACGTCGAGTGCGTTTTCGGCCAGTGCAGTCACATAGCACCTTCAATTAATGTGCCGTCTGGTTGAAAATTTCACAATTCACCCGCCCTTTGTTTTCGTCCGATTTCATGGCATTACGAGGACGTTCGGCTGATTTCGACCACCCCACGCTTGCTTTTCAAGTGCGCCGAACACCTAAAAAACACATATTCAGTCATGCAGTGAAAACCGCGCATCCAAATGACGTTATGTCTTCTCATACACCTCACAGATAATAACTAGGGTGTTTTCGTGTGATTTTAACTCATTCCGATGTCGTTCGTCATGCATTTGACTGTAAAAACCATGTTTTGGCCATTTTACGACACGCCGAGTGCTTTTCTGGCCAGCGCGGTCACACGACACCTTCTATTGACGTGCCGTCTGGCTGAAAATTTCACGATTCACCCACCCTTTGATGTCGTCCGATTTCATGGCATTCCAAGGTCATTCGGCCGGTTTCAACCACCCCACGCACGCTTTTCAAGCGCAATGAACACATAAAATACACATATTCATCCGTGCCGCGCAAAACGTGCATCCAAATGATGTGTCGTCTCCGCGTACACCTGAAAAATAATAACTAGAGAGTTTTCGTGTGATTTCAAGTCATTATGATGTCGTTCAACATGCATTTGACCATAAAACCCATGTTTTGGCCATTTAAGACACGTCGAGTGCGTTTTCGGCCAGCACGGTCACACAGAACCTTCGATTGACATGTCTTCTGGTCGAAAATTTCATAGTTCACCCACCCTTTGCTGTCGTCCGATTTCATTGAATTCCGAGATCATTCGTCCGGTCTCGACCACCACACGCACGCTTTTCAAGCGCGCCGAACAACTAAAAAACACATATTCAGCCGTGTCGTGCAAACCACATTTCCGAATGATGTGCCGTCTCTTCGTACACCTCACAAATAATAACTAGTGTGTTTTTGTGTGATTTCAAGTCATTATGATGTCGTTAGAATGAATTTGACCGTGAAACCCATGTTTTGGCCATTTACCACATGCCAAGTGTGTTTTCGGCCAACTCTGTCACACGACTCATCTGATTGACGTGCTGTCTGGCTGAAAATTTTACAATTCACCCACATCTTGTTGTCTTCCGATTTCATTGCATTCTGAGGTTGTTCGGCCGGTTTCGACCACACCACATAGGCTTTTCAAGTGCGTCGAACACCTAAAAAACACATATTCAGCTGTGCTGCGAAAACCACACGTCTAAATGACATACCGTCCCATCTTACACCTCACGAATAATAACTAGGGTGTTTTAGTGTGATTTTAAGTCATTTCGATGTTGTTCGGAATGCATTTGACTGTAAAACCCATGTTTGGGCCATTTACGACATGCCGAGTGCGTTTTCGGCCAGCGCGGTCACACGACACCTCTGATTGACATGTCTTCTGGCCGAAAATTTCACAATTCACCCACCCTTTGTTGTCGTCCGATTTCATGGCATTATGAGGTCATTCGTCTGGTTTAGACCTCCCCATGCACGTTTTTCAAGTTAGTCGAACACCTAAAAAACACATATTTTGTCGTGCTGCACAAACTACATGTCTGAAAGACGTGTCGTCTCCCTGTAAAACTCACGAATAATAAGTAGGGTGTTTTCATGTGATTTCAAGTCATTTATATGTCGTTCGGCATGCATTTGACTGTAAACCCCATGTTTTGGCCATTTACGACTCGTCGAGTGCGTTTTAGGCCAGCGCGGTCACAGGACAACTCCGATTGATTTTTCGTCTAGCCGACAATTTCACAATTCACACACCCTTTGTTTTCATTTGATTTCATTGCATACGAGGTCGTTCGACCGGTTTCGACCACCCCACGAACGCTTTTCAAGCGCCCTGAACACCTAAAAACACATTTTCAGTTGTGTCGTGCTAACCGCTCGTCTGAATGACGTGTCGTCTCCTCGTACACCTCGCGAATAATAACTAGGGTGTTTTCGGGTGATTTCAAGTCCTTCCGATGTCGTTCGGCATGCATTTGACTGTAAAACCCATGTTTTGGCCATTTACGACACGCCGAGTGCGTTTTCGGCCAGTGCGGTCACACGACACCTCTGATTGACGTGCCTTCTAGCCAACAATTTTACAATTCACCCACCATTTGTTTTTGTCTGATTTCATGGTATTCCGAGGTCGTTCGGCTGGTTTCGACCACCCCATGCACGCTTTTCAAGTGCACCGAACACCTAAAAAACACATATTCAACAGTGTCGTGCAAACCGCGTGTCTGAATGATGTTTCGTGTCCTCGTACACCTCAAGAATAATAACTAGGGTGTTTTTGTTTGATTTCATGTCATTTTGATGTCATTTGGCATGCATTTTACCGTAAAACCCTTGTTTCTGCCATTTACAACACACCGAGTGAATTTTCAGCCAGCACGGTCACAAGACACCTCCGATTGATATGTCGTCTGGCTGAAAATTACACAATTCACCCAACCTTTGTTGTCGTTCTATTTTATAGCATTCCAAAGTTGTTCGGTCGGTTTCGACCACCCCACACACGCTTTTCAAGTGCGCCGAACACCTAAAATACAAATATTTAGCTGTGTCGTGCAAACCGCGCGACTGAATCACATGCTGTCTCCTCACGCACGCTTTTCAAACGCGATGAAAAACTAAAAACACATATTCAGTCGTGCTGCCCAAACCGCATGTTAGAAAGACGTTTCGTCTCCTCGTACACCTCAAGAATAATAACTAGGGTGTTTTCATGTGATTTCAAGTCATTCTGATGTTGTTCGACATGCATTTGACTGTAAAACCCTTCTTTTGGCCATTTATGACATACCGAGTGCCTTTTTGGCCAACCCGGCCACACATCACCTCCGATTGACATGTCGTCTAGCTGAAAATTTCACAAATCACCCACCATTGTTTTGTCCGATTTTATTGCATTTCAAGGTTGTTCGGCCGGTTTCGACCACCCCACGCACGCTTTTCAAGCACGCTGAACAACTAAAAAACATATATTCAGCCATTCCATTCAAACCGTGTGTCTGAATGACGTTTCGTCTCCTCTTAAACCTCACAAAAAATATTTAGGTTGTTTTCGGGTGATTTAAAGTCATTCTGATGATGTTCGGCATGCATTTGACCGTAAAACCCATATTTTGGCCATTTGCGACATGTCGAGTGAGTTTTCAGACAGTGCAGTCGCACGACACCTCCGATTGACGATCTGTATAGACGACAATATCAAAATTAACCCAACCTTTGTTGGTGTCCGATTTCATGGCATTCCGAGGTCGTTCGGCCGGTTTCAACCACCCCACACACACTTTTCAAGCGCACCGAACACCTAAAAACACATATTCTATCGTGCCGGGCAAACCGTGCATCCGAATGACATGTCGTGTCCTTTTACACCTCACGAATAATAACTAGGGTATTTTTGTGTGATTTCAAGTCATTCTGATGTTGTTGATCATGCATTTGACCGCAAAACCATTGTTTTGGCCATTTACGACATGCCGAGTGTGTTTTTGGCCAGCGCGGTCACACAACATCTTTGATTGACGTGTGGTCTGGCAAAAAATTACAAAATTTACTCACCCTTTGTTTTCGTCTGATTTCATGGCATTCTGAGGTCGTTCATCTGATTTCGACCACCCCAAGCCCGCTTTTCAAGCGCGCCGAACACCTAAAAAACACATATTCAGCCGTGCCGTGCAAACCGCGCATCTGAATGACATGTCGTCTCCTATTACACCTCATGAATAATAACTAGGGTTTTTTCATGTGATTTATATTCATTACGATGTCTTTCAACATTAATTTGACTGTAAAACCCATGTTTTGGCCATTTATGACATGCCGAGTGCATTTTTGGCCAGTGCGATCACACGACATTTCCGATTTATGTTCCATTTGGCCGACAATTTCGCAATTTACCCACCCTTTGTTGTCATCTGATTTAATGGAATTCTAAGGTCGTTCAGCCAATTTTGATCACTCCACTTAAGCTTTTCAAGCACGCCAAACTTCTAAAAAACACATATTCAGTTGTGCTATGAAAACCACGTGTCTGAATGGCGTGTCGTCTCCTCGTACACCTCACAAATAATAACTAGGGATTTTTCGTATGATTTAAAGTTATTTCGATGTCGTTCAACATGCATTTGACCGTAAAACCCATGTTTTGGCCATTTATGACACATCGAGTGTGTTTTCGGCCAGCACGATCACACGACTCCTCTGATTGACATGCTATCTAGACGAAAATTACAAAATCCCCCCACCCTTTTTTGTCATTCGATTTCATGGCATTCCGAGGTCGTTTGGCTGGTTTCGACCGCCCCATGCACGCTTTTCAAGCATGCCGAACACCTAAAAAAAGATATTCAGTCGTGTCGTGCAAAACGAATCTCTGAATGACATGTCGTCTCCTTGTACACCACACGAATAATAAATAGGGTGTTTTTTTGTTATTTCACGTCATTACGATGTCGTTCGGCATTCATTTGACCATAAAACCCTTGTTTTGGCCATTTACGACCTGCCGAGTGATTTTTCGGCCAGCGCAGTCACACGACACATCCGATTGACGTGCCCTCTCGCCAAAAATTAAAAAATTCACCCACCCTTTGTTGTTGTCCGATTTCATGGCATTCTGAGGTCGTTCGGCTGGTTTCGACCCCCACACGCACGCTTTTCAAGCGCACAGAACACCTAAAAATACACATATTCAGCCTTTCTGCACAAATCGAATGTCCAAAGGTCATGTCGTCTCCTCGTACAACTCAATAATTTTAACTAGGTGTTTTCGTGTGATTTCAAGTCATTCCGAGGTCGTTCGGTGAGCATTTGACTGTAAAATCTATGTTTTGGCCATTTTACGACACGCCAAGTGCGTTTTCGGCCAGCGCGGTCACACGACACCTCCGATTGACGTGTCATCTCGCCAAAAATTTCACAATTCACCCACCATTTGTGTTCATCCGATTTCATGGAATTCTGAGGTCATTCGACTGGTTTTGACCACCCCACGTAAACCATTCAAACGCGTCAAACACATAAAAAACACATATTCAGCCATACCATGCAAACCACATGTCCGAATGACGTATCATCAACTCTTACACCTCACTAATAATAACTAGGGAGTTTTCATGTGATTTCAAGTCATTTCAATGTCGTTCGGCATGCATTTGACAGTAAAACCCATGTTTTGGCCATTTACGACCCGCTGAGTGCATTTTCGCCCAGCACAGTCACACGACACATCGGATTGATGTGCCATCTGGCCGAGAATTACAAAAGTCACCCACCCTTTGTTGTCGTCCGATTTCATGGAATTCCGAGGTCGTTCGGCTGGTTTCGACCACCCCTCGCACGCTTTTCAAGTGCTCCTAACACCTAAAAAACACATACTCAATCGTGCCACGAAAACCGCATTTCTAAATAACGCGTAATCTCCTCGTACACCTCATGAATAATAAATAGGGTGTTTTTGTGTGATTTCAAGTCAATCTGATGTAATTCGACATGCATTTGACCGTAAAACCCATGTTTTGTCCATTTACGACATGCGGAGTGCATTTTCGGCCAGCGCAGTGACACGAAACCTCTGATTGATGTGTCGTCTATGTGAAAATTTCACATTTCACCCTCCCTTTGTTTTCGTCTGATTTAATGGCATTCTGAGGTCGTTTGGCTGGTTTCAAACACCCCAAGCATGCTTTTAAAGCGCGCAGAGAACCTAAAGAAAACATATTCAGTCGTGTCATGCAAACCGTGTGTCCGAATGACATGTCGTCCCCTCTACACCTCCCTAATAATAACTAGTGTGCTTTCATGTGATTTCAAGTGATTCTAATGTCGTTCAGCAAGTATTTGACCGTAAAACCCATGTTTTGTCCATTTACGACATGCCAAGTGCATTTTCAGCCAGCGCAATCACACGACACCTCTGATTGACATGTATTCTGGCCGAAAATTTCAAAATTCACCCACTCTTTGTTGTCGTCCATTTTCATGGCATTCCAAGGTCGTTCGGCCGGTTTCAACCACCCCACGCACGCTTTTCAAGCACACCGAACTCCTAAAAAACACATATTCAACTATGTCGCACAAACCGCACGTCCAAATGACGTTTCTTCTCCTCATAAGCCTCATGAATAATAACTAGGGTGTTTTTATGTGATTTCAAGTCATTCCGATGTCTTTCGGCATGCATTTGACCGTAAAACCCATGTTTTGGCCATTTACGATAGGCCGAGTGCGTTTTCGGCCAGCACAGTCACATAGTAGCTCCAGTTGACATTCCATCTAGCCGAAAATTTCAAAATTCATCCATCATTTGTTGTCGTTTGATTTCATTGCATTCGAGGTCGTTCGGCCGGTTTCGACCACCCCACACACGCTTTTGAAGTGCGTCGAACACCTAAAAAACACATATTCAGCCGTACCATGCAAATCGCGCATCTGAATGACATGAAATATCCTATTATACCAAACTAATAATAACTACGGTGTTTTTAGGTGATTTCAAGTCATTCTGATGTCGTTTGGCTTGCATTTGACCGTAAAACCCATGTTTTGGCCATTTACGAAACGCCGAGAGCATTTTCGGCCAGCGCTGTCACACAACAACTCCGATTGACATTCCGTCTGGCCGAAAATTTTACAATTCACCCACCCTTTGTTTTTGTCCGATTTTATGGTATTTGGAGGTCATTCGGCTGGTTTCGACCACCCTACACACGCTTTTCAAGCCCGCCGAACACCTAAAAAACACATATTCAGCCATGTCGCACAAACCACATGTCTGAATGACATTCCGGGTCCACTTACATCTCACGAATAATAACTAGGGTGTTTTTGTATGATTTCAAGTCATTCTGATGTCGTTCGACATGCATTTGGCTTTAAAACCCTTGTTTTGGCCATTTACGACATGCCAAGTGCGTTTTCAGCCAGCGCGGTCACACGACACCTCCGATTAATGTTCCTTCTAGACAATAATTACAAAATTCACCCACCCTTTGTGGTCTTCCGATTTCATGGCATTCCAAGGTCGTTTGACCGGTTTCGACCACCCCACGCACGGTTTTCAAGCGCACCGAACACCTAAAAAACACATATTCAGCCTTTTTGCACAAACCGTGTGTCCGAATGACGTTCTGTCTCCTCGTAAACCTCACAAATAATAACTAGGCTGTTTTCTTGTGATTTCAAGTCATTCTGATGTCGTCCAGTATTCATTTGACTATAAAACCCATGTTTTGTCCATTTACGACAGACAGAGTGCATTTTCAGCCATCGCGGTCACACAACACATCTGATTGGCATGCCGTCTGGCCTATAATTTCACAATTCACCCACACATTGTTGTCGTCCGATTTCATGACATTCTGAGGTCGCTCGGCTAGTTTTGATCACCCCACATAAGCTTTTCAAGCACGTCGAACACCTAAAAAACACATATTTAGTCATTCCATGCAAACCATGCATCTGAATGATGTGTCGTCTACTTGTACACCTCAAAAATAATAAATAGGGAGTTTTGGGTGATTTCAAGTCATTCTGATGTCGTTCGGCATGCATTTGACTATAAAACCCCTATTTTGGCCATTTATGACACGCCGAGTGCGTTTTCGGCCAGCGCGGTCACACGACAATTCGATTGGCATGTCGCCTGGCCGAAAAATACATAATTCACCCACCCTTTCTTGTTTTCCGATTTCATGTCATTCTGAGGTTGTTCGGCCAGTTTCGACCACCCCACACATGTTTTTCAAGCACTCCTAACACCTAAAAAACACATATCTAGTCATTCAACGCAAAACGTGTCTCCGAATAACATTCTGTATCCTCGTACACCTCGCGAATAATAACTAGGGTGTTTTTGTGTGATTTCATGTCATTTCGATGTCATTCGGAATGCATTTGACCGTAAAACCCTTGTTTTGGCCATTTACGCCACGTAGAGTGTGTTATCGGCCACCGCGGTCACATGACACTTCCGATTACGTGCCGTCTGGTCAAAAATTCCACAATTCACCCTCCCTTTTTTTCTTCCAATTTCATTGCATTCTGAGGTCCTTTGGTCGGTTTCGACCACCCCACACACGCCTTTCAAGCGCGCCTTACACCTAAAAAACAGATATTCAGCCGTGCTGTGCAAACTGAACCTCCGAATAATGTTTCCTCTCCTCTTACACCTCACGAATAATAACTAGGGTGTTTTTGTGTTATTTCAAGTCATTCTGATGTCATTTGGCATGCATTTGACCGTAAAACCCATGTTTTGGCCATTTACGACATGTCGAGTGCATTTTCATCCCGCGCGGTCACACGACACCTCCAATTGACATGTCGTCTGGCCAAAAATTTCACAATTCACCAACCCCGTGTTTTCGTCCAATTTCATGGCATTCTGAGGTCGTTCGTCCAGTTTCGACCACCCCACACACACTTTTCAAACGCGTTGAACACCTAAAAAACACATATTCAACCGTGCCGCACAAACTGCGCGTCTGAATGATGTTTCGTCTCCTCGTACACCTCACGAATAATAACTAGGGTGTTTTAGTATGATTTCAAGTCATTCTGATGTCGTTTGGCATGCATTTGGTGGTAAAACCCATGTTTCGGCCATTTACTACACGCCGAGTGCATTTTCGGCCAGCGCGGTCACAATACACCCTGATTGACGTGCCTTCCAGCCGACAATTTCACAGTTCACCCACCCTTTGTTTTCGTTCGATTTCATGGCATTCCGAGGTCGTTCGGCCTGTTTCGACCACCCCACGTACGCTATTCAAGCACGCCAAACACCTAAAAAACACATATTCCGCCATGCTATGCAAAATGTGCGTCCATACGATGTTCCATATCCTTGTAAACCTCACAAATAACAACTTGGGTTTTTTAGTGTGATATCAAGTCATTCTGATGTCATTCGGCATGCATTTGACTGTAAAACCCATGCTTTCTCCATTTGTGACACGCCAAGTGCGTTTTCGGACAGCGCGGTCACACGACACCTCCGATTGACGTTCTGTCTAGCTGAAAATTTGGCAATTCACCCACCCTTTGTTGTCGTCCGATTTCATGGCATTCCGAGGTCGTTCGGCCGGTTTCGACCACCCCACGCACGCTTTTCAGGCGCGCTTAACACCTAAAAAACACATATTCAGCCGTGTTGTGCAAACCGCACATCCTAATGATGTGTACTCTCTTTTTACACCTCATGAATAATATCTATGGTGTTTTCATGTGATTTCAAGTCATTCCGATGTCGTTCGACAAACATTTGACCGTAAAACCCATGTTTTGGCAATCTACGACACGCCGAGTGCCTTTTCAGCCAGCGCGGTCACACGACACCTCCGATTGACATGCCGTCTGGCCTAAAATTTCAAAATTCACCCACCCTTTGTGGTCGTCCAATTTCATGGTATTCTAAGGTCGTTCGGCCTATTTAGACCACCCCAGTCATGCTTTTAAAGCGCGCCTAATAGCTAAAAAACACATATTCAGCCATGCCGTGCAAACCGCGCGTCCGAATGATGGGTTGTCTCCCCATAAACCTCACTAATAATAAATAGGGTGTTTAGTGTGATTTCAAGTCATTCTGATGTCGTTCGGCATGTATTTGACAATAAAACCAATGTTTTTCCAATTGACAACACGCAGAGTGCATTTTTAGCCAGCGCGATCACACGACATCTCCGATTGACGTGTCGTATGGCCGAAAAGTTTACAATTCACCCACCCTTTGTTGTCGTCCAATTTAATGGAATTCTGATGTCGTTCGGCATGCATTTGACCATAAAACCCATGTTTTGTCCATTTACGACACGCCTAGTGCGTTTTCGGCCAGCAAGGTCACACGACACCTCCGATTGACATGTCGTCTGGCCGAAAATTTCACAACTCACCCACCCTTTGCTGTCGTCCGATTTCATTACATTCTGAGGTCATTCGGCCGGTCTCGACCACCCCACAGACGCTTCTAAAGCTCGCCAAACACCTAAAAACACATATTCAGCCTTGCCATGCAAACCGCATGTCCGAATGACGTGTCGTCTCCTCTTACATCTCAAGAATAATAACTAGGGTGTCTTCGTCCGATTTCAAGTCATTTCAATGTCGTTAGACATGCATCTTACCGTGAAACCCATGTTTTGGCCATTTACGACACGCCGGGTGCGTTTTTGGCCAGAGCGGTCACACGAAACCTCCGATTGATGTGACGTCTGGCCGAAAATTTTACAATTCACCCACATCCTGTTGTCGTTTTATTTCATTTCATTCCGAGGTCGTTCGGCTGGTTTTGACCACACCACGCACGCTTTTCAAGTGCGTCGAATAGCTAAAAAACACATATTCAACCGCGCTGTTCAATCCCTGCGTCCGAATGACGTACCGTCCCCTCGTGCACCTCACGAATAATAACTAGGGTGTTTTAGTGTGATTTCAAGTCATTACGATGTCATTTGGCATGCATTTGACTATAAAACCCGTGTTTGGGCCATTTACGACACGCCGAGTGCATTTTCAGCCGGCGCAGTGGCACAACACCTCTGATTGACGTGTCGTCTGGCCGAAAATTTCACAATTCACCCACCCTTTGTTTTCGTCTGATTTCATGGAATTCCGAGGTCGTTCGGCCGGTTTCGACCACCCCACGCACATTTTTCAAGCACGTCGAACACCTAAAAAACACATATTCTATCGTGTCGTGCAAACCGTGCGTCCGAATAACGTGTCATCTCCCTATACATCTCACTAATAATAACTACGGTGTTTTTGTGTGATTTCAAGTCATCTAGTTGTCGTTCAGAATCCATTTGACTGTAAAACCCATGTTTTGGCCATTTACGACATGCCGAGTGCGTTTTCGGCCAGCACAGTCACACGATAGCTACGATTGACATGTCGTCTAGCCGACAATTTCCCAATTCACCCACCCTTTGTTTTCGTTTGATTTCATTGCATTCGGGGTCGTTCGGCCGGTTTCGACCACCCCACGAACGCTTTTCAAACGCGCCGAACACCTAAAAAACACATATTCAACCATGTCGTGCCAACTGCGCATCTGAATGACGTGTCGTCCCCTCATACACCTCGTGAATAATAACTAGGGTGTTTTCGGGTGATTTCAAGTCCTTATGATGTCGTTCAGCATGCATTTGATCGTAAAACCCATGTTTTGGCCATTCACGACACGCCAAGTGCGTTTTCGGGCGGCGCGGTCACACGACACCTCTGATTGACGTGTCGTCTGGCCGAAAATTTCACAATTCACCCACCCTTTGTTTTTTCCAGATTTCATAGCATTCCGAGGTCGTTCGACCGATTTCCACCACCACATGCACGCTTTTCAAGCACACCGAACACCTAAAAAACACATATTCAGACGTGTCGTGAAAACTGCGTGTCCAAATGATGTGTCGTGTCCTCGTACACCTCACGAATAATAACTAGGGTGTTTTTGTGTAATTTCAATTTATTCTGATGTCGTTCGACATGTATTTGACCATAAAACCCTTGTTTAGGCCATTTTCGACACGCCGAGTGTATTTTCGGCCAGCATGGTCACAAGATACCTCCGATTGAAGTACCGTCTAGCCGAAAATTACACAATTCACCCAAAATTTGTTGTCATCCGATTTCATGGCATTCTGACGTCGTTCGGTCAGTTTCGACCACCCCACACACGCTTTTCAAGTGCGTCGAACACCTAAAATACAAATATTCAATCGTACCACGCAAACCGTGCATCTGAATGACATGTTGTCTTCTCTTACACCTCACGAATAATAAGTAGGGTGTTTTTGTGCAATTTCAAGTCATTCCGATGTCGTTCGGCATGCATTTGATCTTAAAACCCATGTTTTGGCCGTTTACGACACGCCGAGTGCGTTTTAGGCCAGCGCGGTCACACGACACCTCCGATTGACGTGTCGTCTGGCATACAATTTTACAATTCACCCAAATTTTGCTTTCGTCTGATTTCATGGCATTCTGAGGTCGTTCGCCCGGTTTCAACCACCCCACGCACGCTTTTCAAGCATGATGAACAACTAAAAACACATATTCAGCCGTGCCGCATAAATCGTGTGTCTGAAAGATGTTTCGTCTCCTCGTACACCTCACGAATAATGGCTAGGATGTTTTAATGTTATTTCAAGTCATTTTGGTTTAGTTCGACATGCATTTGATCGTAAAACCTTTGTTCTGGCCATTTACGACACGCCGAGTGCCTTTTCGGCTAACGCGGTCACACAACACCTCTGGTAGACATGTCATCTGGCCGACAATTTCACAATTCACCCACCATTTTTTTCGTCCTATTTCATTGCATTTTGAGGTCATTCAGCCAGTTCTGACCACCCCATGCACGCTTTTCAAGCGCTCCGAACACCTAAAAATCACATATTCAGCCATGCCACGCAAACCGTGCATCTGAATGACTTTAAGTCTCCTCTTACACCTCATGAATAATATCTAGGGTGTTTTCAGGTGATTTAAAGTCATTCTGGTGACTTTCGGCATGCATTTGACCGTAAAACGCATGTTTTGGCCATTTGCCACACGCCGAGTGCGTTTTCGACCAGCGCAGTTACCCGACACCTCCGATTGATGAGCAGTCTGGCCAAAAATATCAAAATTTACCCACCCTTTGTTGTTCTCCGATTTAATGGCATTCTGAGGTTGTTCGGCCGGTTTTGACCACCCCACGCACACTTCTCAAGCGCGACGAACACCTAAAAAACACATATTCTGTCGTGTCGTGCAAACCGTGCGTCCGAATGACATGTCGTGTCCTCGTACACCTCAAGAATAATAACTAGGGTATTTTTGTGTGATTTCAAGTTATTCTGATGTCGTTGGGCTTCCATTTGACCGTAAAACCCTTGTTTTGGCCATTTACGACTTGCCGAGTGCGTTTTCGGCCAGTGCGGTCACACGACACCTCCGATTGACATTCCACCTGGTAAAAATTTACAAAATTCACCCACCCTTTGTTTTTGTCCGATTTCATGGAATTATGAGGTTGTTCAGCCCGTTTTGACCACCCCACGCCTGCTTTTCAAGTGTACCGAACACCTAAAAAACACATATTTAGTCATGCTGTGAAAACTGCACATTCGAATGATGTTTCATCTCCTATTACACCTCATGAATAATAACTAGGCTGTTTTAATGTGATTTCAAGTCATTCTGATGTTGTTCGGCATGAATTTGACTATAAAACCCATGTTTTGGCCATTTATGACAAA
Source organism: Viscum album (assembly GCA_963277665.1). Taxonomy (NCBI): domain Eukaryota; kingdom Viridiplantae; phylum Streptophyta; class Magnoliopsida; order Santalales; family Viscaceae; genus Viscum; species Viscum album. Next base: position 465,138,653 of record OY728151.1, read on the forward strand.
CCAAGTGCATTTTTGGCAAGTGCGGTCTCACAACACCTCCGATTGATGTTCCGTCTAGCTGAAAATTTCACATTTCACCCACCCTTTGTTGTCGTCTGATTTCATGGAATTCTGAGGTCATTCGGCAGATTTTGATCACCCCACGTAAGTTTTTCAAGCGCGCCGAACATCTAAAAAACACATATTCAGTCATGCTTCGCAAACCGCACATCCGAATGGCGTGTCTTCTCCTCGTACACCTCACGAATAAAATCTAAGAAGTTTTTGTGTGATTTAAAGTTATTCCGATGTTGTTCGGCATGCATTTGACCGTAAAACCCATGTTTTGGCCATTTACGACACGTCGAGTGTGTTTTCAGCCAGCACGGTCACACGACACCTCCGATTGACGTGTCGTCTAGCAAAAAATTACAAAATTCCACCACCCTTTGTTGTCGTCCAATTTTATAGTATTCCGAGGTCGTTCACCTGGTTTCGACCACCCCACGCATGCTTTTCAAGCTTGTTGAACACCAAAAAAAACATATTTAGTCATGTCGCACAAACCGCGTCTCCGAATGACATGTCGTCTCCTTTTACACCTCATGAATATTAAATAGGGTGTGTCATTACGATGTCGTTTGGCATGCATTTGACCGTAAAACCCTTGTTTTGGCCATTTACGACCAGCCGAGTGTGTTTTCGGCCAGCGTGGTCATACGACTCATCTGATTGACGTGCCGTCTGGATGAAAATTACAAAATTCACCCACCCTTTTTTTTGTCCGATTTCATGGCATTCTGAGGTTGTTCAGCCGGTTTCGACCACCCCACACACGCTTTTCAAGCGGGTCGAACACCTAAAAAACACATATTCAGTCGTTCCACGCAAACCGCGCATCCAAATGTCATGACATCTCCTTATACACCTCAAGAATAATAACTAGGGTGTTTTCGTGTAATTTTAAGTCATTCCGATGTCGTTCGGTGAGCATTTGACTATAAAATCCCTGTTTGTCCATTTACGACACGCCGAGTGCATTTTTGGCCCGCGCGGCCCCACGACACCTCCGATTGACATGCCATCTGACCGAAAAATTCCAAATTCACCCACCATTTTTTGTCGTCCGATTTCATGGCCTTCTGAGGTCGTTCGACCGGTTTCGATCACCCTACATAAACTTTTCAAGCGCGTCGAACACCTAAAGACCCATATTCAGCCGTACCATGAAAACCGCATGTCCAAATGATGTGTCGTCTCCTATTACACCTCACTAATAAAAACTAGGTATTTTTCGTGTGATTTCAAGTCATTCTGATGTCATTCAGTATGCATTTGATAGTAAAACTCCTGTTTTGGCCACTTATGACATGCCGAGTGTGTTTTCTGCCAGCACGATCACAAGACACCTCTGATTGATGTGCCGTCTGGCCGATAATTACAAAATTCACCCAGCCATTGTTGTCGTCCGATTTCATGGAATTTAGAGGTCGTTCGGTTGGTTTTGACCACCCCCTGCACGCTTTTGAAGCGCTCTTAATACCTAAAAAACACATATTCAGTCGTGGCATGAAAACTGCATGTCCGAATGACGTGTCATCACCTGATACACTTCATGAATAATAATTAGGGTGTTTTTTTGTGATTTCAAGTCATTCCGATGTCATTCGACATGCATTTGACAATAAAACCCAAGTTTTGGCCATTTACAACACATAGAGTACATTTTCGGCCAGCATAGTGACAAGACATCTCCGATCAATGTGCCGTCTAGGTGAAAATTTCACAATTCACCCTCCATTTGTTGTCATCTGATTTCATGTCATTCTGAGGTCGTTCGGCCGGTTTCAAACACCCCACACACATTTTTCTAGTGCGCCGAACACCTAAAGAAAACATATTCAGCAGTGCCATGCAAACCGCGTGTCCGAATGATGTGTCGTCTCCTCGTACACCTCACTAATAATAACTAGCATGTTTTCGTGTGATTGCAAGTCATTCTGATGTCATTTGGCATGCATTTGACCATAAAACCCATGTTTTGGCCATTTATGACATGCCGAGTGCATTTTCAGCCAGCGCGATCACACGACACCTCCGACGAACATGTCTTCTAGCCAACAATTTCAAAATTCACCCACCCTTTGTTTTAGTCCGTTTTCATGGCATTCCGAGGACGTTCGGCTGGGTTCGACCACCCCTCGCACGTTTTTCAAGCACTCTGAACACCTAAAAAACACATATTCAGCCTTTCTGTACAAACTGTGTGTCTGAATTATGTGTCGTCTTCTCGTACACCTCAAAAATAATAACTATGATTTTTTGTGTGATTTCAAGTCATTCTGATGTCGTTCAGCATTTACTTGACTGTAAAACCCATGTTTTGGCCATTTACGACATGCTGAGTGCGTTTTCGGCCATCACGGTCACACGACATATCCGATTGACGTACCATCTTGCCTGAAATTTCCCAATTCACCCATCCTTTGTTGTTGTCTGATTTCATGGCATTTCAAGGTTGTTCAGCTGGTTTTGATCACCCCACATAAGCTTTTCTAGCACGCCGAACACCTAAAAAACACATATTCAGCCGTGCCGCGCAAACCATTCATCCGAATGATGTGTCGTCTCCCTGTACACCTCAGTAATAATAAATAGGGAGTTTTTGGGTGATTTAAAGTCATTCTGATGTTGTTCATCATGCATTTGACTATAAAACCCATGTTTTGGCCATTTACGACACACCGAGAGCGTTTTTGGCTAGCACGGTGACACGAAACCTCCGATTGACATGCCGTCTGGCCGAAAATTTCACAATTCACCCACCCTTTGCTGTCGTCTGATTTCATTGCATTCCGAGGTCATTCGGCCAGTCTCGACCACCCCACACACGCTTTTCAAGCGCACCGAACACCTAAAAAACACATATTCAATCGTTCCGTTCAAACCGTGTGTCCGAATAACATTTTTTATCCTTATACATCTCAAGAATAATAAATAATGTGTTTTCGTGTGATTTCAAGTCATTCTGATGTCATTAGACATGAATTTGACAGTAAAACCAATGTTTTGGCCATTTACGACACGCCGAGTGCGTTTTTGGCCAACGCAGTCACAAGACACCTCCGATTGACGTGCCTTCTAGCCGAAAATTTTACAATTCACCCACATCTTGTTGTCGTCCGATTTCATTGCATTCCAACGTCGTTCAGCCAGTTTCGACCACACCACACACGTTTTTCAAGTGCATCGAACACCTAAAAAACACATATTCAGCCGTGCCGCACAAACCACACATCTGAATGACGTACCGTCCCCTCATCCACCTTACAAATAATAACTAGGGTGTTTTAGTGTGATTTGAAGTCATTCTGATGTCATTCGACATGCCTTTGACTATAAAACCCATGTTTGGGCCATTTACGACATGCCGAGTGCGTATTTGGCCAGCGCGGTCACACGACACCTCTGATTGACCCGTCGTCTAGCCGAAAATTTTACAATTCACCCACCCTTTGTTGCCGTCTGATTTCATGGCATTCCGAGGTTGTTCATCCAGTTTTGACCACCCCACGCACGTTTTTCAAGCGCGTCGAACACCTAAAAAACACATATTCTGTCGTGCCGCGCAAACCGCGCATCCGATTGACGTTCCCTCTCCCTGTACACCTCACGAATAAAAACTAGGGTGTTTTCATGTGATTTCAAGTCATTTAGATGTCGTTCGTCATGCATTTGACTGTAAGACCCATGTTTTGGCCATTTACGACACGCTGAGTGCATTTTCAGCCAGCACGGTCACACGACAGCTCCGATTGACGTACCGTCTGGCCGAAAATTTTACAATTCACCCACCCTTTGTTTTCGTTTGATTTCATTGCATTCAAGGTTGTTCGTCCCGTTTCTACCACCTCACGAATGATTTTCAAGAGCGTCAAACACCTAAAAACCACATATTCAGCCATGCTGTGCAATCCACGCATCTGAATGACGTGTCGCCTCCTTGTACACCTAGAGAATAATAACTAGGGTCTTTTCGGGTTATATCAAGTCCTTCTGATGTCGTTCGATATGAATTTGACCGTAAAACCCATGTTTTGGCCATTTACGACACGCCGAGTGCATTTTAGGCCAGTACGGTCACACGACACCTCTGATTGGTGTGCCGTCTGGCCGTCAATTTCAAAATTCACCCACCCTTTGTTTTTGTCCAATTTTATGGCATTCCGAGGTCGTTCGGCCGGTTCCAACCACCCCACACACGCTTTTTAAGAATGCCGAACACCTAAAAAACACATATTCATCCGTGCTGTGCAAACCATGTGTCCAAATGATGTGTTGTGTCCTAGTACACCTCACGAATAATAAATAGGGTGTTTTTGTATGATTTCAAGTAATTCTGATGTCATTCGGCATACATTTGACTGTAAAACCCTTGTTTTGGCCTTTTACGACACGCCAAGTGAATTTTCGGCCAGCGTGGTCACAAGAAACCTCTGATTGACGTTCCGTCTTGCTGAAAATTACACAATTCACCCAAACGTTTTTGTCATCCGATTTCATGCCATTCCGAGGTCGTTCGGTCGGTTTCGACCACCCCACGCACACTTTTCCAGCGCACCGAACACCTAAAATGCAAATATTCAGCTGTGACGCACAAACCGCGCATCTGAATGACATTCTATCTCCTTGTACACCCCACGAATAATAACTAGGGTGTTTTCATGTGATTTCAAGTCATTCTGATGTCGTTCGACAGACATTTGACCATAAAACACATGTTTTGACCATTTACGACACGCTGAGTGCGTTTTTGTCTAGCGCGGTCACACGACACCTCTGATTGACGTTCCTTCTGGAAAAAAATTTCACAATTCACCCACCTTTTGTTTTCATCCAATTTCAAGGCATTCTGAGGTCGTTCGGTCAGTTTCGACCAACCCACGCACGCTTTTCAAGCGCGACGAACAACTAAAAACACATATTCAGCCGTGTCGCGCAAACCACGTGTCTGAAAGACATGTCGTCTCCTGTTACACCTCAAGAATAATAACTAGGGTGTTTTCATGTGATTTTAAGTCATTATGATGTTGTTCGATATGCATTTGGCCGTAAAACCCTTGTTTTGGCCATTTACGACACGCCGAGTGCCTTTTTAGCCAACACGGTCACACGAAACTTCCGATTGACATGCCATCTAGCCGAAAATTTCACAATTCACCCACCATTTGTTTTCGTCAGATTTCATTGCAATCCGAGGTCGTTCGGCCGGTTTCGACCACCCCATGCACGCTTTTCAAGCACGTCGAACACCTAAAAAACACATATTCATCTGTACCATGCAAAACGTGCGTCCGATGACTTGTCTTCTCCTCTTACACCTCTCGAATAATATCTAGGGCGTTTTCAAGTGATTTCAAGTCATTCTGATGAAGTTCAGCATGCATTTGACTGTAAAACCCATGTTTATCCATTTACGACACGCCGAGTACATTTTTCGGCCAGCGCGGTCACACGAAACTTCCGATTGACAAGCCGTCTAGCCAAAAATATCAAAAATCACCCACCCTTTGTTGTTGTCTGATTTCATGGAATTACGAGGTCGTTCGACCAGTTTCGACCACCCACGCATGCTTTTCCAGCGCACCAAACACCTAAAAAACACATATTCTTCCATGCCGTGAAAACTGCGCGTCCGAATGACATTTCGTGTCCTCGTACACCTCACGAATAATAACTAGGGTATTTTTGTGTGATTTCATGTCATTATGGTGTCTTTGGGCATGCATTTGATCGCAAAACCCTTGTTTTGGCCATTTACGACATGTCGAGTGTGTTTTCGGCCAGCCCGGTCACACGACACCTCCGATTGACGTGTCGTATGGCATAAAATTACAAAATTCACCCACCCTTTGTTTTCGTCTGATTTCATGGAATTCCGAGGTCGTTCATCAAGTTTCGACCACCCCACGCCCGCTTTTCAAGCGCCCCGAACACCTAAAAAACACATATTCAGCCGTACCGCACAAACCGTGCATCCAAACGACGTGTTGCCTCCTATTACACCTCAGGAATAATAACTAGGGTGTTTTCGTGTGATTTCAAGTCATTCTGATGTCGTTTGAAATGAATTTGACTGTAAAACCCATGTTTTGGTCATTTATGACACGCTAAGTGCGTTTTCGGCCAGTGCGGTCACACGACACCTCCGATTGATTTTCCGTCTAGCCAAAAACTTCACAATTCACCCACCCTTTGTTTTCGTCCGATTTCATGGCATTTTGAGGCCATACAGCTGATTTTGATCAACCCACGTAAGCTTTTCAAGCGCACCAAACATCTAAAAAACACATATTCAGTCGCGCCATGCAAACCGCGCGTCCGAATGGCATGTCGTCCTCTCATACAACTCATGAATAATAACTAGGGAGTTGTTGTGTGATTTAAAGTTATTACGATGTTGTTCGGCATGCATTTGACCGTAAAACCCATGTTTTGGCCATTTACGAAACACTAAATGTGTTTTCGGCCAGCACGGTCACACGACACCTCCGATTGACGCGTCTTCTAGAAAAAAAAATTACAAAATTCCCCCCACCATTTGTTGGCGTCCGATTTCATGGCATTCCGAGGTCGTTCGGCCGGTTTCGACCACCCTACGCACGCTTTTCAAGCGCGCCGAACACCTAAAAAAACATATTCAGTCATGCCGTGCAAACCGAGTCTCCAAATGACATGTTGTCTCCTTTTGCACCTCAATAATAATAAATAGGTTGTTTTTGTGTGATTTCAAGTCATTACAATGTTGTTCGACATGCATTTGACCGTAAAAACCTTATTTTGGCCATTTACGACCGGCCGAGTGCGTTTTCAGCCAGCGCGGTCACAGGACACATTTGATTGACGTGCCATCTGGCCAAAAATTACACAATTCTTCCACCCTTTATTGTCGTCCGATTTCATGGCATTCCGAGATCGTTCGGCCAGTTTTGACCACCCCACACACGCTTTTCAAGCGCGCCGAACAACTAAAAAACATATACTCAGCCGTGCCACGCAAACCGCACGTCCGAATGTCATACCGGCTCCTTGTACATCTCACGAATAATAACTAGGGTGTTTTCATGTGATTTCAAGTCATTCTGATGTCGTTCGGAAAGCATTTGACCGTAAAATCCATGTTTTGGCCATTTACGACACGCTGATTGCGTTTTCGGCCAGCGTGGTCACATGACACCTCCAATAGACGTGCCTTCTAGCCGAAAATTTCAAAATTCACCCACCATTTGTTGTCATCTAATTTCATGGCATTCTGAGGTCATTCATCCGGTTTTTATCACCCCACGTAAACTTTTCAAGAGCGTCGAACACCTAAAAAATACATATTCAGCCGTACCGCGCAAACCGCGTTTCGGAATGACATGTCGTCTCCTCGTACACCTCACTAATAATAACTAGGGATTTTTCGTGTGATTTCAAGTCATTCTGATGTCTCTTAGCATGCATTTGACAGTAAAACCCATGTTTTGGCCATTTACGACACACCGAGTGTGTTTTCAGCCAGCACGGTCACACGACACCTCCAATTGATGTGCCTTCTAGCCAAAAATTAATAAATTCACCCACCCTTTGTTGTCGTATGATTTCATGGAATTTTGAGGTCATCTGGACGGTTTCGACCACCCCCCGCATGCTTTTCAAGCGCTCCTAACACCTAAAAAAATATTCAATCGTGCCGTGAAAACCATGTGTCTGAATGACGTGTCGTCTCCTCGTATACCTCACTAATAATAACTAGGGTGTTTTTTTGTGATTTCAAGTCATTCTGATGTCCTTCGGCATGCATTTGACCGTAAAACCCAAGTTTTGGCCATTTACGACACGCAAAGTGCGTTTTTAGCCAGCATAGTGACACAACACCTCTGATTGACATGTAGTCTAGGTGAAAATTTCACAATTCACCCTCCCTTTATTGTCGTCCGATTTGATGGTATTCTAAGGTCGTTCGGCTGGTTTCAAACACCCTACGCATGTTTTTCAAGCGCGTCGAACACCTAAAGAAAACATATTCAGCCGTGCCATGAAAACCGCGTGTCTGAATGATGTGTCATCTCCTCAAACACCTCACTAATAATAACTAGCATGTTTTCGTGTGATTTCAAGTCATTCTGATGTCGTCCGGCATGCATTTAACCGTAAAACCCATGTTTTGGCCATTTACGACATGCCGAGTGCATTTTCAGCCAGCACTATCACACAAAACCTCTGATTGACATTTCTTCTGGCCGAAAATATAACAATTCACCCAACCTCGGTTGTCGTCCTTTTTCATGGAATTCGGAGGTCGTTCGGCTGGTTTTGACCACCCCACGCACAATTTTCAAGCGCACCGAACACCTAAAAACACATATTCAACTGTGCCATGCAAACCACGCATCAGAATGATGTTTCGTCTCTTCATACACCTCATGAATAATAACTAGGGTGCTTTTGTGTGATTTCAAGTCATTCCGATGTCTTTCTGCATGCATTTGACCGTAAAACCCATGTTTTGGCCATTTACGACACGCCGAGTGCGTTTTCGGCCAGCGCGGTCACACGGTAGCTCCGATTGACGGTCCGTCTAGCCGAAAATTTCAAAATTCACCCACCATTTTTTGTCGTCTGATTTCATTTCATTTGAGGCCGTTCGACCATTTTTGACAACCCCACGCACGCTTTTGAAGCGCGCCGAAAACCTAAAAAACACATATTCAGCCGTGTCATACAAACCGCGCGTCCGAATGATGTGTCGTCTCCTCTTACACCTCATGAATAATAACTAGGGTGTTTTCGGATGATTTCATGTCATTCCAATGTTGTTCGGCTTTCATTTGACCGTAAAACCCATGTTTTGGCCATTTACGACACGTCGAGAGCATTTTCGGCCAGCGCTATCACACGACACCTCTGATTGATGTTCCATCTAGCTGATAATTTCACAATTCACCCACCCTTTGTTGTTTTCCAATTTTATGAAATTCTGAGGTCATTCGGCCGGTTTCGACCACCCCACACATGCTTTTCAAGGTCGTCGAACACCGAAAAACACATATTCAGCCATGTCGTGCAAACCACATTTCTGAATGATGTGGAATGTCCTCATACACCTCAAGAATTATAACTAGGGTGTTTTTGTGTGATTTCAAGTCATTTCGATGTCGTTCGGCATGCATTTGTCTGAAAAACCCTTGTTTTGGCCATTTACGACATGCCGAGTGCGTTTTCGGCCAGCGCGATCACACGACACCTCCGATTAATGTACCGTCTAGCCGATAATTACAAAATTCAACCACCATTTGTTGTGTTTTGATTTCATGGAATTCCAAGGTCATTCGGCCGGTTTCAACCACCCCACACACGCTATTCAAGCACGTCGAACGCCTAAAAACAGATATTCAGCCTTTCTTCCCCAACTGTGCATCCGAATGATGTGTCGTCTCCTCGTACACCTCACGAATAATAACTAGGTTATTTTCGTGTGATTTCAAGTCATTCTTATGTCACTCGACTTTCATTTGACTATAAAACCCATGTTTTGGCCATTTACGACACGCCGAGTGCGTTTTTGGCCATCGCGGTCACACGACACATCTGATTGACGTGTTGTCTGGCCTAAAATTTCACAATTCACCCACCCTTTGTTTTTGTCCGATTTCATGGAATTCCGAGGTTGTTTGGCTGGTTTCGATGACCCCACGCACGCTTTTCAAGCGCGCCTAACACCAAAAAAACACATATTCAGTCGTGCCCTGCAAACCGCACTTCCAAATGATGTGTTGTCTCCTCTTGCACCTAACGAATAATAACTATGGTGTTTTTGTGTGATTTTAAGTCATTCCGATATCATTTGGCAAGCATTTGACTGTAAAACCCGTGTTTTTTCCATTTACGACACGCCGAGTGCATTTTCAGCCAGCACGGTCACACGACACCTCCAATTGACATGCCTTCTGGCAAAAAAATTCACAATTCACCAACCCTTTGTTGTCATCTGATTTCATGGCATTACGAGGTCGTTCGGACAGTTTCGACCACCCCACGTACGCTTTTCAAATGCGCCAGACACCTAAAAAACAACTATTCAGACGTGCCGTGAAAACCGCGCATCCGAATGAGGTTCCGTCTCCTCATACACCTCACGAATAATAACTAGGGTGTTTTAGTATGATTTCAAGTCATTCCGATGTCTTTCGGCATGCATTTGACCATAAAAACCATGTTTTGGCCATTTACTACACGCCGACTGCATTTTCGGCCAACATGGTCACATGACACATCCGATTGACGTGCCTTCTGGCAAAAAATTTGACAATTCACCAACCCTTTGTTTTTGTCCAATTTCATGGCATTCTGAGGTCGTTCGGCTGGTTTCGACCACCCCACGTACGCATTTCAAGCGCGCCGAACACCTAAAAACACATATTTAGCCATGCTACGCAAACCGCGCATCCGAAATACGTTCCATCTCCTTGTACACCTCAAGAATAATAACTAGGGTTTTTAGTGTGATTTCAAGTCATTCTGATGTCTTTTGGCATGCATTGGACCATAGAACCCATGTTTTGGCCATTTACGACACGCCGAGTGCGTTTTCATCCAGTGCGGTCACACGACACCTCCGATTGACGTGCCATCTGGCCGAAAATTTCAAAATTCACCCACCCATTGTTTTCGTCCGATTTCATGGAATTCCGACGTGATTCGGCTGGTTTTGACCACCCCACGCACACTTTTCAGACGCGCCTAACACCTAAAAAACACATATTCATCCGTTCCATGAAAATTGCGCATCCAAATGATGAGTAGTACCTTTGTACACCTCAATAATAATAACTAGGGTCTTTTCGTGTGATTTCAAGTCATTCCGATGTTTTTCGGCATGCATTTGATCGTAAAACCCATGTTTTGGCCATTTACGACACACAGAGTGCATTTTCGGCCAGCGCGGTTACACGACACCTTCGATTGATGTGACGTATGGCTGAAAATTTCACAATTCACCCACCCTTTGTTGTCGTCCAATTTCATGGAATTCTGAGGTCGTTCGGCCAGTTTTGACCACACCACGCATGATTTTCAAGCGCGCCAAATATCTAAAAAATACATATTCAGCCGTGTCGTGAAAACAGCATGTCCAAATGATGTGTTGTCTCCTCAAAAACCTCACGAATAATAACTACGGTGTGTTCGTGTGATTTCAAGTCATTATGATGACGTTTGACTTGCATTTGACCGTAAAACCCATGATTTTCCAATTTACGACACACATAGTGCATTTTCAGCTAGCGCGATCACAAGACACCTCCGATTGACGTCCCGTCTAGCTGAAAATCTCAAAATTCACCCACCCTTTGTTGTAGTCCGATTTCATGTCATTATGAGGTCGTTCGACCGGTTTCAACCACCCCACGCACGCTTTTCAAGCACACCTAACACCTAAAAAACACATATTTAGTCGTGCCGCGCAAACTGTGCATCCAAATGATGTTTCGTCTCCTCATACAACTCAAGAATAATAACTAGGATTTTTTCGTGTGATTTAAATTCATTTCGATGTAATTCAGCATGCATTTGTCCGTAAAACCCATGTTTTGGCCATTGACGACACGCAGAGTGCATTTTCGGCCAGCGCAGTCACATGACACCTCCGATTGACGTGTTGTCTAGATGATACCTGCCATACCATACCTCGTTTTTCCGTATGGATGTTTTTTTACTTAAAACAGTTTCCATTTTAAACAAAAGACAAACACTTCGAGTGATTCCTACCACACTATACCTCAGATTGATGCTATTTCTTTTAGGCCTTCCAACCTTATGGTGGTATTGGATAATGTTTATTTTGCTAAAGAAGACAAATTTGAAATGATGGACTTGGGAGGACCTTTAGTGGATGAAATTATTATTTAAAGTTCTTATTTTGGTTATAAAAGGAAGTAAAAAAGTGTCATGTATTTGGTCAATAATAAAGAGTTATACTGAATTCAAAAATATCCATACTAGAGTGAAAACCCAGGTTAAAAATTAAAGAGTTATAAAAAATTCAAAAATGTAATGGATCAATCTACCCATTATCACCATCACCATCACCACTGTCATCATCAGCCTCATCCTCGCTGCCATCTCTGTCCTTATTGTCATCCTCATCATCGTCCCCATGCTCATCCTCATCCCCATCCTCACCCTCGACCCCATCCTTGCCATCGGCCCCATCCTCGCCCTCATCCTCATCCTCACCCACATCCTCTTCAACATCCTCGTCATCACAAGGAACGTCATCATCTCAACTGCCAATAGAACTGCCACTTGGTTCATTGGATAATTCACCTATCAACGACATATATGTCTGACAAGCCGCGCTAGACTATGGTGGAAGTGATGAGGATAAAGCTTTGATCAATTTCATAAATTCTTTTCCCTCATTTGAACCAATTCTCCAAAATCTGTGACCCTTTTAATAGACTATCTTGCATTCTCCTTGACTTGTTCCAACTCGGTGTTACTAGAATGGATACCTAGAGAGGACCAATACCTCGTCGAGACTATATTCTTACCATCTCGACAGCGTACTCGACCAGAGTGCTAATCTCCCAATACCTGATATAAATGATCTTATGGCCCTAAATTGTCAGGATCCTGGGCATCAAGGGCCTCTAAAGAATTATGTTAAAAATATTAATAGATTATTAAATTTTAAAATAGATATTAAACTTTTAAATAAACAAATTAAAACATACAATCTATTCTTGTGTCTGTTCATTAACCGCATTTCTATATTTTTTCCTTCTACTCGGGAAAAACAATTTTTCTCGAGGGATACGTCCTTAAATACTCAATTTGTGATTCTGTAATGACATTGAAAAAACATAAAGTGAAAGTATAATCATATATTCAATATTCAATAAATCACATAATTTATGTATGAAACAATAAAAAGGGAAATTCCTAAAGAAAAATTATAAACAACTATATCGTACCAGCTGTCTATCATGATCTGGCATAGTAGTTCACCCCAAAGTGTGGAGGTATTACTTTGAATCAATGTTTTTTTTTCAGAAGATTCCTAAATAATGTTTAATAATAAATAAGATAATATTAATGAAAAATATGAAAACTGTCATTTGAATACGTCAAATGGGATTAATACCTTAAATTTGGCAGTCGCCCAATGTGTAATCATTTTGAAATATTTCTCTATCGGGTAGTCATCCACGACAGGTAATGTACCCAACTCTGTGCCCCTCTCCCACACCAGAAAACATAAAGATCATGCTTATAAGCTCTCCAAAACTCTCTGAGCTCCTTTAAAAGCGCTGGTCGAGCACCTTCGCCATCAGGGAAGTTAAACCGAAGCTGACACCCAATAGATTAATTAATATAAATACAAAAAAATACTACATTAAATCCAATAGATTTTTTACCCGTATTTGTGCCCACGCATTATCCTTGACTTCTTGTAGTAGATGTCTCCAAGAAAGAGAGCTGAACTGAATGATGTTGGAGTATTTGGCTATTGTCACCAACAAACTCCGACATTTCTGCCAAGATTTATCAATCATCTGTCCATCATCATTGTATTCAACCATCAACTATGTCTGGGGGTTCCATACCACACGCAAGTGAGTACGCCCCTCCCCCACCTCTTATTAGTAGATGAATCTATTATTAAAGAAAAAAATATCAATACAAGTTATAATAAAAATAAATTTTCGAATAAAAATTTGTAAGAGTTATATAAATATACCTATTGTAGTCATATCAATGGGAATCACTGGATGTGTAGAATTAGAAGGAATATCCTGTACAGGTGGAGTATCCCTCAGTGTACACTCCTCATCCACATACTGTGTCAGAGCAGGAGTCGAAGAAGGTGGAATATAATAGCTCAGAGATAATGAAACAGAAGCAAAAGATGACGGAATAGACATCTGGCCAACCGGTAGTGTAAACATCAGAGGACTAAATACCACGTGTGTCCCTAAAGACACACCAGGATCAAAATGGGGCATAAGAATATACATCTGTGGTAGGGGCATAGTCCAATCTGGTACTACAAGTTGATCGTCTAACTCTCACACCACGAGCCCTCGTACCACCGGCCTTAGTACCAGGACCACCCGATGATCTTATAACTATGACACCACCCCCCCTCATACCACCAACCTCTATAATGGGAGAAATATAAGGCTCCTCGTCAGATATCTCTCGTCTAGGGGTGGATCCTGAAAAAAATTTCAACACAAAAGTATACACATGATATTATAAGTTATTGAAATATATATATATTTGAAATAAAATACGCACAATAGAGATGTGTAACACCCGAGATTTTTATGAGAAATATTTTGTTTTTATGTTATATAAATAATCAAAGGAATATTGCACTACACGCAACACTAGGTTGTCTTTCTTTACACGCAACTGCGGCCTTCCTCGATAGCTTGCGTCGTACGCAATACCGAGTTTCACTAAACAACAATAAGCTATTAAAATATTATTAAAACTAGCCGTTATGAATAGTAATAACCACTATTTGAAATTTTGTAAATTTTATTTTTCAAAATGGACTTCATTTTTGGATTCGGAATATCGAAATTAGCTTAGGGTGAAATTTTGGGACTTTTCGGATAACTTTTATATTCTGATGAATAGTGAAAATTACTAAATTTTAATTAAAAACACCTTTTTTAATCGAAATAATTAATAGTGATAAATTATTAATTTGAGTTGTTTTAAAGTATATTTGGAATATATTTTTAAAATTTAATACAATTTTGTTCATTGGATGTAATTTCAAATTTAAACCAGACATAAACAAGTGTCAATCTTTTGATAGTTATTATCTTTTGAAAACACGCTATTTGTTTTGACGACGGGAATTAATTTTTAAATTAGTTAATGTAAATGATATGTTTTGAATTTGGTAAAATAAAAATCATTTTTGAATTCATAATATCAAATATATCTTAGTCCTAATTTTTGGTATTTTTCTGGAAACTTTCATTTTTTGATGAATAGTGAAACCATAAGTGGTTGTTAAAAAAACTGAATGTTTCATAAAACTTAATTTTACCGCTTCTGTGAGTAGAATTTCGAAAATCCGAGAGACACGGTTAATATAAAGGACTAAAATGTGGTTCAATGAGATGAAAATAATATTTTGTGAATAATAACTTTTTACTTTTTTTTACCACGGTTAAAAGTAAATAGGGTAATTAAGGATAAAAGTGTTATTATTATTACCCTAAAACATGTTCTAATTATATTGGATAAGTGGAATTCGACCAAAAACAACCTTAGGAATAAAATATGACCATTTAGGCCCACTTGTATTAGATTAGGACATTTATTATCAATTTATTTAAAGAAGGGTTAAAATAGTTAAAATCAGTGTTTAATAACGAAATCATTTTTAATATAGGGTTATACATAAGATAAATTCGACTATAAATATTCATTAGAAAGATAAATAGATTTACAACATAATGATATTTTATTTGTTATTTTTATACTCAAAATAATTTAATTTATTTATAATACAATTATGATGGAATAATTATCTTATTAATGAAATATTGACATAATTGATGTTATAAATACCCAAATAAATGTAATTTGAGACTTTTTATGAAATACAATAATTTTATATGTTAATATAACATGTTAGTGTTGATTTAATTATTTGTTTTCTAACTAATCATTCTTTTATGATTTTCACAAAAATCAATTACAAAATAGCGTCAAAATTGACATAAAATAGTTTTTAAAACAAATATTATATTATTAATTGTTATTATATTATTAAAAATCTAAGGTTAGGCCAAGATACTTATATCATGACATGTGTATCATTAATGGAACAGTTGGGGGTCTCTTGGATGTATATGGTATGTTTATTAACTATATAATATAAAAATACAAAGTGACATGGTAAATGTAAATCTAATAACTAAGAGTTAAAACTAAAATATAAGGTTAATATAATGATCTAAACTTGTCTAAATTCTATTTTATGAGATTATTTCTACCCATAACCACCTTAGTTTCGAAATATATCAATTTTGAGCTATTAAACACCGAATTTACTTTATAATAAAATAATATTTTTAGTTATTCCAAAGGTGCCCCTCTCCTCCCTTATAAAAGGGCACCTCCTCCCTCTCTTCCTCACAGCACTTTGAGCCTTCATGCTCAGACAACCCCTGCCGATATCTCTTCTCCACTTCCCAAGAAGCATCCTAGAGGTCCTGGTCTTCTTGAAAGACCAATTTTATTGCCCTAAGAGGAGGTCGAAAAAGAGGCGCTTCAAAGAAGAGGTAATGTCCGTTACTGATTCTTTCAACTCTATTTCTTCTTCAACTTCTTCTTTTTAAGTTGTTTCATTATGAAGTAATAACATCAGTACCACTCATATACTGATAGGTTATTATAAGTATGAAACAACCCTATTTCACCATCTATCCATCCTACGGAAAACAAAATCACCGCGCGTGTGTACGTACGAATACCGTCTCCACGCCGTGGTGTAATCTATTTTCCACCACCACCTTACTTGGATGGGTATAACGGTATAAATAATTACTATATATGCTTATTGTAAAGTGATATTGATTCTGAATGAGTATACATACACTCCAATACAATTCCACGATCATGGTAATGATATCATCGCTCGTGCGTACGTACAGAATACCATCTCCACGATGTGATGCGACTCGTTATACATGACCTTCATTGCATAATAATTATATAGATGAATTGAATGAATGAATATGATATATATTACACTAATACCAATATGGAAATGAGGTATCTATAACCTAAAAAGAAAACTAAGAATTTATTCGACAAAACACGCATAAGAACAAAAAGTAAAAAACACCCGAATAACAAGTAGTAATAAAATATTACTAATAAGAAGCTAAGAATATGACCATATATGATATCATAAAAATATGTATGATTCTGGAATAAGTAAATAACATTATTTAAATCATTATACAAGCGGTTCGGGAACTTATGAAGCAAATCAGACCTAAGGTAAGGGAAAATATCACAATCTCATTTTATCCGAGATTGTTTATACGTTGGTATTTACTGGGGTGTATTTTATCATCCACATCCATGTTTTCTCAATATGTAATATTGTTTCCATCCACCTATAATTGTTTAAAATATATTAAAGGAATCTTTTGTTGTTTTTCGTACGAAGTACTTTTTGACTTTTCCGACGAAAGTACGAGAAGAAAGTTTTTTTAACTTATATGGCATGAATGGATTTTTAAAACATTATTTACAAGAAGGTTAATTTACATGATTTCAAGTTTATTTTTATTCAACTTCTTTTAGTTTAATATTTTAGGATATTTTAAGAAAGGAAAATGTTTTTGAAGTAGAAAGGATATTTTCCTCAAGAATGGAGTTCAAGTGTTTTATCAAAATTATATTCCATCTAAGATAATATAGGGTTTTGTTTCTTTCCCTATTATTAAATTGATTTGATTATGTTGTGATGGAATTATTTTTATGAATTCCTTTATCTTATATGAATTGATTTATGATGTCATGTTTTTTAAGAATCCCATTTTTTATTACATGGGTTATGCAATGATGTATGATTAATGATTTTGTGGAACACATAAGAATGTTATCATTATGAGAAGGGTGAGACCTATATCTCCCTCCAATGCATTGGGTAAATGTTTAATATCTCCTGAGATAGACATGGATGGAACGGCAGGTTAAACCGGTTCAGTGAAACGTGACTGAAACGAAGAGTGAACTCGGTTCAGAAATGGACTTTGTCCACTAAGATAGTCTTGGTAATGAGTCTTGACTAATAAGAAATGCTTATCTATGATTATGTGTGTATGCCACAAAGTTTCATGTTTTTTGTTATGATTATTGGGATTACATTTCACTACTATGATTTATTGCATGTTATGAAATTATGATCTCTTTTGCAGGTTAATATTTCCAAAATTTACGTTCTTGTGAATATGATGTGATTGATATTTCTTTTGTTTACCCTTAATGAGCATTTGAGCTCACCCTTTTGTATGTTTTATTTCCCCAGGTCAGGAAGAAGTTTATTAAGTAGGATATGCCAAAAGGGTCTCTAGATATGATGAAATAAATGGGAGGCAAAGTAGATGCTTTATGAACCAGTTGTTTATGTTTCCCAGTTTCTAAAGACTCTATACCTATACGGTCCTTTCCTGGTTTTGTTATATGTTGTAATAAGAGTGATTCAATTCTGAAGTAATAACAATGTATGTAAAGTATGAGTCGTTATAGTTGGTATCAGAGGAAAGGTATAGTCAACCTTTGGAAACTAGGATTTGAAAGCCTTAGTAAGAACCCTAAGGATAAGTCTAAGAATAGAACACAATATTTGTGTTTTAGAAATGGCCAAGAATAACCTAGGATAAGACCTTAAGTATGAAATTTTATTCTTGATTATGTGGTTTTCCTATTATAATTAGTGTTGCTCGCACTATTCTTTTTGGTTTTAGTCAATGGCTGGAGAGAAACTCACGATTAAGAATATGCCCGTTGTATGGGAGTTTAATGATGTCTTTCCAGAGGAATTGTCGGGTCTTCCACCAAATCGTGAATTTGAGTTTTCAATAGAACTCTTACCGAGTTCTTTGCCTATTTCAAATACACCTTATAGAATGGCCCCGATTGAGTTGCAGAAATTGAAGAATCAACTCCAAGAGAATCTTGATAAGGGATTCATACGCCTTAGTGCGTCACCTTGGGGAGCACTTGTTCTATTTGTTAAGAAGAAAGATGGATCAATGAGACTCTGCATTGATTATCGAGAACTTAACAAGATCACTATCTAGAACAAATATCCTCTCCCATGAATTGATGACTTATTTGACCAACTACATGAAGCTCAATACTATCCCAAGATTGATCTTCGTTCGGGGTATCATCAATTAAGGGTCAGAAGGGAGGATATACCAAAGATGAATTTCCATACAAGTTATGGACACTATGAATTTATAGTGATTCCATTTGGTCTTACTAATGCCCATACTATCTCCATGGATCTAATGAATAGAGTCTTTAGAGACTATCTTGATCAGTTTGTGGTAGCCTTTATAGACAATATTCTTATCTATTCAAAGAGAAAGGAAGAACATGAAGATCACTTGAGAATTATATTGAAGAACCTGAGAAAGGAGAATTTTTATTCCAAATTTACCAAGTGTGAATTTTGGCTTCAAAAAGAATAATTTTTGGGTCACATAATCTCAAAATAGGGGATATCTGTAGATCCAGTAAAAACAGAGGTTATCGAAAGATGGTCAAGACCAAAAACAGTTACCGAGATCCGAATTTTTCTTGGTTTGGATGGATATTATCGACGTTTTGTGAATTTTTTTCACGATTATCTAATCCACTCACCAGGTTGACTCGAAAAGGACTTAAGTTTGTTTGGACGGAGGAATGTGAAGAGAATTTCAAGGAGTTGAAAAGAAGGTTATCCAGTGCACCTGTGCTCACACTGCCTTGTAGTGGAGAAAGGTTTGTGATCTACAGTGATGCATCCAAGAAGGGATTGGGGTGTGTTCTTATGCAAAATGATATGGTGATAGATTATGCCTCACGATAGTTGAAAATCCATTAGAAAAATTACCCAACTCATGATTTGGAGTTAGCTGCAGTAATCTTTGCATTAAAGATTTGGAGGCATTATCTTTATAGAGAAAGGTGTGACATTTATAATAATCATGAAAGTTTAAAGTATATTTTCACACAAAAGGAGCTGAATATGCGCTAAAGAAGATGGTTGGAGATGATTAAGGATTACGACTTCCCAATTGATTACCACCCTGGGAAAGAAAACAAGGCGGCAGATGCATTAAGTCGACAAGACCATGCAAGTATATCCATGATGAGGATCGCAAAAGATCCAATATTTATGGATTTACAAAGGATGGATCTTGGAATTATATTGGAAGGGGGAAAATTGTATCTTTACAAAATAAATTTTCAACCATCTATATATGTGAAGAGTAAAGAGGCACATAAAGAAGATGTAGAGTTACAAAAGAAGGTGCGAAATGTTTCTGAATTCAACCGTGATTGTGATGGGATAATAAAGTTTAGGAATCGGGTTTGTGTTCCTCCCATACCAGAATTAAAGAAGGAGCTGTTGGATGAGGCTCATAGTTCATCATTCTCTATTCATCCTGGAAGAACAAAGATGTATAGGGACCTGAAAGAGTACTTCTGGTGGGATGGCATGAAAAGAGATGTTTCTGAATATGTCTCTTGATGCTTGGTTTGTCAGCAAGTTAAAGCTGGGAGATAGAAGTCTAAGGGGATGTTACAACCATTACCCATACCCGAATGGAAATGGGAAAACATCACTATGGACTTTGTCACAAGACTTCCTAAAACATCCAAAGGCAATAATTCTATCTGGGTCATAGTTGATCGTCTTACAAAGTCTGTACAATTCATTTCTATTAGAGAGGATTTCTCTATGGATCAGCTTTCCAGGATATATGTAAAGGAAGTGGTAAGATTTCATGGAGTAACACTTTCTATTATATCTGATCAGGATCCAAGATTTACCTCGAAGTTCTGGTGATGTTTTCATCATACTCTGGATACAGAGTTGAGTTTCATCACTGCTTATCATCCTCAGACAGACGTTCAGTCTGAGAGAACAATTCAAACTCTAGAAGATATGTTGAGAGCTTGCTATATGGATTTCAAAGGTGGTTGGTATCAACACCTACCTTTGGTGGAATTTTCATATAATAATAGCTTTCACTCCAGTATTAAGATGGCTCATTATGAAGCTCTCTATGGAAAGAAATTCACTACTCCAACTTGCTGGGATGAAGTTGGGGAAAGAAAGCTATTAGGACCTGATCTTGTTGATGAGATGGCAGAAAAGGTCAGATCTATTCAACAACACATTAGAGCAGCTCAGAGTCGACAGAAAAGTAATTCCGACAACCAAAGAAAAGACCTAGAGTTTGAAGTGGGTGATAAAGTGTTCTTATGAATATCTCCCTCGAAGAGGGTCATGAGATTTGGAAAGAAGGGGAAGTTGAGCCCTAGATATATCGGTCCTTTCAGAATACTGGATCATGTTGGGAAGGTAGCTTACCGATTGGCACTTCCACCTAATCTCTCTCAAGTTCACGATGTGTTCCATGTATCTCTCCTAAGAAAGTACATACCTGACCCTTCACATGTACTCAACTCAGAAGTTGTACCGCTGGAACAAGATTTTTCTTATGAAGAACAGCCGATAGAGATTCTCGATCATATTGAAAAAGTCGTACGGAACAAGACCACTCGCTTGGTGAAAGTTTTATGGAGGAACCACCAATTAGAAGAAGCTACATGGGAGCTTTAGGATATGATAAGGGAAAGGTATCCTCATCTGTTTGTTACAAAGTGACGAATTTCGAAGGCGAAATTTTTTTTAATGGAGGAAGAATGTGACACCCCAGACTTTTATGAGAAATATGTTGTTTTTATGTTATATAAATCATTAAAGTAATCTTTCACTACACGCAACACTATCTTGGCTTTCATTACACGCAACCGCGGCCTTCTTCGATAGCTTGCGTCGTACGCAATACTGAGTTTCACTAAACAACAATATGCTATTAAAATATTATTAAAACTAGCCGTTATGAATAGTAATAACCACTTTTTGAAATTTTGTAAATTTTATTTTTCAAAATGGACTTCATTTTTGGATTCGGAATATCGAAATTATCTTAGGGTGAAATTTTGGTACTTTTCGGATAACATTCATATTCTGATGAATAGTGAAAATTACTAAATTTTAATTAAAAACAACATTTTTAATCGAAATAATTAATAGTGATAAATTATTAATTTGAGTCGTTTTAAAGTATATTTAGAATATATTTTTACAATTTAATACAATGTTTTTCATTGGATGTAATTTCTCATTTAAACCAGACATAACCAAGTGTCAATATTTTGATAGTTATTATCTTTTAAAAACACGCTATTTGTTTTGACGACGGGAGTTTATTTTTAAATTAGTTAATGTAACTAATATGTTTTGAATTTGGTAAAATAAACATAATTTTTGAATTCATAATATCAAATATAGATTAGGCCTAATTTTTGGTATTTTTCTGGAAACTTTCATTTTTTGATGAATAGTGAAACCACTAAGTGGTAGTTAAAAAAACTGAATTTTTCATAAAACATAATTTTACTGCTTCTGTGAGTAGAATTTCGAAAATCCGAGAGACACGGTTAATATCAAGGACTAAAATGTGGTTCAATGAGATGAAAATATTATTTGGTGAATAGTAACTTTTTACTTTTATTAACCGCGGTTAAAAGTAAATAGGGTAATTACGATAAAAGTGTTATTATTATTACCCTAACACATGTCTTAATTATATTGCATAAGTGTAATTCGACCAAAAACAACCTTAGGAATAAAATATTACCATTTAGGCCCACTTGGATTAGATTATGAAATTTATTATCAATTTATTTAAAGAAGGGTTAAAATAGTTAAAATCAATGTTTAATAATGAAATAATTTTTAATATAGGGTTATACATAAGATAAATTTGACTATAAAAATTCATTAGAAAGATAACAAGATTTCCAGAATAATGGTATTTTATTTGTAATTTTTAGACTTAAAATAAGTTAATTTATTTATGATACAATGATGATGCAGTAATTATCTTATTAATAAAATATTGACATAATTGATGTTATAAATACCCAAATAAATGTAATTTGAAACTTTTTATGTATTCCAATATTATTATATGTTAATATGACATGTTATTATTGATTTAATTAATTTTTTTCTAACTAATCATTCTGTTATGATCTTCACAAAAATCAATTACCAAATAGTGTCAAAATTGACATAAAATAGTTTTTTAAAAAAATGTTATATTATTAATTGTTATTATATTCCTAAAAATATAAGGTTCGGCCAAGATACTTATATCATGATATGTGTATCATTAATGGACCACTTGGGGGTCACTTGGATGTATATGGTATGTTTATTAACTATATAATATAAAAATACAAAGTGACATGGTAAATGTCAATCTAATTAACTAAGAGTTAAAACTAAAAGATAAGGTTAATATAATGACCTAAACTTGTCTAAATTATATTGGTTGAGGGGATTTCGACCCATCCCTTCCTTATCATAGAAATATTTCAATTTGGAGCTATTAAAAACCGAATTTTACTTTATAATAAAATAAAATGTTTAGTTATTCCCAAGGTGCCTCTCTCCTCCCTTATAAAAGGGAACCTCCTCCCTCTCTTCCTCACACCAATTTGAGACTTAAAGATCGTCCATACCCTACCAATTTCTCTTCCCCACTTCCTTAGAAACTTCATAGAGGTCCTGGTCTTCTCCAAAGACCAATTCTATTTCCCTAAGAGGAGGTCTCAAAGAGGCGCTTCAAAGAAGAGGTAATGTCCGTTACCGATTCTTTCAACTCTATTTCTTCTTCTACTTCTTCTTATTCTTTATTTTTTTCATTATTGAGTAATAACATCAGTATAACTAATATACTGATATGTTATTGTACGTATGAAACAACCTTATTTCACCATCTATCCATTATATGGAAAATGAAATCACCACGCGTGCGTACGTACGGAATACCGTCTCCACGCTGTGGTGTAATCTATTTTCCACCACCACCTTACTTGGATGTGTATAACGGTGTAAATAATGACTATATATGATTATTGTAAAGTGATATTGATTCTTAATTAGTATACATACACTCCAATACAATTCCACGATCATGGTAATGATATCATCGCTCATGCGTATGTACGGAATACCGTCTCCACGATGTGATGCGACTCGTTATACATGATCTTCATTACATAATAATTATATAAATTAATTTAATGAATAAATGTGATATATATTACACTAATACGATTCTGGAAATGAGGTATCTATAACCTAAAAAGAAAACTAAGAATTTATTCGACAAAACACGCAAAAGAACAAAAAGTAATAAACATCTGAATAACAAGTAGTAATAAAATAATACTAATAAGAAGCTAAGAATATGACCGTATATGACATAATAAAATTGAGTATGATTCCAGAATAAGTCAATAACATTATTTAAATCAATATACAGGAGGTTCGGACACTTACGATGTAAATCGGACCTAAGGTAAGGGAAAATATCACAATCTCATTTTATCCGAGATTGTTTATACATTGGTATTTATTGGGGTGTATTTTATCATCCAAATCCATGTTTCCTCAATATGTAATATTGTTTCCATCCACCTAAAATTTTTTAAATCCAATTTAACCATTCAGTGAGTTTTTAGTAAATGATATGAAAGGAATATTTTGTCGTTTTTCGTACGAGGTACTTTTTGACTTTTCTGACAAATGTATGAGAAGAATGTTTTTTTAACTTATATGGAATGAATGTATTTTTAAAACATTATTTCCAAGAAGCTTAATTTAAAAGTTTTCAAGTTTATTTTTAATGAACTTATTTTAGTTTAAAATTGTAAGACATGTTAAGAAAAGAAAATGTTTTTGAAGTAGAAAGGATATTTTCCTCAAGAATGGAGTTCAAGTGTTTTATCAAAATTATTTTCCATCTAAGATAATATAGGGTTATGTTTCTATTCCTATTATTAAATTGATTTTATTATTATGTGATGGAATTATTTTTATGAATTCCTTTATCTTATATGAATTGTTTTATTATGTCATGTTGTTTAAGAATCCCATTTTTTATTACATGGGTTATGCAATGATGTATGATTTATAATTTTGTGGCACACATAAGAATGGTATCATTATGAGATGGGTGGGACCTATATCTACCTCCAATGCATTGGGTAATGATTTTATATCTCATGAGATAGACATGGCTAGAACTTCAGGTTAAACCAGTTCAGTGAAACAGGACTGAAACGAGGAGTGAACTCAGTTCAGAATTGGACTTTGTCTACTAAGATAGTCTTGGCAATGAGTCTTGACTAATAAGAAACGATTCTCTATGATTATGTGTGTATGACACAAAGTTTCATGTTTTATGTTATGATTATTGGGATTACATTTCACTACTATGATTTATCCCATGTTAGGAAATTATGATCTCTTTTGCAGGTTAAGATTTCCAAAAGTTATGTTCTTATGAATATGATGTGATTGATATTTCTTTTGTTTACCCTTACTGAGCATTTGAGCTCACCATTTTGTATGTTTTATTTCCCCAGGTCAGGAAGAAGGTTATTAAGTATGATATTCCAAAAAGGGTCTCTAGATATGATGAAATAAATGGGAGGCAAAGTAGATGCTTTATGAACCAGTTGTTTATGTTTCCCAGTTTCTAAAGACTCTATACCTATACGGTCCTTTCCTGGTTTTGTTATATGTTTTAATAAGAGTGATTCAATTATAAATTAATAACAATGTATGTAAAGTATGGGTCGTTATAAGATGATTGGAGGAACGCCCATATGTGTCTTGCGACGACTATTTTATATCATCTTTTTTCGCTGCCTCTCTTCAATGGGTGTCATTTCCTGCAATGAAAACAAATATGGAAGTAATTAGAAACAGATAACTAAATCCATGTGTAAATGGGACGTTTTCATCACCCCTTTTGGCCAAACATACTTTTCAATATAAGGGATAGGCCATGTATATTTACATGGAAATACAAGTCATGTACTGTGTGTACATTCCCAGGACACTAGATTATCGTAGACACCATGTCATACCATTATACACACCATGTGAATGCTTATACCATATAGTCATTATTACAACCATTAAAAACAACTTATTAAACAACATCACTTGTAAAATAAAATATAATTGAACATAAATCAATAATAATATTGGATATATCAAGTAAAATGAAGTCATACTATATTACATCCTAAATGACCACCCACAACCATGATTAATGACCACAAAGATCCCCTTTCGGCCAAATAAAAAGTGAAAACAACATCACTTGTAAGAAAATTGAACACAAATCATTAATAATATTGGATATATCAAGTAAAGTGAAGTCATAATATATTACATACAAAATGACCACCCACAACCATGATTAATGACCACAAAGATCCCCTTTCGGCCAAATCAAAAGTGAAAAAAAACACATAATTTCAGAACAAAAAAATCAAGGAATCAATTACAGATTTGATGTGTAGAAGAAAAAAAATCCTTGATTGAAGATGGATCAATATGTGGAATAAGTTTGTTAGGAGGAAGATTAGATTTAGGGAACGGAGCAGAACTTCAATCGAGCGGATTGGATTTAGGGTGTAGAGTGGAATTACAATTGAGAGGAGGGGGAATGGATGCCCGATCTAAATATAGGTAATTTTTTCCCATCAGTTTTTAAAAACCGTTGGGAATATAGGGTAATTTTTTCCCAATGGTTTTGAGCCGTGGGGAATATATGTCTTTACCAACAGTTTACTTAAACCGTTGGTAAAAAAGTGATATAAAAGGCCTTTACCAATGGTTTTGCAAAACCATTGGTAAAATCTTGTATAAATTCATCTATCCCAATGGTTTACATGAGCCATTGGTATAGATAGCCATTCCCAATGGTTTATGTAAACCGATGGGATGTAAGTGTTGGTAAAACCAGCATTTCTAGTAGTGAAGGGCATTAGCTATGAGAGACATTAGTAGCTATGAAGAAATTGTGCATTGTGCTATCAAGGTAGAACTGGAAGTTGGTGTAACATATCCATCTCATGGTTTGGACAAGAAACAAAATATGGAGTTCAAGGAAAAATCTCCAAACAATGGTGAAAAGAAGATGAATGTTTCGTTATGCTCAAAGTGTGGAAAGAAGCATGGTGGAGATTGTCTTAAGGGGACTAGAAAATGCTTTAAGTGCGGAAAAATAGGTCATCGAGCATCTAATTGTCGAAGTAATGGGAAAATGTTAGCTAATGATGAGAATAGAGAAAAGTCTACATAGAATGCACCATCAACACTTCAATTCATCAAGTGCAAGGAAATGAGGCATTATGCTAACCAAAGCCCTAATCCAAAGTTTAATGATGATCGATGTGAGCAACCTCTTAAGGAAAAATACAAAGGGAATTCACATGCGATCACTATTGGCGATGTTGAGTATGAAAACAATGTAGTGGAATGATTATGTGTTTATGTAACGGGATTATGAAATAATGTTGTGGAATATCATTTATAGTATTTTAGAATATTGGAATATCTATGTATTGGTTTATTGTGTTTTTCCATAAGAACATGGTTCCAGTAACCATGAAAAGTGATTGAAATATTTTTGGAAAGAAGATGGTATGCTCATAATGAAGGGATGAGGAGAAAATAATATGTTTGATATTATTAATGTGCTCATGACTGATATAAGGACAAAGTGACATCATGGTTTGAGTATAAATAAATCTTGGGATTTTGGTATGTGGAAACAGTTAAATTTTGACAGCATTTATGTTTTCAATAAGGTTCTATGGTAATTAATTTTGCAAGAGAATACAAGATTAAGGTATTCAATTGTTTGGAATGTGATCAACAAGATTTATATTATGATATATGGGGCTTAAATGATGGTATTCACATGATTGG
Source organism: Viscum album (assembly GCA_963277665.1). NCBI lineage: Eukaryota > Viridiplantae > Streptophyta > Magnoliopsida > Santalales > Viscaceae > Viscum > Viscum album. The sequence continues at coordinate 465,166,311 of OY728151.1, forward strand.
TTGCTGACATTTATAGTAATATTTTTCTTTATACTATGAGCTTGGATAGAAGTATTTTAGATAAGCCTAATTATTGGAAATGGATTGTGTTTGAAAAAAGATAATATTGTTTAAGGATAGAAATTGTTTTTGATATTATTTTTAGAATATTATAATAGTGTAGTATTAGAAAAAGAACAACCTGAAGGACGGGCGACAACCTGTCGTGTTGAACAAGGTTGCGGGAATCAAACCCACTACTGAAGTACGACGGGCCTTTATTACCTACCACTAGCCTACAAGAAGTCCCTGGTTAGTATAAAATAGTTTTATTTTATTACGTAGTATGATAGTTGAAGTATAAGTCCATTTTTGGAATCATATACGAATAATATCACCATAAGATGAACATATGTATCTAACTTTTGATAACCTTATGTTGGAGACAGATGGAATGACCTATCATTCTATCGCATGGTCTACTAACACTTCATGGAAGACAAATTCAACTTCATTTCTTTATGATATGAAGTGGAAATTGTTTAAGGAACAAACAACAATGAGATTGTACCAAAACCAAGTAAGTATTTATTTTAATTCTTCAACATTAGGGAAATGATCTTGAAAACCAAAAATGTTATTCTAGTGACCTCATATCTGATGATTCATATGGTGCCTTAGATCATCAAAAATTTAAGGTTTTGTGATTTTTGGCTCTTTCATAGCCATGTTCTCTACCACTATTCATCCAAACATGATGGTTATATTTCTCTTCCATATCCATATTTTCACCAATACTCTCATATGTGGAAACCCAGTGATGAGTTACTTTGGGTATCTATTTTGTTTCTAACGTTCCTTTTTAAAATTATGATTTAGTTTTCCTTTTTTATGATGTGGGTTTCTGTGAATTAAACTTTCAAGTAGTAAACGATTTATAACCCCAATAAATTTCGAGGGTGAAATTCATTTTAAGGGGGGTAGAATGTAACACCCTATGCTTTTATAAGATATATTATTTTAATTTATTTGATGTCTTCTATTATACACTACACCAAGATTAGCTTGTACTATACGCAACACTGTATTAGCTTTCAGTAAACACAACACTATTCTTGGCTCGTGTTACACACAATTTCTCGTTCTTTCTATGGAAATTATTCTACTCAACAGTAAGTACATATTTTTTTAGTGTATAAATGAAATAAGTTTTGATTATGTTATACGTAACACCAAAGGGATCTTTCATTACACACAAACCTGACATGGCTAGCATTACACGCAATCATGACCTTCCTCAATAGCATGTGTAGTATGCAATACCGGGTTTCACTAAACAACAATATTGTAACACCCCAAGATTTCATAGTGTGTTATTTCTTCAAAATAATTCAATAACTTGCACTACACGCAACACCGAGTTCAATTGCACCATGACTTACCAAAAAAAATCCATTAAAAGAGGTCATGAATAGCATTAACTACATTTTAAACTTTATATAATCCTTATAATTTTAGAATCCATATTATGAGTTTCTTAGACATAATGTAAGAACAAATTCATTTTCAGTATTGCACTTTTACCAAATTTTAATAGTGAAACCTTTTTAGATACTATATTTTAAACTTTTTGACTAAATGGGGACATAAAAAATTTAAAATGAAACATCCCAAGCTTCCACGGTACGCTAGCGTGTGTTGTACGCAACACCGAGTTCTAACACACCGTAACCAATCAAACTAGCTGTTATGAATAGTAATACCTACTTTTTGAAGTTATATATATTTTATATTTTAAAATGGACTTCATTTTTGGATTCAGAATATCAAATTTATCCTAAGGTGATATTTTGGTACTTTTCGGATAACTTTCATATTTTGATGAATAGTGAAAATTACTAAATTTTAATTAAAAACAACTTTTTTAATCAAAATAATTAATAGTGATAAATTATGAATTTGAGTGGTTTTAAAGTATATTTAGAATATATTTTTACCATTTAATATAATTTTGGTTATTGGACATAATTTTACAATTAAACCGAACATAAACAAGTGTCAATCTTTTGATAGTTATTATCTCTTAAAACACGCTTTTTGTTTTGACAGCGGGAATTAATTTTAAATTAATTTCTGCCACTTATGTGTTTTGAATTTAGAAAAATGGATTCCATATTTGGAATCAGGATGTTCAAATTGTGTAAATAGGTAACTTTTATTTTTAGACATTTTGAATAATTACTGCGGTAAATATTTTATTTACCATGGTTAAGGGTAAATCTGGTAAATAAGGGTTAAAAAAAATAATATTATAATAATACTAAATTACCCTAAAACGTGTCTCAACCCTATTGGTTGATACATGGTCGACCATGGGCATCTTTGGGTCTATTTTGGGACCCCATGGATCCACTTGTAAGTGATAATGACACATTATATTAATAAAGCTAAAATAAAAATAAAAATGGCATAAGCTTACATCTTTTAGAAGAACAATTGTTACATAGGGTTATACCTGTTGGATTTTCGATTATAAATATTCATTAGAAAGATAAAAAGATTTCCTACATAATGATATTTTATTTATAATTTTTAGACATTAAATAATTTATTTTATTTATGACACAATGATGATGCAGTAATTACTATAATAGTAAAAAATTAAAATAATTGATATTATAAATACCCAAATAAATATAATATGAAACTTTTAATGAATTAAACTAATTTTCTAGGCTAATATGATATATTAGGATTGATTTAATGGACTTTGTTCGAAGTAATCAATCTGTTATGAGTTTCACAAAAATCAACTATTGAATAGTGTCAAAATTGACATAAAAGAGTTCTTAAAACAAATATTATATTATTAATTGATATTAAATTCCTAAAAATCTAAGGTTCGGCCAAGAGACTTATATTATGATAGGTTAATCATTAATGGACCACTTGGGGGTCTCTTGGATGTATATAGTAAGTTTATTAACCATATTATATAAAAATACAAAGAGACATTGTAAAAGTGAAACAAATTAACTTAGAGTTAATACTTAAAGATAAGGTTAATATAAGTACCCAAACCTGTCTAAATTCTATTGGATGAGTTTTTTTCGACCTATGCCCACCTCATCCTTTGAATAGTCAACTTTGGAGCCTTTGGAAACCGAATATGAATTTATTATAAATTAATATTTCTAGCTTTTCCAAAAGTGCCCATCACCCCTCTTATAAAAGGGCACTCCTCCTTCTCTTTTCCTCACACCTCTCAAGCCACTTGGCTCGTCCAAAATCTGCCCAACTAAGCTCCCCAAATCCCTCTCCTCCTACTTGAAGCTTACCCTTAGGCAGAAAGCATTTCAAGAAGTCCTTTGGTTCCAACCAAAGTGAGTTACCTAGATTAAAGGTAACGATTTCTCTTAAATTATTTTCATTTGTTTTGCTTCTCCAACCCCCAAACTCTTTTTATTTCCTTTCTTTTGTAACAACACCAGTATCCAAAATATACTAGGATGTTGTTATAAGAAGGATTCAAACTACACATACACACAACTCCATCTAATGGATGATGAACATAATGTTTCTGTGGATGGAAAACTAACGCCTCACGAAACGATGATTGTTCAAATACATCTTACCACCTCTCATGGTGGCCATTATGATGGCACTGTAATTAAATATGATATTAATGATATATATTTTATATATAAGCTTCTGTAATTCCATTTTATTTCATACCATTATTCGTTTCATGTTGTATATACATACGATAATTTCATTTGAGGAAGTGCGGACTACCGCCCCCTTAAAATGATATGACTCGTTCATACCACACATGGAACGTATAAAGGATGGTGTTAATGAACTTAAGTAACATATATAAAATATTATATTATACTGGAATAGTAATATACCTATGTATCATTTGTATTTGATTCTTTTAAAATGAAAATTAAATGGGAGTAGCGTTCGTGCGTACGTACGGACTACCGTCTCCACGAACGCGATAAGATTCATTCTCCATCATATCCATTCAAGTATTATTCTCATTTTAGGGTTAAAAATAATGTTAATATCATTCTGATTATGAATAAGATATAATCTATCCATTACAAACATGTCTTACGTAACCAAACATTTAAGAAGAACGAATCGATTATCACCCGAAACGACGATAATACTAAGATATTATTAATAAAGCAATGTTAAAAGATCATATATGATATCATATTAATGTATATGATTCTTGTATAATTTAATAACAATTATTTCACCATTATACAGGAGGTTAACCTACCCCAACAAAGGAAAAGTACAAGGTAAAGGTTATTTCACAATCTCTTCATTATCCGAGGTTGCTTATACGTAATAATCTACTGGGATCTCTTTATCATCCACATCCATGTTTCTTAAAAATTTATTTCAAAACATTTTTATTATTTACAAGAATATGGGTTAAAGTCATTTATATCCTTGTTTGACTTTTTATAAGAGGTTTATAAAGGAATCTTTCCGTCGTTTTCAAAACAAGGTCCTTTTTAACCTTTTCGACAGAATTAAGGTAAGAATGTTTTTTTTAACTTATACGGTGGGTGCGGCTATTTTCTGCTGTTATAAAATCTTCAAAGCCTCCCTTACATCTTATAAGAATATTTTCAAAGAAAATGTTTTATTTTATATGGATCTTAAATGATTTCAAAATAAAAGGAGATATTTCTTTAAAAAGAATATTGATTTCATCTATGTCAACATCCTTTGATGGATTTTAAGATTATTTGAAGTTGATTTATTATGATATAAAACTTCCATATTGAAATGAGGTTTTGTGATATGTTTGACTGTGGATGTGCTATTTTTATACCATTCATAGTTTATGGTGAAAGTATTGACATTTCGTATGCTAGTTTTAATACGAATGTTTATGTTATGTTTAAACCTTTTCATATGGGAATGCATTGGACTTAATAAGTGACGGGTGGAGCCCGCTATAGCTCCTCGATGCATCGGTAGGTCTCATGAGACAAACTAGTGTCTTGGCACAAGGCCTTGAAAAAATATTATTTGTGGTCTTGGCACGAGGCCTTGACTATGTGGTTATGATAGTCTGGCATTATGCATTCCAACATTATGAAAGTGGTTATTGATTTTTGCATGTGATTATTCGATTAGTAGAATATCCATGTGAGTAAGTAAATGGAATTATTTCATTTTATTTATGCCATACCATGTTGAAAGTTCATGTTTGAAAGGATTTTGTTTTAGTTATACATTGCCTTAAAAGTTTATTCTTATTTATGAAAGTTTCCATTATATTGTTATCCTTACTGGGCATTTGAGCTCACCCCTTTTCTATGTTTTATTTTTCCCAGGATGTGAAGAAGTAAGTTATGAATGACCTGCAGGGATTTTATGAGGGGTTAATAGTGTGGATTGTGGAAACATTATGTTGTTGTAGTAGTTTTTCATTTTATGATGTAATGTAAAAATTATGAATATATCTAGTGTTTCCAAGGCTACTAAACCAATCGGTCTTTCGAGATTTGATCTTTCTTGTGATCATGCCAATGTTATGTAATAATGCACCGACTCTGGGTAACTGGGGTCGGGGCGTTACAGTTGGTATCAGAGGAAGTTTAGTACAAACCTTGGAAACTAGATTTAGATAAACTCTGATTAGAGCACGTAGACCTAAGATGAACTTTGAGGATTAGTATAGAAGAACTTCCTAGAATTTTGGTATTGTAGAGATTTTGTGAGTTTTCCGAGCAATACATCCCTGTCTGGATACGAGCAGGTAGAGGCGGCTCTGGCACATATGTACCTAGGGGTAAAACCCGAAAACACCGCTTTGAGCTAGACTCGAACGGGAACTGGTGCACGACAACGGGCCTTGCTGCACTCTTGGTTACGACACTCCCGGGGGATATGCTTAGGATAACTCTCATTTTCTTTACAAATCATTTTGAAGGGATTATGAGTATATACTTCCTCAAAGAAAACATTTTTATGATTATGTATTATATCCATAAATAGTTCAATTTATGTTAATTGTTTTATAAGTATGGGATTATGTATTTTGATTCATAAACTGATCTAGTTTATGCCATTGTTTAGAAATGGCGCCCAGTAGAAGGAATGATAACTCCAGAAATGCACATGATTCAAAGAGAAGGAAGGATCATATCTCTCATGGTCTTAAGCTAGAATTTATAAGAGAAATAGTATCCCTTGTATTATCATCATATGAAGAAATAATATCATGTGTTGATAAGATAAGTAAAGAGTTTACTGAGTCCTATGGCTTTGAAGGGAAGCAAGAGAAGAAAAGGATGGAAGAGAGAAAGATGGATAAAAGTAAGAGGGAAAAGAAGAATTTTCCCATATGTGGTAACTGTGGAAAGAAACACCCTGGAACTTGCCTGAAAGGAATGGGAGTTTGTTATAAGTGTGGAGGAAAAGGGCACAAAGTACGTGACTGCAAGGGTAAGAAAATGGTTTTAAATGTACAATGCTTCATTTTCAAGGAGTTTGGACACTACGCGAACCTATGTCCCAGTCATCAGACTATGCCGCAAATGATGCTATTGGATAATAATCAAGTTATGATACTACCACAGATGAAGAGGAATGATTAGAGTTCTTATGTTGATTATGACAATTGAGTGTTGTATCAACAATGTACTTGTTACAATAATCATGGAGTATATAAGGATTGTACTGCAGTACTATTTCATTAAGGACATGAGATTGTGTGGAACAAAGAAAAGTGACTCAATAGCAGGATAAATTTTTGGAAAATATATGGTTGAGAGAATGATAAATCATAATATAGTTCTGATACTGAGGTAGTGATTTTGGAATAATATGTGATTGTTTTGGATAAATTATATTGGATATTCTTGACTACCTTGGAACTGATTAATGATTTGTATATTCCATCATTGTTGGGGTTTAAAACATTTTTGGATTAATGAAGTATATCCAGCATTCTATATGGAATAAGGGAGCATGAATGTAATCAATAAGGAATATGGTAATACATGATGAAGATATTCATATGATATTACGGGGTAAAAAGGATCTATATTATGTTTACCTTCCTTATGAATGTTGGACTGTGAGTTTGGACAGAAGTATTTTGGATAGTTCTAGTTTGGATTATTTTGGATTGCCATAAAAGGACAACCCGGAGGTCTGGCGGCAACCCGTCGCGTCCGGCAAGGCTGTGAGACTTGAACCCGCAACCAAAGGGCGACAAGGGTGTATCACCTACCACTATCCCACGAGATGCCCTGGATTAAATAAAGAAGTTTTTTAAAAGATCTGGTAGATGAATTATAAATTCGTTTATTTTGGAACCCTCTATGAATAGTATAAATAGAATTTTTTTTACGAGTGAATGATGAGTTTTGGTAGAAATTTATTAATGGATAAAACTCTAATTATAAACTAAGTATATCTCCTTATGATCTTAGCCAATCTCATAAATAAATTCCTCATCATTAATAAAAGGAACTTAGAACAAAAATGTTGTCCTAGATGGTACCTTAAATCATCACTAATTTATGGCTTTGGGATTGTTGGCCTTTTCATAGCCATGTTCTCTACCACTCTCCATCAGATAATTGATGGTTAGATTTTTCTTCCATATCCATATTTTCCTACATGGAACCCTAGTATGTGTTATTTTCGGTAATCTTCATACTTTTTACTCTTTATTTTAAATAGAGGCCTCGTTAATTCATTTTTTGATGTGGGATTTCAACTAAGATATTTTGAAACGTCAAAAATGTGTTATCCCAATACTCTATATTTTGTTGAACCGATGGTACTTCAAATCATCATAGATTGATGAGTTTAAGGACCTCAATTATACACTTGTTTGTGATTGATGACCTCAATCACTACCTATAAATATTTACGTTTTTCCTCCGATTATATGTCTCTAATTGCCACCAATGTTCTCCTAATCAAGATCATAATTTGGTGGTGACCCTTTCATTTCTCTTTTCCTCATATTAAGACTAAATTTTAGTAACCCAATTTCCGATGTGGGTTTTCCCACAAATATATTATCTATTTTCAACCTTTTATTTTCGAAGAACAATTTCAAATTGCGAGGACGCAATTTATTGAAGGAGGGGAGAATGTAACACCCCAAGATTTCATAGTGTGTTATTTCTTCAAAATAATTCAATAACTTGCACTACACGCAACACCGAGTTCAATTGCACCATGACATACCAAAAAAAAGCCATTAAAAGAGGTCATGAATAGCATTAACTACATTTTAAACTTTATATAATCCTTATAATTTTAGAATCCATATTATGAGTTTCTTAGACATAATGTAAGAACAAATTCATTTTCAGTATTGCACTTTTACCAAATTTTAATAGTGAAACCTTTTTAGATACTATATTTTAAACTTTTTGACTAAATGGGGACATCAAAAATTTAAAATGAAACATCCCAAGCTTCCACGGTACGCTAGCGTGTGTTGTACGCAACACCGAGTTCTAACACACCGTAACCAATCAAACTAGCTGTTATGAATAGTAATACCTACTTTTTGAAGTTATATATATTTTATATTTTAAAATGGACTTCATTTTTGGATTCATAATATCAAATTTATCCTAAGGTGAAATTTTGGTACTTTTCGGATAACTTTCATATTTTGATGAATAGTGAAAATTACTAAATTTTAATTAAAAACAACTTTTTTAATCAAAATAATTAATAGTGATAAATTATGAATTTGAGTGGTTTTAAAGTATATTTAGAATATATTTTTACCATTTAATATAATGTTGGTTATTGGACATAATTTTACAATTAAACCGAACATAAACAAGTGTCAATCTTTTGATAGTTATTATCTCTTAAAAACACGCTTTTTGTTTTGACAGCGGGAATTAATTTTAAATTAATTTCTGCCACTTATGTGTTTTGAATTTAGAAAAATGGATTCCATATTTGGAATCAGGATGTTCAAATTGTGTAAATAGGTAACTTTTATTTTTAGACATTTTGAATAATTACTGCGGTAAATATTTTATTTACCATGGTTAAGGGTAAATCTGGTAAATAAGGGTTAAAAAAAATAATATTATAATAATACTAAATTACCCTAAAACGTGTCTCAACCCTATTGGTTGATACATGGTCGACCATGGGCATCTTTGGGTCTATTTTGGGACCCCATGGATCCACTTGTAAGTGATAATGACACATTATATTAATAAAGCTAAAATAAAAATAAAAATGGCATAAGCTTACATCTTTTAGAAGAACAATTTTTAAATAGGGTTATACCTGTTGGATTTTCGATTATAAATATTCATTAGAAAGATAAAACGATTTCCTACATAATGATATTTTATTTATAATTTTTAGACATTAAATAATTTATTTTATTTATGACACAATGATGATGCAGTAATTACTATAATAGTAAAAAATTAAAATAATTGATATTATAAATACCCAAATAAATATAATATGAAACTTTTAATGAATTAAACTAATTTTCTAGGCTTATATGATATATTAGGATCGATTTAATGGACTTTGTTTGAAGTAATCAATATGTTATGAGTTTCACAAAAATCAACTATTGAATAGTGTCAAAATTGACATAAAAGAGTTCTTAAAACAATTATTATATTATTAATTGATATTAAATTCCTAAAAATCTAAGGTTCGGCCAAGAGACTTATATTATGATAGGTTAATCATTAATGGACCACTTGGGGGTCGCTTGGATGTATATAGTAAGTTTATTAACCATATTATATAAAAATACAAAGAGACATTGTAAAAGTGAAACTAATTAACTTAGAGTTAATACTTAAAGATAAGGTTAATATAAGTACCCAAACCTGTCTAAATTCTATTGGATGAGTTGTTTTCGACCTATCCCCACCTCATACTTTGAATAGTCAACTTTGGAGCCTTTGGAAACCGAATATGAATTTATTATAAATTAATATTTCTAGCTTTTCCAAAAGTGCCCATCACCCCTCTTATAAAAGGGCACTCCTCCTTCTCTTTTCCTCACACCTCTCAAGCCACTTGGCTCGTCCAAACTCTGCCCAACTAAGATCCCCAAATCCCTCTCCTCCTACTTGAAGCTTCCCCTTAGGCAGAAAGCATTTCAAGAAGTCCTTTGGTTCCAACCAAAGTGAGTTACCTAGATTAAAGGTAACGATTTCTCTTAAATTATTTTCATTTGTTTTGCTTCTCCAACCCCCAAACTCTTTTTATTTCCTTTCTTTTGTAACAACACCAGTATCCACAATATACTAGGATGTTGTTATAAGAAGGATTCAAACTACACATACACACAACTCCATCTAATGGATGATGAACATAATGTTTCTGTGGATGGAAAACTAACGCCTCACGAAACGATGATTGTTCAAATACATCTTACCACCTCTCATGGTGGCCATTATGATGCCACTGTAATTAAATATGATATTAATGATATATATTTTATATATAAGCTTCTGTAATTCCATTTTATTTCATACCATTATTCGTTTCATGTTGTATATACATACGATAATTTCATTTGAGGAAGTGCGGACTACCGCCCCCTTAAAATGATATGACTCGTTCATACCACACATGGAACGTATAAAGGATGGTGTTAATGAACTTAAGTAACATATATAAAATATTATATTATACTGGAATAGTAATATACCTATGTATCATTTGGATTTGATTCTTTTAAAATGAAAATTAAATGGGAGTAGCGTTCGTGCGTACGTACGGACTACCGTCTCCACGAACGCGATAAGATTCATTCTCCATCATATCCATTCAAGTATTATTCTCATTTTAGGGTTAAAAATAATGTTAATATCATTCTGATTATGAATAAGATATAATCTATCCATTACAAACATGTCTTACGTAACCAAACATTTAAGAAGAACGAATCGATTATCACCCGAAACGGCGATAATACTAAGATATTATTAATAAAGCAATGTTAAAAGATCATATATGATATCATATTAATGTATATGATTCTTGTATAATTTAATAACAATTATTTCACCATTATACAGGAGGTTAACCTACCCCAACAAAGGAAAAGTACAAGGTAAGGGTTATTTCACAATCTCTTCATTATCCGAGGTTGCTTATACGTAATAATCTACTGGGATCTCTTTATCATCCACATCCATGTTTCTTAAAAATGTATTTCAAAACATTTTTATTATTTACAAGAATATGGGTTAAAGTCATTTATACCCTTGTTTGACTTTTTATAAGAGGTTTATAAAGGAATCTTTCCGTCGTTTTCAAAACAAGGTCCTTTTTAACCTTTTCGACAGAATTAAGGTAAGAATGTTTTTTTTAACTTATACGGTGGGTGCGGCTATTTTCTGCTGTTATAAAATCTTCAAAGCCTCCCTTACATCTTATAAGAATATTTTCAAAGAAAATGTTTTATTTTATATGGATCTTAAATGATTTCAAAATAAAAGGAGATATTTCTTTAAAAAGAATATTGATTTCATCTATGTCAACATCCTTTGATGGATTTTAAGATTATTTGAAGTTGATTTATTATGATATAAAACTTCCATATTGAAATGAGGTTTTGTGATATGTTTGACTGTGGATGTGCTATTTTTATACCATTCATAGTTTATGGTGAAAGTATTGACATTTCGTATGCTAGTTTTAATACGAATGTTTATGTTATGTTTAAACCTTTTCATATGGGAATGCATTGGACTTAATAAGTGACGGGTGGAGCCCGCTATAGCTCCTCGATGCATCGGTAGGTCTCATGAGACAAACTAGTGTCTTGGCACAAGGCCTTGACAAAATATTATTTGTGGTCTTGGCACGAGGCCTTGACTATGTGGTTATGATAGTCTGGCATTATGCATTCCAACATTATGAAAGTGGTTATTGATTTTTGCATGTGATTATTCGACTAGTAGAATATCCATGTGAGTAAGTAAATGGCATTATTTCATTTTATTTATGCCATACCATGTTGAAATTTCATGTTTGAAAGGATTTTGTTTTAGTTATACATTGTCTTAAAAGTTTATTCTTATTTATGAAAGTTTCCATTATATTGTTATCCTTACTGGGCATTTGAGCTCACCCCTTTTCTATGTTTTATTTTTCCCAGGATGTGAAGAAGTAAGTTATGAATGACCTGCAGGGATTTTATGAGGGGTTAATAGTGTGGATTGTGTAAACATTATGTTGTTGTAGTAGTTTTTCATTTTATGATGTAATGTAAAACTTATGAATATATCTAGTGTTTCCAAGGCTACTAAACCAATCGGTCTTTCGAGATTTGATCTTTCTTGTGATCATGCCAATGTTATGTAATAATGCACCGACTCTGGGTAACTGGGGTCGGGGCGTTACAGTTGGTATCAGAGGAAGTTTAGTACAAACCTTGGAAACTAGATTTAGATAAACTCTGATTAGAGCACGTAGACCTAAGATGAACTTTGAGGATTAGTATAGAAGAACTTCCTAGAATTTTGGTATTGTAGAGATTTTGTGAGTTTTCCGAGCAATACATCCCTGTCTGGATACGAGCAGGTAGAGGCGGCTCTGGCACAGATGTACCTAGGGGTAAAACCCGAAAACACCGCTTTGAGCTAGACTCGAACGGGAACTGGTGCACGACAACGGGCCTTGCTGCACTCTTGGTTACGACACTCCCGGGGGATATGCTTAGGATAACTCTCATTTTCTTTACAAATCATTTTGAAGGGATTATGAGTATATACTTCCTCAAAGAAAACATTTTTATGATTATGTATTATATCCATAAATAGTTCAATTTATGTTAATTGTTTTATAAGTATGGGATTATGTATTTTGATTCATAAACTGATCTAGTTTATGCCATTGTTTAGAAATGGCGCCCAGTAGAAGGAATGATAACTCCAGAAATGCACATGATTCAAAGAGAAGGAAGGATCATATCTCTCATGGTCTTAAGCTAGAATTTATAAGAGAAATAGTCTCCCATGTATTATCATCATATGAAGAAATAATATCATGTGTTGATAAGATAAGTAAAGAGTTTACTGAGTCCTATGGCTTTGAAGGGAAGCAAGAGAAGAAAAGGATGGAAGAGAGAAAGATGGATAAAAGTAAGAGGGAAAAGAAGAATTTTCCCATATGTGGTAACTGTGGAAAGAAACACCCTGGAACTTGCCTGAAAGGAATGGGAGTTTGTTATAAGTGTGGAGGAAAAGGGCACAAAGTACGTGACTGCAAGCGTAAGAAAATGGTTTTAAATGTACAATGCTTCATTTGCAAGGAGTTTGGACACTACGCGAACCTATGTCCCAGTCATCAGACTATGCCGCAAATGATGCTATTGGATAATAATCAAGTTATGATACTACCACAGATGAAGAGGAATGATTAGAGTTCTTATGTTGATTATGACAATTGAGTGTTGTATCAACAATGTACTTGTTACAATAATCATGGAGTATATAAGGATTGTACTGCAGTACTATTTCATTAAGGACTTGAGATTGTGTGGAACAAAGAAAAGTGACTCAATAGCAGGATAAATTTTTGGAAAATATATGGTTGAGAGAATGATAAATCATAATATAGTTCTGATACTGAGGTAGTGATTTTGGAATAATATGTGATTGTTTTGGATAAATTATATTGGATATTCTTGACTACCTTGGAACTGATTAATGATTTGTATATTCCATCATTGTTGGGGTTTAAAACATTTTTGGATTAATGAAGAATATCCAGCATTCTATATGGAATAAGGGAGCATGAATGTAATCAATAAGGAATATGGTAATACATAATGAAGATATTCATATGCTATTACGGGGTAAAAAAGATCTATATTATGTTTACCTTCCTTATGAATGTTGGACTGTGAGTTTGGACAGAAGTATTTTGGATAGTTCTAGTTTGGATTATTTTGGATTGCCATAAAAGGACAACCCGGAGGTCTGGCGGCAACCAGTCGCGTCCGGCAAGGCTGCGAGACTTGAACCCGCAACCAAAGGGCGACAAGGGTGTATCACCTACCACTATCCCACGAGATGTCCTGGATTAAATAAAGAAGTTTTTTAAAAGATCTGGTAGATGAATTATAAATTCGTTTATTTTGGAACCCTCTATGAATAGTATAAATAGAATTTTTTTTACGAGTGAATGATGAGTTTTGGTAGAAATTTATTAATGGATAAAACTCTAATTATAAACTAAGTATATCTCCTTATGATCTTAGCCAATATCATAAATAAATTCCTCATCATTAATAAAAGGAACTTAGAACAAAAATGTTGTCCTAGATGGTACCTTAAATCATCACTAATTTATGGCTTTGGGATTGTTGGCCTTTTCATAGCCATGTTCTCTACCACTCTCCATCAGATAATTGATGGTTAGATTTTTCTTCCATATCCATATTTTCCTACATGGAACCCTAGTATGTGTTATTTTCGGTAATCTTCATACTTTTTACACTTTATTTTAAATAGAGGCCTCGTTAATTCATTTTTTGATGTGGGATTTCAACTAAGATATTTTGAAACGTCAAAAATGTGTTATCCCAATACTCTATATTTTGTTGAACCGATGGTACTTCAAATCATCATAGATTGATGAGTTTAAGGACCTCAATTATACACTTGTTTGTGATTGATGACCTCAATCACTACCTATAAATATTTACGTTTTTCCTCCGATTATATGTCTCTAATTGCCACCAATGTTCTCCTAATCAAGATCATAATTTGGTGGTGACCCTTTCATTTCTCTTTTCCTCATATTAAGACTAAATTTTAGTAACCCAATTTCCGATGTGGGTTTTCCCACAAATATATTATCTATTTTCAACCTTTTATTTTCGAAGAACAATTTCAAATTACGAGGACGCAATTTATTGAAGGAGGGGAGAATGTAACACCCCAAGATTTCATAGTGTGTTATTTCTTCAAAATAATTCAATAACTTGCACTACACGCAACACCGAGTTCAATTGCACCATGACTTACCAAAAAAAAGCCATTAAAAGAGGTCATGAATAGCATTAACTACATTTTAAACTTTATATAATCCTTATAATTTTAGAATCCATATTATGAGTTTCTTAGACATAATGTAAGAACAAATTCATTTTCAGTATTGCACTTTTACCAAATTTTAATAGTGAAACCTTTTTAGATACTATATTTTAAACTTTTTGACTAAATGGGGACATCAAAAATTTAAAATGAAACATCCCAAGCTTCCACGGTACGCTAGCGTGTGTTGTACGCAACACCGAGTTCTAACACACCGTAACCAATCAAACTAGCTGTTATGAATAGTAATACCTACTTTTTGAAGTTATATATATTTTATATTTTAAAATGGACTTCATTTTTGGATTCATAATATCAAATTTATCCTAAGGTGAAATTTTGGTACTTTTCGGATAACTTTCATATTTTGATGAATAGTGAAAATTACTAAATTTTAATTAAAAACAACTTTTTTAATCAAAATAATTAATAGTGATAAATTATGAATTTGAGTGGTTTTAAAGTATATTTAGAATATATTTTTACCATTTAATATAATGTTGGTTATTGGACATAATTTTACAATTAAACCGAACATAAACAAGTGTCAATCTTTTGATAGTTATTATCTCTTAAAAACACGTTTTTTGTTTTGACAGCGGGAATTAATTTTAAATTAATTTCTGCCACTTCTGTGTTTTGAATTTAGAAAAATGGATTCCATATTTGGAATCAGGATGTTCAAATTGTGTAAATAGGTAACTTTTATTTTTAGACATTTTGAATAATTACTGCGGTAAATATTTTATTTACCATGGTTAAGGGTAAATCCGGTAAATAAGGGTTAAATAAAATAATATTATAATAATAATAAATTACCCTAAAACGTGTCTCAACCCTATTGGTTGATACATGGTCGACCATGGGCATCTTTGGGTCTATTTTGGGACCCCATGGATCCACTTGTAAGTGATAATGACACATTATATTAATAAAGCTAAAATAAAAATAAAAATGGCATAAGCTTACATCTTTTAGAAGAACAATTTTTACATAGGGTTATACCTATTGGATTTTCGATTATAAATATTCATTAGAAAGATAAAAAGATTTCCTACATAATGATATTTTATTTATAATTTTTAGACATTAAATAATTTATTTTATTTATGACACAATGATGATGCAGTAATTACTATAATAGTAAAAAATTAAAATAATTGATATTATAAATACCCAAATAAATATAATATGAAACTTTTAATGAATTAAACTAATTTTCTAGGCTAATATGATATATTAGGAGTGATTTAATGGACTTTGTTCGAAGTAATCAATCTGTTATGAGTTTCACAAAAATCAACTATTGAATAGTGTCAAAATTGACATAAAAGAGTTCTTAAAACAAATATTATATTATTAATTGATATTAAATTCCTAAAAATCTAAGGTTCGGACAAGAGACTTATATTATGATAGGTTAATCATTAATGGACCACTTGGGGGTCTCTTGGATGTATATAGTAAGTTTATTAACCATATTATATAAAAATACAAAGAGACATTGTAAAAGTGAAACTAATTAACTTAGAGTTAATACTTAAATATAAGGTTAATATAAGTACCCAAACCTGTCTAAATTCTATTGGATGAGTTGTTTTCGACCTATCCCCACCTCATCCTTTGAATAGTCAACTTTGGAGCCTTTGGAAACCGAATATGAATTTATTATAAATTAATATTTCTAGCTTTTCCAAAAGTGCCCATCACCCCTCTTATAAAAGGGCACTCCTACTTCTCTTTTCCTCACACCTCTCAAGCCACTTGGCTCGTCCAAACTCTGCCCAACTAAGCTCCCCAAATCCCTCTCCTCCTACTTGAAGCTTCCCCTTAGGCAGAAAGCATTTCAAGAAGTCCTTTGGTTCCAACCAAAGTGAGTTACCTAGATTAAAGGTAACGATTTCTCTTAAATTATTTTCATTTGTTTTGCTTCTCCAACCCCCAAACTCTTTTTATTTCCTTTCTTTTGTAACAACACCAGTATCCACAATATACTAGGATGTTGTTATAAGAAGGATTCAAACTACACATACACACAACTCCATCTAATAGATGATGAACATAATGTTTCTGTGGATGGAAAACTAACGCCTCACGAAACGATGATTGTTCAAATACATCTTACCACCTCTCATGGTGGCCATTATGATGGTACTGTAATTAAATATGATATTAATGATATATATTTTATATATAAGCTTCTGTAATTCCATTTTATTTCATACCATTATTCGTTTCATGTTGTATATACATACGATAATTTCATTTGAGGAAGTGCGGACTACCGCCCCCTTAAAATGATATGACTCGTTCATACCACACATGGAACGTATAAAGGATGGTGTTAATGAACTTAAGTAACATATATAAAATATTATATTATACTGGAATAGTAATATACCTATGTATCATTTGGATTTGATTCTTTTAAAATGAAAATTAAATGGGAGTAGCGTTCGTGCGTACGTACGGACTACCGTCTCCACGAACGCGATTAGATTCATTCTCCATCATATCCATTCAAGTATTATTCTCATTTTAGGGTTAAAAATAATGTTAATATCATTCTGATTATGAATAAGATATAATCTATCCATTACAAACATGTCTTACGTAACCAAACATTTAAGAAGAACGAATCGATTATCACCCGAAACGACGATAATACTAAGATATTATTAATAAAGAAATGTTAAAAGATCATATATGATATCATATTAATGTATATGATTCTTGTATAATTTAATAACAATTATTTCACCATTATACAGGAGGTTAACCTACCCCAACAAAGGAAAAGTACAAGGTAAGGGTTATTTCACAATCTCTTCATTATCCAAGGTTGCTTATACGTAATAATCTACTGGGATCTCTTTATCATCCACATCCATGTTTCTTAAAAATTTATTTCAAAACATTTTTATTATTTACAAGAATATGGGTTAAAGTCATTTATACCCTTGTTTGACTTTTTATAAGAGGTTTATAAAGGAATCTTTCCGTCGTTTTCAAAACAAGGTCCTTTTTAACCTTTTCGACAGAATTAAGGTAAGAATGTTTTTTTTAACTTATACGGTGGGTGCGGCTATTTTCTGCTGTTATAAAATCTTCAAAGCCTCCCTTACATCTTATAAGAATATTTTTAAAGAAAATGTTTTATTTTATATGGATCTTAAATGATTTCAAAATAAAAGGAGATATTTCTTTAAAAAGAATATTGATTTCATCTATGTCAACATCCTTTGATGGATTTTAAGATTATTTGAAGTTGATTTATTATGATATAAAACTTCCATATTGAAATGAGGTTTTGTGATATGTTTGACTGTGGATGTGCTATTTTTATACCATTCATAGTTTATGGTGAAAGTATTGACATTTCGTATGCTAGTTTTAATACGAATGTTTATGTTATGTTTAAACCTTTTCATATGGGAATGCATTGGACTTAATAAGTGACGGGTGGAGCCCGCTATAGCTCCTCGATGCATCGGTAGGTCTCATGAGACAAACTAGTGTCTTGGCACAAGGCCTTGACAAAATATTATTTGTGGTCTTGGCACGAGGCCTTGACTATGTGGTTATGATAGTCTGGCATTATGCATTCCAACATTATGAAAGTGGTTATTGATTTTTGCATGTGATTATTCGATTAGTAGAATATCCATGTGAGTAAGTAAATGGCATTATTTCATTTTATTTATGCCATACCATGTTGAAAGTTCATGTTTGAAAGGATTTTTTTTTAGTTATACATTTCCTTAAAAGTTTATTCTTATTTATGAAAGTTTCCGTTATATTGTTATCCTTACTGGGCATTTGAGCTCACCCCTTTTCTATGTTTTATTTTTCCCAGGATGTGAAGAAGTAAGTTATGAATGACCTGCAGGGATTTTATGAGGGGTTAATAGTGTGGATTGTGGAAACATTATGTTGTTGTAGTAGTTTTTCATTTTATGATGTAATGTAAAACTTATGAATATATCTAGTGTTTCCAAGGCTACTAAACCAATCGGTCTTTCGAGATTTGATCTTTCTTGTGATCATGCCAATGTTATGTAATAATGCACCGACTCTGGGTAACTGGGGTCGGGGCGTTACAAATATGTTATTAAAATATTATATAAACTAGCCATTATGAATAGTAATACCCACTTTTTTAAATTTTATAAAATTCATCTTTCAAAATTTACTTTATTTTTGGATTCGGAATATCTAAATTAGCCTAAGGTGAATTTTTGGTATTTTTCTGAAAACTTTCAATTTTTGATGAATAGTGAAAACACTGAGTTATTGGTTAAAACCAACTTTTTATTTAAATAATCATTTATTTTATTTGAATTTATTTTAGGTCAAAATATATACATAATACCTATATAAGTTCAATATAATTCATTTGAGTCATTTTATAATAATTTTTGATATATAAAAATTTTAGTGAACTTTTTATCGTCTTTTACCCACCTCCTAGGAGAATTTTCAAATTTACATAAAACATAATTTTACCGCTTCTGTGAGTGGAATTTCAAAAATACAAGAGACATGGTTGATATTAGTAAGTAAATTTTGGTTCAATAAGACAAAAATAATTTTTGGTTAATAGTAACTTTTTACCTTTATTTATCACGTTTAAAAGTAAATAGGGTAATTAAGGGTAAAAATGATATTATTATTACCCTAACACTTGTCCTAATTCAATTGGATAAGTGTAATTCAACCAAAAACAACTTTAGGAATAAAATATTACCCTTTAGGTCCACTTGGATTAGATTAGGATATTTATTATTATTTTATTTAATGAAGAGTTAAAATAGTTAAAATCAAAGTTTAATAACTAAATCATTTTTAATATAGAGTTATACATAAGATAAATTAGACTATAAATATTCATTATAAATATAAATATATTTCCAACATAATGGTATTTTATTAATATTTTTTAGACATTAAATTTATTTATGACACAATGATGATGCATTAATTACCTTATTAATGAAATATTAACATAATTGATATTATAAATACCCAAATAAATGTAATTGTAGAATTTGTATCAATTAAACTAATTTTATAGGTTATTATAACATATTAGGGTTGGTTAAATTAATTTTTTTGTAAGTAATAATGCATTTATGAATTTATAAAAAACAAAATACCAAATAGTGTCAAAATTGACATAAAAGAGTTCTTAAAACATATATTATATTATTAATTAATATAATGGTCTTAAAAATCGAATGATCAGCCAAAATAAATATATAATAAAATATATGACATTAATGAACCAATTGGGGTTTTATTGGCAATTTATTGTAAGTTTATTAACCATATAGTGTAAGAATACAAGAAGACACTATAAAAGTTAAACTATTTAACTAAGAGTTACATCTAAAAGATAAGGTTAAAATGGTAACCTAAACTTGTCTAAAATATATTGGTTGAGAGTATTTAGACCCATTACCACCCTAGTCTCAAAATAAGTCACTTTAGAGCCATTATAAACGGAATATGAATTTATTATAAAATAATATTTTATGTTTTTCTTGAGGTGCCCCTCACCCCTATTATAAAAGGGCACTCTCCCTTCTCTCTAATTCACAACTCCAAATCCATTTTGCTCGGACAAACCCTAACCAAATACCCTATAAACTGTCCTCCCTTCATCCTTGAGGCCTTCTTTTATTTATAAGGCCAACCTCTGTATCCCTTTTGATCAAATCAAAAGAAAGAACCCGAAGAAGAGGTAAATATCTCACCACCTATTTCAAGTTGCTTTCTTCATCCACATCCTCCATTGATATTTCCATTATAAAATAATAAATACAGTATCTTGTATATACTGTGATGTTATTATAATAATTTTAAACCCCTATTTGTTTTTTATCCGTCCTATTAATGAAAAAGTCACCACTCATGCTTACGTATGACTTACCGTCTCCACGTCGTGGTGTAGTCTGTTATTCAAACATTCATCATTTGGATGGGTATAATAATGAGAATAAATGATATAAATAATAAATATAACATTATAATTATTTGGTATATATGATATACCATCCAATTATATAAAATTTTAATTTCAAAAGAATGATATTGTCGCCCGTGCGTACGTACGGACTACCGTCTCCACGAACGCAATGAAATTCATTTTCTATGATTAACAATTCAAGTATGATTATAAAGTATATATAATAAATAATCATGAAAGATATTACATAATAATGAAACTGTATTTGTTTACATATATGTTTCATTTACATAATTCTATTCAATTCAATAAGGAAACGAAAACAGCGTTCATGCGTATGTACGGCCTACCGTCTCCATGAACGGTGTATTTCATTACATTTAATGATATATCAAATATATTTATATTCTGAATATATATTATATATAAATCATGTTTTAAATTCTATAATTAATTAATTCAAGATATAAGTAATAATATCACGAACAAAAAGTCGAAACACGTACGATAAATGAAACAATTTTACCCAAAACGCTACTTTAACATCAAATTTACAAAAGAGCAGGTAATATAAAGTCATAAGTGAATCATATATGATATCATAAATTTTATTATTGTTATGTTACAAGATAATAATATGTTTAAACCCAATATAAAGGAGTATTGGACACATACATATGAAATTGGACATAAGGTAAGGGATAATTTTGCAAATCTCATTTTTATCCGAGATTTCTTATACGTAAGTATTTACTGGGGTTAAGTTTATCATCCATGTCCATGTCTTCGAAAAATGATTTTATAAAATGTTTAATATTCTTAAATTTATGTTTAAAGTCATTTTTACCCTTTTTTGACTTTTTACCTCATTTTATGGAAGGAATCTTTCCTCTAGTTACCATATAAGGTACTTTTTGTCTTTTCCACCAAAAGTACGAGAAGAATGTTTTTTAAAATTATATGACATGAACATATTTTAATGGTTTCATGACGCCTTATTTTCATGAAGCTTCCTCAACAATATTTCCTGATTATTTTCAACACAACATTTTTCTTATAAAATTGAAGGGCATTTTGTGAAAAGAAAATGATTTTGAAGAAGAAAGGATATTTTTCTCAATAATTCATTTCAAGTGTTTTGTCAAAAATATTTTCCATATTAGATAACATTATTTAGTATGATTATGTTTCAATTATAATGTATTTATTATTTATATGGTTTGATTCTTCTTATGATGAAATGTATCAATTTTTTTTATATGGATTACGTTATGATGGAATGATGTTTATGAAACCCATTTTATTCTTGGGGTTATGATAAATGTTTTATGTTTATTTTATGACACAAGTAATAATGATTTCATTATGATATGGGTGGGACAAATATGTCTCTCCAATTCATTGGGTACAGATTTATATCTCATGAGATAGACATGGCTGGAACGTCAAGTTAATCTGGTTCAGTGATACCAGACTAGAACGAGGAGTCAAATCGATTCATTAAGGGACTTTTTCCACTATGATGGACTTGGCAGCAATGCCTTAGCTACTATGGAAATAATATCACATGATTAATGGTTTCCAAAATTACATGTTTTATTCCTATTCTATTTTATCATGATTAATGTTCCTTTATGATATATGCCCTATGTATTCCAAGATTTATTTCACAACTCCATATCTTGATGTTTAAACAATATGTTCATGTTATTATGTTCAAATTTATATGGTTTGTTTTATTTTCTCCATGATTACCCGCACTGAGCATTTTTTCTCACCCTTTATATGTTTTCTTTTCCCCAGGATATAAAGAAAGATTTTTGGTAAGAAAAAAAAGTGGAAGATCTTTATGGGAGATGTTGAAGATCTTTCACCATGATTAGAAGATTATGTTACAAGATTCCAAAGACACTAAACTATTACGGTCTGTGGGTGTCATTTTTTGTTATGTATTAAGTATTCCACAAAATTCATGTAATGTCCATGTACGCCAAGTGTGGGTCTCTACATTGTGTATCCTTTATACAGACCCTCATCCTATTTCACGTCTAAAGGAACCCCCTAATAATATGGATGCTCGACCTATGGTCCACCTACTATCATGGTCTAACATTATTGAAGGCAAATGGATGGAGTTTTGAGTTAGGACCTGTGTTTTGAACATGTTCAGTGGTCGGTCCTCATTTTTTATCCCCATTCCAGGCTAACGGAATAAAGATTTTGTGTTTTGAATAGGGTCATAAGTTATACTTCATTGTCACTCCACCCACACAGTGTTCCGAATTTTTGGTATCGTGATTCACTCCTTCCATTACCCTATGTTCGGATTGATTCTATCTCCCTGGAGTTACTCCACTCTGCACTAGAGCACATTGGAAAATGAGAAATTTGACTTTTCTGAGAACATTATTCTTTGGTCAGGCATCTATCGTTCTTCCTAGAATCCCAAACTAGTCATTCATGAACCAGATGCATGGATATTGGTTGTCACTCTCATGATCATCCAATGTAATGGGGAGGTCAACCCTCGTTTCTCACATCGTGCACATCCCACATGAACATAGATATTGATTACTGATTACCCCACAGTTAAGATTGAGATGAAACAATAGAAATAAACAAGAAATAGGATTATAAGTATATTCACGTAGTTCTGGATAGGAAAACAAAAGAATAATTTTTTATAGCTTTGTCCAAAACATAACCCTTATAGATCATCCCCTTTGATACATTAATCCAGTGCTTCCACCCTCTAGTTTATTTCCTCCAGGACTGCTTCCCTCTCCTTGAGCACCCTCTCCTCATTTGAAGCTACAGGGTTGAGCTCGTTGGCTCTGATCTTCATTCTCTCTTACTCATCTTGAAACCTAGCCATTTGACATTTCTCTAGTGATTGTTTCTCTCAGGCTTCGGCTAAAAGGGCCTCCAACTTCTCAATAATCTTGGATTGGTTGGAAATGAATATGGATCTCTCATTCACCTATTCTTCACGATTCCAAAATTCTCACCCAGCCTCATTGAATTTAGGTATGCCCACAAATATATTCTAGAATAGTTTGATAGAAAGACATTGGTTTCCCTCCCACACCTTTTCAGCCATTCAATCTTGGATCATCGTGTGAAGATGATGATCATCCACCCCTCCAGCATAGATAAGGAAAAACTAGGTGCTTGGTGATTATATTCGGGCACCCATTCAACTATAAGATGTTTCAGGAAGCATCTAATACAATTCCCTATCTTGCGCTGGATCATACGACTTTCCTCAGCTACCTTAGGATCGGAATCATTCATCTCCTCAGGGTCTTCAAGCTGATATTCAAGGAAAGATTCCAGAAGACCCACGATGGGATCTTCATCTGGAATTTCTCCCATGCGATTATGCTCTTCAATTGGTGGGATACCTTCCTCGCCCATCACTGTTTCTATAATTTCACCTCTACCAGCTTCAGACCCCACCCCGGTAGTGATACCAATAGTGCCCAAAACTTTTCGCTCACTAGGTGATGGGTCGGC
Organism: Viscum album; assembly: GCA_963277665.1. Taxonomy (NCBI): domain Eukaryota; kingdom Viridiplantae; phylum Streptophyta; class Magnoliopsida; order Santalales; family Viscaceae; genus Viscum; species Viscum album. Next base: position 465,190,884 of record OY728151.1, read on the forward strand.
GTGGTTTGAGAAGCGGGTTCTGATTGGTTGGGCCCAGTCACTGTCAGAATCTCAATAGATGATCGAGAGTTTGAGGCCTTCCGAGCCTCAAATATTGTAATTATTACATAAAAAATGAACACCCTTATTATCTAATATCTCTATGGTGAAAAATGCGAGCACATGAGTAATGAAACTAACAAAATCTCAGTGAGTCAGTTTCCAGTGTTTCAGTCCCTGTAGGAACTGTCACTCTGGGTGATCCTTCAGTTCTTGTGAGTTCGATAATGGGAGTTGGCTCACCACCTTTTTCTATCGGTGCATCCTCACCCCCCTTAGGTGGAGCTTATGGAACAGTGCCAATATGTGTCTAAACTAGATGAAAAATCTGATTGATGATTGAAAATGATTAAAATAAGAAAATCTAGGATAAGAATTGAAGCATTCCTTGAGTAGCTCGGCTATTTCCAATTCAGATCCGGCAATCTTCCCACTCTCCCAAGGACTCCCTTGGTGGGCTGCCCCCTGAGACCCTCCACCTATAAGATCCTTTACAGCTTCCCATATTTCTTATTCTTCGTTTTATCACCCTTCTTCTATCTCTTCTTCTCTCTCTACTTCTTTGGACTCATTGCCCTTTGACTCCTCATCACTGTCATCATCTTCAGAAAATATTATTTCTAGATAATTCTCCTGGTCGAGAATTACATTCACCATTAGAGGTGGTTCATCACGTTGACCCCACTAGTGTGAATATCTGTCCATGGCCATCAAATATGTGTGCCAATGATGGAAGTTCACCCAGTCATCAACTTGAATGATCGCAACTTCTAGAAGCTGGATTCTATCAGATATCATCTTTTTCCAAAGGGCTGCAGTTCTCATTGACAACTGAAAGGTCAACATGGATGACCACAGATTAGGGAAGATTTCATCCTTAGATGTTTGCAGTAGATACCTTATATGATTCCTAGGAAACTCCCTTGACACTCCGTGAGTTTTTTCACAATCCCCTCTCCCTTCGGATGATGGGGTATGGCTGCACCACATGACATCCCCACTACTGAAGCTCCGACCTATACTAATCCATCGGCCCGACCCGTTCCCAGTCTCTCATCCCCAGTAGTGCCTTGTATACTCTCTCACTGCCAAGGTTCTACACTGGAAACCTTGAGCTATTAGACTCGATTTCATAGGACCCCTTCAATATATGCTACCACCCAATGTTCAGCATAATTTTTTGAGAGGTCGGCATCAACTCCAGGGGGGGAAAAGGTAATTACCTCACTAGAGCCATAAGTTGTGAGAATCATCGACATTTGATAGAGAACGAAAGGATGTTTCACCTCTCATAAATCTGTTAGCACCCTCTTTGGAAACAGTTGGAGGCATAAAAACTGTTTGGAAAATCTGGATGGAACATAAGACTCACAAAGAATCATTCCATCAACTTGAGCCACAAGCACCCCAAATTTGATGCTCTACATGTAATCCCTTTTCTCTAGGGATGATTTCCCATAATATATCATCTGGCTAGCAGGGAAGGGGAACAAACTAAAGGTAAAATTGGTGTAATTTCCAATCCCAGTCCTATCCCTTCTTCATTGAGTTTTAGTGGCATATCCTTGAAAATGTTCAAAAAGGAGTTTCGTAAGATGTTACCCCGGGAAAGAATAACATTTGGGAAGTTGTACCCTCTATAGTGAGCTACGGTCCAACCATGAAGGATTTAGAAAAGTCCAGAAATCCTCCTTGGTGAACCTCCTCTTGAAATACACCCCAGAATAGTATACATTCAGGCCAACATAGGGACCCCTAGGTTGAACCTATGACTTTGTACCATAATGTCGACCATCACCAATGTTGCTGGGCAGAATCCCACCCTCATGTCCCTTACTTGAAGAATCCACCCACTCTTGAATTTTTCAAGAAATCTTGCATACCAGACATTTCGGTCTCAACTTTCATCTATACTGAAGACCCATGATTGATATTCCCCACCCTCTAGGATCCTCCAATATAATCTTTTCTTGTTCCTCCGTGTCACGGTCAGACATCGCTTCCCCTACCTTGACATCATTATATCGGGGTATTTATGAAAAAACTAGACTGAACCACTTAGAATAGGTGATTTCTTTCAAGAATCCATTGACCTACAACCACTCCTTGTCTAGCCCCAAAAAATACCATGTCATGATGGGAGTATGTGACCTTTCCCCCAAATGTTCTCTGTCAGAAGAAAATCATTGTACAGGTGCCCATCCAAAGGGATACCCCCAATGCGGTGAACGTCCCAAAGACTGATTCCTACCTCCCCATGATATATATGGAAGGTGTTGGTATTATGTGACCACCTACTAAACAGCTATGTTCTCAGTTCTTGCTGGTAGTAGAAATGGAACTGTGATGTCCACACTGCCTTAAATACCCTGATATGTCACAGTTCCACCCCAAATTAGTCGCATGATTAGAGTACCCAATACATCTAGGCCCACTCACTTGTGAAATTTTCTCCATACATCAGATCCCTATCTTTCAGCTATCCCTTGGTCTCATCATTGATGCTTTATCAGTATTTACTTATGTAATGGGCTGGAGAATAATCAAGACCGACTCGCTCCATGAGATGGTTCTGGTCAACAGATTCAAGACCTAGACGACCATGTTCCTGGTTTCTTTGGAAGGATGGCCATTTTTTTGATGTTTTATAGAGGAAGATCATCCTCGTGGGTCATCAATGACTTCAGTGAATTGAATTCAAATCTAGGCATCAATACCTCCTCTAAAATGTTGAAGTCCCATATTTGTAGGTTTTCAGATATAACATAATCCTACTAGACTTTGGTCATCATGTTGAAGAGATTATGGTTTTCAAATACAAAGTCCATGGAACTATAGACCTCAGTGTTTGTAACTATCTTGGCCCTCTGAGTGGAGTGCACAATTTCTCTCCCAGTGTCACCCGAATCAGAAAACATTTCTTTTTTGGTAAATCTGAAAACAAAATCATGTGTTCTCATGAAAAGACTAGTATGGCACTGGGAAAATCATAAGTCGGCATAAAAAACAAGTAAGTTGTGTGAAAAGATGTTGTTGCGTGTATAATTTCTACCAATGTTGGGGAATTATACACAATAATGAACAAATTCAGTGCAAAGAAAGGCGAGATTTTCTGCGAAAGAGAGTACCAGAGCTTATCATGCTAGAAAATATGTACAAACCCTGGGACCCCTAAGAGGGTATTATAGGTGTGAATGGGGTTTTCCACACACATGAGAAAAATTTTGCATGCCTCGGGAATTATTTTCCGTGTGCCACCCCATTGGGGACAAACGTATCAGTGTTTCCCTTAGAATCCGACCTTTGTGCCCCCATGCATATTCGATTCTGAGGGAGGGAATTTGTAGACCCTAAAATCCGTTGAAGGCCCCATACCAAAATTTGGGGAAAACTGAAAGCATATTTCGACTAAACAATCTTCTTTGGGACTAGCCAAAAGATGGCATGAAAAATTGGTGGCATGCATGTAAAGACGCCCCATGATGCGTATAATTTTATGAGCAAGAGGTTTAGTGCATGACGCATACAATATTCTGAAAAACTGACAAAGGGCTCAAGTTTTCCTTGCTGGCCAAATTCTACACACCCCCATGGCTCCTGATCACCTATAAATAGAAGAACACCCCTTGCTTCTGGGGAGAGGAATTTGAACCATCTACCATGCATGCAATCAACCTCTTCAGCATGAAAAATATGGCTTTCTAGTACAGAATTTTCCACAATAGGTCTCCCAGGGGATCACCTTTGCGTGAAAACCCTAGGGTTTGACCATCTCCCAGGTCCTTTTTTGTTTGGACAGTTTCATGCAAGTTTGTTTACTTTCACGCAAGCCTCAGGTTTTTGCATGCTAAACCACATAAAATTGTGCGCTAACCTCCTTTATCTCTGCAACTAGGATTTTTTCAAGAACTAGTTCCCATTGGCGCATATATTTCGTGCAAACCCCCACTTTTGTGCACATTCCTCCCTGGGTTCTTCATGTGTCATCCTTACCCTAAGGCACCATGTCTAAGCCTTTCTTATGAAAAACACACCTGTATCATGCACTTTTCTCCCATACAACCCTCTAGGTCTATACGAAGTGATTCCAAGGTCCCTTGGGTGGGGCTTTACATTGTGTTTCTTAGCCTTATGATTCTTCACATAGACACACTAATGGATACTGCTTCTTCTCATAGTCACGCTAACATGGGCCCCTCACTAGATCACTCTACAACACCCCCTCACCATGGCCTTGTTGGTGCCTTCCCCTTGTTAAGAGTTATGGTGTACTGGTTATGTAAGTCTTAGGGGTGCGGAGCGAACCCTCCTCATCTGAGCTATATGAAGTTAAACTACTAAGAACCTTCTTCCTCGGCACATGATGTTAAACTTTGGCCTTTCCCCTTACATCACACACGGTTTTCCCCATCTCAAACATTCCATATGACTGATCGTATCCACGGTAGTGAGATATTCCTCATATGGAATGATATCCTATCTGATGGAGAGACACTTGTCTGTGGGGAAGGGAACCCATCTTGGTGTAAGTCCGTAGCCTTTCTTAGAGGATGTAGCACCTGTGCTCATACTTTCTTCTTTGGTACTAAATACCATAGGAGAGATAGGCACAAGGACCTTCCTTATCACGTCCTTCTCCCGTTGGGCTTTGTCTCCATCGGGACTTTATCCTAGAGTATGTCCCAATATCCATCTCCTTGGGATGCTAACTAAGCGTATGCCCCTGTTTCCTCTTTGAGTCACTAATCACATCTAGGCCCCATTCTACTTCCCACGAATTCACCTTTTGTGATGTGATCATCAGGTCTTTTCTTCCTCATGTTTCTCACACCGGGCATGACACACGTGGGCATGGAGTAAACACTGACCATGGAATCCATCGTGGGCCACCCTAGAGTGTAATCCCCAATCCCTCTTCCCGAACTACATCTAATTTGACCCTTTCCTCCTAGGTAGGGTATGTAGGAAGCCTCCCGGAGGTTCAAGACCGATACTTACTTGTCCTGACCCCTTCACATCAGTTCACCTTCATCCTACACGATGTTAAACTATGCCAACCATATGAACTATGTGTACTTTGATCCTTTCATCCTAGACAGGGTACAGAGGAATCCTCCATGAGTTTCTTACCCCACACCCATCAGTCCGGACGACTTCACATCGGTCCACCCTCATCCTGCATGATTTTATACTATTCACCCCTTTTCATCCCGCAAGAAGTTAAACTATACCCTTTCTAACTATGTAAGCTTTGATCATTGTCTTCCTGATAAGGTACGTAGGAAACATTCCTAAGGTCCAGCTCCAATCAATGGTATTCCATTGTGTTATATCATCAATGGTAAGTCATAGTGTCCCTCAATTGATGGTAATATATTGTGATCCTCAATCGATGGTAAGACATTGTGTTCCCAAATAGATGGTAAGCCATTGTTTTCCCCAATCGATAGCAAGCTATTGTGTTCCCCAATCAACGGTAAGCCATTGTGTTCCCCAGTCAGCAGTAAGCCTTTGTAATCCATCCAATGGTAAAATTTTGTCAACCACACACAATGCTAAGAGGTTGTTAGATGAACTCTGTGGGTTTTCTCCCTGTCTCCTAGACATGGTACTTTGGAAGCCTCCCTGAGGTTAAACCCTAACAACTCGTAAACTTTGGTTTTCCCCTTGATGGGACCCATATCTCTGGTCTTCCCTCGGGCATCAGACCATCCGAGGATGCTAACCATAGGTAAGACTCATTATATCATCAGGTTATTGTCCTATGCGTGGACCTTGATTCTATACCCCATCCCGAACTACATAAACTTTGATCCCCTTCCACGAGGATATGTATAAATCCTCACTGAGGTTCAATCCCATCACCCTTGTCTCATCCTAGTCTTTCCCTCGAGCCTATGTGTTTCAGGAAGGTCATGCTCCAACCCAAAGGTTCCACTTCCTCTAGGTCCCATCCAAATGGGTCACCTTCTTAAGGGTCCCATCACTCCACCAAACTACGTGTACTTTGATTCCCTTCCATGGGGATACATAGGAAGTCTCATCGAGGATTATCCATCCACTCTCAAAAATTTGTTTCCATATTTATTATTACCCGGGATGCCACATCCTTGTGATATCATGTCACACACTTTCTCTATGCTCCTAGAAGAAATAGGGTAACTAGCCCCACATTATCCCCAACATTAGTGTTCCCTTTTAGGGTTTTAGTCAACTGATCCACCCATTTCTCTGTTCTGATCAGTCTGATCCATCTCATCTAGAATTTAAACTCACGATATACCCCTTTTTAAACATGGGAAGCTGGGGAAAACCTCAGAGACATGCCTATGTCATAAAATTCATTTCATTTGACGTGGGTTGCTTTGGGATTCTTCACCCTCTAGAAGCCCTATCATAAGAGGAAGAAACCCAAATGAATTAGTGTTCCAGCATCCAGACATGCCAATGATGTCCAATGTGACTACTCCCTTGACGGAAGGTTTCTTGCCTTGGATGGACCCCATCGAATGTCCTGGAAGAAGCATCGTAATTAACCAGCATCCACAAATACATGACACTGGGAAGAGTTTCACAAACAACATCTTAACTCTATGTGGGAGACCCCGACTAGGCAACGAATCTCAAGGATAAATCCACATAAGGAGGAACTTACATCCCATAATCCCACATCGATGAAGGATAAAATTTCTTTGAATGAACAACAGATGCCACGTACCTTTGGAAAGCGGGAATGTCAGGAAATAGCTATGCATCCTCTATAATAGACAAATGCACACCCCAAAAAAAGTGTCGAAATAAATCTTGCTACCTCATATTCTTAATTAGAGTTCACCACTAGCCTGATTCACATTCTAATTGATAAATGGATAGAAAAACATTATCATGTTCTGAGCACTGAATGAAAGAAAATATCTTTTCAGTGGTATCGATCCACTGTTCAACAATAATTGGATCAAATGATTTGCAGAAGGATGGAAAAAATTGCCTCATGTAGGACTCCACAAAATTTTCTTCCCACCTTTTCTCATTTTGATGTCCACCATGATTCATAGATTGAGAATTTGTGTGATTATATCCACGTGATCTTGTATTCCATCTCCCATAGAAATTGGTTTCTCAAGAACATTATCATTTCATTTCCCATCACATTTATTATTAACACAGTTCCATAGGATTCCATTCCTTGAATAAAACTAGAATGAATAGTTATAGAAAGAATTACCATAATAGAAAAACATATTATTATTGAAAATAACTTATAGGATGTGTAAATCATAATAACTATTTTTGAATCTATGAAACCATAGGCTTATCCGTATATACATCCTTACAAATACCCTTATAAATACCACTAGGGATCTTAGTATATTTTATCATCCTAGTTTTCAAAGGTTGAATAAAACCTTTCTCTACTACCAACTATAAAAAACCTATCTTTATATAAATTTACATTACATCAATTTTTTATAATAATTAAAACATTAAACAATCGAACACTTAAAGATCATATTAGTTTAGTGCCTTGGTATATGTGGATACATAACCAACTTGTTCATAAGTGAGAAACATTATCTCCCACTATGTTCTCCATGACTAGAACCCTTCTTATACACATTATACATAAAACATATCTACATAACTTGGGTAGGGTAACATAAAAAAGGGTGAAATTATATTCTTAGTAAGATAGAACAATAGATACATGTAAAATTGAACCAGAGCATAGTAGTTTGAGAACATGATCATATCATTTTATGATCATACCCTACATATAAAATATCATAATAATTAATGATAAAATAAATATTGATTGTTCATAATACATGAATCAAAATTAAATAAATATCAAATTCCATGAAAGCATAACATAGGATTAAAACATGGAATTTTGGCACAAAAATAAGCATAAAAAATTTTTCATAGTATTAAAGGTATATCTACTGAGGCCATCTTGGTAGTATGGGTTCACTCTACACACCATCTGGGTAGTCATGGGTTTCTCCCATGGGAATCTTAATAGTAGGACTTCCCTCCTCAAATAATCTTGGTAGTCATGGTTTACTCCCATGAAAATCTTAGTAGTCATAGCTCACTCCCAAGAGAAACTTAGTCTATTTTATGAGATATAAGTCTTTAACCATTGAATTGGAGGGAGATATATATCCCACCAATATCATAATGAAATTATACATATGTGTTCCAAAATAACATATATTATTTATAATATCAGAACTAATTGAATGAAATAGGTTTCATAGACATCATTCAACCATAAGACAACCCAGGGAAAAGAAATGAGTTTCATAGACATCATTTTATCATAAAAAACCATTCATTGAAATAATAATAATGTAAATATTGAAACATATCCCTAATAAAATATAAGTATCATTAAAAAATGTTATCTTTGAGGGAAAATTATTTTGAGAGAACTCACAAAAATAAATCATTAAGAAAATATTCATTTTTTTTGAAAAAAAAAATTAAATCAAATACAACCCATTTTTAAAAGAAATAATTTAATTTTTAAAATTTACTTCACATGTTTTAAGTTAATATTCAAGGTAATACAGTGTCATGAAATTGTAATAGTATATTCATGTCGTATAAGTTAAAAAACATTTTTCTCGTTCTTTTGGAAGAAATGTAAAATAATACATTATTATGAAAAATAAAAAACATTCCTTTAAAACCACTTCAAAAAAAAACTCATCAATGAGGAAAAATTACATTAAAATTTTTATAAGAATAGTAAAAATATCTTGGAAACCAATTTTATGAAATAGGTACATGGATGATAAGTATACCCTAGTAAATATTTACATAAAAAATATCCAAAAGAAATTAGATTGTGAAACAACCATGATAACTTAGAAAAGAATATTTTAAAAACACTTTAAAACATAGAAAATTTCTTTAGAATTATTTTAATTTAAAATTTTCTTAAGATATAATTTTAAAAATATTTCTTGGGGAAAATAATCTTCAAACATTACAAAGTGTCCCATTTTACTTTGAAACATTTGTATCTTAATCCCAATGAAATAATGACGTTAAAAAATGCTTAAAATATCATGAAAATAATTATATTCATGATATATTATGTCAAATTGAAGTATATAAACCTTATAAAAAATCACAGGTTCTTAAGAAAACATGTGTCTCAAAGAATGTAAATGGAGACAAAACTACCTTACTCATTTGGTAACTTCCAAACTGTAAAACCCTATGAAATAGAGATCAAAAAATCGATATGTAATTAAGAATAAATTAAATTAAAAAATTCATAGAAAACATTAGTGGGTAGTATTTACACCAAACAAAATAAATTAGCAGTTAATAAGACATTTATCTCATAGAAATAAAAAAAGAGATGAAATTCCATTACCTCACGTTGGACTTCCCTCAAACGTGTTCAATAATCTTATATAATAAGTATTAGTTTGTAATTAATATGTCAATAAATAATATTAATATATATATTATCATATATGATTTACTGAAGACATTATATTATCCATTTATTATTAACTTCATGTTTATGTTATGTTTCAGGTGATATTTTATTTGTTAAATGTACATTTTTTGAATTATTAATCTTGATTAGAAATATTTATTTATTTCCAGAAAATAAAACATGATATAAATATATTATATATTTAAAAAATATTGATATATAATAATATTTAAATATAAATTTAAAACTCAATTCATGGAGATCGTTGGTCATACGCACATATGAATGCTATTTTCGTTTTCTTGTCGTATTGATAGAATGAATGTAAATGACTTGTATGTAATTATGTATATATATATAATAATTAGATTATAATTGATATGTAATTAATAGAATAATGTTTTACTAAAAGAATATTTAATACATTCCATTTGAAGTGTCAATGAATCACCTCACTTTGAGGAGGCGGTAGTCCACACGTCCACAAATGATGTTATCATATATCAAAAATGTGGAAGGCATGAAGGTATATTTAATATAACAATTATATAATATGAATTTGGTTTTAATATATATATATATATATGTATATTAAATTATTATTTAACAAGGAAAATAGATTTAATACCATTCTTGAATGTGGTAAATGGAAAAGAACAAAAACATTATTCATAGAGGTGATTAACCAGCATTACTTGGACAATAATTTCATTTCGTTGAATAATAAGATATGAGAAATGAAATGGATATGAGATATTCCAATAGAAACATAAATCTATAGTATATAATTTATTATGAATTTATATTTATTATATGGCTGAAGGGGTTGAGGATAAGGTATAGAAAGAAAACAAATTATGAGAGGTACATTAAGAAAATTAACTCTTAAATATCACCACTTTGAGAGACCCTTGAGGACCTTGTATTTGGTCTTTTTGTGATCCCATAAGCACATGGACGTAACAATGGTGAGGAGGAAAGGTTTGGGATGATGTTTTAGTATCAAAAATTATTTTTAAGTAGAAATTCCATGGTGAGGGGTAGTATTTATACTTGTGAAGAGGTGGGTTTAAGTGGTTAAACAACAAATATTTTTTATTTATAGTTGACCATTTTGAGGTGGCATTAAATTAAATGAATGTTTCTAAGAAATAATTTTTTATAGTATATTTAGGGTCCATACACACCTAAAACAACCTTTAAACATTTTAGTTTTTTATAATTTCAAGCCTTTGACATTTTAATTTTTACGAGTTTCGATTTTACCTATATCATGGTAAATAATATTTTTACCATGGAAAATTTTTATAAATACAAATTAAATGTTAATTAAACCATAATTTGGTAGTTATGATTCAATATATAATATCCATTTTTCCATAATCAATTTATATAATTGAAAATGTTTTATTGAAAATTAGTCACACAGACATAATGAAATGGAGGGGTTTTAAAATGAAATGTTCAAATGATTAAAATGTTTTTATATCTAAATTCAATTTTAAATTGAATAAAATGACCTTAATTGGTTTATTTATGTCTAATTGAAGAAATTATAATAACCAATCAATTTAAGATATAATATAAATATATAAATAATGTAGACAAAATGTTGTTTTGAACTTAAATTAAGTATTTTCACTTTTCATCCAAAAATATGTTTCTAAAAAAATACCAAAACACCATCTAATGTAAATTTTTATATCCCAATTTAAAATAATAAGTATATTTTGTATCATAATAATTCTAAAATTTTCAGTTTTTTTGAAATGGGTTCACCGTTGAAAGGGGGTAAAATTACGATTTTAAAAAATATAGGGTTTTATACATAAAATTTGGTTTTTAATTATCGTATTCCTATAAAATATATTATATGAATGAAAAAATATTTTATTGAATATAAAACATATATATTTAATTAGTATAAATCACTAAATTTCATTAATTTAATTTATTAAGGAAATATGACTTTGAGAGAATGAAAATAAAAATATTTCATGTATAGTTAATTGTTATATATATACATTTATAATTAATTTTTAACCATTGAATTCATATTTTAAACCTTATATTATAATAAGTTAGTTATTACTATTCAAATCGTATAATTTAACAGTTAGGTTATATCATACTATATAATAAATAGTAATATTTAAGTAAAATACTATTGTTCGATAATACACCGTCTTGTATGTAACGCAAGTTATCAATGGTAATTGACATTGTGTGTAACACAAGCTATAAATAATGTTTCATATACTATAATCTAACCCTGTCTTTCATTTAAGAGAATCTCATATTGATGTTGTGTATAACTCAATCCAAACATTGTGTTTTCTGTATAAAAAAAAATATATTCAATATTTTGTGAAATGAAAAATGTCAAAAAGTTTAAATTAATTAGAAAAACATATTTCACAAAATCTCAGGGTGTTACAGTCTAAACTCTTTACAATTGTAGCATTAGAGTGTAGGTTGTTAATTTGGATGAGATTTACTTTCACTCATATCTGGTCGATATTCATGTACTCTGTAACGCCCCAAACCTAGTCACCCAGAGTCGGAGCATTATTACATAACATAGGCATCATCACAATAGATCATGTCTCAAAATATCAATTAGTTTAGTAGAATTGGATGTAATAGATTCATACACAAGTTTTACTTTATATCTTGAGATAAAAACAACAACAACATTTTTCCCCATTGAACACAGTTATATCCCTTAGCCTATCCTTGCAAGTCAACCATAAAATACTTTCTCACAACCTGGGAAAAATAAAACATTGAAAGGGGTGAGTTCAGATGGTCAGTAAGGATAACAATATAGCAAAAAATTTTATAAATAAGCATAAACATTAAAGTAAATGTGTAAGACTAAAACAAAATAATTTTAAACACAAAATTCAGCATAATATGGAAAATAAAAATCACATAATGCCATTTACTTATTCACATGGATATTCTACTAGTTGAATAATCTAATGCAATATCAATATCTAAGTTCATAATGTTGGAATGCATAATTCCAGACTTCATAACCACATAGTCAAGGTCTCGTGCCAAGACTACTAATAAGATTTTTTCAAGGCCTTGTTCCAAGACACTAGTTTGTCTCTTGAGACCTACCGATGCATTGAAGAGCTATAGGGGGATTCACCCATAACATACTAAGTCCAGTGCATTTCTCATATGAAAATTTTGAAACATAACAAAAACATTCATATTAAAACAAGCTTAAGAAATGTTATTACTTTAACTATAAACCATTAATGGTATAAAAATAACACATCCACAAGAAAACATATCACAAAAACTTCAAAACAACATGGATGATTGTATCCTAATAAATCAACTTCAATCATGTGTAAAATCCATCAAAGGATATTGACATAGATTCAATCAAAACTACTTGAGAGAAATATCTCTTTCTATTTTGAAATAATTTAAAAGTAATATAGTTATAAATGAAAACATTTATTGTTAAAATAATCTTATAATATTGTATGGGATGCATGCATGGTGTTATAATAGGGGGAAATAGTTGTACCCACCATATAAGAAAAAAACATTCTTACCTTAATTTGTCGAAAAGGTCATAAAGTTCCTTATTTAAAAATGAAAGAATGATTCCTTTATTAAGATCTCATAAAAATTCAAACAAGGGTATAAGTGAATTAAACACATAGTATAGGAAATATTAAATTTTTATCGAAATACATTTTTAATAGACATGGATGTGGATGATAAAAAGGTCATAGTAGATAATCATGTATAAACAACCTCAGATAATAAAGAGACTGTAAAATTAACCATTACCTTGTACTTTTCATTGATCAAGGGTACGTTAACCTCTTATATAATATTTAAATCATTATTATTAAATTTTATTACAATCTCAAACATAAATATGATATCATATATGATCCTATAATATTGCTTTGTTAATTATATTTCAGTAGTATCATCGTTTCAGGTGTTCACATGATTCATTTTCCTTTATATGTTTTGTTATGTAAGTAATGATTGTTTTGGATAAAATTTATTTCAATTATATCAAGAATTATATTATGCTCTTAAAATTAATTTTTTAATCATAAAATGATATTTATTCTTGAATGGTTATGATGGGGAATGAATCTCATCGCGTTTGTGGAGAAGTTAATCTGTTCGTACACATGAGAGACAATACCATTATATTTATGGAGGAATCATATATAATTGGATAGTATATCATATATACAGAATCATTAACATGTTATATTTATTATTTACATTAATTATACTCATTATTTTATCCATCCAAATAATGAAGGGTTTTAATAACAAACTACACCACGACATGGATACGGTAAGCCGTATGTACGTATGTATAGTGACATGTCATTCATAGGATAGATAAAATAATGAATATGATCATACCATATTTATAATGACAACACAATATGTATAAGGTAATAGAGTTATTATTTTGGTATTGAAGAAACAAAGAAAGAGGCAGTGGAAGAAGAAAAGAACATTGAAAGAGGTAGTGAAATTATTACTTCTTCTTCTGGTGTTTCCTATTGAGTTGATCAAAAGGGATCATTAGACTGTCTTTCTGGTCAAATTAAGGCCTCTAGAGATATTTTAGGGTATTTTGGACGATATTTGATCATGGTTGAGCTATTCCAAATGGCTTTGGAGGTGTGAAATTAAGAGAGGGGGAAGTAACCTTTTATACGAGAGGTGAGGGTCACATTAGGAAAGCCTTGAAATATTATTTTATTATATAATCATATTTGGTATTTAATGGATACAAAAGAATTTATTTCAATAATAAGGTGGGGACGGGTCGAAAAAGTCTCAACCAATTTGTTTTATACAGGTTTAGGTCACCATGTTAACCTTAACATTAAAATTTAACTCTTTGGTTAAATTGTCTTATATTTACCATATCTCCTTGTATTTTTATACTATATGGTTAATAAGTAAACTATAAAATGACAAGATAACCCCAAGTTGTTAATTAATTAAATATATTTTATTGTATATGTCATTTAAAAGAGCCTTATATTTTTATAAATATTATATAATTTAGTAATATAGTATTTGTTTTAAAAACTCATTTATGTTAACGTTGACACTATTAAGTATTTGATTTTTGTTAAATTCCTACAAACTTGATTACTTCAAAAAAAATTAATTTAATCAAATCTAAAATTTTATATTAACTTATAATTTTATTTAATTTATCAAAAGTCTCAATTTAAATTTATTTGGATATTTATAATATCAATTATTTTAATAATTCATTAATAAGGTAATTACTACATCATCATTTTGTCCTAAAAAATTTAATTATTTAATGTCTAAAAATTATAAATAAAATACAATTATGTTGGAAATAATTTTATCTTTCCAATGAATATTTATATTCTAATTTATCTTATGTGTAACCCTGTATTAAAAATGTTTTACTTATGAAACTTTGAATATAACACTTTTAACTCCTCTTTAAATAAAATAATAATAAATGTCCTAATATAATCCAAGTAGACCAAAAGGATCATATTTTATTACTAATGCTGTTTTTGGTTGAACTAAACTTATCCAATAGAATTAGGATGTGTGTTAGGGTAATAATAATATCATTTTTACCTTTAATTCCCTATTCACTTTTAACCGTGGTAAATAAAATTCAAAAGTTACTATTCAAAAAAAATTATTTTAATCTTATGGAACCACATTTTACTTTCTGGTATCAACAGTGTCTCTCATATTTTTTAAATTCAATTTAAAAAAGCGGTAAAATTACATTTTATGCAAATTTACTAACCTTCCTAAAGGTTGGTAAAAGACGGTAAAAATTTCAATAAAATTTTATATATCTAATATTATTATTAAATGACTGCAATGAATTAAATTAAACATATATAGGTATTATGTATCTATTTTTACCTAATATAAATTAAAATAAAATAAAAAATTATTTATAAAAAAAAGTCAATTTTAAACAATAACGCAATGCTTATTCACTATTCATCAAAAATTGAAAGTTTTCAGGAAAATACCAAAAATTCATCTTTAGTTAATTGTGATATTCCAAATCCAATAATGAAGTCCATTTTGGGAAATAAAATTTATGAAATTTCAAAAATTGGGTAGTACTATTCATAATGGCTAGTTTTATTAGTCGTGGTGTGTTAAAACTCCAAGTTACATACAACGCAAGCTATTACATTTTTCATAAGGAAACATACTGTGGAATCCTGTGGTGTTACATTCTACCCTCCTTCAAATAATTTCATCATCGGAATTTCTAGAATACTACTTCATAAATATATTCTGGTGGTTCTTCATCATAAGTTTCTCAGGTTCCCATGTTGCCTTTTCCATATTATGATTTCTCAAAGAATTTGCACCAGATGAGTCATCAAGTTTTTCAACACTTGTACTCTAGTATCAAGAATTTTGATAGGCTCTACATAATAAGACATATCAGGTTTATGTTCTATTTCATCATAGGTGAGTACATGCATTGGGGTAGGCATGTATTTTCTCAATATTTATACGTGAACAAATACTGAACTTTGGAGAGACTTGGTGGCATTGCCAAATGATAAGATACAAATCCTATTCATTCTAGAATTTTGAAAGGTCCGATGTACCTGGGACTTAATTCACCCTTCTTACCAAATCATATAACACCCTTCCATAGAGATACCTTCAATAAAACATGATCACCTACTTGAAATTCCTAGTCCCTCATTCGGTTATCGGCTTAGCTCTTTTTCCTACATTGAAATGCATTGATGTGGTTTTGTATAACCTTCACATTTTCAATTGTTTCCTCAACAAGTTCTGGTCGTATGAGTTTTATTTCACCAACATCATCCCAACAAGTGGGTGTGAGAAATCTCTTTCCATATGACGCTTCATATGTTGCCATATGAATACTATAATAGAAGCTATTGATATAAGAAAATTCTACCAGAGGTAAATATTTATCCCACGTACCTTGAAAGTCAAGTGAGAAAGATCTCAACATGTCTTCTAAGGTTTCAATAGTCTGTTCTGATTGTCCATCAGTTTGAGGGTGGAAGGCAGTGCTCAAATAAAGTTCAATATCCAGGGCCTTCTGAAAACCTTTCCAGAATCTTGATGTAAAATGAGTATCATGATAATAAAAAATTGATAGGGGTACTCCATGAAGTCTAACAACTTCATTTGTTGATAGTCCTTCTAAATGTTCAAGTGGAAAATCTTCTCTTATAGTAAGAAAATGTGATGAGTTGGTAAGACGATCAACAATGACCCATATTACATCATTCCTTCTAGGAGTCATTGGTAGCCTCATGAAAATGTTTATCATAATGTCATCACATTTCCACTCAGGAATTGGAAGATGCTGCATGAATCCTCTAGGATGTTGTCTTATTGCCTTAAACATTTGAAAAACCATAAATATTGACACATAATCATCAATATCCCTCTTCATGTTGTCCCACAAAAAATGTTCCTTAAAATATCTATACATACTAGTGCAACCAATGTGTATAGAGAATGTGGATCTTTGAATATCATCCAAAAATTCCCTTTTAAGATCAGCTATAACAGGAACACAATGTATCTTCCCAAATTTCAAAATTCCATATTCATATACGAAGTCGGCCAATCTCCCATCATATAAATCATTATGTTTCTTTTGTAACTACTCATTATTAGTCTGAGAAATTTCAATCCTTTCAAGTAAATATAGTTTTGAAACCATTTGAAAAAGTATTGATGTTTCAATTTCCATGATTATTCCCATATCCATCTTTACTAGATCCGTGAACATTGGTTCCCTTTCAACTCTCATCTTGTTAAAAAATCCTTGATCCTTTCACTTCAATGCATCTGCCACATTATTTTCCTTCTCCAGGTGGTAGTGTATAGTGAAATCATAATCTTTTAGTAGTTTAATCCATCGCCTTAACCACATGTTGAGTTCTTTTTGTGAGAGAATATACTTCAAACTCTTGTGATCAGTATACATCTCACATTTTCACTATATGGATCATGTCCCCATATCTTTAAAGTAATGATTATAGCTGCTAACTCAAGATCATGAGTAGGATAGTTTTGTTCATGATTTTTTAGCTGACGATATGCATAACCCATAAATATATCATTCTACATAGTGACATAAACAAGCCCTTTCTTTGAAGCATCACTATAAATAAAAATCCCATTATTCCCCGATAATATAGTCAATATAGGAGAATTTACTAGTCTTTTATTATATTCAACAAAACAATCTTCACACTATTTTTTCCTAACAAATTTAACCCCTTTACGTGTGATCTTGGTTAATGGGTTAGCCAATTGGGCAAAATTCTGGACAAAATGCTGATAATAACCTTCTAAACCAATAAAACTACATAACTCTGTTATACTAGTAAGTGCTAGCCATTTTTGGATTTCCTTGGTCTTTGAAGGATCAATAGAGATTCCATCCATAGAGAGAATACGACCAAGAAATTTTATCTCATGAAGCCAGAATTCACACTTGCTGAGCTACCTATATAATTCATTTCTTCGAAGGGTCATTAGAATAGTGCACACGTGATTTTCACGATCTTAATAGATTTTTCAGTATACCAATATATCATCAATAAATACCACTACAAACTCATCAATATATTCTTTGAAAAACCTATAAATTAGATCGATGAAGATAGAGGGTGCATTAGTCAGTCCACAAGGAAATATTGTATAATAGTAGTGCCCATACCTGGTATGAAATGTTGTCTTTGGAATATTTACCTTCATCCCACACAACTGATGATATCCATATCAAAGGTCAGTCTTTTAAAATTATTTTTCTCTATAAAGTTGATCGAATAAATCATCAATGCGAGGTAAGGGATACTTGTTCTTTATTTTTATTGCATTGATCTCCCTATATTCAATGCACAACCTCATAGATCCATCTCTATTCTTAACAAAAATAACAGGGGCTCTCCATGGAGAAACACTAGGGAGAATAAATCCCTTATTACACAATTCCTATAGTTGTTTCTTTAGTTCTACTAATTCCATAGTGTCAATTCTATAAGGGGGCTGCAATATGGGCCTTGAACCATGAATTAAATCAATAGAAAACTCAATTTCTCGTTCTGGTGGATGTTCAGGTAAATCCTATGGAAACACATCAACCTATTATTGAACAATAGTGACATCCTATATTTGAAAATTCGTTTTTTCTCCCATTATTATTTCACTATTTTCCTCCCCAATAATTGAATTTAATAGAGCTATTGGGGGTGGATCTAGATTAGAATCAAATGGTGACATTTCTTCTCTAAAGATAAGGTACTCTTTATCAACATCAAAAATTATAACCTCCTTTTTCTTACAAAATTTTTTCACATCATGGTCTGAAATGAATTCCATACCAATGATTATATCAAATTCAATCATGGTTATGATGATGAGATGAGCAGATACATAATGTTTATATGAATTAATGGGAATTGATTCACAAAAAATTGTTTCAATGATACTTCTATTAGGAGTATTGACTAAAAAATACTTTGTTAAATCAAATTAGAAATATCTAATTTTCTTATCAAACTTGGAAGATATGAAACAATGCGATGATATAGAATCAAATTATGCATTGGATAAATTTGAGGAAACCATTAAATTACGAGACACCACATCTTTCGGAGCTTCAACCACAACAATAGTGATTGCATAAGCTTGGCCTTGATCCCTTGGACTTTTCTAGGTATGTTTCCTTGTCTCTTAGGAAATTAATTTTCATAATGCTCCATTCCTCTATAATTATAGCATTCAACATTGATTGCCTCTTTCTTTCCCTTGCAATCACGGGCTAGATGTCCTTTTTCACCACACTTGTAAGAGACTCACATTATCTTCAAGATAGTACCAGGGTGTTTATTCCCACATTTACCATAGGATGGATGTTCAACTATTCCCTTCTTCCCCTTATTTCCATTTCCAGAGTCTTCAACAGATATATTCTTCTCTTGATTTTCTTTATAGTAGTACAACTTAGAGAATTACTTTTCTATCTTGATAACACAGTAGACAATATCTTCATATGATGAAAAGGGTTGTGAGAATAATGCTCGACATAGAAATGGGTTTAACCCATCAAAGAATCGTTCAATCTCACTCCTAGGGTTACATATATAATATGTTGTATGACTTGATAACCTTGTAATGTTAGGCTCATTATTTGCAACATTCTCATCCTCATTTTTCCTCAGACTCAGAAATTGTATTTCCATATCAGCTCGATGGCCACGAGGAAAGTATTTTTCTAAGAAAATCTCTTTAAACTCCCTCCATTCCTTATTTTATACTTCTTCATCCTACTTTGTGATTTGAATTAATGACCGTCATTGATCTGCATCTCCCATGTGGCGATAAACTGCCATGAAAACTTTTTCCCTTTCGCTTCTCCCCAAAGTATAAAATATTTTCTCTAAGGAACTTATCCATTTATCACCTAAATGTAGATTTGCAGTACCATTTAATATAGGTGGTTGTTTTCTCATGAATCAGTCTAACATTGATCCTCCACATTATGGATAATGGTGCTTCATATGGGTAACATTATTATTCATAACATGAGTGAGTTGGCCATGTATGCTGATAAGTTGATCAGCACCAGTTGCATCACCAGCTCCACTATAATTATCTTGAGTAGGAAGAAAATCCCTTCATGGATTATTTGTATTGATACAATTTCCATTCCATCCACTGGGCACCATTTCTAAACAATGACATACTATATATTTGTTTATAAATTGCAATACATAATTTTAAACTTGTAAAACACATAACATAAATTGAACAGTTTAGGGATATAATCCATAATCATAAAAAAAATCTCTTTGAGGAGGTATATACTCATAAATACTTCATAATTTTTAGTAAATAAAATGTTAATTATCCTAATCATATCCCACAGGAGTGTCATAACCAAGATTGTAGCATGACCTGTTGTCGTGTACCTGGATACCGCTGGTAAAGCCCGAAACTCCTTGTCGGAGTTTTCACACATAGGAACATTTGTGCCAGAGCCGCCTCTACCTTCTCGTATCCAGAAATTGATTTATTTCTTGGAAAATACAGAAAATATCTACATTACCAAAATTCTAGGAAGTTCTTCTATACTAATCCTCAAAGTCTATCTTAGGGTAATGTTCTCTAATCAGAGTTTTTCTAAATCTATCTTCCAAAGTTTGTACAAAATTTCTTCTGATACCAACTGTAATGCCCTGACCCAAGTTACCCAGATTCTGTGCATTATTAGATAACATTTTCATGATCACTAGAGATCATGTCTCGAAAGACCGATTAGTTTAGTATCCTTGGAAGTATAAAATGCATACACAATTTTTATATTACATCATGATATAACAACAATGACAACATTTTCCCCCTTTGAGAACACTTCTATCCATTAACCTATCCCTGCTGGTCAACCATAAAATACTTCTTCAAAATCTAGGAAAAACAAAACATAGAAAGGGGTGAGCTCATATGCTCAGTAAGGATAACAATGTAACGTAAACTTTCATAAATAAGGATAAACATTAAAGGCAATGTATAAGACTAAAATATGAGCCTTTTAAACATAAACATTGGAATAATATGGAAAATATATATTGAATAATTCTATTTTCTTATTCACATGGATATTCTATTATTCTAATAATCACATGAAATTTCAATAGCCAATTTAATAATGATGAAATTCATAATGCCAGACTTCATAATCCCATAGTCAAGGCCTCATGCCAAGACTAGAAATAAGATTTTTTCAATGCCTTATTCCAAGACACTAGTTAGTCTCATGATGCATACAAATTCATAGATGAGCTATAGTGAGCTCTACCCGTCACTTACTAAGTCCAATGCATTCCTCATATGAAAAGGTTGAAACATAACATAAACATTAGTATTAAAATTAGCATACGAAATATTAATACTTTAACCATAAACGATGAATGATATATAAATAACACATACAAAATCAAACATATCACAAATCCTTCAATACAATAAGTAAGAATGTATCATAATAAATCAACTTCAAATAAGTTTAAAATCCATCAAAAGATACTGACATAGATTAAATCAAAACTATTTGAGAGAAATATCTCTTTCCATTATGAAATCATTTAATAGTTAAATAATTATAAAAGAAAAAATTTATTTTGAAAATAATTTTATAAGCATGTAAGGGAAGCTTCAAGGGTTTTACAATGGCGGAAAATTGGTGCGCCTGCAATATAAGTTAAAAAAACAATCATAACTTAATTTGTCGAAAATGTCATAAAGTGCCTTGTTTGGAAAACAACGAAGAGATTCCTTTATAAAAAACTCATAAAACTTACAACAAGGGTATAAATTACTTAAACCCATAGTCTTGAAAAAATAAAAAATGTTTTGAAATTTATGAAACATGGATGTGTATGATTAAGAGGTTCTAGTAGATACTCACGTATAAACAACCTCAGATAACAAAGAGATTGTTAAATTAACCCTTAACATGTAATTTTCCTTGATTGAGGGTATGTTAACCTCCTATATAAAAGTTAAATCATTTTTATTAAATTATAAAAGAGCGACATAGCTAATTATGATACCATATATGATCCTATAATACTGATTTGTTAATAATATTTCAGTAGTATCATCATTTCGAGTGTTAACTGGTTCGTTTTCCTTTATATGTTTTCTTATGCAAGTCATGTTTGTTATGGATAAGATGAATTTGATTCATATCTAGAATTATATTATTCTATTAAACATTATTTTTTAATCATTAAATAATATTTATTATTGAATTGTTTCGATGGGTAATGAATCTCATCACATTCGTGGAGACAGAAATCCGTACGTACGCACGAGCGACAATACCACTCTATTGATGATGGAATAATATGTAATTGGATGGAATATCCTATATAAATAATCATTAAAATGTTATATTTATTATTTATTTTAATTATACTCATTATTATATCCATCCAAATAATGAAGTGTTTGAATATCAAACTACCCCACAATGTGGAAACGGTAAGCCGTACGTACACACGTATGGTGACTTTTCATTCATAAGATGGATAGAATAATGAATATGGTCATACCATGTTTATAATAACATCAATTTCTGTATAAGTTATAAGATTTGGTATTTTTTTTTGAAACAACAATGAAAGATGAAGTTTTAGTAGAAAATAACATTTAAATCGGTGGTGAAATTATTACCTCTTCTTCGGATGTTTCCTTTTGAGTTGATCAAAAGGGCTCCTTAAGATGGATTTATGATCAAAGTAAAGCCTCTAGGTATATTTTAGGGTAGTTTGTAAGATATTTGAGCAGGGTTTGGCTGATAAAAATGGATTTAGAGGTGTGAAATTAGGAGAAGGGAAAGTACCCTATTATAAGAGAGGTGAGGGTCACTTTTGGAAAACATTGAAATATTATTTTTTTATACAATCATATTCAGTATATAATGGCTCCAAAAAAGATTTATTTAAATTCTAAGGTGTGTATGGGTCTAAAAACTCTCAACCAATAGGTTTTATATAGGTTTATATCACCATATTAACATTTTCTTTTAGATTTAACTCGTGGTAAAATAGTTTATCATTTACCATGTCTCCTTGTATTTTTATATTATATGGTTAATAAACTAACTGTAAAATGAAAAGAGAATCCCAAGTGGTTTATTAATGGAATATATATTATTATATATGTCCTTTTTTTGAACCCTATATTTTTAGAACTATTATAGCATTTAATAATATAGTATTTGTTTTAAAAACTCATTTATATCAATTTTGACACAATTTGGTATCTGATTTTTTTAATGTACTAAAAACTTGATTACTTTTAAAAAATTCATTTAATTTACCCTAACATTTCATATTAACCTATAAAATAATTTTAAGTAATCAAAAGTCTCAATTGACATTTATTTGGATGTTTATAATATTAATTATGTTAATCTTTCACTAATAAAGAAATTACTACATCATCATTTTGTCATAAATAAATTTAAATTTTTAATGTCTAAAAATTATAAATAAAATACCATTATGTAGGAAATATTTTTAGTTTTCTAATTAATATTTATAGTTGAATTTATCTTATGTGTAACCCTATATTAAAAATTCTTTAGTTTTGAAACATTGAATTTAACACATTTAACTCTTCTTTAAATAAAATAATAATAAACGTCCTAATCTAATCCATGTGGACCAAAAGTATCCTATTATATTCCTATGTTAGTTTTTGGTCGAAATACCCAATAGAATTATAACATGTGTTAGGGTAATAATAATATCATTTTTACCTTTAATTACCCTATTTAATTTTATTTGCGGTAAATAAGTCAAAAGTTACTATTCAACAAAAATTATGTTAATCTTATTGAATAAAATTTTACTTGATGATATCAACCGTATGTCTCAGATTTATGAAATTCAATTCATTGATGAAATAAAAATATGTTTTATGCAAATTTTCTAATGTGCCTAGAAGGTGGGTAAATGATAGTAAAAAGTTCATAAAATTTTATATATCTAATATTATTATTAAATGACTCTAATGAATTAAATTTAATATATATAGGTATTATGTATCTATTTTTACCTAATATAAATTTAAATAAATCAAATAATTATTTAATGAAATAGTCTTTTTTTAAAATAACATAGTGTTTTTTACTATTAATAAAAGATTTAATGTTTTTAAAAAAATACCCAAAAACATCCTAAGGTAATTTTTATATTCTAAATCAAAAAATGAAGTCCATATTGAAAAATTAAATTTATAAAATTTAAAAAAGTGGGTGTTACTATTCACAACTGTTAGTTTGATTGGTTGTGGTGTGTTAAGACTCTAAGTTGCGTAGAGTCCAATCTATTGCATTATTAAAAGGGAAACATAACATGAAAGCTTGGCGTGTTACATTCTCAATGACTATATCTTCCATATGTAAATATTTTATTTTGTAAAAACTTCACTTTATGTTGATTATGGGTTGTTTTTTTACATGTTATTGATGTCATTGAAAAAGGATGGTTATCAAAGGAGGAGTGAAGAGTTACCACAAATATCCTAATGGATTATGTAGAGTAAGAATATTTAAATGGGTCATGCAGAGCACAAATGAACTAAAGGATAATGCAAAGAACATATGTGGAAAAAGATCATGAAAAGGAAAATAATTACCAAGGGATCACATCATGATTAGTTCACACAATGTACATTCTTACACTGCATGACTATCATTAGATATCATGAATATATCATAAGAAGAACATGAATATACTTCATGATTGTCAAGGTATCACATGAATATATCATGAGAAGTGATTGAATAAACCACTTGATTTTCAAGGGATCTCATGAAGAGACCAAACAAAGATAATTAAGGAAGAGGGGCTTGAAATGATGGAGATTTCACACATGATTTAAATAACATGACTGTATGATTTTCATTATAGTGTCCCTATTTTTTCCTTCTAAGACTTTGGAATATATCTAAATTTTTTTTAGAGTCAGGCGCTAAGACGGTGTGGGATTCGGACCCCCGGTGTGCCCAAAATTAATTTTATAAAAATATTAAATTAATTTTATATCATGTACACATAGTTTCATAAAAAATAGATAAATATTAATCAAAGTATTGGTTCAAAAATATGATACGAGGGTTTAATTCAGAAAGTGATTTTTTCCCAAGTCATGACTTAAAATGGGTCTGTATGGGGCATTTAGATAAAACGGTCATATGCGGGTTCATTTAATGGATTAATTAATTTTATATTTAATTAATACATTAAACCCCTGAAAATAAATTCCCTATTTCTTATGATGAGTAATGGTGGATCTATTGGGTTAGTCTCATAACCCAAGGATCATTGAGAGGATAGAATTTCCCACCTTGGTTGGTGAATCAGAATTAGGTGACAACTAAATTATGGATATAGGTGAATCGAGGTGCATAAAACACAACAACTACTCTCTTTTTTGGTTAGCATGTTATTAAATGAATAATGATCCAAATTGAGTTAGGTATCATACATTTTTGGACTATGCCCCAATTTTTTATATAGACTGACCAAGACCAAATATATCTCTTGACCTGAGTTAAATCAAACCTTTGAATGTTCCTATGTATAAGTTTTTAGTTGATTATTAAATTAATCCTTGTAATTACATATTTATCACTTTTTAAATCACAATATATATTCTTTGGAAAATAATTATTTGAAAATTATTCTTTATATATTTCTTTTTGTTATTTTCCCCCGCTCGTTATGCACATTCTTCGCCATTGGGGAATGGAACCATGGATTGACATTACTGGGCGAGATTGATACTGATCGAACCACCAAATTCATGTTAGATTCACATGAGATGAATGGATTACTGATCATAAGAAGATTTGAAATGATTTGAGGGATTTAGGTGGTACCAACATGAACTATAGTACTTGTGAGGTGATAAGATATGGTTTAATGCATATAAGCCTGAGTTTTCCTCTTGGGGGCTTGTAAAGATCAATGGAAATCCATTTTCTAGCCATCAGAGGGGCGAAAATGGAGAATGAATGAATCCCCTTAAATATTGGGTGGCCTGGAGGTGGGATTTGACAAATGGGATGGGTCTAGAATGTAAAAAGTAGATCTAGGTTTTTGTGAAATACTTGAATACACACTGTGTAGTCAAAAGAACACACAATGTGTATCCCCATGCTGTGGCGGCTAGGGTTTCTAGAGATTTAAATATCAAATTCCTTGTGGGAATCCCACATTCCATGTGAATCAGTAATGGAGACACAGTGGGTAATCTAGGAGTGCATGGTCATGGACATGGAAAGGTACATGCTGAGTACCAACACATGACTAGAGTACATGGACAAACCCCAAAGGACATAGGCGAAACCCCATGTGGGAGGAAAATTTGTGGACCTAAGTACACATACATGAAAACATCTACAAAGAAATGTATTGGAACACGTGTAGGACCCCCAGGTGGATGATGAAAACTATGTGTACCACCTTACACATTGTATAGGGTTACAGGAGCAGTGATCTGTGTATCATAAGGGACACTGACTGGTAGTGAACCGGGGCCACATGTAGTTTGGTTCCCCTTAGATGTTGTATACTCATACTTCCCTTTTCATGAACCCTTTACCTCTCATATATCATTTTTCGAACAAGGTATTTGGCCCAAAACAAGCCTATCATTATTTGTTTCACATTGAATATTATGGTGGTCTTCATAGTATTTTTTGAGATATGATGCAAAGTGTTATGAGTGAGTTGTTTTTAGGCAGTTCACGTTGATAGAGGTGATCGGGTTGGATCTTATAGTGGTTCCACCATATCCAATAGAGTGTCGGTCCACTATATATAGAGTGGAAACCCCTTGGGATTAGGGTGTGAGTCATCCTTAAACTGAGTGGTACCCCAATGGTGTTATGGTGTGGGTCCTCTGTCTACTGAGTGATATCCCCCTATGGCATTAAGGTGTGGTTCCTTTATCTAGATTATGGCACCCTACTTTGTTTTAGAGAATGGGTCCTCATTAAACTGAGTGATACCCCACTATGGAGTTAGGGTGTAGGTCCTTTATACAGTCAGTGGTACCCCCCATCCATTGCATTAGGGAGTGAGTTATCTATCGACCAAGAGGTACCCCCTATGGTTTTAGGGTTTGGTCCCTATATCTTCTAAGTGTCACCCCATATAGAATTATAGTGAGGGTCCTTTATGTTCTTAGTGTAACCTCATGTCGGATATGAATAGGTACTTTATCTCATGTATGCTACCTCTTTTGGTATTAGTGAGTAGGTCCTCTATTAGTGATTGTTCCCCTATACTTGGTATTATATTGGGGAGGCATGAGACCTCAACTTGGTTACTCCTATGGATAGACATGACATACTGTTAATCAATGATGGACATTTGGAATAGATGGAATACTCTTTCATGGGCTGGTCTATTGGATGTCATCCCCTTTTTCTCCCATTTGTGAGTATTTTTTTAAGAATATATATATATCCATGTTATTATATTTTCGTACTATATTTATATGGGTTTATATTTCCATTTTCTATCATGTATCTAACTACCCCACCCCCTCAGCTTTATTGATGTCCTATTGGGTATGTATGTACTCACCATTTCATGGAATTTTCCCACTTGTGTCATGTATTATGAAAATGATGGACATGTTGGCAGTTTTTATCGAGGATCATATGTATACCTAGTGTATTTTACCATGTATGTTGGTCAGATCTTAGATATCTAGATCTAGTCTCTCTAAACATGTTATTTCCGGTTTTTTAGGTTGGGATAGCTTTCTAGTCTGGAGTTTATTTTTGATCATTTTACCTTTCAGATTATGTTTTCATACTCTTATACTTCAGAGAGGTTTAACATGCATTTTTTTATCTAAAAATGTTGAAAATTTGATTATTATTCCCTTTAATTTTTTCATGGATATGGTTGGGTGTGTGCTTACAAGTACATAGATAAAGGCCCCATATATTAGTAATGCATTGTAGTGCTTGTCTCCACCCCTAGCCTATGGAGGTGGGATTGGGGTAGTTGCGGCTTGATCCCCATTAGGTCAGGTCATGAATTATTTGTATCAGAGGATTTATTTAATTTATAATGTGTTTGGAGTATTGCCTTATGAGGGTTTGGTTGGGATTTAGGTAAATATTGTCAATGTGTCTAAAGTGTGGATTTCTGTTAAGGTAACCTAGTTTTGGCGTGATGGCTGATGTATCCATTCACCATGACATTGACTAAATGTTGGTCAACTTGGTATATTGTGACATTGGTTGGAAGGATAAATGGTACATTAATCATATAATATTGAGTCATTTTACTATCCTTCTTTATTCATCTCCTCATTTTATATATATTCCCATCAGACCATGGTATTTATTGGTTAAATTTTCAGGATTCCTCCGCAATGAGAGCTTATTAGGTTACCAATTTTGTAACGTGATGAGGATCTAATGATTGAAGGGGGTTCAGTTTATGGTCCATTTCCTGAGGTTATTTCTTCATTTGGATAAGAATTAAATCCCCCGCATAATGAGTAGTAGATCATAACATTATAGCCTGATGAGTATATTCTCATTCTTAACACACTATGTCAGTTTGGGTGCCATAGGCCACTAGGGTTCTGTTGTGTGCCAAATACCTTGGTGGTGGAGGATTGGATAGATTCAGTGATCAATGTCATTAGAATTATCTATACACCAAATTATTAGTTGGTTTAAGTGGAATCTATAATTTTCCACATAGCATTTGGGCACTGGAAGAGTATATTTACATAGATGCATGATGAACTGACACTCTCATGGACCGCTGTCAAGATATTTATACTAGTAGAGTATTTCCCCTAATGTTTCTGCTTAGTTTACATTATGGAGCTTCTATATCATCATAAGGGAGGTGTGTAAATGTTTGAGTATTCCTAAAGGTTCATAGACCTCACATGGTACTGCCTCCACATGATTTTGGATGGCTATATCTGTGTATAGAATCTTGAGCAGTGTCTCTACATAGATATCAATGACTGTGTTGTACCCATGTGCATTCCCATCTATACTGAGGTGTTGGAGATATAGATGGTTATAGAGAGATTATTTTCATTGGTACACTATGAAAATAGAGAATTCATTTGTCATTATATGGATAATTTATCAATAGTATAAAGAAGATGACAATAGATAGGATCTCGGTAAAAGAGACCTCCCCTTGACTAGAATTAGGATCATGGTCATTCTGCATAGAGACCAATAGAGGAAAACTGAATTTTCAAGAGGGGTGGTGATGTGCATGTCACATTCAAGGCCACACAACACATGATTTCCTAACCAGTCATGCTAAGGTGGTCAATCATATAGCAGATGGACCACCACAATAGAGAAAGCGTCAAGATCATGAATCACCCATGTGAGGGGAAGGTAGGACCTTGGGTGGTGGATATGTAATTGGATTTGGTGGAGATCCAGGAGAAGGATATGTGGGTTTTGTAAAACATTATTATATCCTTAGAAAACCCCCCACAATGTGGCCCAGGTCAGGCTAATAGAGATAGTGATCGAGGGCACTGATAGTTGCCGGCTCTGGATGTGTACGACCTGATGACACATGATATGATTAGAGGTACAATCTATATTTATTCTACTCTGGATTAATTATTATTATAAATAGTTAAATTTCATTCCTTTAGCTCATTACACCTTGCGTGATATATGGAGATTTATGTTGAGGATTTTTCCTAGCAGCTTTGTCTTGAGGTTTCTAAAGGGAACACTTATTCTATATCTTTCATCTTATAGTAGTTTGAGCAATTTATTTTATGGGAGAGGTTCTCATTTGACATTTTTCTCATCATTAGGGACTAATATTAATTAATCAAGGGTATTTATTTGTCTTATAGTTTCAAAACCTAGATTGAATATGTAATGCCCCGACCCCAGAATCCAGGAGCCGATGCATTATTTTAATAGATTGGGATGATTATAAGGAATCAAGTCCCGAAGGAACAATAAGTTTAGTAGTATTGGAGACAAGATACATATATAATTTCAGCACTACAACTTGAAAAGAAAAACAATACTAATTTATTCCATTTTAAACATCCAAGCTTCCAAGATTATTCCTACAAGTGACTCAAAACTAACTTCTTAATATAGTGGGAAAATGAAACATGAGAAAGGAGTGAGCTCAAACGCTCAGTAAAAGTAGGTAATATAGCAGAAGATAACATAAACATTAGGCATGGTGAATAATTGAAAACACTTGACTTTACAAATAATAAACATGAACACTTTACGGCAGGAATATGAGCTGAGTAAATAATGACATAATAAAACATAGTCATGGGTATTCTACTAGTCTAACAACCACATGAAATATCAATATATAATCTCATAATTATGGAATGAATAATTCTAGACATTATAACCACATATTTAAAGCCTCGTGCCAAGACTAAAAATAAGATTTTGCCAAGGCCTTGTTCCAAGACACTAGTTGGTCTAATGAGACCTACCGGTGCATCAGGGAGCTATAGTGGGCTCCACCCGTCACTTACTAAGTCCAATGCATTCCTCATATGAAAATTTTGAAACATAACATAGATTCATATTAAAACTATCATACAAAATGTCAATACTTTATCCACAAACCAGGAATGGTATAAAAATAGAACATTCACAGTCAAACATAAATCACTCAATACAATCGATAAGATTGTATTGTAATAGACTAACCTCAATCGATAATAATGAAGGATATTGACATAGATGAAAATAATCATCAAAATTATTCGAGAGAAATATCTCCATTTTTCTTGAAGACATTTAAAAATCACAATATTTGCCAAGAAGTTGTTTAAAATAGATTTTTGAATCAAAGTGTCCCACACCACTTTGAAACTTTTAAAATAAATTTTAATTATAAAACATTAAGGACCATATAAATAAATCTTTAAAACATATTTTAAAACATGGACATTAATGAGAATGATTTAGAATAGTAAATCTTTGTAACATTTTAAATGATATTTTAGTTAGAGTTACTAACCAAAAGGGAGACACTTGAATACAAATAATTGAGGTAAAAAAAACATTATAATATCATGAGAATAAAGGGATTAATGATATACTATGTCAAAGTACATTATATACACCACATAAAATTGAATTGGTGTATAATAACAAATAAGTCTCAATAGAATGTAAATTGAGATGAAATATCTTATAAAGCCCATATCAATAGGTTAAGGATAAATCAATGACACAATTAGGCGTGAAAAAAATAAATACACTCAATGTGATTGTATTTTCAGTGTAAATAAATCATAGGACATTCACACATATTCTTGAAAAAACAACACCAATGAATTGTTTTTTTAACTCAATAAATGGAGATTGAGTTAAAATTACTCTAATCAAGTTCATATTGATGAATTAAGAATTTATCAATGGAGTTATTATGTGTATAAAAAGTATATCCACATAAAGGTGAGTAGAAATTACTACAAAAATAATAAACAGTGATTCCACACATAATCATGGTGTAAAATAATCAATGATGTATGCGTAAAGCCCAATGAGTGGAAATTGAAATTTGAAATTCCCATACCGATTTGGTAACTTATGAAACATACACCCCATGAAAGAAGTATCATAAAATGATGATTTAAATACCCTTAAAATAAAGTATATTAAAAAAATAATAAAATCAAGGGTAGTACATTCTCCATACAAAATGAAATAGTGGCCAATGTAGCATGAATCTCAAGAAAATAATAATGAGATGAAAATCCCTTACTTCATTGTAATCAATCGAGTCGTATAAAATAAGTTAATAAACAACAATTGAATCACATAATACCATAAATATAAGGATAATAATGATAGTTTCTATCAAATGGTAGTAAAAAAACCACCACATGCAATAAATAAGTGGTGAATAATGGAAATCTCACAGAAGTAAAAGTGAGATAAGAAACCCCCTACCTCAAGTCCGACTTGTCATCTATGTTCCTTGTTCTTCCTGAATAATAAACACACTTTAATTTCTACATGATTAAAAACATTTTTCAAGTTTATTATTCCTTTTATATCACTCATTACATTTTTATAACAATTAGTTAATTATTTGAGTTCATATTGGATATTTTATCGATGTTCGGAACTTGGGTAAAAAATGAACTTGTTATAATTAAAATTTTTCCATGTGGTAAAAGTCCATTATATAAAAAATTATATAAATGGTTTAGATATAATATATATTATATACCCATAATATATATCTATTTATAACAGTACATAACATTTGGAGATAAGAAATGAAATGTACTATTTATGGAGACAGTAAGCCGTACGTACGCATGAACGCTACTTTCATTTCAATTTTCTATTTTAATGGAATTTAAACATAATGATACATAGGTATATTATAATTCCAATATAATATCATATTTAATATCATTAATTCAATACTTTATACATCCCACATAAGGCATTAACGAGTCATGTCATATTGAGGGGGCGGTAGTCCGCACTTCCTCAAATTAAATTATCACGTTTTACCCATAATGGAAACCATAATATAATTATATAAATGGAAAATAAATAAGCAAAAAGAAAACATAAAAATAATATATATATCATATATAAATATTGTTCCATCTTAATGGACACAATGAGAGGCGGTAGGAGATAATCGAACAATCATCATTTCGTGATACGTTAGTTTTCCATCCACATAAACAGTATGTTCTTCACCAATTAGATGGAGGTGCGTGTAAGTGTAGTTCGAATCCTTATCATAAAAAACTTCTATTATATTTATGATACTGGGTTTTTTATAAAATAAAATAACAAAAAGTATTTAGTGGGGTTGGAGAAGTAAAATAAAACAAAAGAATTTAAGAGAAAGCGTTACCTTTAATTTGGGTAACTTCCTTTGGTTTGAACCAAAAGGACTTCTTGAAGTGCCTTCTACCTAAGGTATGGATTCTAAGAGGAAGAGGAAAATCTTGAGATATTATTTTGTTAGGTGTTGGATGATCCATGAGGCTGGAGAGTTGTGTGTAATGGGTTAGAAGTGGTGTCCTTTTATATGGGATAGGAGGAGCTCTTTAGAAAAGTGTGAAAATATTATTTTATTATATAGTGATATTATATTTATAAAGGTCAAAAACTAATTAAAGTCAAATATAAAATGAATCATGGTCAAAATAAAATCATTCAATAAGAAGTTGACATGTTTTGAATATTATTTTAATATTAATAATCATATTTATCTAAATCATTTATTAATGAGGTAAATACTACATCATTATTGTGTTATAAATAATTTAATTTATTTGATGTATAAAATCTATAAAAAAATTACCATAATGTTGGAAATATTTTTTTATTTCCAATGATTCTTTATAGTCTAAATGATTACTTATATAACCCCATGTAAAATTAGATATACTAAAAATATTTGTTAACATCAATTCTGTCTTTACTTTCAGTTTTTAAAATAAAGTGTCCTTATCATTTTTAAGTGTCTCCATGGGGTCCCAAAATCGACTCAAGGATTACCATGGTAGGACATTACTCATCCAATAAGGTTAGGACAAGTGTTAAGGTAATTGTTTTTTTATAATATTCTTTTTACCTTGAATCACCCTATTTACCATGAACCGCGGTAAATTAATATTTAAAGTTACTATTCACCAAAAATTATTTTCCAATTATTGAACCTAATTTTACATAATAATAACAACCATGTATCTCAGATTTTCAAAATTCAATTCATATAAGTGTTAAAATTTCATTTAAATGAAAAATTTGGATTTTTAACTACTACTTAGTGGTTTCACTATTCATCAAAAATTGATGTTTTTCAAAAAAATACCAAAAATATGGCCTAAAATTTAGTTGATATTACGAATTCAAAAATGATGTCTATTCTACCAAATTGAAATTATAGAAGTTGGATTAATTAATTTAACATTAATTTCCGTTGTCAAAACAAATAGTGTGTTTTAAGAAACAATAACTATCAAAATATTGACACTTGTTTATGTATAATTTTAATGTGAAATTAATTCCAATGACCAAAATTGGATGAAAGGGTAAAAATATAATCTAATTACTCTTAAAAACAAATTTAAAAGATAATCTAACCATATAAATAAATTAGATTAAAAGGAAGTTTTGAATTAAAATTCAATATTTTTCACTATACATAAAAAAATGAATATTATTAAAAAAATACAAAAATTTCACCCAAAGTAAATTTTTATTTCCTAGTTCAAAAGAAGAATTTTATTTTGTCAAAATGAATATATAAAAGGGTAAAATATTTTCTTTAAAGGGGTTCTACATTAAAAGGAGGTAAAATTGATTTTTTTTGAAAAATACAATTCTTATTTAAAAATTGAATTTGTTCTTATAATATGTCTAAGAAAAACATAATACATAAGTTAAAATTTTTTAGAGTATATAAAATTAAAAATACAGTTAATACTATTCCTAACCTGTTTTGAACGGCTAGTTTGGTAAGATGTGGTGCGCTCAAACTCGGTGTTGCGTATAGCGTAAGCTATTGAATTTTAATAAAATAACTTACTATGAAATATTGGGGTGTTGCATTATCCCCTACTTCAATAAATTGTGTCATAAAAATTTGAAATTGTTCTTCAAAAATAAAAGGTTAAAAATAGGAAAATAACTTTGTAGAAAACCCACATTGGAAACTGCTTTAATAAAATTTAGTCTTAATAAGAGGGAAAATGAGATGAAAAAGTCACCACTAAATTATAATCTCTATTGGGAGACCATTGGTGACAATTAGATGCACATAATTGGAATAAAAACTTAAATATATATTGGGAGTGATTGAAGTCATCAATAACAAACAAGTGTAAAATTGAGGGCCTCAAATCCATCAATCTTTGATGATTTAAAATATCATAAGTTCAACAATACATAAAGCATAAGGATAACACAATTTTGGTATTAAGACCCCTTCCCTAAAGTTTAATAATTAATTTATTCATAGAATATGAAAACAAAAATATAATTGACAAGTAGAGATTCATCCTTTATCTAATTCTTACAACAAACTCATGTTTCACTCCAAATAATGAGTATTAAAGATGAATTGGTCACACCAGAAGTGCTAGAATCAACTTATAGAGAATCACATATTGTAAAATGGATGAGCTATATATTTACCTTTTCTTTAGAGATTAACCAAAACCAAGATGGTTAGTAAAAGATCAGATGATCCAAAAAAAAGATATTACTTTATAGAAAGAAATATTAATCATAATTTCAAAAATTAAACCAATAATACCCAAAGTTTAATCAATAAAATTTAATAAACAATTGTCTATAAAATCTTTTAATATAATCCAAAATTATATTGAAACCCAAAACTCAAAAGAATTTTCATACATAGTTTTCCACGTCAAATTGTATCTCCAAAAAATATCAACTACTCTTAAAGTCACATACTTAAACGTTATTAACTTAATCACATATTCTCTATTATAGGTTAATTATTTAAATAAATAACCCTAACATCTGTAAATCACAAATAAAAACATAGGTAAAAAAACACCTTTACTCTTCAAATTAAATCCCGTAAAATTCTATTTTCCATAGGCATATATTTTTCCCAATAGAGAGAAAATCTTCCAATATAACATTTATTAGTTAATCAAAAAATCATTTTCCAATACTATGGATATCCATTTGATAAGACAGAAGATCCCAAATCAACTTATTATTGATCAATATAATCATTTAACTAAAAATAATTAGTCACACTAACCAGGTACTTCATGTAGTCTAGTGGTAGGTGATAAATCCTAATTGCACTATAGTTGTGGGTTCGATTCCCACAGCTTTGTTAGATACGACAGGTTTTCACACGGTATCCATGTTGTCCTTTTTCAAAAACAATATAATTTTATAATATTCCCAAAAAATGATATAGATTCCTCAAAATAACTATAACATAATTTTATAACAAATGTTATCTCATACCTCACATTTTCATTCCAAAATTTAATAACTTTTAATTTCCTCAGAATCAATGATCATATAAAACCAAATGGTTATTTATAACTATATCCACAAGATAAAAGATAATTCTTCCTCAAATACCATTTTCACATGAAAAACTATGGGGTTACAAATACAATAGAAAAGTATTCCAATGTAATCCCATTAACAAATAGAACTAATAATTTTTAAACATTTCTATAGATCCCCTACATTTACGGAAAATGACTATTAATGGATTCTTAGGACCATTTTCATTTTCTTCCAAAGTACTCTTCATTTTTCCTCGACAATTATTTACTTTATGTCCGTATTTCCCACACATAAAGCATTTCATTGTTCCATTAAGACACCTTCCAATGTGTCTCCTTCCACATTTCCTACATGATAAAAAATGATCTTTTTTTCTCCATGGTCTTCAATATTGGAGCTCTTATCATTCACCACTTTTCTCTTCCTTGTTGAGTCCGGGGGTTGGTTAATTTATACGGTGTTGATCATATTTTTGGAAAACTGATTCGGCATGAACATGATATCTTTTACACCTATCAATATTCTATTTTTTTCTCATTTCCATCACAGTTCAAACCTTGTAAATCATGCTCAATGTTACTATGAATTCCTTGGAATCCAGCCATTGACTAAAACCATAAAGCATTGCCTGAGTAATAATAGTCGTAAAATATTTTAGAGAATATCAGGACACCTAATTTTCAATTTAAAACAACTTAAGATTAACCAAGGTCATTTATTATCATCTTATATTAAAATCACTCAAATAGGTTTGAAAATATAATGTATATTATACAAATCATATCCCCCAGGAGTTTCGTAACCATGAGTGAAGCAAAGCTCGTTGTCATGTACCAGGATACCCCAGGTCTAGCCCGAAACACAATGTTGGAGTTTTCACTCCTAGGTACATTTGTGCCAGAGCCACCTCTACCTACTCATATCCAAACAGGGATGTACTGCTTGGAAAATACACAAAATCTCTACATTACTAATATTTTAGGAAGTTATTCTATATTAATCCTCAAATTATATCTTAGGTTAATGTGCTATAATTAGAGTTTATCTAAATCTAGTTTACAAGGTTTGTACAAAAAACCATCTCATACCAACTATAACACCCCAACCCCAGAATCTAGGAGATGGTGCATTATTTTAATACATTGGCATGATTACACGTAATCAACTTCCGAAGGATAGCTCATTTTAGTAGTCTTGAAAACAAGATACATACATAAGTTCAACACTACAACTTGAAAAGAAAAACAACACTAATTTTATCCATTTGAAACATCCAAGCTTCCAAGATTATTCCTGCAAGTCACTCATAACTAACTTCGTCATATCCTAGGAAAATGAAACATTAGAAAGGGGTGATCTCAAACACTCAGTAAGAGTAAGCAATATAGTGTAAGATAACATAAACATTAGGCATGATGAATAATTAAAAACCCAAGACTTTATGAATATTGAACATGAACCCTTTATGGAAGGAATATGAGTTGAGTAAATAATGCCATAATAAAACATATTCATGGGTATTCTACTAGTCGAATAACCACATGAAATATCAATATCTAATCTCATAACGATGTAATGCATAATGCCGGACATCATAACCACATAGTCAATGCCTCGTACCAAGACAACAAATAAAATTTTTTCAAGGCCTTATGCCAAGACACTAGTTTGTCTAATGAAACCTACTGATGCATCAAGGAGCTATAGCATGCTCCACCCTTCACTTACTATGTCAAATTCATTATCAAATGAAAAGTTTGAATCATAACATAAACATTCATATTAAAAATAGCATTCGAAATGTCAATACTTTATCTACAAACCATGAATGGTATAAAAATAACACATCCACAATCAAACATAACTCATTAAATACAATATGGAATATTTCATTGTAATAGATTAACCTCAATTGAGAATAATTATGGATATTGACATAGATGAAAATAATCATCAAAACTATTTGAGAGAAATATCCCCCTTTTTCTTGAATGCATTTAAAAGTAACACTATTTGTCAAGAAGTCGTTTAAAATATATTTTTGAATCAGAGTGTCTCATACCACTTTGAAACTTTTAAAAGGAATTTTAATTTTAAATATTTAATATCCATATAAATAAATCCTTAAAACCATTTTTAATACATGGACATTAATGAGAATGATTTAGAATAATAAATGTTTAAAACATTTAAAATGATATTTTAGTTAGAGTTCTTAACCAAAAGAGAGAAACTTGAATAAAAATAATTGAGGTAATCAATAAATTATAATATCATGAGAATAAAGGGTTTCATGATATACTATGTCAAAGTACATTATATATACCATATAAAAGTGAATTGGTGTATAACAATAAATAAGTCTCAATGGAATGTAAATTGAGATGAAATGTCTTATAAAGACCGTATCATTAAGTTAAGGATAAATCAACAACATAATTATGTGTTAAAAATATAAATATAATAAATGTGATTGGATATTCAGTGTAAGTAAATAAATAGACATTCACACATATTCTAGTAAAAACAACACCAATGAATTGGATGTTTAACTCAATAAATGGAGATTGTGTTGAAATTACTCTTATCAAGTTCATATCGATGACTTGAGAATTTATCAATGGATTGATTATGTGTATTGAATTTATATCCACAGAAAGGGGAGTGTAAATTACTAAACATGTAATAAATAGTGATTCCACACATAATTAAGGAGTAAAATAATCAATGAAGAATGCGTAAAGCTTAATGAGTGGAAATTGAAATTTGAAATTCCTTTACCGATTTGGTATCTTATGAAACATACACCCCATAAAAGAATAATCATACAATGAAGATGTAAATACCCATAAATTAATATATATTACAAAATAATACAGTCAGGGTCAGTACATACTCCACAAAAAAGTAAGTAGTGGCCAATATAGCATGAATCCCACATGAATAAAAGTGAGATGAAAAACCCTTACTTCATTGTAATCAATCGAGTCGTATGAGGAAAAGTTAATAACCACAAAATGAATCAAAAATACAATAAATATAAAAATAATCCGGATAATTTATATCAAATGGTATTACAAAATAAACCACATGCAATAAATAAGTGGTGAACAATGGAAATATCACGGAATTAAAAGTGATATATGAAATCCCTTACCTCAAGTCTGACTTGTCTTGTATGTTCCTTGTTATTCATGAATAATAAACATAAGTTAATTTATACTTGATTAAGAACATTTTTCAAGTTTATTATTCATTTTATATCACTCATTAACTTGCTATAACAATTAGTTAATTATTGGTGTTCATATTGGATATTTTATCGATGATTGGAACTTGAGTCAAAAATGAACTTGTTATAATTACAATTTTTTCATGTGGTCAAAAGTATATTATCTCTGGAATGATATAAATTATTTAGATATCATTATATATTATATATCCATTATATATTTCTATTTATAAATGTACATAAAATTTGGAGATAAGAAATGAAATACACCATTAATTGAGACGGTAAGTCGTACGTACACATGAACAGTACTTTAATTTCTATTTTGTATTTTAATGGAATTAAAACATAATTATACATAGTTATATTATAATTCCAGTATAATATAATATATTATATCATTATGTCCATCCTTTTTACATCCCACACAAGGCATTAACAAGTCATATCATTTTGAGGGGGCGGTAGTCCGCACTTCATCAAAAACAATTATCGTGTTTTACCCATAAATGAAACCATATATTAATGATTTAAATGTAAAATAAAGAAGCACAAAGTTAAAATAAAACAAATATATATATATCATATATAAATACTGTGTGATCTTAATGGCCATCATCATAGGCAGTAGGTGATAATCGAACAATCATCTTTTCATGAGGCGTTAGTTTTCCATCCACAGAAACACTATGTTATTCACCCATTAGATGAAGGTGTGTGTAAGTGTAGTTCAAATACTTCTCATAAAAACATAATTGTATATTTATTTTAGTGTTGTTATTATAAAATAAAGTAATATAAAGTTTTTAGGGGGTTGGATAAGTAAAATAATACAAAAGAATTTAAGAGAAAGTGTAACCTTTAATTTTGGTAACTTTTTTTGGTTTGAACCAAAAGGACTTCTTGAAGCGCCTTCTGGCCATGGTAAGGTTTCTATGAGGAATATGGGGATCTTGAAAGATTATTTTGGCAGGTTATGGACAATACAAGGGGCTTGAGAGGTTTGTTGAATGGGTTAGAAGCTGTGTCCTTTTATAAGGGAGAGGAGAGGCTCTTTAGGAAAGTGTAAAAATATTATTTTATTATATAGTGATATATGGTTTCTAATGGTCCAAAACTAATTAAGGTCAAATATATGATAAATCATGGTCGAAATAAAATCATCCAATAACAATTTTACAGGTTTTGGATATTAGTTTAATATTAACAATCATATTTTTTTAAGTAATTTATTTATGTGGTAAATACTACATCATTATTGTGTCATAAATAATTTAATATATTTGATGTCTAAAAATTACAAAACATTTCCCATAAGGTAGAAATTGTTTTAGATTTCCAATGATAATATATAGTTGAATAGATGAATTATATTACCCCATGTAAAATTGATATACTAAAAGATATTTGTTAATGTCATTTTTGTCTTTACTTTATGTTAATAAAAATAAAGTGTCATTATCTTTAATAAGTGGATCCATGGAGTCCCCAAACAGACCCAAGGATTCCCATGGTCGGCCATGACTCATCCAATAAGGTTTGGAAAAGTGTTAAGGTAATTTTTTATTATTATAATATTCTTTTTACCTTAATTACACTATTTCCTTTTACTGCGGTAAATAAAAGACAAAAGTTACTAATTATCAAAAATTATTTTCATCTTATTGAACCAAAGTTTAAATACTAATAACAACCATATATATTGGGTTTCTTTAATTCTATTACAGATGTTGTAAAATTGCATTTAAATGATAAAGTCGGATTTTTAACTACTACTTAGTGGTTTCACTATTCATGAAAAATTGATGTTTTTTAGAAAAATATAAAAAATTCATCCTAAGATACATTTGATATTATGAATTGAAAAATGATGTATATTTTACCAAATTCAAAACATCGAAGTTGGATTAATTAATTTAATATTAATTCCTATTGTCAAAACAAATAGCGTGTTTTAAGAAACAATAACTATCAAAAGATTGACACTTGTTTATGTATAATTTCAATGTGAAATTAATTACAATGACCAAAATTGGATTAAAGGGTTAAAATATAATCTAATTAAACATCAAAACCAATTGAAAATATAATCTAACCATATAAATATATTATATTGAAAGGCAGTTTTGAATTAAAATACATTACTTCTCATGATTCAGAAAAAAATGAATATTATTATAAAAATACCAAAATTTAATCCAAAGTAAATTATGATGTCACTATTGTAAAGAAAAATTATATTTTTTCAAAATTAATATGTAAAATGGTCAAATATTGGGTTTAAAAAGGGTTTTCCATTAAAAGTTGGTAAAATGGATTTTTTTAAAATACATTTTTTATCCGAAAAATTGAAATTGTTCTTATAATATGTCTAGAAAAAACATAATACATAAGTTGAAATTATTTGGATTATATAAAATACAAAATCCTCTTAACACTATTTATAACCGCTTTGAACAACTCGTTTGGTAAGTTATAGTGCACTCGGAGTCGGTGTTGCGGGTAGCGGATGCAATTAAATTTAAATAAAATATTTTACAACGAAATATTGTGGTGTTACCCTCTTCCACCATTCAATAAATTGTGTCCTCACAATTTGAAATTGTGCTTCGATAATAAAAGTTTAAAAATAGAAAAATAATTCTATGGAAAACCCACATCCGAAATTGGGTTAATAAAATTTAGTCTTGAGAAGAGGGAAAAGGAGATGAAAAAGTCACCACAAAATTATGATATCGATTTAGAGAATATTGGTGGAAATTAGAGACACATAATTGGAATAAAAATTTAAATATATATATGGAGTGATTGAGGTCATAAATCATAAACAACTATAAAATTGAGGGCCTCAAATCCATCAATCTATGACGATTTAAAATATCAACAGTTTAACAATATGTAAAGCATTAGGATAACACATATATGGTTTTAAGATCCCTTCCCTAATGTTTAATAATTAATTTATTCATAGAATAAGAAAATAAAAATATACATGTCAAATAAAGTTTCATCCTTTATCTAATTCTTACTAAAAACTCATCTTTCACTCCAAATGATAAGTATTAAAGATGAATTGGTCACTCCTGAAACGCTAGAATCAACTTATAGAGAATCACATAATCCACAATGGATAAACTATATATTTCCATTTTCTTTAGAGATTAACCAAAACCAAAGTGGTTAGTAAAAAATCAGATGATCCGCAAAAGGAAAATCATTTAGAGAAAGAAATACTAATCTTAATTTCAAAAATAAAACCAAAAATACCCAAAGTTCAATAAATACCAATCAATAAACAATTGTCTATAAAATCTTTTAATATAATCCAAACAAATATTGAAACCCAAAACTCAGAAGAAATTGCATACATAGTTTTCTATGTTAAATTGTATCTCCAAAAAAATACCGACTACTCTTAAAGTCACATACTTAAAAGTAATTAACCTAATCACATATTCACTATGATAGGTTAATTATTTCCATAAACAACCCAAATAGCTATAAATCCTCAATAAAAACATATGTAAAAAAACACCTTTACTCTACTAATGAAATCCCATAGTATTCTATTTTCCCTAGGCATATAGTATTCCCAATAGAGTGAACGTCTTCCAATATAACATTTATCACTTAATCACCAAATTATTTTCCTATACTAAGGATATCCATTTGATAATACATAAGATCACAAATCAACTTATTATTGATCTATAAAATCATTTAACTAAAAGAATTAGTCACACTAACCAGGGACTACACGTAGTCTAGTGGTAGGTGATAAATCCCAATTGCACTATGGTTGCGGGTTCGGTTCCCAAAGCTTTGTCTGACACAACGGGTTGTCACACAATCTCTGTGTTGTCCTTTTTCAAAAACTATATAATTTTATAATATTCCCAAAAATGAGATATATTCCTCAAAATAAATATAACATAATTTCATCAGAAATGTTATCTCATACCTTGCATTTTTTTTCCAAAATTTAATAACTTTTAATTTCTTCATACTTAATGATCATATAAAACCAAATGGTTATTTATAAATATATCAATAAGAGAAAAGAAAATTATTCCTCAAATATCATTTTCACATGAAAAACTACAGGGTTACAAAAACAAGAGAAATGTATTCCAAAGTAATCCCATTAACAAAGAGCACTAATAATTTTTAAACATTTATCCATCTATATATTTCAATATAGCTTTTTCCTTGACCAAGAGGATATCCTATAGAATAGGGCATTCACTCAGTTAAGGGACAAGTCCCCCATATTTAAGACAAATGACTGTAAATAGATTATTAGGACCATTTTTATTTTCTTCCATAGTACTCTTCATTTTTCCTTGGAATTCATTACTTAATGTCCTTCTTTCCCAAACATAAATAATTTCTTTGTTCCATCAAGACACCATCCAAGGTGTCTCCTTCCACATTTCCAGCATGATGGAAAATGAGATTTCTTTTCTCCATGGTCTTTAATACTAGATCTCTTATCATTCACCACTTTTCTACTCCTTGTTGAGTCCAGAAGTTGGTTAATATATATTGTTATTGATCATATT
The DNA here is from genome assembly GCA_963277665.1 of Viscum album. Lineage (NCBI taxonomy): Eukaryota > Viridiplantae > Streptophyta > Magnoliopsida > Santalales > Viscaceae > Viscum > Viscum album. The sequence continues at coordinate 465,234,845 of OY728151.1, forward strand.
TTTTGAAAACAGATTTTTCATGAACGTGATATCTTTTACACCTATCAAAATTACATTTTGTTTCTCATTTCCACCACCGTTAAAACCTTGTACATCATGCTTAAAGTTACTATGACTTCCTTGGAATGCAGCCATTGACTAAAACCAGAATGCACTGTGTGAGTAATAATAGTCATAAAATCATTTAAGGAATATCATGAAACTTTAGTTTCAATTTAACACACCTTATGATTAACCAATGTCATTTATTTTAATCTTATATTAAAATCCTTCAAATCAGTTTGTAAAGAAACAGTAAATTATCCTATGCATATCCCTCGAGAGTGTTGTAACCAAGAGTGCAGTAAGACCCATTGTCGTGTACCAGGATACCCCGAGTCAGGCCCAAAACTCCTTGTCAGAGTTTTCACTTCTAGGTACATCTGCTCCAGAGCTGACTTTACCAGCTTATATCCATACAGGGAATTACTTCATGGAAAATAAACAAAATCTCTACATTACCATGATTCTAGGAAGTTATTCTATACTAATCCTCAAAGTCTATTTTAGGGTAATGTGCTCTAATTAGATTTTATCTAAATCTAGTTACCATGGTTTTTACTAATCTTCCTCTGATTCCAAATATAGCACCTCGACCCCAGAATCCCATAGCTGGTGCATTATTTTAATACATTGGCAGGATTACAAGGAATAAAGTCCCAAAGGACCGATCGGTTTAGTAGTCTTGGAAACAAGATACATACATAAGTTCAACACTACAACTTAAAAAGAAAAACAACACTATTTTATTCCATTTGAAACATCCAAGCTTCCAAGATTATTCCTGGAAGTCATTCATAACTAACGTCTTCATATCCTAGGAAAATGAAACATGAGAAAGGGGTGAGCTCAAATTCTTAGTAAGAGTAAGCAATACAGCGGAATATAATATAAATATTAAGCATGGTGAATAATTGAAAACACATGACTTTACAAATAATAAACATGAACACTTTATGGTAGGCATATGAGCTGAGTAAATAATTCCACAGTAAAACATAGTCATCAGTATTCTACTAGTCGAATAACCACATGAAATATAAATATCTTATCTCATAATTATGGAATGGATAATATCGGACATCATAACCACATAGTCAAGGCCTCGTGCCATGACTACAAATAAGATTTTTTCAAGGCCTTGTGCCAAGACACTAGTTTATCTCATGAGACCTATCGATGCATCGAGGAGGTATAGCGGGCTCCACCCATCACTTACTAAGTCCAATGCTTTCCTCATATGAAAATATTGAAACATAAAAAAAAATTCTTATTAAAACTAGCATATGAAATGTCAGTACTTTATCCACAAATAATGAATGGTACAAAAATAGCACATCCATAGTCAAACATAACTCATTCAATACAATATGGAAAATTGTATTGTGATAGATTAACCTCAATCAATAATAATGAAGGATGTTGACATAGATGAAAATAATCATAAAAAATATTTGAGATAAATATCCCCCTTTTTCATGAAAACATTTAAAAGTCACACTATTTGTCAAGAAGTCATTTAAAATATATTTTTTAATCAAAGTGTCCCATAACAATTTGAAACTTTTAAAAATAATTTTAATTTTAAAACTTTAATTTCTATATAAATAAATCCCTACAAACATTTTTAAAACATGGAGATTAATGAGAATTATTTATAATAATAAATCATTAAAACATTTAAAATGATATTTTAGTTACAGTTACTAACAAAAAAAGAGACACTTATAAACAAATAATTGAAGGAATCAAAACATTTTAATATCATGACAATAAATGGATTCATTATATACCTTGTAAAAGTAAATTACATACAAAATATAAAAGTGAATTGGTGTATAACAATAAATTAGTTTCAATGGAATGTAAATTGATATAAAATCTCTTATAAAGACTGTATCCTTAGTTTAAGGATAAATCAACAACATAATTATGTGTGAAAAATAAAAATAAACTCAATATGATTGGATATTCAGTTTAAATTAATCCGAGGACATTCACACATATTCTTATAAAAACAACACCAATGAATTGGATGTTTAACTCAATAAATGGAGATTGAGTTGAAATTACTCTTAGTGAGTTCATATTGATGACTTGAGAATTAATCAATGAGGTGATTATGTGTATCAAAAGTATATCCATAGAAAGGGGAGTGTAAATTACTACAAAAATAATAAATATTTATTCCACACAAAATCATGGAGAAAAATAATCCATGAAGTATCCGTAAAGCCCAATGAGTGGAAAATGAAATTTGAAATTCCCTGACCTATTTTGTAACTTATAAAACATACACCCCATGAAAAAAGTATCATAAAATGAATATGTAAATACCAATATATTAAATTATATTACAAAAACAATACAATCAAGAGCAATATATACTCCACACAAAAAGAAAATATTGTCCAATATAGCATGAATCTCACGGGAATAAAAGTGAGATGAAAAAACCTTACTTCATTGTAATCAATCGAGTCGTATGTACAGAAGTTCATAACCACAAATTTAATAATAGAATACCATGAATATAAATATAATCATTATAATATATATCAAATGGAATTACACAATACACCACATGCAATAAATATGTGGCGAACAATGGAAATATCACGGAATTAAAAGTGTTATAAGAAACCCCTAACCTTAAGTCTGACTTGTCTTGTATGTTCCTTGTTCATACTAAATAAAAAATATAATTTAATTTATACTTTATTAAGAACTTTTTTAAAGTTTATTATTTATTTTATATCACCCATTACCTAGCTATAACAATTAGTTAATTATTTGAGTTCATATTGGATATCTTATCGATGTTCGGAACTTGAGTCAAAAATGAACTTCATATAATTACAATTTTTCCATGTGGTAAAAAGTCCATTATCTCCAGAATTATATACATGATTTAGATATAATATCTATAATATATATCCAGTATATATATATATTTATAAAATAACATAACAATTGGAGATAAAAAATGAAATGTACCGTTCATTGAGACGGTAAGCCGTACGTACGCATTAACGCTACTTTCATTTTTATTTTTTATTTTAATGGAATTAAAACATAATGATACATAGTTATATTGTAATTTAAGTATAATATCATATATAATATCATTAATTACATCTTTAATACGTCCCACATTAGGCATTAATGAGCCATATCATTTTGAGGGGGCGGTAGTCCGTACATCCTCAAATGAAATTATCGTGTTTTACCCATAATGGAAACCATAACATAATGATATAAATGGAAAATACAAGAAGATTAAATAAGACATAAACATAATATATATATCATATATAAATATAGTTCCATCTTAATGGCCACCATGAGAGGTGGTAGGTGATAATCGAACAATCTTCGTTTCATGAGGTGTTAGTTTTCCATCTAGAAAAACATTATGTTCGTCACCCATTAGATAGAGGTTTGTGTAAGTGTAGTTTGAATACTCATCATAACAAAATCATAGTATATTTAGGATACTGGTGTTGTTATAAAATAATGTTATAAAATGTTTTTAATGGGGCTGGAGAAGTAAAATAAAACAAAAGAATTTAAGAGAAAGTGTTTCCTTTAATTTGGGTAACTTTCTTTTGTTTGAACCAAAAGGACTTCTTAAAGTGCCTTCTTCCTAAGGTAAGGATTCTTGGAGGAATACGGAGATATTTAGAGATTATTTAGGTAGGTTTTGGATGAGCCAAGGTGCTTGAGAGGTGTGTGGAATGGGTTAGAAGTGGTGTCCTTTTATAAGGGAGATGTGGGGCTCTTTTGGAATGTGTGAAAATATTATTTTATTATATAGTGATATTCAGTTTCTAAATGTACAATACTAATTAAAGTCTAATATAAAATGAATAATGGTCAAAATAAAATCATCCAATGATAATTGGATAGGTTTTGGATATTATAATAATATTAATAATAATATTTATTTAAATCATTAATTAATTAGGCAAATACTACATCATTATTGTGTCATAAATAATTTCATTTATTTGATATATAAAAATTATAAACAAATTTGAATAATGTAGGAAATATTTTTAGCTTTACAATTATTATATATAGTTGGAATTAGGACTTATATAACCCCATGTAAAAATCGATATACTAAAAGATATTTTTTAATGTGATTTTTTTCTTTACGTAAAGTTAATTAAAATAAAGTGTCATTATCATTATTAAGTGGCTCCATGGGGTCCCAAATTCGACCCAAGGATTCCCACGGTCGGCCATGACTCATCCATGAAGGTTAGGACAAATGTTAAGGTAATTTTGTATTATTATAATATTCTTTTTTTTATCTTGAATTGCCCTATTTACCTTTAACAGCGGTAAATAAAAGTCAAAAATTACTATTCACCAAAAATTATATTCATCTTATTGAACCAAATTTTACTTACTAATAATGACCATGTATCTCGGATTTTCAAAATTCAATTGACAGAAGTGATAAAATTTCATTTAAATGAAAATGTCATATTTTAAATTACTACTTAGTGGTTTCACTATACATCAAAAATTGATGTTTTTTAGAAAAATACCAAAAATTCAGCCTATGCTATATTTGATATTCCAAATTCAAAAATGATGTCTATTTTTCCAAATTCAAAACATTTAAGTCAGATGAATTATTTTAAAAATAATTCTCATTTTCAAAATAAATAGCATGTTTTATGAAACACTAACTATCAAAAGATTGACATTTGTTTACATATAATTTCAAAGTGAAATTAATTCCAATGACCAATATTAGATTAAAGGGTAGAAATATAATCTAATTACACTTCAAAACCTGTTTAAAATATAATCTAATAGATAAATAAATTATATTAAAAGGCAGTTTTGAATTAAAATACATTATTTCTCACTATTCATAAAAAATGAATATTATTAGAAAAAATACAAAAATTTCATCCAAAGTAAATTTTGATCTCCCGATTCTACAAAAGAATTTTATTTTGTAAAAATAAATATACAAACAGGTCAAATATTGAGTTTAAAAAGGGTTCTCCATTAAAAGGTGGAAAAGTTGATTTTTTTTGAAAAATACATTTTTTATCTGAAAAATTGAATTTATACTTATAATATGTTTAAGAAACACATAATACATAAGTTAAAATTATATGAAGTATATAAAATTCAAAATCTAGTTAATACTATTCATAACAGCTTTTGAACGACTAGTTTGGTAAGTCGTGGTGAGCTCGAGCTTGGTGTTGCGTGTAACACAAGCTATTGAATTTAAATAAAATAAATTACTATGAAATCTTGGGGTTTTATAGAATATGACCACAGATGAGTCATATGACATCACACTGATGGGACATGATTGTACTATGTGGTGGAGAGAGATATCATAACATGATGAGCGGGTTTTTTGTGATGGAAGATAAAACCCACTACCCATCAGTTTGTGAGTGTATATATTGGTTAAGTATGCTCTTCAAGAATCTGGATTCCTTAATCCATGGAGGATTTTCAGAAGCTTTCCCCAAGGACGTTCTAAGACTACCTCAATGGTGGGAGATTTATTTTGGTATCCACTTTCATCCTAAGTATACTATGATATCTTATATATAATATTTGATTCCCCCAAAAATATCTCTCAGAGTGGCGGTTGTAGTTGGAAGACCTTCAAGTGAAGGGTTTAATTTGTTCTAGTGTGTCCCCCTAAGTAGCTGAATTGCAGCTTTTAGAAACGTTGAATGAGTTCGCAATGATTTGTGTATATTTTAATCACCTAAGCTAGGCCATGATAAATAATAAGTACCACTTTCTGAGGATTGATGATAAGTTTTATCAGTTATGAGGTGAGATATGGTTCTCTATGATTGATCTCAAGTCTATCAAAAACTAGTTGAGATTTTATGAGGTAGGTTTTCTCAATCTATCCTTCATATGTTTCTACAGAAACTATGGTTTTCTGATGATACCCTTTAGTGTGATGAATTCCTCTACCATGTTTATGGATTTTATGGACTATATCCTTCATCTGTACTTGGAATTATTTATTATTGTATTCATCTATGAAATACTCATATACTCAACATTAGAGGAGGAGTATGCAACTCAATTATGGATGGTCTTGGATTTTCACACATAGCACCAAATTTATGGGTGGATCTTGAAGTTCCAGCTATGTATTCACAATGTTTACTTATTGGGGAATTTTATTTTCGGGCATGTATTAGCTTTGGAACCGATGAATATTGATAAATTTTTAGATTGAGAGCATCCCAAGAATGTTTTAGATGAACGAAGTCTCCTTGGATTGGCAGATTACTCCTGGAGGTTGGTGGTAGTATTCTATATGATTTTATCCCATTTGACCTTTTTGATGTGGAATGGGAATCTTTTTACCTTGACTGAGATGTTACAAATATCCTACGAGAAGTTGTGGCTAAGGATTATGGGTTATCCTTTCTTGAGACAACTAGAGAAGGGTTTGGAGTACATTATGTTTTGTGATGCCTTAAGAGATGGGATTGACATCGTGTTTATGTAGAGATAAGAATTTATCCCATAGAGAATGAGGTAGTTCAGACCCTATTAGAAGAACTACATGACTCATGACCTAGAGATGTAAGAGGTATATTTTTTCTTGGGATATGAAGTAACTGTCTTTTGGGATAGTTCTTTCTAGTTTATTCAAACCATTAGAGTCCTAGGTATGTCTTCACACAGAGACACGAAAACCTAAGAATGATTTCCTAGTTAGAGTTACTAGTGGACTATGAGTTTGAGATATTCTATACTCCTAGGTAGTCTAATGTGGTGGTCGATTCCCTTAGTAAGAAGTCCCAAGATAACTTGTTGTAGGAGGCATCTGAGCAGTTGGATTCCTTATAGATAACCATGCTTGATAAAGAGGGAGCATCTTTTCTTTAAGTGATGGTGTTGACTCGTCATCTCCTTTAGTGTGTGGTAGAGTCCTAGTATTGAGGCTTTGACTGTGAGGTATTTCTTGACTAGATATCCTCATGAGATTCACCAAAAGGTTTTTCTGAAAGAGGGAATGACATCATATTTTTGTGGGATAGACGACGGAGGAGGTGAAAAGAGAGTTACATACTTCTTCCATGGGCCATATGTCCTAGTGTGGGAATGACGTATAGATATCTTCAGTGGCATTTTTGGTGGTCCAGAATGAGATAGATCATGGGTGATTTTATCTCATAGTGCCTCACCTATCATTAGAATATGTCTGGGCATGAGGTATGACGTGTTTGTTAAAACCCCTTTAGATCACAGAGTGGAATTGGGATGGAATATCCATGGAATTCTAGAAGGTCTTCCACAGATAGTTATATTCCATGACACCACTTGGGTGATAATTGACCAACTCAAAAAGTCGGTACACTTTTTTTTACAAGTTAGCATATTTTGATGGAGTGTTTGGGGAAGATGTATGTATGAGATATCTTTCGGCTTCATGGGGTGCCCTAAACAATTTCTCTAATAGTAATGTGTGGTTCAAATCAAGGTAGTAGAGAGGCCTACTATAGGAATTCAAGAAAAATATGGAAATGAGTGAATCCTTTCACCCAATGAAAAATAGTAAGACCATGTGAAAAAGAAAAGTATTAGAGGATATTCTAATGGATTGTGTGTTATACATTGTCCATATTTAAGAGGTTCACTTTCCATTTATAGAGTTTGTGCAAAATAACAACTAAAACTATAATATTAGTAAGTACACTTTTGAGGACTTATATGAGATACCCTAATGGTCACCCATATATTGAACTAATATTGAAAATACATATCATGTTGGGTCATAGAAGGTGCATGAAATGATTGTGATGATCCAGGTCATCTATGAGTGGATGAGGATAGCCCAGAATAGGCAAAAATATTCTGCAGATGGAAGTTATAGGCCCTTGGAGATCAAACAGGGAAACCATGTTTTTCGATGAGTCTTCAAAATATGAGGATTTCAATGAGTTTTCTGGGGATGCAAGATATCATCAAGGTTTAATGGGTCATTCAATATCTTTTAGAGGGTTGGAGAGTTTTCTAACCAACTCAACCCACCCCCACATTTAGAGTTGTTGTAAGACATCTTCTATTGGTCACATCTTGGTAGATATGTGCATGACCCCATGCACATTATAGAATCGGGGATCTAGACATCGATACTGAAGCTACATTATAAAATAACCCATTGGTGGTCGAGTAACAGTATAAGAGAACCCTATGTGAATGGAAAATACCTTTGATCGGTGTGTTTTTTCTGCATGGTGTCATGCAGAAGAGATCCTAGAAGTGAGAGAACCAAATTCATGATAAATATCCCATTATTTTTGTTTAGTTTTTCTCTTAGGCAATGAAAATTTTGTTGGTGGGAGTAATTTATTGATCCAATAAATTCTATGTAAGACTTTTGAGTACATCTTGAAATATTTTTAGATCCATTAGATGATATGGGTATTGATTTTGCGGCCTGGTGTGCCCAGAATTAATTTTATAAAAATATTAAATATATTTTATATCAAGAAACCAGAGTTTACTATTTTTTGTTTAACTCTTAATGAATGTCTCATAATAAAAATATGATACCATAGTTGATTCTAAAATTTGGGGTTTATCCAAGGCACAACATAAAATAGGCTGGGATTGAGCGTTTGAATAAAATGGTCATGGGAGGTTGTGTTTAGTGGATTAATTAATTATGTCTTTAATTAATTGAATTATATTCTAAAAAACAATTCCATTTAATTAATCCCTGATATAGAGGATCTTAATGGTTATCTACATAACCTAGGGATTTTTTAGAGGAGAGAATCTCACACTCCACTTGGAGAATCAGAATCAGAAAACAATAAAACTCTTGATCCAGGAGAATTGTGGCATAGTAAATGAAACAACATATTGCATTCATTGGGGAGAATATTATTCATCAATGGATGATCCGAATTGATTTAGGACTTGTCATTTTTTTGGATTCATCACCAATTTATTAAATAGATTGGGAATGGTCAAATATATCACTAGATCTATGTAATATCTATCCCAATAATATTACTATATATCATTTTTAATTAATTATTAAATTAGTCCATGTGATGCAATGTTTTTCACCCCAAGAATCAAAATCTATATTCATTGGAAAATAAATCTTGTAAAATTATTATTACACCCATGTTCTTGTTATTTTTCCCCACAAGTTATTTGTATTCTTTTGCATTGGGCAATGAGGGCATGTTTCGACATTTTCAGGCGGGACGTAGCCCGATCAAACACCATGATCCATTATTAGTGATCATAAGATGGTTTTGGAATGATTTGGTGAATGCTAGTGATTTTATTGAAGACCAAAATACTTGTGAGGTGACAAAATATTTCTAGAGGTATGACATCCTGAGGAGGCATTATGAGGTATTTGAACGGATCAATGGAAATCCATTTTCTAGCCACTGGATGGAAGGAAACTGTGAATTAAGGATTCCACTTCGATTTCATGTGTTCTGGATGTAGGATTTGATATGACCGGAATGGAATTGTAATGCTGGAAGAAGATCTAGGATTATGTGAAAAACCTAACTACATGCTATGTAGTACAAAGAACACACAATGTCTATCCCCTTTCTACGGTGGCTAAGGTTTCAGATGAGTTAAATATCACAAGATGTGTGAGACACCTATAAGCAGTGTAACTCGACACTGGAGACCTGATATGAAATTTTGAAAAACCAGGACATGGGAATTACCAGGAACATGAACAATATCAGCACATAGCCTGAGTACAAAAACATATCCCAAAATACATAGGTATAACCTCAAATGGGATTAAACTCTGTGTACCTAAGTACACAAACGTGATAGTGGTTACACAAACACGACAAGATCATCCGAAAAATCCTGGTCGGATGAGGCATTCTATGTAGTTTCTTACAATCCATGTAGGGCTACACGAGTAGTGATCAATGTACCAAAATAGAAGCAAACATATAGTGAAGTTGGATCACATGTCATGTGGGTCCTCTTACATGCCATGTACCCCAAATTTCTTTTTGAGAAAGTTTATACCTCTAAAATGTACTTCTTTTGGACTCGAATTTTGGACCGTGATTAGCCTATATTGAGTGTTCGTTCATATAAAATGTGATATTGGACTTTTTATTGGTTTTTTAGATACAAATTGAGGGGTTCCAAGTGTGACACTTAGTTAAGTGGTTCTCGAAAAAAATGGTGATCATGCAAGATTATAGAGATTTACCCCCCATCAGAGAGGGTTCGATTCTTCTATATACTAAGTGTCTCCCCCTATAGATTAGTGTATGAGTCCTACTTAAATAGTGTATAAACCCATATGGAGTAACTTTTTTGGTCCTATGACTATTGAGTGGTACCTCTTATGGTGTTAGAGTGTGACTCTTCTCTATACTATGTGGTACCCCCAATGGAATAGGGCATGGGTCCTCCTTACACTGATCGGTACCCCCTATGGTGTTAGGGTGTGGGTCCTCTGTCTAATGAGTGGTACCCCTTGAAATTAGGGTTGGGGTTCTATATATATGGAGTAGTTCACTATTTGGTGTTAGGTGTGGGTCCTATTTCTATTGAGTGGTAGTACCCTGTGTCATTTGGGAGTGTTCCCTCTATCAACTTAGTGACATCCCCAATTAGATAGGGATCGATTCCTCTATCTACAGTGTAGTAAGCCCTATGGAATTATGGATCATGTATAGTATTGGATATTTTCCCCCTAGAATATGTTGTATAATGGTGAGGTGTGGGACCTCCACATGGTTACTCCTATGTACAAACATGAGATGTCAGACATTGATGGTGGACTATTGAAACTGATGGAAGACTCTTTCCTAGGATGTTCTGTGAGATAGAGAACCCATTTCTATATCATTTGGGAGTTTTTTTTGGAAATATATATATATATATATATATCCATGTAATTTGATATTATTACTATCTTTCATTAGGCTGATATGTATACTTCTTATTGTGTCACTTACAACTCCCCCCAATTTCAGGGAATCCTATTTGGTATCTATGTACTCACCACTGCATGGTATTTTCCCACACATATTTCTCCATATGAAATATATGAATAGGTTAGTGGATATTAAAATAGATTATAGGGGTATCTAGTATGTTAAACATCACATGGTGGTCAAAGATTTGAGATTCAATGTTAGGATCTCTCAACATTTTCTGTTATTGTTTTTTCTGGTTGAGACATCTTTTGGGTTGGTCGTGTGTTTTTTCCATTTTACTTTTTAGATTACATTGTCATACTATTATACTCTACAAAATTTACATTAATATTCATCACTCTAGATTTTTTAAAATTTATTATTATTCCCTTTCATTTATGAATAGATATGGTTGGGTCTTGTGTACAAGTACTTAGGAAAAGATCTCCATTATTAGTCATTCCCTTAGGCAAATATCACTAGTCACTGGCCTATGGTGGCGGAAAAACTATAAAACATCATATTTCCATGATTCTATTTTCATAGTTTACTAAAAACATGGGAATAGGTTATCCAAGGCCACTATTTTATTAAAACCATGGAAATACCCTTCAATCCCTCTGCCCCTCCTAATATAATTCCATTATCTTCTTTGCGCGGTTCCCATTATTATGATTGATCCCAAACCTCTACATATCTACCTCGAAAAATATACCTACTCTAATGTTTTTAGCTTACCTCCTACCTTCGGGTATCTTCCTCTACAATGTGGTTCTGATGCATCTAGCACAACTCCTTCCACCAATGATCTTCCTCATTCAATAAGAATCTGATGTATCCATCTCACCTCTCGACAGACGTAGCTCTGACCCATCCTCCCCACCTTCCTTTCGACATGGTTATGAAAATACCTCCCCACCTCTAATATCTATTTAAAACCTAGTAAACCTTTTATTAATCACCCAGTAATCTATATAATATTTTATATCCTCTCTTACTCCTCTGACAGATCTCCCATAAGATTTCATCATGTCGGAAACTCAGGCTCTGCAAACATTTCACAACTTCTATCCTAGGTACCATACCTTAATCAGTTTCTCTCTTTGATCTACAATGTTAGTGATTTAACCACCTAAAATTACCCAAATATACCTCCTTAGGGATACTACCATTCAACAATTACTCCCCTAATATGTCTTAATGAGAAAATAATTTAAAAATACTATTACATTTAACATTCTTTATATTAAACACTGAAATTATATGGTTCATATCAGTTCAATGATCTAGATAAAGGACTCAAACATTATAAAATTAGAACTTTCTTATTTTTCATCCCAATCCCCTAATTTTAAATGAAAACTTGGTTTCCCTATTTATATAGGTATTTTACCTATCACAACCATTCCATTTCAGCGATTCACTATACTAATGTTATATATATACATATATAATTTGTCTTTATTATGGTGTACATATCTTATACTCCATCCCTCTTACTATGTGGGTATTCCAACCCTCTGTCACTATGAATATTCTTTATGAATTACATGTATAAATTATTCATTATACTAATTTTATTTATATATATAAGCCATTCAATTTTTTTATATTACACTTCATTTTAATTTTTTTAAAACCCAATTTTATTTATTTATTTAATGGAAATATTTTTATATTACACTTCATTATTGATCCATTTCATAAATCTCTACTCCACTTGTTTTTTATATAATTCACTATTAGAAACAAATTGTACATAATATTCCTACTTTTTATGAGATTAAATTTTAAATTGATTATGTATCTAAAAAATGAATTCCATATGCATTCAATATATCTTTATTTCTATGTAAAATCATATTAAGATATATCATTCTATGTGGTAGGAAGTTTTCAAATGAATTTTATATTTTATAAGAAGTAAATTCCACTACAAGGGGATCTTTCTATTAATCAATACTATTATATTTTCAAAATAAATTATCATACAAATTATTTACACTTTTATTCAAATTTAACACTAACATAACATCAAAAAAACTAAATGATTTACAACAAAAAGATAACATCTTATATAATAATTTATGTTCACTATGATGTTAAACTATAATGTTACTCCAGTATTAATTATCTATAAATCAATGAAATAGATTTTAGGTTCTTAGTGTTTAGTTATTTTTCATTCATAATTCTATAAGAAATGTCTTTTTACTGTATATTTTCATTTTACAATCATATTCTAATGTCTTCTGTTTAGTGGAAAAACTAATTTATGAAATCACAATGATTAAAGAATATTTTCACCAAATATCTGTTGAGTGGTTGAATTTTTTAAAGAATGGGTATCTATGATCAATCATTATGATCATGGTAGTTTCCATTATATAATCAAGACATGTTTCTTTCTATAATTTCCATTATATTTTCAATTTCCCACTTTTATAAAATTTATTTATATTTCATTGAAATTGATTATAGGTGTAATCTTGGAATTTGGGAAACAATATTTGGGAATGTTATTAAGTTAAAGTAGCACTACAAAATTGAATCTATATTGATATAGATATCTGTGATAATTTTATATTTATTGATTTTAAAATCAGTAAACAATTAAAATTTAAAATTTAAATATTCTATAACTGAATTATTATTTTTGAGTGAAAATTTTTTCAGGCTTAATTATTGTAATCTAATTTATTGTATTAATGTGTACGTTGCACCAAATAGATGAAGGGTGAGGATCATTTTTATCCAAGATGTGGTTTGGTAATCCCTATTTAAAATTTTCCAACTTTATATTTTTTTCATCAATCAAATACTTTATTTAGTTTTTATGTTCATTTTTATTTGATTATATTTTTTTAATCAATAAATGAATGCATCTAATCAAACCTCTATAAAAATGTTTAACTTTTTTTTCTACATGAGAAGGATCATATTATATAGTTTTCTTCTAATATATTTTTTGGATTATTTGTTTTCAAATATAATCATCCTTTTATAGAAACATAGATATCATATTTTTAAATAACATAGACTAAGATACTGGGGATACAATCAAGTTTATCATGTATTGTGGTGCAAAATTTAAATTTAATGAATAGATTAAAAAATTTATTTTTTGACTGTCCATATGAATTTTTTTACTTTTAGTAATGATAATGATCATTTTTCAATTTTAATTTAAATTCCCATATGAATTAATTTATATAATTTTTTATATGTCTACATCTATGAAATATTCATATTGACCATATGTTTTTGTTAATTTAACACTTCTTAGAAATATCCATTAATTAATATTACTTTATATTTTAATTTTTTTTCCAATTGTCCATATTTAACATTGTTTTATCCATATATTTGTTAATTTAAATTAATTTCATTAAATGAAATTATGATTTTTTTAATAATTAATTAAGATCAAACATGAATTTAATTTTTTATTGAATTATTTTATGTTGTTAAAATTCATATAACAAAATTCAATTTTATGGTTGTGTTTTTTTATTACTCCATTTGTAAGATCCTGAGTGAATGAACTTGTGTGTAAATATTATCATGTTTCCATATTGTAAAATATGTTTCATTTTTTTAATTTAGTAAGACACAACACCTTCTAGGTCATTCTCTATAACATCCAAAAAATAGGGTTTCATTTTTATCACACATCATTGGATTTAATTTTTTTACTTTATTCAACCTTGGGTGGCACAGGGGAAAAGGTTTTTCATCATCATTATTATTATCTAGTATCTATAGATCCTATTTACACCTATTTACACAAATATACTAAATATGTTACTAGTGGGATTGTGTATATTTCATTCTCATCATCATTAAAATTTCAATATAAATTATCAACATGCTCTTTTCATATAACCAAGTTTGTAATTAATTCTACAAAAGTATGTAATGAAATGATATTCATGTTTATTCATTCAGAATTATATTATTATATGCAGTAAAATATTTCAATATTTTCTAGGTAAATACCCAACTAATTTCATGAAATCAAAAACTATAGTCCCCTCCATGAATGATGAAGGATCTATTGTTGGGGATATCGACTCCATAAAATATAAAAAGAAAAATCCTATCGAAAATTTTAGAAATCAACAATTTAATAAACTAGAGTTTGAAACTCCATTGGATGTCTAGCTTGAAGGTGGTTGGAATGTTTATCTACGTTCATTCTATTTTAGATTTATTTACCAAATGAGTAACATCCAAACTTTCTTAGAATGATGTTGGATGGCTCAACAAAGGTTTTGTTGTTGAATCCTTATTCTCTATGGTACAATAAAAAACCAATAGTTTTAATGAAACTTGGGTGTTAATCTCAATGCCATTTTGATTCTTAGACATATCCTACTCATGATATAAAACCAATAAGGAACCACCATGTTCTTATAATTAAGAGAGTTTAGGGACAAAAAATTACCATATGATCAATATGAGAGTAAAATATACAACATAACCTATTCTAATTGTGATTGGATTTCAGGTAATAAAAAAATATTTCATTGTAAAGCACCTTATTGTTTTTATATGGTTAACCCTTCTTGTTATGAACTTGTTAGTTCCCCTAAGAGATCTTGAATTCTCTTGGTCCTGTAGTGTTTTACCTCTACTGACCATTCCATCAAACCTATCCAAAAAAATTTGGCCTAAAAATTTATATAATGATAAGGTAATTTAACAGAAATTGTAAAAATAATATTAAAAATCTCTAGAATTATTCTCAAAATTGAATAATAGACTATATGTTTTGAATGAGCCATCAACACTCTAACTCTTCCACCTTTCTCACATTACTGGATATTAAGAATCTTCATGTCAGTTTTACATTTATCCTATAGAATTAGTAGATAATCCGAAATTATAATACCTAAAATGTTCAAATGGTTGAAACACTAACACTATAACATTTTATTCTCTTATGACGTTTCGAATTTAATTGATTATTCTTATAGAGTCTCTCCTACCACTAGTCAGACATATTATTTTTCTAAATGATCCTATATTAACGGAGATTAAGGATCTTATATTACTAGATGGTGGGTAATATATTTTATTCATGGTATCCTCACACACACAAACATATATATATATATTCAATAATGGGACGTAAACTGTCTCATGGAATTCTATTCAAACATATGAGAATGTATGTTCAGCTATCCCGGTACTAAAAACATCAATACAGACTTTTAATAAAAGATGATCCATACCCTTTCATATTCATTATATATCTCAATCATATAATTTCACAACAAGGAATATGACATATTTACACATATATATTTCCATGGATTATTAAAACCATTGAAATTGGTCATTTGATGCCATGATGTATTTGAAAATATAGAATTACATGCTGATATAATGACCCCTGCCACCCTCTCACTCTGAGATCGATCCACCTCCGTAGATGCATATAGTTTCCTTTAATTTTCTTTACAAAAAATTTTATATTATGATAATTTATTAATTTTTTTTTATAATTATTTTTATTGACCCAAATTTCAAAATCATCACTTGCGTAATTTTATTTATACTCTATTGTTCTAATGATATATTTGAATTTATTTAAATATTTTTATCATATGAATATAAATAATTTTAGTTGGAGATCATTTAGTTTTTTAAATTATGTCATATGGTCAAAGAAATTAAAAATATTTATTCCTTGAATGTTATTATTTCATATTAAATTTATATAATTATATTAATTTCTCTACAACTCACTTTCAAAAGATTGAAATAGTCATTTTTAGGTTTGAATTTTCATTAAATATGGGATCCCATGGGTAGTATAATGAATGGTCAATAAAAGAGATTTGATATTCCAAGAGGTATACTATGTTTCTATAAATGCATAATTCATATTCAAATTATGGTAATTTTTGTTTCTATACATGCACATTTAAATAAAATTAATAGCTTGTAAACCATATTTTGACTGACACCACTTTATGGCAATTTATGATAAATAAAAACATTTTATAAGCATAATGATAATAATTATCATATATATAAGTTATATATTCTGATTTATATAGATAATTAAATCAATTCAATGTTCTAAAACCATGTAAATACTTCAATTATATCATTCAAACAACATTCAATCTACATATGTTTTATTTTATTAATAAATCATTAATATATTCTTTTTTATGAATTTTTTAAAGTTAATCATTCAAGGAATTTTTTTTAATTGTATTTTTTATTATTTATGAATTAATGGATATTTTTTAGATTTGAAAATAATATATTTCATGTTCAAATAAAGTGAATTTTGAGAGTAGAATCCCAACATGTAATGTGGAAACTTGTGTAATATATAATTATACATATAACAATTTTACATTATGAACTAAAAAATTAATTTCATGAACTATTAGATTAGTTTCATAACATATTTATATCTATAATTTTACATTATTTAGAATATTGGGGTCGGTCATCTATTATTTCAATAAAGTAATGTGGGGTAGAATATTTTGATTTAATTTAATCTAATAATGAAGAAAATAATTAAAATGAGGAATTTGGTATTCCTTAAAATGTACATTTAATATAGTTTTTTACTATAATAGTGCATTAAAATATTCTCTTTATGCTTTTATCAAACTCATAACATTATTATCATCCACTCCATTTTATTGATTATTTTTTATTAACAGGTATATTTAATTTTAAGATTATCAGATCGACCTCTATATATTCATCTTCAAAGTATGTTTTACTTTTTTACTTCTTATATATATATGAAATCAATGTATATTTCCTCATTTAATATTCCAGAAAATATATTAGCCCTATATTTCTTATTGTAGGTTTCGAAAGCTTTCTTTGAAATCCCAATTCATATATATTTACAAAACCAGTATATATTTTTATTTTTATATGAATGTTAGAATTTTTATTCTCACAATATTAATTATGCAATATGGGATTCAATAATTCATAATAGATTCTTTGAAAATTCATAGCCATAATATTTATTTGGAATATACAATATTACATTTTATAGTTAGAAGATTTTTGTGTGCATACTATATTGATTTGGATTCATTGTTTTAACATATTATAGTTAATACAGATGATACATTCAACACATTCTGAAAATGTTTTCGTTGTTTTAAATTATATAATATCATGATTGTGTGTAAAATTGTGAATTTGTAAATGGTAGTGTGAGGTTGTAAATGATAGTGTCTAAATGTTTATATTCATTTTGATTTTTAATGTGAAATATATTGTAGAAATGTTTTGTTGTACAAAAATTACTTTAATATTATAGTACTATAAAAATATAATAGTATATAAGTCATAAAAAACTATTTTTCATTATCTTATTGTTACAAAAACAATTATTATTTAATTAAATATACTTGTGTTTATGGTCCCTTGATTGATTAATGTTTTAAATCCAAATGAATCCTAATTGACTTTTAAAGATAAATTTGTCCCCTTAATGTAATAGTTGGCTCCTAGGATTAAATGTATTACCTTATTGGATGGTGACCCCTCAAATCGAATTGGCATTTCAAACACTACAGTTATTTTAAAATTACATGTTTATATCATAATGGATTGTCACCAATGATCGAAAACATGTGATACTCAAATCAAATGTAGAAATGGGGTCCAATCCAGTTAAGTTTGACACAACTAGGTGAAATTTTACTCAGGTTTGGAACTCAAAACCTACCATAATTTTTTCTCCTTATTGAAAGTTCAATTCAGTGAAGGTGTGCCTACAGTCACATATATTATCTTTTTGACATCCAACCCTATGCCATTCAATTTTATCTCTACTTTAATAAATGGATCCATTGTTTGGTCAGATATATAAAGCCTTTGGTACCTGAACTTCATGTTCTCATTGACTGTAGAGATACCAATAGTTAGTTTTTTTGTGAGTCTTTCTCGCTTGTCAATGAAACTGACTTTTGGTGATGTACTAGCTACGAAATGATTCTTATTATAAAATTATCATGTTTTTTTCATGAGATCCTTCTATATAGACAAATCCTTGTCCAATACACTAGTAAAAAATCCATAATATTTGGTATAATATTCTATTATACTGATGGGTGAGTTAGTTATGGACATTGGATAATTTTTAGAAGCATTATCCACTGATTCCACACATGAACATTCATTTTTGTTTATCAAAATATCATTCCTAGGATTCTGAGAATAGTTATAAATTGTTTCTAATGTGACCACCTGGTCGACTATAATTTCACATGATAATAATAGTTTTATTTCATGTTCTTTTGGATCTATAAATATCACATGAGTGAGATTCAATTGCATAGACTCAAAGAAAATCTAGACACAATGAATATTTATAGAAAATGAAAATAACTGTTGAATCTATCTTAATATGGATATAACTAACATGTTTCTAACTTGAACTATTTGGTTATTCGTTAGAATTCCAAAAAACAAGAAAAATCCATGAATATTCCCCCTTCACACTTATGTTTATGTCCATTATTACAGTAATGCGTATTTCAAAACATAAATAATAATAATTTTTATTTTGTTGGTGCAAATGATTACTTATACATAAAAATTTATTGTAATAAATACATATTTTGATGTGTACAATGCTTATGATTATGCCTATAGAAATACAAAAATACATACACATTATCATATATTTTAATATAAATTTTTAACATTATCCTTATATGTTCCATTATATTATAGTTTCTCATACTGTAAGTTAATTTAAAATATTAAAACAATATTAACATTATATATATATATTAATGTGTGAAACAATCACCTTAAAATTAATATATGAATAATTTGTGCAATTGAATCATTTATATGGAATAATGTTATTATTTTTCCCTTATATAGAGATTTATTTCTAGAAATTGATAATGAATATTCCTTACAAGTTACTTATCTGTGTAATTTATTTTGAACATGAAAACTATGTTATTCATATTCTATTAGGTATGTTTCTTGTAGGTAATTATATATTTCTCACAACTCTTATTCATTGTAGACCTATTATAAAAATAAGGGATCCAGTCACCATGGAATCTTCTTAATAAATCCATTTTTTTAATTCTCATAGTACACCTTTAAAAAACGTTTTTATTAACACTATTACACATACTAATAGTTTGTACTAATGTTTGTGAATAACATTTTTAATTCAATGAAACTCTTAATCTTTATTGAATTTTTCTTATTAGAATTTAATGACTATTTTTTTTCTTCTACATCCGATTTACACTAGTTCTCATATTTCCATTAGTTTACTTATTTCCATATGGTTTTTTCCTCAATTATATCCACTTAATGTATGTATATTACCTCTAAATCCTATCCAATTTATATTTTGGTATCTTCCTTAGACAACTATCTTTCAACTAATTCTAAATATGATTTTTTGTTTTCTGATTTCATTTAATATATAAAATAGTATTTTGTGAACCCTTAATTATTTACCCATTAAAAAGATTTTATTTCTTCATTATCTTCATCTTATTTGAATTTTATTTCCTAATTATTTTGACCAATTTTGGCTACTTTTTAGGTATTATATTTTCTTATAAATCCAATATACACAACTTGATCTACTTTTATGCTCTATTAAAGTATATGGACATGGTTCCAAAATATTAATTTTCATTCTTAATACTTCCACCTCATTCCAACCACCTTTTACTTTCATTTTTATATTTTAACCCTTCCTAAAATTCTATTTTACCATATTACATTTGTTATAAAATTTCAACTCCTATTTCTTGATTTTATTATCCTAGAGAAGTCAGTTCCAAATGTAGAAATACAATTTTTGTTTCCTCATTTTCCACTTCTATGAAATATTGACAAAAATATATAATTTATATATGTTTTCCTGTAAGAAATTGCTTGTCATGAAGCTATTATGGTCTGAATTTCATAAATCTTTTCCAACTGTAAATGCATTTATTACTAATGTTTTAGTGGGATATTTATATACAAAATCTTATCAAAACCATCCATTGGATTTAAAATTTTAATATTCATTCCTCTAAGTTTTTTGGTTTATATATCAAAATCTATAATATTGGTTATAGTTTGTATTGACATAAATTATTTCCCAATTTAATAATTTTCTCCACTTGTTCATTAAAACTATTTATAAAGGATGGCGTGTCATTAAAGAGCTTATTAATACTCATTTACATATTTTATAAGATTTATCAAATTCAAATTATTTGTTCCCTAGTGATTTGAATATTTTTTCTAATCATTATTCATCACTTAAGATCTTGGATTGAATTCCTTAAATATGTTCAACAATCATCTCACTACTATTGTTCATCTTAGTTAAAATTGGAAATGTTTACTCATTTATCACATAAAATTAAAGCCATAAGTTCATATTTTATTAATAATATTTTTTTATTCATAAGGCAATCTTACTCATTTATAGGAATGTCAAATTTATTCCTCCAATATTGGTAAATTGAATTTGAGAATAAAAAACTAATTAGCAATATTCCACTAGTTATAATAGCCTAAATTTCCAATGATTATTTTGAATTCTAAATATATTTTCCTAGAAGATGTTTAAATTATTGTTTAAGATGGATAATATTTTCAAGACTAATTTGGAAAATTGACCTCATTCCTGAAATATTCTAAAAAATTATTGGGATATCTTTAGTGGATTATACAATGCTAGGAATAGTATTTTATAGGGTGAATAAATGTATAGAAATAACATTGTGTTCTTGATGTATTTTACATATGCTTGAGATCTCCAAAGTGTAATATTGTTATATAATGAATGGTTTTATACATTGTAGGATAAATTTTTAAGAGGAATGTGGTATTGAATTTAATGGGTTAAGAATTGACAATGCATGTTAAAATTGAATTTTTCATGATGTTCCTTAACATGATCTGTTAAGGTGTGAATTACATGCTGAATTTACATTTAATGAAGCTTTAAATAAATCCTTAAATGGTTACATCAGAAGAATAACTGGGTAATGGCTGGGTAATTAACCTAGACATGAAATTTTGGATGTTAAGGCCCTGTTATTGGATATTTTTTTTTATTTTGTTACAGAAAGTGTGATCTTTGGTATAAAGAATGGATTTATATTTGCTTGTTGAAATCAAATGATATATAGGGAGTATAAATTGTAAACATGAGTTTTCATGGGTATGAAATGCTCTTATATGATGTGTTTTTAGCTATTTTTGAGATTTTTATCAATAACCTTGTTGTTCCATGTTTGATCTATGGTGATGGTAACTTACATGTCTCTTACGGTGTGTTGAGTTATGAAATTACCTAGTGTGGAATAATTGTCTTTGAAGGAAATTGGAACTTTTGGAATTACACTATTTTTTATATATTCACATACTAATTCATTGAGTTAAATGATGTTTTTATGATTTTTATTAAGAATTATGTTATCACTAACAATACATAATACATTTTTTTACAAATTGAATGCATGGTGTTTTAGGTAATGGAATGTGGCCTTCATGGCTCGGTACTGACTTCAAGTTATAGTTTGAATATTTGTCTATAATATTACATATAATAAAGAATTAAAATTTACACACTTTTTACCTTATATCATTCAGTTTCATTTCTTATATTTTGGTATGTATGACTTACAATTGAGATTAGTTTCTCTATTAGACATTTTTGGGTTTGTTATTATATTATATAATTCCAGTAACATGTCTAGTGATACCAGTGCATCATGTTTTTTGGAATGACATGGAATAGTTTATATTGTGTATAATATTTTAATTTCATCAATTTTAAGATATCAAAAAATAGTTTAACGTTATTTTATTATTTATTAAAGTTATCTCTAATGGTTAATTTTTTTTAAAATGCTAAATGATTTTTTTAATTGAAACTTTATTATGTAAGTGGTGATTTGTGATACTATAACATTACAAATTTTGATGATATGAGATTGATCTTCTACAGTTTTTATTGAAGAACCGTAATGTTCGTTCCTTTTATTTTAATCTCTTAGTTCAAATAGGTTCAGTCAAAAAAATGATGGCTACTTGATGAAGGTATTGATCATTTTGATAAACACCTAATAAATGTGCTTGAAATAATTCTAAACATTTATCATGAGTGTTAATTATTTTTAATACTTCTTTTAAATGAATTGAAATGGATGATTAACATGAATACATAGTTTTTAAATGAAAATTATCTACTCTACTATATTTGAGTCATAGAAAACATTTTTTCTTGAACATTTTCTTACTCATATTTATGTTCATGGGAAAGATCCATGGTCTATACTTATATATTATATTTATAATAGATTTATGATACTTCTTACTATAATTTTTGTTCTATTACTAACAATCTTTATTCTAGAATTGATGATAATTGAAGGTTCCGGGCGTAGCTAAGGAGCATGGGTGGATGTGCCCACTTGGATTTTTGTCATTAACAATGATCAATACATGATCAATATGACGATAAATTCCAGTCTCCACGAATCGAATCGCAGAAATGGAAAAAGAAAAGGAAAGTCCTGATACCACAAATTAGGATTGTCACAGGTTGAATATAATTAATTTAATTAATTAGAAAGAATTACCTTTTAGGTGTTATTTCTTCATTGATATTCTTTATCACATTGTCGATGTGATCCATCGTTGTGTCGCAGAAGTCAAGTGTAGACTTCCTCTAGCGGTGATCCACACGTGCACCTCGTATCTCTGGAGGTCGCCAAAGGATTCTCTGGGTGCTAGCGTGGAGAAGCCTTTTCTTGTTTTGTCCACATTAAATCGTCTTGATCCAAAGGATGAGGATATCTCTTGGTCTTGAGAGCGTTCATGGAGGAAGGAGTTATCTCGACCTTGATGGAATTCTCCATAGTTGTTGTGTGTAGGAAAAGAGTTGGGGTTGTGAGGATATTTATTATCAGGTTTGAAGTTGTTGATTTATTACAATAAATAAATGAATTAGACGTTTTATTTATTTCATTTACTCTTATTTTAAACCCCCATGACGAATAATTAATTTCTTGACATGCACCCACACAGATTATAAGAAATATCATTTAAAACAATATTATATCCTCAAAATCCCGACTTGAAAAACTACACGGCATGCATTAATAAATATGTGGCGTGTACTTGTTTTTCATTGAAAACTACTTTGCGTGTACATTCAATGTACATGGTGTGTATATATTGTTTTCATTTATTCATTTCCTTTATATAAAGAAAACTACATGGTGTATAATTATTAATACACAGTGTGAAATTGTTTTCCATGAAAAACTACACGACGTGTAATATTTAATACACGGCGTGTATATCTTGTTTTTCATTTCCTTCTTCCTCCATTATTAAAAAGATTTTGGCTTCCTTGAATAATTATTAAACCACGTATGGGCATAATCTTTATTCTACTTGAGATACTCGAATACACATAGTGTGTGGCCCTCTTGGCCTCTTTCTCATTGGCATTAGGCGAGCTTGCCTAAAGTCCAAGATTACTGTCTAGCAACGGGTCAAGGCACCCAAGAGAAATAAGTTAATGCCGCATTAACATATCACCTCATATGAATGCTTACTGTGTAATTTAATCCCTTTGTCTAAATATCTCATCAAGCAGGATTCATGGCAATGTCATAAACCAATATACTTGATCCGTCATTCTTTGACTACCTGAAATAAACTCGTCGTTTACACCATGGCCATGGAATTTAATGCGATAGTTCTATTTCAATAAAAAATATGGGATATAAACTTCCATAAATGGAAGGGACAAATCCTTCCTCAAATTATCCATTAACAACATGTCACTCGTGACGCACCCAACGTACCCTACTTCCCGCCAACTGTTTGCATGATGGTTTTCATCAATAAATCTAAGTGTGCGAATCATGACATGAGTTAATGATAATATTACAGTCTAAGGACCATTACACATGCTCGTAGGTAGCAATGTCCGATGACACCAAGACATGTGGAATTGCTACTGGAAGGTCTGTTCTGATAATCTCCCATCTTAAAGATTACCAAGTGCGAACTCCATGAGAGAGAGTCTCGTGTTCTTACAAGTAATCGCACATGATGGTCTGTATACTATGTGTCCTATCATATTATGTCATCCAACTGTAGAACATTATTTAAGAATATAGTTATAGAATTTCAAGGTTCTCATCATAGCAGGGATCTACCATGACCTCAACAATGCAACAAATATTCCAGGACATTATTATATTATAGTCATGCAGAACAATGAACAATATTTAATAAATGAACATTCATGTAATCAAAGTACAAAATAGTTGGTTCTCAGGACACAAACCCTTAAAAACTATCACTTGGACTAGAGCCAACTACCTACGTCTTTTAGTCTGATAAACCTCACATGATGATCAAGTTTCTGCTGAGTCAATGCTTTAGTCAGGGGGTCCTCCACGTTGTCTTCCACGGAAATACTGCTCACTGCAACTTCAACTCTCTGAGAAAAATCTCTCAAGAGATGACACTTCAGAAGTATGTGATTTTTCCGCTAATGTGACCCTGACACTTTTTCAAGTACCACCACTGTAGTATTATCACAATAGAGAGTGATAAGATCTTTACTGCTCGGTACTACATCCATATCTTGGATGAAGCTTCGCATTCATACTAATTCTTTAGCTACCTCAAAAGTTGTGGTATACTCAGACTCCGCTGTAGAATCTACCACCACACTTTTCTTTGAGCTCTTCCAGCTCAATCCTCCTCCATTAAAACTGAAGATGTATCTAGTCTACGACTTCATGTCATCTTGATCAGTCTAGAAACTAGCATCTACATGTCCTCTGATGACTAGTTCCTCATATCCTCCATAAACCAAGAACATATCCTTAGTATGCCTCAGATACCTAAGGATAGTCTTGACTGCCATCCAATAGTGGTCTTGTAACACCCCGAGATTTTATGAAAAATATTCTTTTAATTTGATTAATATCTTGTGTTGTATGATACACCAAGATTACCTTGCCCTATACGCAACACTGTATTAGCTTGTAGTATACGCAACACTATTCTTGGATCGTGTTACACACAATTTTCATAATAGTTATTCTACGCAACATTGAGTATATATATATATATATATATATATATATTCAATGTATAAATGAAATATGGTTGGATTCTGTTTTGCAAAACAATGAAGGATTCTTGCACAACATGCAACCCTGACTTGGCTTGCATTACACGCAATCGCGACCTTCCTCGATAGTGTGTGTTGTACGGAATACCAGGTTTTACTAAACAACAATATATTATTATAATATTATTATGAACTAGCTATTATGAATAGTATTAACTAAAATTTGAATTTTATAACACTATTATTCATCTTACACATTTTCTAGAACATGGTATAAGAACAAAAGAAATTTTTCATGTAAAATAAGTATTTTTTAAAAAATGCAGTTTTGCCGCCTTTTGGTGGCACACCCACTTCAAATCTAGTTTTTTACATGTTTATAAGTTCAATTTGACAAAATAAAATTCTTCTTTGGAATCAATAAATAAAAATTTAATTTGGATAAATTTTTCATATTATTCTGGTAACTTTCATATTTTGATGAATAGTAAAAACACGCTACATTTTAATTAAAAACAACTTTTTTCATCGCAATAATTTATATGGTTAAATTATAATATTGAATGGTTTTAAAGTATTAATAGAATATATTTTTACCATTTAATATAATTTATGTCATCATAATTGATTTTACATTAAATTCGTAGATTAAATCAATTCAATCTTTTGCAATGTTTTAAAGAAAAACCCGTTTTCTTTCGACAACGGGATTAATTTTAATTTAATTTATGCAACTTTTTTGTATTGAATTTGGAAAAATAAATTCCATATTTGGAATCATTGGGTCCAAAATATGTTAATAAGCTACTTTGTATTTTTGGGAATTATGAATAGTAACTACGGTAAATTTTATTTACCATAGTTAAAGGTAAATCAGGTAATTAAGGGTATATATAATATTATAAAATTACCCTAACACACGCCAAAATTATATTGGATGGCTAAAGGTATATCAATATAACTAAGGGTAGGATTAGATTCATTTTATGGACTTTTGACCATGAAAATAATTTAATTATTATTAAAACCAAAGAAAGTGACAACATGTCACTCTCTTAAATCTTATAAGTATAAAAATTTTAATTTAGTGATAAACATCATAAAACATAGAACATGAATAGTATCCAGAAATCTAATAAAATTATCTACATCATGATAATTTATTTATAATTTTTAGGGATTAAATAACTGTCATTAATGGTGATACATTAATGATACAGAAATTATTTATTAAGTGGAAAATAAGTAGTATAGTTTTTATTGAAGTAATAATACCCATTAAAAGGCCCAAAAACCTGAACAAAACTTATTTTTAGTATATATATACACCTTAATCATCCAATTACCTAATATATAACCTTTTGGAGCCTTATCAAAGTGATTATGACACTTATATTATTTTATTTTAAATGATTCCAAAGTTGTCACCTTCATAATTTAATAAATATAACAATTTAAATATTGTCATTTTAAGATGATAAATTCGAGTAAAAGTATTATTGTGAAAGGTAATAGATTTATATTCATCATAGGATTTTATTTTTAATTTTATGCAACAAATAAGTATATTAAATAATTATACAAAAATGATGTAGTAATTATTTTATTAAGAGATAAACCAAATAAATGGTTTTAAAAATAATAAAATAAATATTATATAAACTATTTAATGTGATCCACTAGAATTATAGATACATAAGAACTTTTATGAATCTATTAAAACTTTTAGTTCGAATATATATTCTGTATATATTTTATTTAAATTCAAATAAATGAATAGTGTCAAAATTAACACTATTGTTATTTTATAAAAATAACATATTATAAAATTGTTTAAAAATCACGAAAATATTTAAAAATTATAAATTTAAATTTATATGGTCTATAATGTTATAAAGTAACCAATTATGGATAATTCAAAACAAATAAGTAATTATTTGTTATAATTTAAAATTTAGAATTTTTTTACCATAAATAAACATAAATAGATTAAATAAGGATAAATCAAAATGATAAGGTTTAAAATAAGATCCAAACATGTCTAAATATTATTGGTTGATGAAATTAAAACCCTATATCATCTAATCTTTGAATATGAGTCATTTTTGGAGGTTTTTATGTGGGGTTAGATTTATTATAAATTAATATTTTTATGAATTCCAAAGGTGCCCCTCTCCTCCCTTATAAAAGGGCACCTCCTCCCTCTCTTCCACACACCACTTTGAGCCTTAAAGCATGGCCAACACCTGCCCAATTATCTTCTACACTTCCCTAGAAACATCCTAGAGGTCCTGGTTTTTTCCAAAGTCCAATTTTAGTGCCCTAAGAGGAGGTCTCAAAGAGGCGCTTCAAAGAAGAGGTAATGTTCGTTACCGATTCTTTCATGTTTATTTCTTCTTATAATTATTCTTATTTAGTTGTTTCATTATGAAGTAATAACATCAGTATCACTCATATACTGATATGTTATTATAAGTATGAAACAAACCTATTTCACCATCTAGCCATCCTACGAAAAACGAAATCACCGCGCGTGCGTACGTACAAAATACCGTCTCCAAGCCGTGGTGTAATCTATTTTCCACCACCACCTTACTTGTATGGGTATAATGGTGTAAATAACAACTATATATGATTATCGTAAAGTGATATTGATTCTGTAATAGTATACATACACTCCAATAAAATTCCACGATCATGGGAACGATATCATCACTCGTGCGTACGTATGGAATACCGTCTCAACGACGCGATGGGATTCATTCTCAATGATTAACCATTCATAAATGATTATAAAGTATATATAATAAGTAATAATTAAATATATGACATAAAGTGATACTGTATTTATATATATATATGTATGTCATCCAATTAATTCCATTCAATTCAATGAGGAAATGAAAACAACGTTCATGCGTACGTATGACCTACCGTCTCCATGAACAGTGTATTTCTTTCCATTTATTGATCTGTTATATATATGTATATTCTGAATATATATTATATATAAATCATGTTTTACATTCTGGATGTAAGTAATCATGATCTATGTAATCATATGAATAATTGCAAGTCAAAACACGGACGACAAATGAAACGATTTTACCCAAAATGCTATTTAACATGGAATTTACAAAAAAATGGGTAATATAAATTCATAAGTGAAACATATATGATATAATAACAATTAATATGATTCTGTAATAAGTCAATAACATTATTTAAATCATTATACAGGAGGTTCGGATACGTACGGAGCATATCAGACCTAAGGTAAGGGATAATTTTGCAAATCTCATTTTTATCCGAGATTGATTATTCGTAAGTATTTACTGGGGTTATTTCTATCATCCATGTACATGTTTAATAAAAGTGTTTTAGTGTATGTTTAAAGTCGTTTTTAACCATTTTTTGACTTTTACTACATGGTATGTAAGGAATCTTTCTTTTGTTTATGTTACGAGGTACTTTTTGACTTTTCCGGCAAAAGTTCGAAAAGAATGTTTTTTTACGTATATGAAATGAACGGGTTTTTAAGGTTTTATAAAGCCTTGTTTTCATGAAGATCCCTCCAAAATATTTCATGACTATTTTCAACAAAATCATTTTCTTTTAAAATTGCATGACATTTTGTGAAAAGAAAATGATTTTGAAGAAAAAGGGATATTTTCCTCAAGAAATCATTTCAAGCGTTTTATAAAAACCATTATTCAACTAGGATGACATTATTTCATATGTGTATGTTTCAAGTATAATGTCTCTATGATTTACATGGTTTCACTTCTCTTATTATGAAATGATATCCATTTCTTTTATATGGATTATGTGATGATGAGATGATGTTTATGAAACCCATTTTATTCGTTGGGTTATTATGAATGATGTATTTTTATTTTGGGTCACAAGTAAGAATGATTTCATTATGAGATGGGTGGGACCTATATCTACCTCCGATGCATTGGGTAAATATTTATATCTCATGAGATAGACATGGATGGAATGAGAAGTTAAATCGGTTCAGTAATACAGGACTGGAATGAGGAGTGAACTCAATTCAGAAATGGACTTTGTCCACTAAGATGGTCTTGGAAGCAATGCCTTAGCTACTATGGGAATCATATCATGTGCTTAATGGTTGCCACAATTAAATGGTTTATTCCCATGCTATTTTATCATTCTTATTGTTTCTTTATGATCTATGCCTTACGTACTTCCATGTTTTATGTCATTTTTCATGCTTTTGATGTTTAAACATTATGTTCATGTTTTTAAGTTCAAATGTACATGGTATGTTTTATTTTATCCATGATTACCCTTACTGAGAATTTGATCTCACTCTTTTTAATTTTTCTTTTCCCTAGGATATAATGAAAGGTTTTAGGTAAAAAAGGGGAAGATCTTTATGGGAGATGTTGAAGATCTTTCACCACGATTAGAAGATTACGTTCCATGTTTCCAAAGACACTAAACTATT
Source organism: Viscum album (assembly GCA_963277665.1). NCBI lineage: Eukaryota > Viridiplantae > Streptophyta > Magnoliopsida > Santalales > Viscaceae > Viscum > Viscum album. The sequence goes on from OY728151.1 coordinate 465,265,461, forward strand.
ACAGTCCTTGTGTGTCTGTTTTTTTTATGTATTAAGTATTCCTCTAAAGTAATGTAATTTCTATGTACGTAAAGCTTTGGATCTCTATAGGTCTCCTGGATGAGCTTGATATCTTCCTATCACCCTTAATGTGTAAGTAACATCTAGCCTCGTACATAGCATAACATACATGACTGACCCAATCGTTAATGCGTAAGGGATTCTTTCCATTCTTTTTCTTTCCTCATGTGTCTGAGGACACATTTTCTTTGAAAGATGAATGCCATGTGACACTGGCAACAATCCCCTCTTGGACTGTTCCATACTGAATCTCTTTAGTATCTTGTCAATGTATGTACTTTGACTCAGGCTCAACATTCTCTTGGATCTATCACAATGTATATTTATCTGAAGAATATATGCTTCCTCACCCAAGTCCTTCATAGAGATGCATTTATGAAACCATTCCTTAACTAACTATAAGATAGGTACTTCGTTTCCAATTAGTAATATATCATCAACATATACTATTATGAAAACAACTGCACTTCCACTAAACCTCTTGTAGATACAAGGATCACATTCATTCTTAACAAATCCAAATTCTGTTAAAGCTTCATCAAAAAGATTGTTCCATGACCTTGATGCTTTATTTAGTCCATAAATGGATTTAGACAACTTTCATACCTTGTTCGCATCTTTTGGAGTCCCGAACCCTTCAGGTTGTGTCATGTAGACATCTTCCTGGAGGTTCCCGTTAAGGAATGATGTTTTGACATCCATCTTCCAAATTTCAAAGTCATGGTAAGTGGAAATGACCAATAGAATTCTAATGGATTTCAACATCATAACCAGTGAAAAGGTTTCTTCATAGTCAATTCCTTGACGCTGTCTAAAACCTTTTGCAACCAGTCGTGCCTTATAGATGCCGACTTTTCCTTCCATGACCAGTTTTTTCCTAAATACCCATTTATTACCAATAGGCTTTACATCAACTGGAGGATCTACCAAAATCCAAACTTGGTTTTGGTACATTGAATCCATTTTAGAATTCATGGCTTCTTTCCACTTGGCAACATCTGTGCCTTAAACTGCTTCATTGTAGGTAAGAGGATCATCATTGTCAATCAATAATGAGTCACCATCCTCGGTGACCAGAAAACCATATCGTTATGGTTCTCTCACCTCTCACGTGCCCCTACACAGTTCTTGTGTCTCTAGAACAGATTGTTATTCCATGGGGCTTTGTGGAATTTGTTCTTGTACCAACTCCGGTGTATCTTGATCCTTGACTTCATCGATGTCTATCTCACTCGCACTATCTCTTTTGGAGATGTGCTCCCTATCAAGGAATATGGCGTGTCTGGAAACTATAACCTTTTTGTCTGAGGGGTTTTATAAGTAATATCTCCTTGTTTCCTTGGGATATCCAACAAAGATATACCTTTTTCCTCAAGGTGCAAGTTTGTTACCTAAAGAAGCCTTAACAAAGGCTTCTCTACCCCACACATGTAAACATGGATTTGCGTCCACTCCATAACTCGTATGGAATAACATTTATCAATTTAGTTGGTACTTGGTTTAGTATGTGTGCTGCTTTTTGTAATGCATATCCCCAAAAAGATAATGGAAGATTCGCATGACTCATCATTGATCTCACCATGTCCAACAGGGTGCGGTTCCTCCTTTCACTTACACCATTCCACTAAGGTTTGTAAGGAGGAGTGAGTTGAGATAGAATCCCAAACTCCCATAAGAAATCAATGAAGTCCTGATTAAGATATTCTCCTCCTCTATTTGAGCGGAGTTTCTTAATCTTCTTACCAAGATGGTTCTCAACTTCACTCTTGTATCCTTTGAACCTATCAAAAGAATCAAATTTATACCTCATTAAGTAGATATATACATATCTACTAAAATCATCAGTAAAAGTTATGAAGTACAAGAACCCACCCATTGCTTCAACTAGAAATGGTCCACACACATATGTGTGAACTAATTATAGAAGCTCTTTAGCTCTTTCAACTTTCCTACTAAATGAGGATTTGGTCATTTTTTCTTGTAGACACGCTTGACATACACCAAGTGGTTTTCGTTTGAAGGAATCTATATACCCATATTGATGCAATTTTGTCAAACGTTTCTCATTGACATGACCTAGCCGGTGATGCCAAAGTTGGGTGTGGTATGAGTCATGTGAATTTACTTTGTCATCGATTGCCATTACTTGGTTTGTGTAGTCTAACACATAAAGGCTGTTATATAAATGTGACCTACCAAAACAAATGATATCTTTATAAAAGTAGGTACATTCATTTCCAAACATGAATATGAATCCATAAGTATCTAATATGGATACTAAAATAATGTTTTTAGTAACATAGGGCACATAATAACAACCCTTTAATACCAAGATCATTCCATTTGGCAATGTGAGGTGGTAGTCCCCGACAACTACAACAACAAGTCTGGCTCCGTTGGCTGCTCGTTGATCTACTTCCCCTAGATAAATCTTTCCGAATCTACTTGGATCCTATATTTGGATACAGATGTGAGCACCATAATCAGTATCTAGTACCCAATTAGTAGAAACAGATAGATTTCATTCGATAACAAATGCACCTGGAGCTTCCCCTTTCTTCCTTGGCTGGGTGTAGTTTTTCTTCCAGTGGCCCTTCTTTCCACATGAAAAACAAACAATATACTATTCCTTTGCCTCCACTTTGATCTTCCTTTTCTTGGAAGGCCTTGAAGAAGCATTGTTCTTAATGCTCTCCGCCTTCCCATTCCTTTTATTCACTATGAGGACAGAAGGATTTTCACGCTTCATGTTATTGTCCACTTGGAAAATAAGGATAAGAAGAACAGACAGATACTTCCCAATGTTTTTCATGTTGAGGATCACAATAAAGTTTTAGAAGCTCTGGGGAAGTGATGCGAGAATGAGATCGGTACCCAGTTCTTTGGGGAGTTTTAACCCGATAACCTCCAAGCGCTCAATGTATCCAATGAGCTTGACTACATGAGACCCAGCTGGGGAACCCTCTTTAAGATTGCTCTAGAATAGAGCCTTGGAGATCTCAAAACTTTCCTGTCTTTCTCTCTCCTGGTATAGACCATGGAGGTGCTTGAGCATGCTATAGGAATCCATGTCCTCATGAGACTTCATGCGCTCACATGACATTGATGATATCATCAAACATTGAACGTCGAGTGAATTGCTCAAATGTTGATCATAGACTAGGAAATATTCATCACTTGCCCCTTGTGCAGGAGGATTAGAAAGTGAGGACTCCAACATGTAATACTTTCGTTCATGGCGTAGGATAACCCGAAGGTGCCTAAACCATTCCTAAAAGTTACTACCGGTGAGGATATTGTCTTTTTCCAGTATTGATCGTAGAGAAAATGTGGTTGATGAGTTTTTCATCTTGATTCTACAATTTAAAAGAGCAGATTTATTAGTACTTTCTTGATTACATTTTATGAGAAATAAAAAATTTTATTAAGTCTCCCACTATTTTATCAAGGACCAATGACCCTCACCATTGAACTCAGAATGTCAAGTTGCTTTGAAATTATAGTGGAAAGGATCCATATTCCCCTTCGTATAACCCCCACAAGGGTTGGTCAAGCTATTTGAAGGAATTTAGGTAGGCAGGTCTTTGCCAACTGTGAGCTTACAGTTCCTTGATCCGTTGAGTGGACTTCCCAATCCTGAAATCCTCAGATGGATTTCCTCAACTCTTGCCTCCAATATTACATCAAGTATATCAAGGGATACTCCTCTTGATGTAATATGGTTAAGTCAACCCGAAACCTTTCATAAGGGATTCCTTTATAAAAGTAAGTGTCCCAACATGGGTTTGTCAAACACATAGTTTTATTGAGTCTTTCCCTTAATCATGTAAAGGAAGGATTGGCCTGAATTAATATGGTATTTGAGGGATTATATACATAGTTTTACATTATCACATGCTTGTTAATATTAAGTGATTCTTTCTTAAGTGATTAACCATGTTCTGATAATGTTTACACATAGTCTAGTTTTTATTTCATTCCATATTTGCATGCTTGTTAATTTTATTAATTATGCGATCGTGACAACACATACATAACTAATTAACCATGAAATCAGAAAAAAATAAAATAAGATGGCATGATCATGAGATTCTATTGGTTAGCTTATCTAGCAGTTTTGATAAGATAACCCTGACCTTGGGAAAACACCTTGAACCTGATGGTTTGTATTTTGCTGCTCCCACCTGTCCACCTTTGTATCTTTTTGTGTTGGTTTCACCTCAGCTTTGGATTTCAAACCATCTCCTCTAGCTTGAGAGATCCTCTATTCCATGGGGCTTGCACTAAAGAAACCATGGGCACACATGCCGTACATCTTATTGGAAGAAGGCTCGCAAGCCAACAAATTTAAATTAAACAAATTTAAATGAAACCATACACACATACAAGGGGTCTTTGGTCTAGCTCAAGATCATCCATAACATGCAATGAAATTTACGCATATTTAAAATTCAAATTCATTTAATCATTCATTCATTTTAGATAAGTCCCGATCGAATTAAATTAACTATGATCTTATAATTAATCAATTCTTTGTCTTAAATTCCTTTCCTAATTTCCTTGTGGTTTTTCTCATCCATATCCCTTGTATAGGTCTTTGTACTTTTGGAGGAAACCTGGTGAAATTCCATTTCTGGAAAGTACACGACATGTTGTTTATATTTACATGAAGTGTATTTCTTTTCACCCTTATCCAAAGTACACACTGGGGACTTTGGTGTATTTTCTCTACATTGGAAATTTTGGAGTACACGACATGTAGATTAATCATACATGGCATGTACTTCCTTGTTACGCGGTGACCATCCTGGCGATCCCGTGTACCTGGTACGTGGCTTCTCCTTTTTACATGATTTCACTTGGGCCAGATCAGACTACATGGCGTGTTAATCCAACATACATGCTTTGTATTCGGGTTCCCACGCACCAGTCATTTATGGTCAACAAGGGGTAATAAAACTTAGGCATACTCAATTCACATGGTGTGGTTTGGCGGACCAGTACCGGTTTGTTGAACCTAAGTATATGGTGCATAGTTTTAACTACAGGCTGTGTATTTCCATGTTGTACATGCAGAAATAGCGGCTCATCCAGATGAGTTCCTCGTTTTTATTTTAATCAAAATTAAAATTAAAAGTTTTTTTATGTGATGTGAATTGAGAAATGAAGGAGGAAGAACAGATCTCACTTATTCAAATTTATATAATGATTTAATTGAATCAAATATAAATTCATAAATTATCAATGAAAATTAAATAACTATAATCAATGTGGTAACCTCGCTCTCATACCATTTGAAGGTTCCGGGTGCAACGGAAGCATGGGGGTGGATGTGCCCACTTGGCCTTTTTTTATTAACAATGATCAATATGGGATCAATGTGATTATAAACGCTAGTCTCCACAGATCGAATCATAGAAATGGAAAAATAAAAGGATGGTCCCGGAACAACAAAGTAGGATCGTCACAGGTTGAATATATTTAATTTAATTAATTATAATGAATTACCTTTTGGATTTTCTTTCTTCATTGCTGTTTATGATCATTTTCTCGATGTGATCCATCGTTTCTTCGCAGAAGTCATGTTTGGACTTCCTCTAGAGGTGGTCCATACGTGCACCTCGTATCTCTGGACGTCGCCAAAGGATTATTCGGGTGGTAACATGGAGAAGCCTTTTCTTGTGTTGTCTGCCTTAGATCATCCTGATCCAATGGATGATGATATCTCTCAGTCATGAGAGTGTTCTTGGAGGAAGGAGTTCTCTTGGCCTTGAGGGAATTCTCTTGAGTCATTATGTGTAGGAAAAGAGTTGGGGTTGTGAGGATATTTATAATCAGGTTTGAGGTTGTAGAGTTATGAAAATAAATAAACGCGTTACACGTTTTATTTATTTCATTGGCTCTTATTTAAAACCCCCATGTTGAATAATTAATTCCTTGACATGTGCCCATGATGATTATAATAAATATCATTTAAAATAATATTATATCCTCAAAATCCTAACTGAAAAAACTACATGGCGTGTATTAATAAATATAATGCGTGTACTTGTTTTTCATTGAAAACTACACAGCGTGTACATTCAATGTACACGGTGTGTATATCTTGTTTTCATTTATTCATTTCTTTTCTATAATGAAAACTATACAGCATGTAGTTGTTAATACACGGCGTGTACATGTTTTCCATGAAAAACTACACGGCATGTAATCTTTAATACACAGTGTGTATATCTTGTTCTTCATTTCCTTCTTCCTCCATCATTAAAACGATTTAGGCTTCCTTGAATAATTATTAAAACACATACAAGAATAATATTTATTCTACTTGAGATACTTGAATACACTTAGTGTGTGACCCTCTAGGCCTCTTTCTCGTTGGCATTAGGCGAGCTTGCCTAAAGTCCAAGATAACTGTCTAGCAATGGGTCAAGGAACCCAAGAAAAAGAAGTTGACGCTGCATTGACGTATCACCTCATATGAACACTTACTGTGTAATTTAATCCCTTTGTCTCAATATCTCATCAAGCAGGTTTCATCACAGTGTCATAAACCTATATGCTTGATCCGTGGTTCTTTGACTACCTGAGATAAACTTTTCATTTACACCATGGCCATGGAATTTAATGCGACAGTTCTATTTCAATCAAAGGTCCGAGATATCAACTTCCATAAATGGAAGGAAAAAATCCTTCCACAACTTATCCATTAACAACATGTCACTCGTGACGCACCTAACGTACCCTACTTCCCTCCAACTGTCTGCGTGACGGTTTTCGTCAGTAAATCTAAGTGAGTGATTCATGACATGAGTTAATGATAATATTCTAGTATAAGGACCATTACACATGCTCATAGATAGCAATGTCCGATGAAACCAAGACAAGAAGAATTGTTACTGGCGGGTCTGTTCTCTTAATCTCCCATCTTGAAGATTAACAAGTGTGAACTTCAGGAGAAGGAGTCTCATCTTCTTATGATTACTCGCACATGACGGTATGTATACTATGTGTCCTATAATAGTATTTCATCCAACCATATAACTTTACATAAGAATATTGTTATAGCATTTCAAGGTTCTCATCATAGCAGGGATCTGCCATGACCTTATCAATGCAACAAATATTCTAGGACATTATTATATTATAGTAATGCAGAACAATGAACAATATATTATAAGTTAACATTAATGTAATCAAAGTACAAAACAGTTGGTTCTCAAGACACCATCCCTTCCAATAATTTTGTTAGTTTGAAACTTTTTTTTGAAAACTCGCTTGATTGTCATTTAAATATTCACCATTTTTCAACCATTTATTTTAATAAATTTGGTAAATGAATTTATCATTAATGAAGGATTGAATCATGGATATAGTAATGATTATATGAGCTACTAGATAGCTTTCCATTTTCTCATTCTCCTAAGGAGTCATTTCTTTAAATTTTTTAATTTTTTTGGCCAAAAATACAACATTTATTTTTAAGAAAAAAATATTTATTCCAATAAATTCATGTTTCAATGACCCCCAAATATGGGAATGATGTTTAGAATGTATAGTGACTATTAGGTAGCTAAAAACAAAAATGTTATTTTAGAAAGAATTATTTTTATTTTTAAAAGTAATATATTCTACGTTATTCACCATTGGATTTTGTAAAAATTAATGTTTTTAGGTGATAGGGAACACACAAATATGGTCAAAGAGTTATAATTTTATCTACTCAATAAAATTTGAAGTGATACTGATAATAATATCTATGTAGAAGATGATGTTTATGGTAAGTCAAGGTACTAGAATATTTTTAAGAGTTCCAATTTTATATGGAACAAAAACAATTGGTGTCATGATTGGGTTATAGTTAAATATTTGGATTACATTCATAACATTACTTCTTAAAATACATGACATGTTTCTATATGTTTTAAATCCACAAACAGGGTTATATAGAAGGTGATTTAGTGTTGGTGATGCTTTGATTTTCTATCTTCAAATTTCTAATCACAATTAGCATCACACCCCAATATCACCATGGTTCTATTGTTGAATACCCAACTCACATTAAGGGTACACATTATTATTTTTTATCATGTATTATATTTTTTCACGAACACAATTTATGATGATTTCATGTTGACTAATTTTTTTTACAGATATCACATTGTTAAAAAACCATGGCATGTTGATGATATGATTGTATTATTGTATCATACTGTTGCTATTTTTTTATGGAATATGGAGGATATATCTCTGGCTAAAAATGTGATAGTATCCTACAATTTCTATGATAAAACTATGGATATAAATTTTAATTTCCACAGCTCAAAACATGACTCTAGGTTTCCTACAGTAATAGTTTTAACTATTGTCTAAGGGTTCAATTTATACAGTCAAACCAAGTCTGTTGATTTAAATTTCCATAGTATAAACAATGGTAGTAGGTACTATATATCCACAGTTTAAACCATGAAAACATGTTTAAATAGCCACATTTAATCCATGAAAACCCTGAGCAATTTTCAAAGTTTAAACCATAAAAATATATGGTATACTTCAAGAGTATATGCCCTAGAAGTATGATTAAATAATTATTGTTTACCTGTAGTTATATAAAGCTAGTTCAATGGATTAAACCATAGAAATAGCTACCTGTTTCCATTATTTGAACCATGGTCATATTTGAACATTATTGTATTGAAAATATCCCCCACAACATTTCCAAACCAAGTCCATAAGCTTAGAACTTGATTTTATGGAATTGTTTTATAGTATCAAACAATGGAAATAACCTAATTTTGTAGTTGTGTAGGGTTGGGGTAGTTTTGGCTTGAGCCATATTAGGTTGAGCCATGATTTTCATTGCATCACATGATGATATGATGAAAAATATAGGATGATAATGTCACTACCCACATTATTATCTTTGGATCTCTTTACTAAGTCACATGAATCACTTGAAAACAATTTTTCTAAGAATCCCATGATTTTAAATGGATCATGCAAGGTGATCATGTGATAACTGCATGATTTTAAATGAATCTTGTAATGAAGTTGAAGGAAATGGTCAATGAAAATGATGGTGATGAAAAAAAGTTCATGTGACATACATTAGGTGATCACATGAAGGGATTGTGACATGCGTCATGTGATCACAAGAAGTTCTTGCAACATGTGGAATGTAATTTCATCTTGTGTAGGTTATTATGTGAGGATCTTGAAACATGAAGAAGGTGATCATGTAAAGTGCTTGTGACATGTCATTGAGGCTTATTGTAAATTTTAGAACGGATCATGCGAAGCATATAAGGCAAATTTTTGAGTTGGTGGAATGTATAGAGAACTAAAATTTGTGAAGATAAGGTGGTGAATTTATAATTGTAAAACATTTTAGCCATACATAAGGATTACATGAGTTTTTAAGTGGTTTGAACGAAAGAAAATTATTTTATATGAGTAGAACAACATATTATCTAAGAATCACATGATCTATATAGATAGAATAATGTCTCATGAAGGGGCCTCATAAAAGAGTCTCATGAAATTATATTGAAAAAGGATGTATACATTGGGAATATGTAGACTTATTGGTATCATAAGAACCACATAACCTAAAAACGGTATAATGATAGAGTCACATGTTCAATGTGAATTGAAGGATGTCTCATGAAGGGGTCTCATATAGGGTTATTGCTGTGAGGAATACTCGAGACATCTCGTGGAGAGGTCTCATGGTGGATTTACATAGAGAGGTATCATATAAGAGTCTCATAGGGAAGTCTCATGGAGGATTCTCATAGAGAGGTATCATTGGGGAGTCTCATGTAGGGGTCTTGTGATGAGATCATGTACGGGGGCCACAAAATCCAATAGGAAAAGTATCATGAAATGGTGGTCACTATCTTTTTTATGAAACAATTTCAAGAAACAAAAACATGTGTGAATCAAGTTTGAATATATTTTTTGAGGTTTCTAAAGGAGAAGAATTGAATTCACATAAACATATAAGGAGGTTAGTTTGATTTGAAATTGTGAATGGTTTTTAACCAAGAGGGATAGTGAGTCTACTCCAAACCTTTTAACAATATTTCACTTTAGATTATTTGGTACATCAAAAAATTATATTTATATTCTCCATTGATGTTTCTCAGTGAGGGTGAACCATGTAAAATTTATATTCCTTATACATGTATTAATATCCATTCATTTTGTGATATGGGAATGAGAAATAATAGACTTATATTTAGATACAAAACAATATACATAAGAGAATGTTATTTTAATATTTAATACCACGACTCACCATAATCCTAGAGTATTCAACCTTGTCGAGCAAAAAATTTATTGGTCCATGGGAGATAATTTCCCATATTTTTATTACTGCATTTTTAAAACAATGGAATATTAATTTTCTTTCCTACATGGGTTTTATTATTTGAATCACCTTGAAAATCCATTTTTTTTATTGTTCCCAAAATATGAGAAAAATGAGTGTTTTTACTTTCCAGTTGTACAATAGGATAAAATCAAAAACCTTCTTCCTAGATAAAAATGTCTCTTAGAGAAAATTTCTTTTAGTGACCTTATTTTAATACACTAAAGGAAATAACAATTTTAAATTCATTAATGATGATAAAACAATATGTGTACCTTGAATGTCTGGTGAAATTTTATTTATAGGTACTAATGTATACACCAACCTTCTATTTCCAAACTAGAAATTCCCCCTCTATTTTAGTGAAAATATTTAGAGTGAAAATAATTATTGAAAAATAACTTCAAAAAATCATCAAATTTTGTAGATTTTTTTATTCTTCTTGACTGATATTTTTCTTTAGAGTCCACAACTGATCTATTTCACAATAAAAATGATTCATATCCAAAAAAAAATCTTATAGTCTGATCATTGGAGAGTAAATAATATATTTTATATTACATTTATTTATAATTTAGTGATGAGTGTATCATTGAAAATTCTGATGGAAGGTGGAAATTACTACATAAAATTATCTATTGTGAGTATTTACTTCCTTTGGTTATTTGGATGTTCAATATGATTCACAGAATCGTTTACTGATTGAGATAATTTTTGTGAAAATAGTTGTATGATTTTTCATCTATCTCACATTTTATTTGTCTTCCCATTAGGATGGTCATTACATTAGTTGTCACACTAATTGTTCTTATGATTCATATTGGTTCTAGCTATTGAATAAAACCAAAAATCATTGTGTGATAATATAGAATCATTAATCATAGTATTTAATAATAAATTCAAAAAATCATTCTAAGCATAACCTAAATTTTGAAAACTTATAATAAAACATTAAAACATTTGGTTTATCCTATATCAATTAGGCTTAACATAGGGTTTTATAGGTTTTCTCTTATTATTTTATATAATGGTTCAAAAATAGAAATTTAATTAGTAAAACCATATCCCAATAGAGTAAAAAACTATATATATAGTTTGATTTTATTTCCATGCATGAGTTGGATATTGAGTTAATACCCATCCATCAATTTTTAGGGTAACTGTGGTACTTTTGTTCTAGATCTCTCATCCACTTGGTTTCATCTAGACAAGGATGTCATTTCAAGGAAACCACACAATCTATAACTTACCAAAAATTCAGGATGTTACCCTCTACTTATTCTTATCCCTTTAGTTTTAAAAATAACTTCTCATCCTAATCTCCATACATAAGTAAATCATGATCTGATACCAACCGAGGAAACCCAAGCATCACATACATAAATATTATATTATTTTATATGATTATTAAATACATATCACAATAATACACACCCCATAACCATATATATTTAGTGTATTTATAATGGTATAAAATTTGTAACCTGTTACATTATGATAATTTTGGTGATAGTGGTGTTTCAGGGATGTTTTGAGGGATTTTATGAGTGGACGATTGAGTAGTTAATGATTTTTTAGCTAGGAAATGTCCATGCATGAATAAGGCCTATACTTCACCATAATGATAGTGTCTATATTGTAAATAAATCAAATGGGGTATGGATCCTTGGATAGTGAGACCTGGGGGTGGAACATGCATCATTATTCTTTATGTTCAGGTCTAAATATGGGCAAATTTGGGGAAAATAATGAGATTTATTAAATAAACTTTGATAAAATCACATGATATCTAGATAAGTATTTTTTTTATTTCATGGGAATGCCTCATAGTCTTCAATAATGTGAATATTAGGTATTAAAGGTTTAGATGGAAAATCTAGATGATTTCAAAAGGATTGAATTGATAATGGAGAATGGGTCATAGACAATATTCTTTCATAACTTTTAGTTGTAAAGTTTGGGAAAGTATATAGGAATTTCTTCTATCTTTATAAAGGGTATTGGTAGGAATATATTGAGATTTATTTTAGTTATATTTGAGACTAGACTGAGTTTTGGGTGTGGTTGGTAGTTTTCCAAATGTAGGTATATACACATCATTGGTTGATACTCTATATTGGTGATCATACAGAGGTAGGCATTTCATGGGATGAATTTTAGAAGGTTTTTTTCTTGAAATTATTATCATAGATTATGAAAGAAAAAAATAGACAGGTGTTACCATCTCTTTATAATGGGACCATGAGTTTTCTAGATCATTGGATCAACATTAAGCGACACCAATATTTTTCCCCAACATTTTTCTTGACGATGAGGGAATCCTTGTTTTGGACCTATGATTAGGGGCCTTGTCTAGAGCATAGTCATTGTGAACTTCAATAACGAAATAGAGGATTTTCTAATGGGAAGATGTATGTGATGGTGGTGGCAATCTAAGAAGGATTAATATTTTTCCAAGGTATGATCACATTATCATCTCACCATCTTCGTTCCATATTTGATTTGGGAGCCTCACAGTCCTTTATTACTCATGATATTTTCTGTTCTTTGGGACACTAGGTGTAGATACTTCCTTCACCTTTAGTGTTACAAATGTATATCAGAGGTCAGGCCACTATTTTAAATGTGTTTTGGTGATGTAGAATGGATTTTTGGTAACAAAAGTTAGTGAATGATTTATTTTTTTCTACAAATACAACTATATGGTGTTATATTGGGAATGGATTCACTGTATTTAGTGCATGAAATAATTTATGGTTTCTATATGAGGTTTTAATTTATGATGTGGAGGGCCTATGAGTGGCATTCAAGGGAGAGTGGAGTAACTGTATGGGTGGTAGGTGGGTGGAGCCTCTTTTATCTCATTTGAAATAACTATAATTAGAATCAAATGCAGAGGGTGTTCCATAGGTCATTTATTAGTTTATTGATGTATACTAAGATTATATTTTTATATTATCCCTCAACATGGCGTTATGTCTGGGATAAACTTTCAATTGGGTGGATCTATGAATTTTCAGTATCAGTATAGAATCATGTATATGGAGTTGAATTAGTTGATAATTTGGGATGATGATATGATGTAGAGGGGTCTCATCTATGTTATCTTTTCTTTTTGGGGTTCTATAGTGTTTTTTTCAAAACATCAGATGGTAGTATGAGGATGTACATAGACATGTAGATTATTAATCTAGTGATAGTCAAGAATCATTAATCCATTTCATGGATTGATTATTTTTTTGACCAACCAAATGGTGATTTTTTGAAGAAATCATTGTGGTCTTGATATCATTAGATGGCATGAAATATGAGGACATCTTGATGATTTACTTTTTGATGTAGGAATATACAATTCTTGTTTTTTTTCATTCCATTTGGTTTCACAAACACACCAGTTGTGTTTATGGGGATCATAAACTCCAATTTTATTGATTTCTTATATAAATTCATATTTTTAGTCATCAATGACATTTTGATCCACTCAAAGTCAAAGGAGGTATATGCCAATAATCCTATAGATTCCTTAAAGGATCTTAAAAACCATTGTATTTAGGGAAAACTATCCCTTTGTAAGTTCATTACATGTTATTTTTAGTTCCTTATGAATGTGACCTCTCAATAGAGTTTGGTGGTGAACACATCAAACTTTGAGGAAATTTTTTATTGGGAAGTGCCCAAGAAAAATATATAGGTTTTCAGTTTCATTAGTCTAAGAAGATATTATAAGGGTTTTGTGTTTGATTTCCCTTTGATTGAAGCCATTATGATAGTTTTGGCTAGTAATGACACAAATTTCTTTTTTTAGAATAACAACCTTTAGATTAAATAATCTTACATAAAAGATAGGATGATCTGTTCCCCAGTGATTTTATTTCTTAAGGAGGTTCTGATGTTTCATTTTTTCTTTATTACATCATTACTAGGATTCATGTGTGTCTTGTTGAATAATATATCTTTGATCTATTATGTTTTTATGGAATTGCATCCCCATGATAAAAATTATACAAAATTTTATCTGGAATTAGCGGCGGTTTTGTTTTCATTGAATATATGAGAATATTACTTCATTGGTGATCTCATTGTGGTTTCTACAATCCCTAAGAGACTTAAATCTATCTCATATCAATGATATTTTAATTTACCCTTATGGTAGTTGATATGTTTTCTCTAGGTTTATAATTTTTATATCTACTATACATCAGGAAAGTGGAATATAGTTGTTGCTAAATTGAGTTGAAATATTTATAGAGATTTGGTAAAAGAGTTCAAATACATTTGGATAGGGCTGGAGCATCTTGAAATTATTAATATTAACATGGGAGAAGGAAGCGATAGAGATTTTTTCTGTTAGATGATAGTGAAAGTGACCGTGATGTAGTAGGGGGATGAGACTTGGAGGGGATATTGATAGGAAATGATGATGCAAGACTCCGTTGTCTAAGGTGATGATCTAGTATGTTTATTGAAGGTTTTTTGGAATTGAATATTATTTATGGAGATGATTTTTCGTCCAATGGGTATGTAAAATATATTTATTCATGAGTTTCAAATCATAACATTAGTGGTGAAACTTGGTGTGACTAAGATATATCATAACTTGAGGAGGCAACTCTATTGGTCAAGGATGAAGTGCTTTTTGAAAATGTTCATTGAACAATGTTTGGTTATATAGTATGTAATTGTTGAACACCGTGTTCATAGAGTGTTTTTATAGACATTAGATATCCTCAAGTTGAAATATGAGTATGTTTTGATTGGTTTTGGAATCTGGTAACCTCAGGCTCAGGGAGGATGTAATATAGTTTGGGTGATAGTTGGACGACTGATGAAGTCATTTTATGTTATGGTGACCTGTTAATTAAGTGATATGGATGTTTAGGTAAGGGGGTATGTGAATGATGTGGTTATGTTTCAAATGGAACTAAGGGAAATCATTTATGATCAAGATCCTCATTTTATTTTTAGGTCTATTGAGGATTTCAAAAATAGATTTGCTATGAGTTCAACTATAACACTACTTTTCATCCTTTTCTAGATGGGTGGAAAGAGAGGACTATACAGACACTAGGGTATTTGTTGCGAGCTTGCATCATGGATTTTGGAAGAACATGGATATGATACCTACCTAATATTGAATTTTAATATAACAACAATTTTCCCTCATCCATCCTTATGAGAACTATTGAGGCATTATATGGGTGGCTACATCATTATCCATCACGCTAGGTAGAGGATGGGAAGTCAATCATTATTAATCCCAATGTAGTGAAAATAATGATTGATAAGATCCAAATACATTGATTATGTATAAAGGTATCACATGAACATCATAAGACCTATGTTGATCATAGGTGAATGATCCTAGAGTTTGAGGATAGAGATCATGTGTTCTTGAGGGTCTCCCATCATCGGTGAAAGTTGAGGTTTGGAAGAGGGAATATTTTTCCCCAATTCTTCATGCCTGTTGAAGTTTTGGAGCACATTGGAATGGTGACATATTAGTCGTACATTCCACCAGAACTAGAATAGTTCCATAATGTCTTCTGTGTTTGTAACCTTTATTTGGCATCTTCATGATCAATCCCACATCATTTAATGAAGATAGTTTCATATTAAGGATGAAGTGATAGTCATAGAGTGACCATTAGAGATCTAATAGCATTAGGAGAAGGTGTTTTGAGGATAAACCAACCCTTTGTTTCATTTTCTTTGGATTCATGGGGTATTATAGGAGAGTACATGGGTGTATGAGTTTTTAATTCCTTCATATTACTCTAACATGTTTTTATTTTATCATTGTTTTGTTTATTTTCAAGATATGACTCATTGATGTTTTTTGATTATGTGATATACCTTTTTCTGTTCTAGTAGAATGTGAATGGATTAAAAAAATTAAGCGGTGAAAAGAACCTTCCAAAACAGGACATGTTTTTATTATGACATGTTTTAAAATTGTGCTGTTACATTTAATATAATCAAATAAGACAATGTCTTGACTTATAGGGTGGAATTCATTGATTTTTGGGCTTGGGGATGTGTTTTTTGATAGTTTGTGTAGTTATTGGCTTGTTCTACTTAGAGATTTAAGTAGTGGTGATCGTGGTTGTGTATATGATAGGTGTCTTGGGGGAAGTGTGAGTTAGTGGTAGTGTTTTATTTGTAATGAGATCCCTAAGAGGTGTCCTGATAAATAGTTATTCAAGACCCATTTATTTCCTTTTTTAGAATTTGTTTTTATTATTAACGATAATAATTCTTTGATAGTAATCAATTCAAATTTTCTAGACTTCCATACATATTATATTATGGGAATTCATATGATAGTGGAGTTTTGTGGAAGTTTCATGGGAGTTTAGGGGTGGATGGTGGAGTAGTAGATGAAATTTCATCTAAGGGTATGCCATATAGAGTCTTATTCTACACCATAAATGGAGAGTATATGGAATATGGATATCAAATGTTACGTGGAAGCTTGGGGATTGACGTTTTGGTGGTTATGATTTTTTTATTATAGTTATAGTGTTTATTTTAGGCTATATCACAGAGTCTTAGAGGATGTTTTTTAAGAATATTCCTTGTGGGTAGATACACCACAGATATATGTTATTACCTATCCCACATTATAGAATTTTAATTCTATATCATTTTGGTTTATCATAAATTATAATCATTCTCCAAGTTTATAAGATATATGGCATTTACCTCATCATGCTTTTCGAAAGAGGATTTTCCCATCTCCATTATGGTGTGATCCTATCCATTATGTCATAGTTCCATCCAATTTAATCACACATACACCATAGTGAAGTGTGTTGTGTCATGGTTTTATAAATTCTAGTTTTCCTACAAATCCAAGGACCCCTCCGAACCCAATTTCCCTTCAGCCATTTTCTCCTAAATATTAGGTGACTCCTAGGAATTGTTTTGGGGGTTTTCACCCTATCCTTATTGTTTTGGACTCTTGGTATACAAATATTGTGCTTAATAATTTTAAGATGATTCCTCTGTTTTCCATCTAAATGTTTTTCTTGTTCTACATTTTTGGGGAATGTTGATCTTATGAGGATGGGTGTTTTCGGTCATGTGTTGTCTGACGATTGATAATGAGGGTTGTGTTCTAGGTTGATGATCAATCCTTGGTGTGATTCTGGTGTTGAAGTAATACACTATTCATTCCATCCATGTGAAGAAATTTGGAAATCTTATTTGGTGTATGGGATCCTAATCATATCCCTCTATATGTTCATCTATGGGGATTACTGGATTTTATCCTCTATTGCATGGATTTTAAGGGTTAGATTAATTATGACAATGAATTGAAATTAATTTAAATTGAATGGGATGGGGAGTATTCAGTTTTTTTACTCCTATTAATGATATTGTTGAAGTAATTATACATTCTTTTAGTCATTACTCAAATGATTTCTATTGGGATCATTTCTTGTGTTTTAGTTGATATGATTTTGAAGCCTTTGTTTGGTTTATTGATTTATGTAAACCAAAATAAAAGTTCAAGAACAGATATTTCGTGAATTAATTGGTTTCCCATGGCAGTCTACAATATTTTTAATAATATCCATTATATGTAATGAAGTAATGTGATTACATATAATATTTTATTATAATATATGGTGTTGTGGAAGCTGGAAAGTGTTTCTTTATGGATTTCCTTCTTGTGGTCAAGTAGATTCTATGTGAACCCTATTGAGGGATTGTTCATTGATATTTGTGACTGACTTGGGTGTGGAATTTATTGGTAAGTGAACCGATGGTTGGATGTAAGGTGATGTGATGTGGGATGTTGTGTGGTTGTTGTGTTGTGTGGTTATTGAGATTATATGGTTCTATGTATGTTGTGTTGTAGAGGTGGTTGATATGTGATATATGATTTTTATGATATGGGGTTATGTTAGTTTCTTAGTTGGGCATTGAATGATTTGAAATTATATATATATATATATAATGTGATGAAATTTATGTTTTCTAGTTGAATTAAATTAATTTAAAGACTAATGATGTGGGTAAATTAACGAACTGTGGGATGAAACCTAATATGTGATAATTGGATTATTTAGTTGATCATTAATAAACTAATGTGAATCTTCAGTTTAATATTCAATAATGTGGTCATTTGTGGTGGTTGTGTGATGTTAATCATTTAGTGTTGGTAGTGATTGTGGTGGATTCCATATGGTATGGTGGTGGGGATGTAGAAAAAACTATTACTGTTAATGTTATCCCACTGGTTGGGTTTTGTGTGATATTCATCTATTTTTTTCTATATTCACCCCACAATAGTTATAAAACCATACCAAAACCAAAATTTTCAGGATTCCTTATGATTTACCCTATATCTAATGTATAGATCATATTTTTCATTCTTTAAATTTGAAATATTTATATGTATATTTCTAGAACTAGGTCCTGAGGCAGCATGCCATTTCAAGGCCCGATTTACCCAGAATTAATTTCATAAAGCTATTAAATATATTTTGATACTAAACATACTTGTTTATATAATAAAAAGGGTAAAAATATTAAATGTTTGATTGAATTGGAAATCTGGGACTGCGATTGGCATCAAAATGTGGTGTTTTTCTAAGGAAAAACATAAAATTAGTTAACGTAGGATGTCCGAAACCCTTTCTCATTTGTAGTGTGTTTAATGGTTAAATTAATTTAATTACTTAATTAATTAGTTTATTTTATAAACGTACAGATAAGTTTATAAATATATAATTAAATTCAATTTTTCATTGCTTTCCTCAGAATTTGTGGAATCCACTGGTGAGTGATCCTCCCTCTTGCCTTTGGTAAATTGAGACGAAAAAACAAAATGTCATCTTGTATCGAATCAGGACACAAAGAATGCATCATCTTCTTCCAATCACTTCGTGGGTGCGTTCTTCACCAAAAATCAATCCAAAACTGTGGTAGGAGTTTTATTTTGGTGTTTTTCCCCATTGGATTAAAATATTGAGTAAGTCATTATTCTTTATGCAATGTCAATATTTTTATGGCCTTTTCCTAAGAAAAACTATATCTTCTAATTTTTTTAATAAATGTTCTAACCCGGGTGCCCCATTCTAGATATTCAGATAATAATACTTGGCCAGTGTTGTTTAAAAATTTGGCTTATGGTTATTTTATCTGGAAATTATTCATGTTCATCTTCAGTTGGATCCCCATAGTCCCGACTCAACATTTCAGGGTGACACTGAGCTTGATCGGGGCCCATGATTCATGGAAGATCAATGATACAACAATGGTTTGGAGAGAGAAACAAAGATTTAGAATATTTTTGGAATATAGATTCTCAATATTTTGGTTTGATATTTGAGATATAATATATAAGATATAAGATATGATATATGAGATATAGGGTATAAGATATAAGATATGAGATATGTGTTATAATATATAATAAATGAGATATGAGATGTAAGATATAAGATAAGAAATATGATAAATGATATAAAAAATATAGGATATAAGATAAAAGATATGAGATACAATATATAATATATGTGATATGAGATATAAGATATAAGATACACGAAATTAGATATACGGAATTAGATATAATACATGAGTTATAAATTTTGGTTAAATAATCTTATATTAGTTATATGTTTTAACTGAGGCATCCGCTTGATGAAATGACAGTGAAAAGATTATTATATAATTGAGATGTTCATTTTATTTCCAATTTTGGGTACCGTTTTTAGATTTGTGCCTCTGGTCAATGAAATTCCCCATATTAAGAAAATTATTATTAGAAAATAATCTTGTATCCAACATGTCTCCTTCAAATTGTTTCAAAATGAAAGACCGTCTATGATGCTACGACCTAGATATTTTGGTGGACATTCAAATTCCAATATCATGTATTTAATTTTTATTTAAGGCTCAAGCCGGAAAAAAATCCATTTGACCATGATCTGGTGAAATGTGACTTTTCACTTGTTATCTGATTGAGGCGAGTGAATAGCCAATATCAAGAGTTCCCCCACATTGAATGAAACAATTACCTCCATTGTGGATTTTGGTATACGATACAATACATTCTGATCATGAAACACTAAGGTGACACTCAATGATGACATCAATCATAGAAGATCACCAGAGTTTTTTGGGCATACCATATGGTAGGTTTGGGAAGTGTTGTTACCTTATGATCTTTCCGAGCCACCCTATAAGATGGACGAGAAGTGGAGTTACTCGATATTCCAGAAATTCCATATAGTAGGGATGGGTCGTGGCATTCCCTGATGATATTTATGAGTTACCCTCTACTAGGGATGGGAAGTGGAGTTCCATGATATTCCGGGTTTACCCTCTCGAAAAGCTGTATAGTGGAGTTCATCGATAACCTTAAGGGGCTTAGCCTGCATTAGTAATGGGAAGTGGCATTGCCTGATAACCTTACAAAGTTGGAACCACTATTATAAATGGGTAGTGGAGTTCCAAGATGACTATCAAAATAATACCCTCCTATCCTACCAGTCCATGTGAACCTTACAAAAAATTTATAGCCCCTTGACTGTGTTTCATAATGATGAGATGTGGTTTGGAATGGATTTGGACTCACATGTAAGAGGGACACTTTCTTCACCTAGACACATTCTCATGGCCTCACAAAACACCATTCATTTGATAAAGTCCCACCCAAATTGGATAGTATCAAGGTTTTGTGATTGAGTCCCTTAGACTTTTATTTGGGACCGACACCTGAGATGTTGGAAATAATTGATGGACTTATTTTTCATTGTTGATGAATATTCTTCTTGGGTTGAGCTATGATATTGAGATCACCTTACTTTCTTGTATGGATTTGTTCAACTATATATATATATATATTATTTATTCTAAATTCACACTTTGTATCTATATAATCTCCTTCCAGGAGAGGTGAAGATGTGTGGGGTATTCCACGTGTATTCCATGTCTAGATTCTTGTGGTTTGATGAGTCTACTCTCCCTCTATAGGTGTCCAAGACATTATGGGTTATTCTTCTACTCACTGTGTTTATCCCCTTGTTCATGGAAGATAATAATTTCACTCTCTTTTTGGGTTGAGATGTACACTTTCAATATATCTTGTTCTATCTACCACATACCTATTCAATTGTATCTTTTACTACCCCCC
Source organism: Viscum album (assembly GCA_963277665.1). Classification (NCBI taxonomy): domain Eukaryota; kingdom Viridiplantae; phylum Streptophyta; class Magnoliopsida; order Santalales; family Viscaceae; genus Viscum; species Viscum album. The sequence continues at coordinate 465,287,042 of OY728151.1, forward strand.
CTTCACCCCTTTGTGTTCATTCTACTGGGTATGTATATACTCACTCTTGCATTTCCTTATCCCACTAGTGTCATATCTTTCACATATGATGGCCATATTGACCGTGACTTTAGAGGAGCCTTAGGATACTGGGTGCTTGGACCACATACGGTGGTTGTAACTTGTTATATTATAGATTAATTCTCTTTTCTATTTACTCTTTTCAAGAATTTTCATGTTGGGAAATAATTATGGTTCGGAAAGTATTCTTCCCCATTATTTTTATTTTACACTAAAAAACTTGTTTACTATTTATAGGTTCATGAATGCCTATTTTATTTTATAAAAATAGAGCATATTTTCACCTTTCCCTCAAAACATTTCCATGATTTTGTTGTGAGTGTACATTTACATAGGAAAAGGCCTCCAAAAGTTTAGTTTTTCAATCATCTCTTTTCGTCTCCCCTAGTCTATGGTGGTGGGATTTTATTAGTTGCTGATCAAGCCCTAATATGGGTTGGGTCATGACATTCAGACTGGTGGTGAATCATATGGTTGGATACCCACTCTTCCCTGCACTTAAAATAACTTTAGAGATTATGATATTGGTTGGTGTTGGAGTTTTCCCTATGATATGGGTTGGTGTGGGAGAGCACACAATAATGATAAAAGTTTGTTTTTGGAGATATCATCATGATAATGAAGATGTGATATGTGGTGGGGGCCATGTAAAGTAGTTTGTGGACATAGAGTTTATTTTCTTCTTCAAACCATACTACAATGGACATGAGATGTGGCTTCAAGGTGATGGTGACTTATGATATCACAAGATGCTAAACCTTAGGGAGGTTTATATATATTGTGATTCATCCCAACACACATTATTGATGGATGGACATGTCATGAGATATGCATAGAATTAATATGAGGAGATAAAATTTTATTTAGGGCAGTGATAGTGTTAAATCCTTGGGAGAGTGATTTAGGGTAACCATTGTTTTATATTATTTTGATTCTATGCTTCTATATTGGGTGCGTTGTTTGGAGATAATTATATGTTGAGGTTGGGATAAGTTAGTTGACCTATTAATGTGCATGCTTTTTATACTTTTTATTCATTGGAGCATTAGTATTATCCTTTGACGTGTGCATGAGAGACCTTAGGATAGATCGTACATAGTATACCGGTTATTCTCACCATAAAAATATATAAAACATTTTTAGGTATCTAGTATGATTTCAGGGACCGATATAAATATTACTATCTTGGATATAAAAGATTTTTTTGAGTCATTGACATAGGACTAGTCTTTTGGAAATTTCATAGAGTCTTTTTTTCTATTATTTTGACACTGTTCATTCTTTATGGTATGATTTTGGTTTACTTTAATATTATCTGATGGAGTTTGTCTATGATCAATTTACCTTATATAATGATGATTATTTTTATTAAGGGTAATTCCTTCCATATGAGAGATTTTTTTACCCTTGGTTCTAGCCACCATCTCGGGTCCTACTTGATTAATGAATTGGGGGCTATAATCTCTCTACCTTCATTTTTGTCAAAAAAGAATTACCTTTTGAGGGTGATTTTCATGATAGTTTTTGTAGAAAAAAATATGAAGTTAAAATATTTAATAAATGATCTTAAACCTATTACATGAACTTTTTTGTCATATATTACCCTTCTAGTCTCATATAACATTATATATCTCATGATAACATAGGGAAATGAAATCATAAAATGTGTAGAACTCAGGTCCGTAGTAATTGTAAACATTTGAGACATTAATTAAATATCAAATGTGAACATAATATGATCAGAAGTGTATGAGAACATAATCAGGGTATATAAAATTTATACCCATATATTGGAATCTAAAATAATGAGTCATGGAATAATGTTTTCTCATTACATAATACATAAGTAATAAGAGTATTGAGCATTGAAAAATCATATACCATTATATTATAAATTATGCATAAAAATATTCAATTGGAATATGAAAAAACATAATAATAGAAATCATATGTAATTTTTATCCACATATACATTTATCACTTCATATTTCAAGGATACTACAACAAAATTCATCCCATTATGTTTCAAGACTTCCCACCCCGACATTCAACACATGGTATGCAAGGGATAACCACATGTTTACATTATTAAGATTCCAATAAAAACATCTATACTCTCTTAGTCGTGGAATAACCACATGTGTTCTCTTTTATCTCATAATATATAAATAAATTAGCCATTGAATTGAAGGGATCTATAATTTTTGGACCACCAGTCACAGAATTAATACCATTAATATGTTTTCCAAAAGAACATAAAAATACAAATTATTTCATCATAGAATAATTAATCCATAGAAAGGAAATTAGTTCTTTCAAACCATACATAAAACACAATCATCATAATCAATAAAAAGATAAAGTGGATATTTTCATAAGATCATATTCTTAGGGAATAATAAGATCACATAAATGATGTTTTCCTATATGAAAAATTTATTTTATAATAGTTTTTAAAATTTAATTGTAAATTAAGGGAAAATATCCCCCTTTCTGGTAATTTTTTAATATTAAATATTCCTATAAAAATATAAATATAATTTCACAATAAAATCACTGAGACTTATAAAGGAATATTCCTCAATAATTAAATACATGATTTTATGAAAATTTTCCCATTCCATAAACATTTATGAAAAAATTATTTTCATTTTTTAACAATTAAAAATTTAAATGTATTGAAAATGATGGAAAAGATTATTTTTAGATATTGTTAAAAAATGTAAAATGTCATTTAAAATGAATTTATCAAATATTTTAGTGGATATCAAAATTCTATAAAATAATTTTATGGACTTTGATACATGGGAAATGGATTCCTAAACAAAACATATAAATGAGGACATCTTTCGAAAAAACATCCTTTTTTTATTTTTTAGCGCCATGAAGAGGAACATGATATTGTTTTTGATAAACATTGAAAAAATCATATTAGAATAAAATATATGGTTTCTATGGGGTAAATAGCATATAATTCTACCAAATGTGAATCGATCATAATAAATCCTAATTTAAAGTGGGATTAAAACATAAATACCTTTCTTCAGTTCTAGAAATTCTATATACACACTATGAAACCCACATATAATAAATTTAAATATATTATATAGATAAATATAATAACATTTAAACTTATATTATAATATTTTATAATCCTATAATATATAATTACCTATTTATTAAACATTCTTCATTAAAATTAATATTCAGTGTCTTAACTGTTTTGTTTCCCTTACATGTTTTGGTTTCACTCTTCCATTCCGTGAACATGTTCATGTATTACTTCTCTATAGAATATTATTTATGTCACAAATATCCTATTTATTGATTATATACTCTTTTTTTATAATTCTTATAAGGTGATGATGAAAAATAAATTACAACATATTGTGGATGCGGTAATCTGCTGGTACATATGAGTGATGTTTTTACATTCTGATAGATGAAACAAAAGAAAAGATAATAATAATTCACATTTATAGAAACATAATAATATCATATATATATATATATTATGTTTTTATTAAATATATCCTTATGGTCATCTATAGAAAGTGTAAATGGAAAAAGGATCACATCACTTTATGGGGGTGGTAGTCCTCATCTAAGATGAGAGATGTTATCATTTTTCAACAGATGGATGAGTTATGTTGTTGATATTATTTTATCTTTATTAAATCATAATAATGTCATAAAATCCACCAAAATACATTCAATACATACATATATCTATATATAACCATCCATGAGAGGCGGTGATGAAAAATAAAATATATCACTTCACAAGGATACTTATCTGTATGTACACATGGTATATGTTTTTATTATTCATTAGACGTAAAGTAGAATAAAAATTGTTGTACATATAATTCCCTATCCTAGAGAACTGTGTCCAAGATATAAAACCACAATAATTCAAGCATCCCTCTGAATGTGCATGATGTTTCCAACTATCAGTGAGTTCTTGAATGTCGTTAGTGGGGAGACTATACAATCAGTAATTATAACTGTTAACCAAAAAATAAATAAAATATAATTATCATACTATTAGTAATATGTCCACACAACATAATGAAAAAAAACTAACATAATTTTGTAAAAATAAAAACCAGGCTCCTGATGTGGCATTCCAAACTAGAGTGTGAAAGGTATAAGTAGATAAATAAAAGAAACACTATGTAAGTCCTAAGAGGCCCATCATGGAATGTCTTACCTAACCACTCTACTCAACATAGGAATAATCCAAATTACCCTTTACCATACATGGATCCCAAATCATAATTTCTATATGTGAATCAAAATTCCAATGTAGTGTGTGAGTAATAAACCCGAGCAGGACACCACCAATATATACTTAAACATTTGTGAATAGGTATAATAGGATCATGCCAAAATATAATAATTTTGAATTAAATAATAATAAACCATATTATAAGAACACATTTGAAAACCATGCCACCAAAATCCCTAACTATACCTACCCTATATTGGTGTCAAAAGCATAATCATCTGGATTTTGGAAGTATCCATGAACTGATCAAAAGACTAGTGAACATATCTCTCAATAGTCCCAAAGAACAAAGTTGGATCGAACGAAAAGGTTTCCACATTATTTCTTCATCGTTTGTTAGACCTCATGGTCTTCATACACTATCTACACCATCGATTAATCTATAGGGCTAAAATTTACCCAGTGCTACTGTTGTGGGTCTAGACTCAAGGTCATCATGCCCCTACACTATATTTGGGTCCATCACTGTTATCATTACTTTTCATGCAAGATACCCCTAAATGGAATAACCATATCACAATGATTAAACTTTTTTGAGTACCCTATAAGAGTATCCAAAGACAAGGTAATATCCCATAATATGGTAGAGAAAATGTGGATAGAGAATAACATGGTGTAATGAGAATCAACATAAACATATAAGTACATGTAATCAAAATAAAATTTGACTAATAAGGTAGAATAAAAACTCACACATATGGGATAAAAATGAAGAATTGTAAAACAATCTATGCGAAAACAAGAAACATACCAACAAAAAAGAGTACACAAGCTCCAAAAATAGTAAGGAACATCCTATCATAACCTTACTGCTGAAGTACTCTAATATTAATTAAATGATTGAAGCTCGAATCAAATTTCACACCCAAAAAATATAGTTATCACAACCTAGATTCCAAAATTGGGTTCTAAAATATCAAATAAGGGGGTTTATGAAAGATATTCTAGGAGATCCATGCCACAAAGGGTAGATCAAAAATCACATACCTCATGAAGTTGGTCAAATAAACTAGTTCCAAGATATGTCAAAGTAGAGGACACCAATTCACTAGATCTATTAGTAACCACAGAGTAGGTCTTTAGTTTCTCATCATATCAAGAATAGAAAATTATATCTAGTAAAAAAACATCGATCCATAATTAATCCAACATTACATACATATCCAATATGAGATTCAATAATAATAAGGTCTCAATATGATCAATCTATTATAAATTACCCTAAAACATCCACCATTCTACTCTGATCTTCCTCTAGTGAAGGGGATATCTTCGACATAATAAAACCAACAAAAATATACCCAAGGATCACTAGTCCAACATATATATATAAGGATACCATAGATATTTAAAAATTGGTTGTGGTTTTATCAATATTCCACTGTCAAGAAGTGCTCTTGGAGGAAGATCCATAATAACATGCCCCTAAGATTCCCAAATTTGGAAGTATATCATGATATAAAAGAGAGACATCATTAACTCACTAGATTCATCCCTAATATATGAAGGAATGAGTAAATAAATTTTTATTATATTTTAATAGAAACCATATTTGTGATATAGGTCCATGAAAATCTATTGAGGAATAAGAGGAATGTTTTGTATATCCAGATAAAACATACCGATATAGCATCAATAGATTGATATAACATCTAAAGGCTATATGTAGACGAATTCAAAAGCTCAAGAATCAATGGAGATATAATTTGGAATGGAATAGGGTGATTGGGGTCAAATTTTGGTATTAATTAAATTGTAAAATGAATGGAATTAAAATTCACGGGGTGAAATTAATGGACACTCATCCAGGTTCAATTGGTTGGATGGTGAGAAATACAGAACCATAAATGCGCTAGTGGAACCCCACCACTTGGCCAATTCCATACCACGAGCACGGTGATGGTGTCTGTAGAAAATTGTATATCTACTATAACTCCACTGGCTGTCCAAAGTAAATTTTTAATTTCCATTCTTCTTTTCCTCAACTCACCTCTCCAACCATTAATTCATGGATCCTTTTTATATGAAAATCATCCTTTAAAATACCAATGATTTCAAATAACCAAAAGTTAAATAATGAATTTAAAAGACTCAAAACATAACATTACTTGAGTTGAGAGTGGATGTTACATTTATACTCTTATAATGAATTATCATCCTTAAAAAGTACCTAAATATGTTTTAATAAAACAACTAGGGCCATTGAGAATGAAAATTTACCTCTTTCTTACAAGTATCCTTCTGGATCCATCTATGATGACATTAAATCAGGACAAGTCATACAATCTTACCTCATACGACATTATCATTATAGTATACAATATGCATTGGTAATTTTATATAAAATTCCAATGGAACTAGTTTAACCTCCCCATTGTTGATAAAATTCATAAGAATGATAATTTACCATGGGAGTTAAGACACAAGAAACACATCATTCATACATCCACAATGAGAAGAAATATCCAGCTGGTATACAAATATTCCAATATTCTTACCAACTTCAAAGGGTTTAACACATCAATATTATAACTTACCTTGATTTCTCAAATGCCATTGGCCTAACCAATAGTCATTCCCAGAAAACTCAACAACCGGTAGAAAACTCCCCAGATCTCTTAATGTGGTTAGTATAAGATCACTACTTGATCAAAGATGTGATTAACTTCTAATGAATTAGATTGACTCTCTTAGAGTTCTCCTGTACAATATTGAACCACATAATCTGTAATGATAAAAAATATATGTCAATAGAAATTCTCATCATATAATTATTTCATATTTTATAAATCACATTAAGAACATAGTAAAAACTTTATAAATGCTGATATAGTAAAATAAGAGGTATTTCTAGAAGTGAAGAATCATATACTAAAGGTATAGTAAGATGAACTTTGTAATAGTAATATGACTATCATGAATAGTAAACTAGACAATAGAATAGTATCCTCATACATGTAAGTTTAAATAAAATTTAGTCATCATATAAATGAATGTATGATATAATTATATCACTATAGATGTAAACAACTATTTAAAAATTTATTAATTACGTGTTTGTATTTTTGTAAGAATAAATATTTTATTACAATTTTATAATTAATATAATTATTGAAAAGAAAATTTAATTCAATAAAAGGAATTCCTAAATTAATATTTTGTTTTGTTATGATTATAATACAATTTTATAAGACGTTATTTAAATTTTCAAAGTGTTAAAAAATCAGTTATAATTTCAAAAATAGTATTTTCTATGTAAATAATTATTTTAATTTAAAATTTAAATTCTCATATTTAAAAAATTATTTTCATAAAATAGAGTTACTTTTAAAATTCTACAAATTGAACAATGGATAGAATGATTTTTTTGGATTTATCTACAATAGTTAAAATTTTGGTAAATAGTAAAATAAAAGAAATTTACGATATATATACATTATAAGTTCATTACACTTTTCCATGATTCATCGTAGATATAAGAACCAAAATCTTTAACATAAATTTATTATTTTGTTATATTTGATGATAATTATCAAACTATTCATATTAATGATCCAAAATAGTAAACTAATGAGTTGAATAATGTCAAAAAACCCCTCTCCTCACCTATTAAAACCACCCCTCATAACCTCTTCTACTCGCAACTCTCAAACATTGAGGATCATCTAAATTTTTATAAAATATCTTCGCAATCCAATATCTCAAATCAAGGATCACATGCCCTCATTAATAGTCTAAAACATTTTCCCAAAGGAGGTTCTCATGGATACAAAATTGAAGAGGTAAATTCCTCATTGTTTTTATTTTTGAAGTTCTTTAATTTTTTTATTATATCCACACCTATCATCATTTAAATGGAATGAAAACACCAGTAACATACATATAATGTAATTTTATTATGCTAATACTTCACCACCCCTTTATTCACTCCCTTTTATTCTATAAATGAAAACGTCGTTCGTGAGGTGTTAATTTATTGCCTTCAAGGATGAAAAATTTTCATTTTCCATTAATTCCTTCAATTATGGTCATAAAACCCTTTTTATGGTTAAAAAATAATTATATATATATTAAGGCATATTCAATTTTCAATAATAATTATATACGCATGATATTATATAAAAAAACAAAATAAGTTTGTTATGAGCAAAAACCACCCAAGATAATCCAAACAATTATCACTAACATATTATCCAGTGATTTATCCTCATAACATATAACCACATGATTTATAAGATAGTTTAAACTTATGTAAATTTATTAATAATTTATAAATTCAAAATTTTATTTCTATTTCCATTTTACATGAACATAGATCTGTTATATAAGAGAACCGATCATAAAAACATAGAAAACAAGATTTAATGAAAAACAAAATTGAACAATATAACTCATAAATAAGGCCAGAAATGAACTTATTAAAATTATAATAATTCAACGACATGTTGAAAAAGATTTTGGAATTGTTAATTTATTATTTTAATATATTTATTGAGTACATTAAGATCAAGTGCATAACCATTTTAGATATAAGGTAAGGGATTATAACATACTATCTAATTTTCCATAGGGTTACACTTTATCTCTCTTTACCACAATGTAACACCTATTTACATTTATATAATTCTCAAAGATTATGTTTATAAGTTCTGAACTCATTTTTCTAGATCATATTACCCCTATTTGATGAGGTAATATATGTTTTAAAAAGGTCATACCCTCAAATCTTCTTAATAAGAAAGCTAGATTAGTGGAACATTTTCTATTCAATACCCATTATCATATGTTGTCCATAATATTTTTTAAGATATAATTTTTATATAAAATCAGTCATTTTATCATGAAAACCAATCATGAATCATTTCTACTTTTGTACAAAAAATTATTCTTTTTTTGTTTTAAAGTCTCTTTGATATTTTCCCTAAAAAACAACACTATAGTTACTGATTTATAAAGTTTTCTAAAAACTATATTAAACTTTTTTTACCTAATTTGGACACAATTTATCATTATCTATTTCTATTTTCTTTAATTAATTTCTTTGTAAATTATAAATCAATTTTTCATGGAATCGTTTATGATACACTCATTTGTAATGGCTTACAACCTGGTTACTATACCCATTCTTTTCTAAGGGTAACCCTTATGTTGTGTTTGATTATTTATGTATGATTATTTTTGTGAAAAAAAAATAATATTGAATATGTTATGATGGTTTCTCCCAGATATCTCTCCAATTCATTGGTTAATGTTTTGTCTCATGAGAAGTCATATTGGGACATGGAGTAAACCTGATTCCTTTATGAAACTTTTTGCACCATGTTATATAGTCTTGGAAGTTATCCTTGAGTCATGTTTATGTAATGTAATATGTTTTATCCATAGTCCAATAATTTTATGATTATATTTTCTCATATTATAAATTTTATACTTCCTTATGATTATTAAGGATCCATTCCTTTTATTCCATTATCTTATGTTTTCTTACGCATGTGATATGTTTTATTCCTTTTATTATTTCCTCACTATGTTTTTTAGAAAATAACTTTTGTTCATGTATTCCCTAGGTTATCCTATGTAGATATATGATCTTAATGGATGTCAAGATCTCAATATGTAAATAATTCCCTACATCCTACATGTAAAATGTGTGGGAATAAGTATCTTGGAAACTACATAATGGTAACCAAGAGATGCTTCAAATGTGGAAGAGAAGGGAATATGGATAATAACTACAGATGGGATATGAAAAATCGCCCTATTGTAGAAGAACAAAGGATGGGTTAGATCAATACTATGACTATAGTCTAGTTTTTCTACCACAAGGAATAAGGTCATTATGAAAACCAATTCCATATTCAAAGGGTTGTGGGAAGAAACCATCAAAAACAATCTATAAGGCAGTAAAAAAGGTTATATGATATCAATACAGAAAATGTGGAGCCCCAAAATGGTGTGGTGATAGGTCAAAAACTATTCATTCAATAATAGGGAACAAGAAATTTTATTATGGTTCTAAAAATTCTTTCATATTTTTATGTTTAGTAGAACTATTCAAAAATCACAACAAAATTTTGAAGTTCAGTCATCTGTGAAAACAAAAAAAGGGGAAATTATTGCATCAAAATTTGATAACTCCTCTCTAGATAATGTTTGTGGGTTGGACCTCGAATAAAATCTTATCACAATCAATTTTTTATAGTTGTAAGATATATTTGGAATGGATTGGATATCTTTATACAAATCAAAAATTGACCGTCGGTAAAGGGAGACCATACTTCATTTCCTTAAGCATCCTCCATCCTGTAAATGTGTAAGAAGTAAGATAAATTTTCTCTAGAATCATCATCTCGAGTGTGGATATTTTTTCCTTATGAGAAAGTATATCTTTCTAAAATTATTTAGACAATGGATATAATCATGCTCAAAGACATTCCCATCTTGTGGGATTATACAGATGTACTAACTGGAAATTTTCTTGGTATTCCTCTTGATAAAGAGGTTGAGTTATCAATTGAAACTAGTCTTGAATATCATCTTAAAACAAAGAAACCATATAGAAAAGTGATTGTTGAGCTAGAATAACTAAAGAAGCATTTAGAGGAGAATCTGAATAGGTGTTTTATACACTAGAGTGCTTCCACCTAGGGTGAATCAGTCCTCTTCATCAAGAAAAATGATGGATTAATAAGCCTTTGCATTTATTATCATGATCTAAAAAAAATCATGATAAAGAAAAAGTATCCCTTACCATAGATAGATGACTTATTTGATATGTTATATGGGGATAATTATTTCTTTGTGGTGGAACTCTAGTTGGGATATCACCAATTAAAGGTGAGAAAGGATGATATTCCCAAGTCAGTCTTTCAAACAAGGTACAGACATTGTGAGTATGTAGTGACTCTCTTCAGACTCACTAATGCACCCACAATTTTCATGGATTTAGTGGATAATGACTTTAGGCCTACCTTTAAAAATTTATGGAAGTATTTATTGTTGATATTTTGATACACTCTAAGTGTTATGAGGAACACATGGATCACTTGAATATTGTGCTAATGTGTTTGTGAAGGGAGAGATTTTATGAAAAGTATTGTAAATGTGAGTTCTAAAAGAAGGAAATAACATTCTTGGTGCAAGTTATTACCAGTAACAGAATATCTATTGACCCTTCCATGTCAATGGAAAAACATAGTGGCCCAAGTCAACATCTGTAACAGAGATTTTTAACTTCCTTAGTCTAGATGGGTATTACCAACAATTTGTAAAGAATATCTCACTACTGTTGAACCCAATAACCAAGACGGATTAGAACAGAGTAATGTTTATCTAGACCAGTGAATATAAAGTTTTCTTCAAAGATTTTAATAAGAGGCTCATCAATACACCAATACAAACACTTCTAAAAAGTGGGGCACTCTTTATGGTGTATAAAAATGCATCAAAAAAGGGATTAGGATGTTTACTAAAGAAAATTGATAAATTAGTAGCCTATGTCTCAAAGGAGTTGAAAATTCATGAGAAAAACATTCCCACGCTTGATCTGGAGTTTGTAGTTCTGATCATTACATTGAAAATATGATGGAATTATCTCTACAAGGACAAGTGTGAGATATATACCAATAAAAAGATTCTCAAATATATATTCACATAGAATGATCTTAATATGTACCTGTGAATATAGTTAGATATAATCAAGGATTATGAATTCTCAATCCACTATCATCCTGATTATGAAAATACTGAAGTGGATGCTCTATGTAGGAAGGATCCAAAAACTTTATCAATTATTAGAATTGAGAAGGATCCGATCTTTTTAGAACAGTAAAGGATGAATATTGGAATTGTTATGGAAGGAAAACCATAATTCCTTTCTCCAATGATTACTCGACCATCCCTTATGGAAAAAATATAGCATGTTCAACGAAATGATGTGGAAATACCGAAGAAGGCGGAATCTACGAGTAATGGGAAATATTAATAGTATAAAATTGTTGAGGAATGAGTTTTACGATTTGGAACATTAATATTTAATCTTCAGATCCATAGAAAAAAATGATCTTCTGAATGTTTCACATATCTCGACCTTCTTTATTATCCTAAGGAGAATACAGAAGTATCGAGTTCTATATGAGAATTATTAGTTGGACAATGTAAAATATGAGATCATGGAGTATACATCGATGTTCCTGGTATGTCACCAAGTGATTGTCAGAAGTAAAAAGTCTAAGGGGATGATAAAAACACTATCCATACCAACATGGTAGTGGGAGAACATTACCATGGGATTTTTCACTAGACTTCCAAATACATCCAAAGGAATCAATGCTATAAGGGTGGTTGGGGACCATCTTACAAAGACAGATCACTTTATCACAATTTGAGAGGATTTCTCACTGGATCAACTTGAATGTATATATATTAAATAAGTGGTATGGCTACATAGTGTGCCATTATTGGTAGTACCTGATCAGGATCCAAGATTCACCTTGATGTTTTGGGGAATTATACAACATGCTCTAACCACCGAGATAATCATTAGTATGACCTATCATCCTCAAACTAATGGCCAATATGAGTGGATTATTCATACACTCATAGAAATTATGAGAGAATGTTCTATGGACTTTAAAGAAGGATGATACTAACGTCTTCTTCTATTTGAGTTAACTTTTATCAATAGTTTCCACTTGAGTATCCAAAAGGATAAATGTGAAGCCCTTTATTGAAAAATATGTAGAACACCAACAGGTTGGGATGAAGTCTCTGAACATAACCTACTAGGACCTGAAATTGTTGAAAAAATGGTGTAGAAGGTGAAAACCATTATTGATCATGTTGAAGTTGTGGCCTATCAAGTAGCACTTCCTACAGACATGTCTCAGGTACACAATGTATTCTATTGATTCTTATTAAGGAATTACAAACTTGATCATTCAGGTATACTAAATTCAGAGGTTATTGGAAAATTTTCTCTCATTCGAGGAATTTTTAGTGATGATCTTGGATTGTAGAGATAATGGTCCATGCAATAAGACTACTTTCCTGGTAAAATTACTATAATGGAACCATAAGTATTAAGAGGCAACAAGGGAACCTTATGTTGTTGTGAAGGAGAAGTACCCACACCTATTTTCAACTTAGAATGTAAAACTAAATTTATAGGGAGATATTTTATAAGGGGATAAAATTGCAACAAACCAAAAAAGTAAAGAAACATATACCAATGGAATAGTAACATGACCTTAAGAATTGTAATATAACCCATATGAATAGTAAACCGACAAATAGAATAGTAAAATCACCCATGAAGTTATAAAGAAAATTTAGAAATTATATAAATGAATGTATGATATAATTATATCATACTATAAGTAAATAAATGTTTTACAAATATATAAATAAATAATGGTATTTTTGTAAGTTATAAATATTTAATTAAAATTTTATAATTGATATTATTATTTTTAAAAAATTATTCACATGAAAATTATTCATATATTAATAAATTGTTATCTTATGGTTATTATATATTTTTATGAGACCTTATTTAATTTTACGGAGTGTTACAAAATCTGTTATAATTAAAAAATTTGTATTTTCCATGAAAATGATGACTTTATATTAAAAATTAAAAATCAAATATTTATAAAATTATTTTCATAAAATGGATTCCATTTTTGAATTATAAACATTAAAGAATGATTTGGGAGAATTTTTTGTATTTTTCTAAAATTGTTGAATTTATGGTGAATTGTAAAATACAGTTATTTACAATATATATTTCTTATAAGTTAAATAAAATATTACTTTTGTCATCATTAATATATGAACCACATTATAAAACATACATTAATTATTTTATTATAATTTTTGGATAATTCTAAAACTATTCATAGTCATCATCCAAAATAATATATTCATGAATTAAATAATGGGAAAATATCCCACTCCTTCCCTATAAATACCTCCCTCACCACCTATTCTCCAAAAACCTCTAAAGCTTTGATACAAATATAAATTATGGTCAAATATATTCCCAAAAATCTCCACCAAGTACCGTAGATCTTTGTATCATTAAAATACCAAAACAATTTCCTTAAAGAGGTTCTAAAGGAGGAGAAATTTAAAGATTAATTTTTTATTCATATTATTCTTAAGTTCTTTTATTTTCTTATTATATCCTCATATATATTCTGAAAATGGTATTAAAGATAAATTACCTTACATATACTATAATTTTATTATGATAATTGAATAATCTATCATCATACCCCTTCTCAACTCCCTTTTATTATAGAAATGAATAAGTCGTCCAGGAGGAGGTAATGTATCACGTTCAAGGATGAAAAGTTTTAATTTTCGATTAATGAATTCAAGGATGGTCATAAAACCATTTTTATGGTTAAAAAACCTATTATATATTTATTATTTCATATATCATTTTTATAATCAATATATAAACATAATGTTAAATAATAAAACAAAACAAGTTCATTGAGTGAAAAAACCACCGTAGATAATCTAAACGATTATCACTAAAATTTTATCAAATGATTCATCCACATAATATATAAAAAATAATTTATAATGGAATTTAAGCTTCTAGTTATTCATTAAAAACTTTTTACTTTAATTATGGTTTTCACTTTCAGTTTTACATGAACTTTCATAATCTTATATAAGCAAACCATTCGTGCAAAAAAAAAGAAAATGAGCACTCTCAAATGATGAAACTGAACACTATAACCCATAAAAAAAATCCCCAAATGAACATAATAAAATTATAAAAATTAAATTACATTTTTAAAAGGTTATTTAATTATTAATTAATTAATGAAATTTGATTTTTTAGGACATTAACATCATGTGAAAAACTGTTTTAGACATAAGGTAAGGGATTCTACCCGGACCACCATTTTTTTCCTTCAGGTTAATATTTCTATCTTTTTAACACAATATAATTAGTCATTATTTTTGAAAAATAATTCTAAATTATCTTCATAAGTTCCAAACTCGTGTTTCTAAATCATATCATCCCTATTCTATGGGGTAATACATGTTTTAAAAGGGTTCCCTTCTCAAATCTTTCTAATAAGCAATCCTGATAAAAGGAGATTCCTTGATTTATTACCCATTCTCATGCACTATTCAAAATATGTTTCAATCTATTATTAATTTTATGAAATAACCCAATTTATCCTTAAAAACACATCATGGATCTTTTTTGGTTTTTTGAAAACAATTATTCCTTTTCCTTTTTAAAGACTCATTAATATTTTCCCTCAAAACCATACTAAAGTGGAAAATTTCAAAAGATTCCAAAACACACTTTTTTTTAAAAAAAAAACTTCATTTGGACTCCATTTATCATTATATATGCCTGTTTTATTTATTAATGTCCAAATATGTTCTGAATACATTCTTTATGGGAAATGATTATGATACACCCATCTGTAATGCCTTATGACATAGTTATGATACCCATTGTGTTCCCTAGGTAACCCTTATTATGTGTTTGATTCCTTATTTATGATTCTTAATGTGGAATATATATTCATGAACATGTTACGATGGATGCACCCAGATTGTTGTCTAATTAATTAGGTAATGTTTTGTCTCATGAGATGTCATTTTTGGACAAGGATTAAACCAGATTCCTTTAGAGGACTTTTCCACCATGTTATATAGGCTTGGTGGTTATCCTTGATTCATGTTTATGTCATGTTATATGTTTTCTCCATAGTCCAATAAATCTATGAATATATTTTCTCATATTATAAATTTTATTCTTCCTTATGTTTTTTCATGATCCATAACTTTTATGCCATCGTCTTTCACCTTCTAACCCATGTGTTCTGTTTTATTCCAATGATTATTTCCATAATGGGATTTTTAACACATACTTTTGGTTCTTGTATTACCTATGTTATCCTTTGAAAATATAGGTTCTCAAAGGATTTTAGGATCTAAATATGGAGATTAAATAAAATATTTTTTCATGATGTTTAATTATGTACCAAATCTTCATAAGAAACTAGATTTTGTGTTCCTCAGCTTGAAATTTGAAAGTTAATTATTCTAAAAATCAGGTAATGAAATTTGTAAAAGTATAGGGGTTCTTTACAATCACAATCTTACAAAGACCATGAATGTAAATGGGAGAACAACATGGCCTACCAAAAATAGACTCATATGGTTCCATCTGAATAAAATCTTAAAAATTGTTTTTTGTAGAAACAATAAAACAAGGTTAGGTGATCATTCATTACTCCTCAAAAATCCTAAATTAATTCCCATAGTGTATCCATTAATATATGAATTATCTTCTCCAAATTTTCATTTTTTTGCGGATGTTATGATTTTCTCTATCTCTACATAGTCCCAAATTCTTTCTGAAAGCCCTGCTAAATCTGTGATGTAAATTTTGCACATCCATAAGATTTAACACTCATGTGAACTCCATGAAAACATAAAATATCACAATAATAAAACATTCCAAACTGATCTACTATGTGATTCTCCCTAATTGGTAAGATATGATAAACTTTTTTCCGCGGATCAAAAATAACCCAAATGCCATAATAGCTCATCTGTATCCTGGGAAACCACCTAAAAATCCATCATGATTCCAACTATCATGAATATGAGAATATGAATTTTTTGGAGGGAACCACTATGATTCTGGTGCTTGAGATTTATCCTCCAATTGGTAAGTTAACATGAAACGAATCAAGAGATGTCCCTCTACATCCTTGATCACTATAACTTCCACCTTCATTCATCGTACATAAATTTTACTCTATGATTCCCCACCCACATAGATATATATAAGTCTCTATTAATCTTTTCCATAATAGAATAAGGCTCAAAAACCCTCCCATGTATTAAGATCACAACATCATCATCTAATAACCACCTAGGTTTCGGGTCACCCATTCTTGTTTTTCCCATATCAAAACACACTATGGGTCATATTCATGAGCATCCTTCACCAATCTTACTAAATAAGATATTTCTACTAATGTGTTACATTATATCAAAACCCAATCTTCAAAAGAATTTATCCTCTAGTTATCTAATCATGTCATCATGTGTCATTTTTTCTCCTACGTTCATTCACTAAGCTCCCATGTTACATGTGTTTTAAGGTACAAATAATTTGCAAGGAAATTATTTTTTTATATTGTATATACCATCCTAATGTTGAATATATGATTGTACTCTACCCCTCCACAAATTTTTAAAATACCCATCTCAATTTGATAAGATAGAAAGGAGGATCTTTTGGCCCATGTATATAATAAAACTCAATCCAATATGATAGTGCAGTGAAAACTTCAAAGAGTGGATTATAGCTGTGATCTCTAAGTCAATTCTAGGTTAGTTCTTATCATAGGGATAGAGATAATATGACTAATACGAAAACACTCACTTTCTCTACATCAATAACACCCAAAAACTAACACTTCATGGGTCACAATATACAAAATATCTAATTCTTGTCTTAAGAAGAATCAACATTGAAGATACAGTCAACCTCCTCACAAATTCAGGAAAATATTCCTCACATTGGTTTGACTATCATAATTTCATCCCTTTCGTTGTTAGTGTACTCATCGGTGTTGATAAATGGGATAAGTCTTGTAAAAAACACTGATACTACCCTGATAAACCCAAAAATATCTTAATTTCATACACATTCAAGGTAAGTGTTTAGGATATCATTGCCTCTAATTTCTTCTAGAGAATTCATATTTCAGTCTTAGAAACCACATACCAGAAGCATTGAACATCCAAAATCCAAAAGTAAAATTTCAAAAAAATTTCATAGGGTTGATGTTCTTGAAGTTTACTTAAGACTATATCGAGATGCATATCATGTTACTCTGGATTCGATGTGTAAATTAGGATATCATAGGTGAACAACATTATAAACGAGTCATGTTAGGGTAGGAATATCCTTTTCATGAGATCCATGAACACTAAAAACACATTATACATCCCAAAAAATTATATTGGTGTATATCATTCCATGTATTATGTTGGGCCAATGAATAAAATCCCAAACTACACATCAAACTGTAACTCCCATTGTTTGATGTGGAATTTTTGCAATGTATAATTACTATTGAAGTATACGATATGGAATTTCTGTAGTGTAAAATAACTATAGAGACACATGATATGACACTTAAGTAGTTTGGAATTCAATAGAGCACTATATAATCAAGATACTTTTGAAACTAATAGGTTGTTATAGCTTTGCAGACTTATAGCCACCAATTACTAGAGAATAATGTACATAATGTGTGGTTTGAGGTAGAGATATATTTTCTTCATGATGATTTAATCTGATCGTGGTTCCCAATGTTTATGAAAAACTAAATATCAATATGTAATTATGATTATGAACATTATAATAATTCTTCCTCTCCATGGATGCATGGATCATTTCTTAAACCATGAAAATATATGTGTCTTTCTATCTATATAATATTATTTTTTTCCCTTTGAATCTTCTTCTATAAATCATTATTGATTTTTTTGTCCATATTTTTTCAAAAAAAAAGAAGGAATCAACATGTACCTGTATAGAGTATATGGCTACAATCCACCTTCTTGGAAAACAATAAAGGCTCACCCCATAGTGTTGTACGTGGACTAATAAAACCCTTCTGTTCTAAGTTGTCGAGATTTAATTTATTGATTCTTATAATTGGATGATTCCATATGATATGGGGCTGTCTAAATGGTATATGTACTTGGAATTAGTTTTTTCTCAAACTAAAATCCTCTGTCAAAGGGAGACTTCTGATGTTATTTGAGAAGAATTCCCAATACATATACAAATATATATGAAAATATATTGGAATAACATTGATCTTTCTGGAAGATCCAAATCTAAAAAATATAACATAACCATACCAACATAGATTATGTTTGGACCCACTCAATCTAATCCCAAATCTATCTCAATGTTCATTATGAACTTCTCCTGCATGGGTAATCTAAATTGCACCCATATTCGATAACAATAAATTTTGTCTCTAAAAAATTTCAGTAATTCAATTACAATGATCCCATATTGTATAGTTATATACATAATCATGAATTACCACATATTATCATAACTAAAAACAAAAATATTTCACATTGGGTATCATTAAATATGGTCCACTCTCATTTACAATGGTGTATCAAATGTAAGTAACTCGAAGGATAAATTGGGTGTTATATTATGTAAATGGATTTTTATCATTAATAATGGAATGAGAAATAATGGTAAAAAAGAGGTAAACAATTTTTATGTGATTGATATCATTCCTAAAAATATATATAGTCTTTCATACCCATTTGTTTTTCCCTGGTATACATCATACACATAGCTTAAATCATCTCCACAACCCTCACCTTGAGGTACATGACTCGACTAAGTCATCCTTATCTAATCCTACTCTTTGGGACCCATACCATATCCATTGGTGTAAGTAAACATGTCTTATATTCCCAAGAGGAAACATGACCTCATTATTATTTATAATAACTACACGATATTCCACATCTTTCCACACTAAAGGAAATTTCTATGTGGTTCGATAGATAACTTTTGATAATGTTTATCCTTTGAATAGTTTAATAATTGTGTAACTCTTCCTGAGGGGGATTAATAATTCATACCATGATCAAATTTCATACCCCTACCATGTGGCACATACATGTTCTTACTTTTCTTGATACTATAATAAACACTCACCACAGAAGTATGAGCTCTACTCACCTATGTACTGAAGGGTGGAAGAATTCCACATACTCAATGCTCCTCCAAGCCCTTCTCTATAATCAAGGCCTCAATTAGAACATATAGTCATTTAATTAGGTCAAAAAATTCTAAATAACCATATGATATTAAGATATTAAATAATCTAAATCTTCTAGGAAATTTGTTCCTCCTTTCTGGACAATAGATGAGAAAAAAGACTTGTTTTAGGAAATGAGAAGATTATGATAACAAAAAAATGGATCCATATGGAAGATCCTTTAATTATTGGAAATAATCCAACATTGTCATATTAGGAAAGAGTTACCAGAAAATAGGTGTATGATGGCCTCCTAAGAAAGATCATTTTATTTAGCTCTTGATCCCTTGATATCCCACAATTTCAGGATGCATCATTGGAGCAAAAACATCACCATATTTAACCTTCTTCCCCTCAGCGTCTTGACCAAGTAAAATATGACTCAATTCTGTCCAACCATTTGTTGGAAACCTATGGTTACTTAGTGCCATGAATGGAAGGAAGATGTTGGAGTAAGAAGTCCTAGATGCAGATAACCTTGCTCTTATGTACTCCTCTTCCAGTGGAAGCGATGATATTAATTTTAATGCAAACATTTTGAGCTTTCGATGATGAATTTAAATGGGGTATTATTATTATTTTTATGTAATTATATATTTTATTAAAATGTGGAAAAATGGATTATAATAATTAATATGTATGAAAAGGAATTAAAATATTATATTTGATGATTTTTTGGGTTTATGATTTTGGGTTTCATTTTTCTGTGTGATTAAATATTGTTCTCGTAAAAAATTTCCAATCCTTATAAAACCCTCCTACTTCTAGGTATGACCATTAACTCCTACCATTGATCATGACCATCATCTTCTTCGTAAGAAGTGCTAAAATTCATGGAATATTGATCGTACCACGATTCACTGTTTTATTCCACCCTTACACCGCAGGTTTAAACTAGTTTTGTAATGAATATTCCAAATATAATAATAAATTTCACTTCATGATTGAATAAATCAATTAATTTTAGTCAATATTACAATGGGAAATGTTACTTGTTTTTATGTAGGTGGAGGTGATTTGGAGGGCCTTTAATGAAGTGGAAGAAAAATGGGCCAAAATTGCATGGATCCATGGACATCTGTCCACTTTTTTGAATAGTACACAACATCCGTGCATCCAAATGGGCTGAAATTTTTTGGGCCTATCCAAAAATCAATAGGCTACATTTCCTAATAAGGAACCCAATCCTGATTCGGCTTTTATAGGGGCCCTTCCGAACTGATCTTTCCAAGACACCGAATTTGGACCAAGTCAAATGTGGTGTTCTGTATTTTATCAATATCTTGAGCTGTATTTTTTCAAACGGTTCCAAACATTCTGTGGAGACAGTCAAGAGGTAGGGATACAACTTTTCTATTTTCTCTAAAGTGATATAAGACTTTCTGAATAACTAAACACATCGTGCAAGTGGATTGATGAAATCTGTGTGCCCCAAACCACCTCCCACATTTCCTATAAAAGGGAACCTTGGGCTCCTCATTTGGAATTTCGGCCAAGAGGCAAGGTGCTGCAATTTTGGAGTCCCCATAAAGTCTTCTAAACATCCATAGAGGTTTTGGATGCTATGTGAGGTGCTACTTCAACATCTTCTTCTTCTTCCCCTCCCACGAGTTTCTAAACCCCTTGTGATCACCCGGGGAGAAATGTGATGTAATCCCGATCTTAAAAGTTGTATCAATTTGAATGATCTTTTTAATTCCAGGTTGTATGTTGTTTTTAATCATCCTTTATTCTTATTTTATTGAGTTATGTACTGGTATTTCATGCTCAACTCATATGATCATGTTTGGAGGTACCCATTCATGTGATGTTTCACACACCGTTCACGACTTTCTTCTCCCCCTTTCAATTGCGGTGCTTGTGTGATTCATATTGGTCAATAGAACTCGCACAATATCTTTCAAGGCCTTGTAAATTTATTTCACGGTATCATAATGAAATATCATGCAAAACTGGAGAGAACATCGAATTCTTCATGTGTTTCCTTGGTGAGTTTCGGTTATGATGTCGACACAAATCATCCAATCATCGGGGTGTCCGGTGAATCGTTATGTGTTTTCGAATGAACCCTAGGAGGTATCCTAGTACAAACCTAGTAACATTCTGGTTCTAGGTGTTACAAACCAGGGATTAAAATATCATAACCCTATCCCTTGAAGCGATGAAGGATGAGCATCACGAGACTTCCCCCGATTGATCACGTTTAATCAATCTTGTTCATATCTATTTTGTTTTATCACTTTCATTTTCTATTTTCATCATTAATTATAAAACCCAAAAGTTTTACAAAACCTAATTCACCTTATACTCTCATAATCAAAACCCTTTTTTTTAAATTAGTGATCTAAGGCTCCATTGAGAGACGACCTAGGGTTGCTGCTATACTGCAGAAATTTTAGTCAAAATTAAACAACTAATTTGATGCGCTCGACAACACGATCAAATTTTGGTGCCGTTTCTGGGGATACAATATCATTTTGTTTCTTTATTTACTTTTATTAGGTTATTCTACTTCTTTATTAGTACTCCTCTAAATACCCCACCCCAATTTTCTTGTTTTTGTTTTGGGTTTTGTCTTTATTTTTTGTTGTTTTTGGTGTGTTCTTTCTCTCTCTCTCTCCCCCTATCTTTCTCTCTTCTTCTCCATCTCCCTCTCTAATTATATAGTATAACATTCTATTATTATTTCACCATTCTTAAGTTTTTTTATCCATCTAAAAAAATACAACAAAAAAATCAATCAATCAAACTTGACGTCATTGTTGCATGACAAGATCCGGTAAAGAAACACTACTTGAATTTGACCCTGAAATTGAAAAGCCACTTCACACACAAATCAAGACATTTAGAGAAGGTCAATCAAGTAACATTTAGGAACACCTTGTGAAACCTCAAGTGTTTCTAAACCAACCCAAAATTGAACCCAATCAAACCCAAGAAAACATTGCTTTAAATAATCAAACTTTAAAAGAACTTACTACCCCTGATGTGGAGTACCAACCTGAGTACATCCAATATCCCGAGGAAGCATCCAACTTTGAGATTAGATCAGGTCTCATCCACCTTCTTCCAAAATTCCATGGTCTTCCCGGTGAGGACCCTCACAATCATCTAAAAGAGTTTCACATAGTGTGCTCCACCATGAAACCCAAAAATGTGTCTAAGGACCTCATTATGTTTAGGGCCTTCCCTTTCTCCTTTGATGGTGTAGCCAAAGATTGGCTATACTATTTGCCTTCCAAAATTGGGGGCTGGAATGACCGAAATAGGCTTTTTCTAGAGAAGTTCTTCCCTGCCTCCCGAACTACTTCAATTAGGAAAGAAATATGTGGAATTAGGCAATCACAAGGAGAGACCCTTCATGAATACTGGGAGAGATTCAAAAGAATTTTCTCAAGCTGCCCCCACCACCAGATTAGTGAAAAACATTTAATTCAATACTTCTATGATGGACTTATCCCCATGGATCGTGGAATGATTGATGCTACAGCTGGTGGTGCCCTAGTTGACAAAACCCTTTCTGCCACTTGTGACTTAACTGCCAACATGGCTCAAAATGCACAACAATTTGGTACACGAGCTATTGCACCAACTCGAGGAGTTCATGAGGTAATTCATTCATCCCTAGAACAAAAGGTAGATACTAAACTTTATGAGATGCATACCCTTCTAAGGCAATTAGCTCAAGCACAAGGTAAGTCACACTCTACTTCTATTCCATTGCATTGTGGTATTTGTTATGATAACACTCATTTTTCTGACAAGTGCCCACAACTTCAAGATTTATCTGAGTCCTGTGCAGCTGTGTTCCCAGGGTGTCTATTCCAACAAGCGCCTCCCTTGAAGCAAGAACAATTCATGCCAAATCCTAATCCATGGTGGCAAGCACAACCCCAATACTGACAAGGAGGAAACTCAAGCTACCCAAAGAAGAATTGGTATCAACAAGGCCAAGGAATGAAACCTTCGTATCCTTCAACTTCTCAAAACAATCATCCTCCTCCTCCTCCCAAATCTGAACCAAGCCTCACGGAAATAGTGAAACAAATGGCAACCCAGAACCTTTAGTTCCAACAGACCACACAATCATCTATTCAAGACCTGCGAACCCAAGTGGGGAAATTGGAAAACCCCATCAGTGAGCTTAAGATTCAAGGTTCTGGACAACTACCATCCCCACCCATTGCCAATCCAAAGGAAAAAAGTGATGTATGTGTAGTTACACTTCTTAGTGGTAAAGAAGTTTCTCCTTCTACTAATTCTACATAGCAGGTATGTTCCCCTCATGAAAACTCTCTTTCCCAACCCTCAAAAACTTCATGTAAAGAAAAACAAGACAAAAATGGTAATCGAATAGTCATTAATGATTCAAATGAACAATCCATTACTCTTCCTTTCCCTCAAAGACTCTCTAAATCTAAAAAAAACTTTGATAATGAGACTGACAATGAAATAATGGATACATTTAAAAAATTTCATGTTAATATTCCATTGTTGGTTGCAGTCAAGAAAATTCCCCGTTATGCCAAATTTCTTAAAGGGATTTGCACCCATCAACGAAGGCTGAAGGGGAATGAGAGATTTAACCTGGGAAGGAATTTCTCGGCCTTGATTTAACCAGCAATGCCAACCAAATGCAAGGATCCCGGCACATTCACCATACCTTGTACCATAGGGGAGACCTTCTTTTCTAATGATATTCTAGATTTAGGTGCTTCCATTAATGTAATTCCTCACTCCGTGTATACTTCTTTACAGGTTGGAGAGCTTCAACCAACAGGAATTGTTGTGCAACTTTCCAACCAACGTACAACACATCCAAAAGGAGTGATTGAGGATGTCCTTGTTAGAGTGAAGAATCTAATCTTCCCCGCTTATTTCTACATTCTTGAGATGGAAGATACCTGAACCCAAGGACATGCCCCTCTTATACTTGGGAGGCCATTACTAAAAATAGCGAAGACGATCATCAAAGTTCACAATGGTACGTTGTCCATGGAATTCGGAGGAGAAAAGGTATGTTTTAACATCCTTGAGGCTATGAAACACCCCATTGAAGAGCACTCCACTCTTCCTGTCTATTCGATGGAAGTGCTCTCAAACGATGCACACACACACAATTCTCTCCTCAACCAAAAATCTGATTATTTTTTGTTTTCTTCACCCATGGATGATTTGAGTTTTGGTTCTTCTTTTGAATGTTGTGTGGGTTCAGAAAAATGTAATTTTTTTGATTTAATTGATGAGTGTGTTTATTCTGAGGTACTAATGACTATCGATGATTATGAAAATCTCATTTCAATAGATTCTCTTTCCTTTGAGAATAAACATGAGCAGATAGATAGTTTCATGGACCTCAATCCCCCTAAATCCCCTCCCTCAATCCAGAAAAAACTGGTGTTTGAACTTAAACAACTTCCTTCTAATTTAAAATATGCATATCTTGAGGGTATTGACCAATTGCCCGTCATTATTGCCAATAACCTCTCTCCACAATAGGAATTGAAAGTGATCAAACTTTTGAGAGAGTGTAAAAAGTCAATAGGATGGACATTGGTTGATATTCCTGGGATTAGCCCATCTATTTGTATGCACCATATACTTTTGAATGATGAGGCTAAACCCGTAAGACAATCTCAACGCCGGTTGAATCCCACTCTCCTTGAAGTGGTAAAATTGGAAGTCAGTAAATTACTTGCTGTTGAGATCATTTATCCTATATCTGATAGTAAATGGGTTAGCCCAGTGCAAATTGTGCCTAAAAAATAGGAATAACAATTATGTCAAATGAAAGGAAAGAATTGGTTCCAACACGTGTGCAAACAATTGGCGAGTCTGTATTGACTACCGTCGACTGAATCAAGCCACGTGGAAGGACCGCTTTCCTTTACCTTTCATTGACCAAATGTTAGAACGATTGGCTGGTAAGTCCCGTTATTGTTTCCTTGATGGCTATTCGGGTTATTTCTATATCCATATATCCCCTAAGGATGAACAAAAGACAACATTTACTTGTCCATTTGGAACATTTTCATACAGAAGGATGCCATTCAGTCTATGTAATGCTCATGGTACTTTTCAGCGATGTATGTTGAGTATTTTTTCTGAGTACCTTGAGAGTTGTATGGAAGTATTGATGGATGATTTCACAGTTTATGGTTCTTCTTTTGATGATTGTTTGAAAAACCTAGGTTCTGTCCTCTGCCGCTGCATTGAAAAAGATCTTGTTTTAAATTATGAAAAATGTCATTTCATGGTTGAGCGGGGGCTAGTTCATGGGAACATCATTTCACATAAGGTAATTCAGGTTGACAAATCTAAAATTGAATTTATTTCGTCCCTTCGATTTCCAAAATGTGTTCGTGAGATGCGGTCTTTCTTGGGTCATGCTGGTTTTTACCGCCGATTCATTAAAAACATTAGTAAGATTGCACTTCCCTTATCTTGGTTATTACAAAAGGATTCTGAGTTTGTGTATGATAAAAATTGTGAGGATTCATTCAATTCACTAAAAAAGAGTCTCACATCACCTCCCATAATCCAACCACCTAGGTGGGATCTCCCCTTCGAGCTTATGTGTGATGCCTCTAACTTTACAGTTGGGGCAGTTTTATGACAAAGGGTTGAAAAATCTCCTCATGTCATTACGTATGCCTCACGTACCCTTGACCCTGCCCAGATAAACTACACAACCACAGAAAAATAACTCCTTTCTATTTTGTTTGCCATTGAGAAATTTCATTCATTTCTTCTTGGGTCAAAAGTGATTGTGTTTTCTGATTAGGCTGCCCTTCGTTTCCTCCTAAAGAAACCTGAAGCCAAGCCCCGCCTCATTCGGTGGATGCTCCTCCTCCAAGAGTTTGACCTTGAGATTATAGATAAGATAGGGGTGGAGAATGTTGTAGCTGACCGCATTAGTAGGATTTCCCCACCATTGGACCATCACGTTGACTCACCCCTACCCATTGGAGAATTCTTCCCTCATGAGAGGCTTTGTGATGTTGTGGACCTTACCCCCTGGTATGCGGAGATTGTGAATTTTCTAGCAACATCTAGGGTCCCCCCCTAATTTTAGCACTTCACAATTTCAGATACTTAAACATGATTCTCGATGGTACATTTGGGATGACCCATACTTGTGGAGAATTTGTAGTGACCAAGTTGTTCATAGGTGTGTCCCTGACCTTGAGTTCACCTCTGTTTTAACCTTCTGCCACACCTTGGAATGTGGGGGCCACTTCGGCTCTCAGCGTACAGCTCAGAAGGTCCTTGACTCAGGATTATATTGGAAAACATTGTATAGAGATTCCCATAGGTTTTGTAAATCATTTACTCGATGTCAATTCACTGGGAATATCTCTAAGAGGAATGAAATGCCCCAACAGCCCATGTTATACTGTGAAATCTTCGATGCATGGGGCATTGAATTCATGGGGCCTTTTCCAAATTCATTTGTCTTTGTGTACATCTAATTGTCTGTTGACTATGTATCTAAATGGGTGGAAGCAAAGGCCACCAGGACCGATGACTCTCGAGTGGTTGTTGATTTTGTGAGGTCCCAGATTTTTAGTAGGTTTGGCCTACCAAGATTCATCATTAGTGACCCGGGTTCACATTTTTGCAATCATAACATGAAAAACTTTCTTCGTAAGTACGGGGTTGTTCATCAAGTCTCCACTTCATTTCATCCCCAAACTAATGGACAAGCAGAAATTTCAAATCAGGAAGTTAAGCGAATCTTGGAGAAAACGGTACAACCCAATAGGAAAGATTTGAGTTTGCGCTTGGATGATGCACTTTGGGCGTACCATACTACTTTTAAAACACCGATCAGAATGTCACCATATAGGATTGTGTTTGGAAAATCTTGTCACCTACCGGTGGAGGTAGAACACCGTGCATATTGGGCTGTTAAACAATGTAATATGAACCTTTCAGATGTAGGTGAGGAAAGAAAGATGCAGATTCAAGAGTTGGATGATATTCGACGTGATGCATATGACAACTCCTGAATCGATAAACAGAAGAAAAAGGCTATTCATGATAGCATGATTCACCAGCGGAATTTCCATATTGGTGAGAAGGTCCTCATGTACAATTCCAGGCTTAAGGTCCACCCAGGTAAGCTTCGTTCCTGATGGCTCGGTCCTTATACTGTTACTAATGTTTACCCTTTTGGTGCAATACAGGTTTTGCATGAGCAGAGTGGACGAAGTCTTATCGTCAATGGGGAGCGACTTAAACACTTCTATGAAGATTTTCCAAAGAATCCGGTGGAGGAAATCCACCTTCTCAATGCATCATACCAATAAAACACACCAGGTTTTATCCTTCTAACATTTTTAATTATTTCAGTGAGGACACTTCACATTCTAGGTTTGGGGGGGGGGTGGATACATTCCTGGGTTAGTTAGGATTTTTCATCATTTTCAACTTTTTTTTTCTCCTTTTGGCCATCTTTATGGTATTTTTATTTTTCCCCATCAACAATTTTAAAATTCCATGATGTAGAGACCATAAAGTGGGGAAAGTAAAAATACCATAACGAAGGCTAAAAAGAGTTTCTGTATGAGTTTACCATCAAGGAGTGATTTTTAGTGAATTGGTTTTCTGTCAATGATATAAATGGTTGTATCTATGTGAAACCTTTGAGATAATTTATGCCCTTTGTGTGAGCCGTTTTTTAGAAAACTATGTCACTAATATCTCCAAAAAAAATTCACCAAACCACAAAGTGTTATTATTTCTTACTTAATATAAGGTAAATATATGTTGGGTTAATATTTTTCAGCTCTAAATGATATTTCCATACGTTAGTTCCTTATATGATCTGTTTCATTACTGTACCAGATTGTCCTATGCGTGTGTACCTAATATCCGACTATTATACGCCCTCAAAAAAAAATTGTTGTGTCTTGGGCAGGTCAAAATCCACTCCTCCTCAAACATTGATCTTGTTATAACTATTTCAATTATTGTCATGAGGAGGTCAAACAAGGGTTGAGAGATGACTGTGAGATTTGTTCCAATTGCAACTTCAAAAAAAAAAATAAATGAGGGGAGTGATGAAGTGTGCAACATATGAGGATATGTAGGTTAGGAGCTTATGGTTTGACTTCTGGGAATGCTGAAATGAGTGGGTCTTGAAATATGATTGCAAAGGATGTAGGACAGGTTCGGTGACAAAATCATTTAAGATGAAAAATGATAAAATAACATATATTTATTGGATAACAAGTGGAAAGAATAGCATGGAATGGTTTTCACACACACACATGGAGATTTAGTGTCACAGTTTACTTCTGAATTCCTTTCTCAATTGCGTATCATGAATCTTTTTGAATTTTTCTATGATATGATTTATGAGACATATTTTTCTATTTTCACTAGGAAGAACTCCTTGGTTTGGTTTGTGCATTGATCACATTACTTTAAATAAAATTTCCTAAAATGATAAATATTCAGGATATTGGATATATATATATATATATATATATATATATATATATATATATGAATCATCTTATTTGGATATGTTATTTTTCCCAGGAGTGCAAATGTTTAGGTGTGGGGGTGTGATCGTACCACGATTCACTGTTTTATTCCACCCTTACACCGTAGGTTTAAACTAGTTTTGTAATGAATATTCCAAATATAATAATAAATTGCACTTAATGTTTGAATAAATCAATTAATGTTAATCAATATTACAATGGGCAATGTTACTTGTTTTTATGTAGGTGGAGGTGATTTGGAGAGCCTTTGATGAAGTGGAAGAAAAACGGGCCAAAATTGCATGGATCCATGGACATCTATCCACTGTATTGAATAGTACACAAAATACGTGCATCCAAATGGGTTGAAATTTTGTGGACCTGTCAAAAATTCAATAGGCTACATTTCATAAGAAAAAACCCCATCCTGATTCAGAATTTATGGGGTCCATCCGAACTGATCTGTCCAAGCCACCGAATTTGGACCAAGTCAAATGCGGTGTTCTGTATTTCATCAATAACTTGAGCTGTATTTGTCCAAATGGTGTCAAACTTTCGGTGGAGACATTAAATAGGTAGGGATACAACTTTTATATTTTTTTGAAAGAGAGATAAGACTTTCTGAAGACCAAAACGCATTGTGAAAGTGGATTGATGAAATCTGTGTGCCCAAAACCACCTCCCACATTTCCTATAAAAGGGCACATTGGGCTCCTCATTTGGAAGTTAGGCCAAGAGGCAAGGTGCTACCATTTTGGAGTCCCAAAGGAGTCTTCTCAACATCCCTATAGTTTCTGGAGGCTATGAGAGGTTCTACTTCAACATCTTCTTCTTCTTCCCCTCCCATGGGTTTCTAAACCCCTTGTGATCACCCGGGGTGGAATGTGATGTAATCCCGAGCTTCAAAGTTGTATTAATTTGAATGATCTTTTTAATTCCAAGTTGTATGTTGTTTTTCATCAACCTATTTTCTTATTTTATTGAGTTATGTTTTGGTATGTCATTCTCAACTCATATGATCATGTTTGGGGGTACCCATTCATGTGATGTTTCACACACCATTCACCACTTTCTTTTCCCCCTTTCAATTGCGGTGCTTGTGTGATTCATCATGGTCAATAGAACTCACACAAGCTCTATCAAGGCCATGTAAATTTATTTCATGGTATCACAATGAAATAACATGCAAACCTGGAGAGCACATCGAATTCTTCATGTGTTGCCTTGGTGAGTTTCGGTTATGACGTCGAACACAAATCACCCAATCCTCGGGGTGTCCGGTGAATCGTTATGTGTTTTCGACTGAACCCTAGGAGGTATCATAGTACAAACTAAATAACATTCTAGTTCTAGGTGTTACAAACCAGGGATTAAAAGATCATAACCCTATCCCTTGAAGCGATGAAGGATGAGCATCACGAGACTTCCCCGGGTTGATCACGTTTAATCAATCTTGTTCATTTCTATTTTGTTTTATCGCTTTCATTTTCTATTTTCATCATTAATTATAAAACCCCAAAGTTTTAAAAAACATAATTCACCTTATAATCTCATAATCAAAACCCTATTTTTAAATTAATGATCTAAGGCTCCGTCGAGAGACGACTTAGGGTTGCTGCTATACTGTAGAAATTCTAGTCAAAATTAAACAACTAATTTGACGTGCTCGACAATGCGATCAAATATTCTATCATCGATTCCTCTAATTCCATCCCATCTTAATACTATTAACTACCACTAGGTCCCACCATATTCCACATATTACAGTCCCTACCACCATCTACATTCTATAGTTTTATTTTACCACTGACTCCTACTATCATATTATTTGTCTATCATATACTAAAAAATTCCATACACCATGGTGTTCTACTATTGTTTGTTGTTTATACCACTACTAATAGTATGCCATAATTTTCATCCTACCTTACTACCACTACATGTTCTACCACAAATGTTACCTCCTACCACCACGTACTACTATTTCTTTCCCCTATCGAACGTCACAATTGATGATGCCACCACAAAATACCACATTTTATATGATTCAATAAAAGAAATGTAGCCCAAAATTCCAACCACTACTAAATAAGGTCAAAATGTGGATCGAATGAGGCTGAGAACCTAAATTCACTTGAAGGATGAAAATTTATGGAAAATTAGAATTTTTAGTTGAGTCATATGGAAGATTGAGAATATTTTCTTCTCAATACATGAAGATAATCATTATTTTTTAACCTAAATGATGAATCATAGAATGCCTTGAAGTTATTATGAATAAGTAAAAATATGAACATCACCCAAGGAGTGATTAGTTTTCATGATGTCCTTGTATGAAGTTAAACACCACATGAATAATTTTATTGAAGCCATGTATCTAAGACAATCCCAAATTAGTTATGGGATACTTTTTGAGTTTTGGAATTATTCTAGTGACGAATAATTTCTGTAACTCTAATTATGGTACACATGCAAAAGTCATGTGCATGGATTTCACATGGAAATTTAGATTTTTAAAGAATATAACACCTAGTTTTATAAAGGATTGAGATTATGAGTTGTGAGGATTTTATAATCTCTTGATGACTCCATAACTCAAATAGTGAAACATAAATCAACTCAATATAATGAAATTTTTGTAAATTTAATGTAGAACACTTTGTTCTATGTTATTGAATCTAGAGAAATGAATTTTTTCTAAATATTAGGTTGAAATACTATGCCAAGGGTATAGAAAAACACATAGTTGGGAGGATCATTGAAGACTCAGCCTACGTCTCTTGATTGATAATTTTTTTGTTCTACTTTAATTTGTTTTAATATAAATTTTACTCCTCCAAACCTTGATTTAACTATAATAGAGGGATATAAATCTCAAGTCATTGAGGAACGGATGGTAAACCACATTTGATGCTTGGGTATTTATGATTTCAATGAAATCATTATTTCAATTTCACTATTAATTGGTTCCAATATTTTATAGTATATTTAATATTGGAGTAGATAGTTTTTATGTTAATTTTTCATATTATGTGTTTCCTTGATCAAGGACCCATTATATCCATCTTATTGGCCCTACATAATCTCTATATAATTATTTTAAGCTAACTAATTAAGGTTTAAATGGTTTATGATATATGATGAATTTATAGTGGTTATTATTTGTTTACACATGAATCAAAATGAAAAACTACATATTTCTTAATAGATTTGAGCATGATTCATTACATATTTCATACATTGGAATGAGGTTAGATCAAAGAAAATATTTTTTTATACTATTGTAATAATAATCAATCAATCAATGGTGAATAGGAGAAGTAATTATGGATCCATTAATTTAACAATTAATGAGGAAAATGGATTTATTTTTTTATACCATGAAAACATCACAATTAGAAATCCATATTTAACATCATCACTCATCCCTAAATTATGATTTTCATGTTTTTGTTCAATGTTAGATAGTAATAAAAATAAAATATAATTATGTTATTTTTATCCCTTGATTACAAGATTAGAGAACAACTTTTTTGAGTTGAGTTAGGTTAATACTACTAAATACTTTAGGAATATAATTTATCTTTTGTTATGACCAACGATAGGAGTGCATCAAAACATGGTGTCTTGATCGGGGAAACAATGAAATGTAATGAATGAATAACATGAACCTTTCTTAGTATCCATTATATTATACCCACAATTATTCCTTTCGATGCACATCATCCCTTTAACTAAATAATTTTCGATTTATCCCTTATCCATGAGACCACCATTTTCATTTTTTTCTAGAGGGGTAAACAATGTAATTCAATAAATTAATGACATAAAACTTTCCTAGTATCCATAAGTTTCTATGTACACCTATCATCAGGTGTTGGAAAAAAGAAATTATTTTCCTAATAAATCTAGTAGTAGTTGTAGTAGCAACCTAAGTTACTTTCATGTATTGGTTCTCTAATCTAGTTCCAATATAAAAGAATAGTCATTTATATGTTTTAAAAATGTACCTTAATCGAAATTGGAAATTTTTGACTACTAGAGTGATATTAAAAGACCAAGTCTTTTATCAATGTTCCTAAATGCTCTAAAATGGGTAATACTATAGTATGATGCAACAACACACTACTGCACCAATGTAGTGTGATGTAACAACACACCACATCACCAAAAAAAACCAAAAATATGAAAAATAAAGTATGAATTCAAAATTTGAATTAAATAAATTTCAAAAGACAAATAAAATAAAAAACACAATATTATAGACATTTCAAACACAGTTTTTAGTGTTAAATATGTACAAATTATTATAAACATTAAATCACAGACGTCTTCATTTTTATTTTTATCCAACACCATACCCAAAAAATAAACCAATATAAGTAAATAATTATTATGTTAGTAATTATATAAATGAATAAATTAATAGAAACTTTTAATTTTAAACTAAACTATGACCCATACTAGGAATATTGTGTATCAAATTGAGTTTCATTTTATTTTTTCACATCACACAATTTCTTGTTCATCTTCATGTATTATATATATGGAAATAAATTAAATAATTATATGATAAAAATGATATGTAAATTAAATATGTAATAGAAGATAGAATTGTCAGAACAATACAGCCTTGTTTTCTTGGTTTTGGCAATGTGATTTGCATTTTATACTAAAATGACACTTCTATATTCAAAATACACACTTAGAGTCTTGTTTGCCACTCCATTAGTTGGATTGAGGTGTTTCTAACTCATAGTCGTCTTAAATGACTTATAAATCATTTTCCAAAATTGTGAATGTAATCTCATTCTGTTTCACTGATTTTCAGTACATCACTTGTTTTTACCCAAATGTCATTTTGAACGGTAAAAACACACTTTAACTAATACTGGTCATATAATGTATTTATTTTTTTTGATAATTATTCATACACATCAGAAAATAATTATGGATCAATTTCCTAAATTATAAAGAAAATCCTAGTGCATTTTCTGAATTTTTATTGAGTGAAACCTTTTTAACTGAAATATCAATTTTAAACTGATAACAGACACATTTAGACATACTAGGAACATCATGTATCATATTGAGGTATGACCAATTCTTGCACATTTAAAATGGCTTATGGATCATTTCCCTAAAATCCCAAAACAATCTAAATTTGTTTTCTTGGTTTTGAGTATGTTAGTTTTCCTTTTATCTAAAATTGATGTCAATTTTAAATAAAAATACAAACTTAGAGTCAAAACAGTCACACCTCACTCAGAATTAAATTTTGGATGATTATTTCACATAAAAAATGACCTAGATACTGTTTCGCTAAAAATAAAAACAATCTAAATGTGGCCTATTTGTTTTGAGTATGTCAGTAATACTTCTTTCTAAAATTGATGTTATTTTTAAATATATGAAGTTGGAGTAATATCAGTCACACCAATATTCAAAATGAAGAACTGATGATTCATAAATGAAAAAATGGCTACTGTACTATTTCCATAAAATATAAAAATAATTAGAACAAATTTTCTCGGTTTTGTGTAGGTCAGTTGTCCTTTTTTTAATTTTTTTTCAATTTTAAATAAAAAGTCGCACATGGAGTTATTCTAGTAACACTATGCATCAGATTGAGGTTATGATTATTCCAACACATCCAAAATAGATTACGGATAATTTTCCAAAAAAATCAAAATAATCTTATGTGTTTTTTTGATTTTGTCAATTTTCTTTTTTACTAAAATGTCATTTTAAATTGGAAACATGATCCTTGAGGCATAATGATCACATCATATATCAGTTTTATATCTGAATGATTCTGGAATTTCAAAAATTACTTATGAATAAATTTCCGAAAATATCAATAAAATATGAGTGAGTTTGTCCATTTTTTAGTGAGTGACATTTTTGAGCTAAACTAACTATTTTAAACTGATAACAGTCACATTAAGTCATAGTGGGAACATTGTGTATCTGGTTGATGTGAATATGATTCATACACGTAAAAAATGATTTATGGATCATTTCCCTAATGTAAACAAAATCCAAATGTGTTTTCATGGTTTTGAGTAGGTCCGTTGTAATTTTTACAAAAATTGATTTCAATTTAAAAAAAAGACGTATCTAGAGTCAAATTAGTCACCACATTCATTAGATTAGGGTGTGGCTGATTCATTCACATATCAAATGATTTAAGTATTGTTTTTATAATGTATTAAAACAAACCTAGTGTGTTTCCTAAATTTTTAGTATGTTACTCTTTTTTACTAAGCTGTCATTCTAAACATGGAACACTCACTTTGACTCATACTAATAACATCATGTATTGGTTTGATGTGAGTCTAATTACAACACATAAAAAATAAACTATAAGTTTATTTCCATGATTATTAAGAAAATTGTATTTTTTTCCTATTTTCATTGAGTGACATTATTTTGACTTAAACTTTCAATTTTAAACTAATAACAGACCCATTGAGTCATAGCAGTCACACCATATGTCCAATTGAGGTTATATTGATTCTAACATGTCCCAAATGACTTATGGTATATTTCCACAAAGAATAAACATAATTGGAATATTTTTTATCCATTATGTGTATATCTATTTAATTTTTTATAAAATTAATGTTAGTTTAACATTAATAGAAACACGCCGAGTCATACCAGTCACGTAGTGTGTTAGATTGAGGTGCGACTAATTCCTACACATCCCAAAGTATCAAAAAAAATCCTAACATTAAATGATAAATTTTATTTCTATGTCTAAATACCAACATTTAAAATATATTCAATTGATGTTCATATCTAAAAAACCATTATCATTGTTCAAATACAAAATATCTGAGGAATCTGATGTTCTAATTAGATGAAGAGAAGTCACAAAAATAGTCAGAAAATCATCCTCAAATCTTCTGGATTTAAAAAATGAAAATAATTTTCTGACTAATAACATTGAATCAGTATGCAACATTGGCAGTTCGACAATTAATGGAAATGAAAAAATGTGGAAACACTAGTATAAATAAAGTTATTTTCTCTTTTTTTGCTTGTTGTAGATAATTTAAATTAAAATAATACTTACCAAAAGTTATATGAAAAAAACTAAATAAATATTAGATAAAAATGAATTGGAAATTAACATAAAACTACTCAATAAAATGATGAAAAAATTAATTAAATATATGGTTGGAATTCACCTTTTTTTGGAAGGTTGTATGTAATTTTAATGCATTTCCTTCATACCATTATCTATGTTATAGGTTTGAAGGAAAATCAATCATGATCATGAGTAGCTTTGAAAAAATCACCCCAACTCAAAGAAAAATAAACCTATACGTGAAAAAAATTATTATACAACTAATACTATAAATAAATAAAAAATAAATAAAAAAATAAACAATAAATTAATTCAATGGACAATGATTTTAATGTGAAAACATTATTGACCATAGGTATATGATGCGGGTAAAGAAAGAATAATTATAAAACAAAAAAAAATGATCTTTCCCCATAATCAATCAATGTATGAGGAGGATAAGAAGAAAATAAGTTATCTTAGATTGAAATTTTATTTAAAATGAGATAAAGTAGAGATATCTTATTGGATATATAAAATATTCATTTATTACAATAAATAAATAAATACAAATAAGATATTCGTTGTCAAAGGTTTAAATTATAGATAATTATAATAAAAGAAATTCAATATTGGATTGTTTCAAAGTATTTCAGTATTCTTTAAAGAAAATGAGTAATTGAATTTAATAAAATAATTACTCCATTATCGTAGGTGTTATCCTGTAAATTCATCCAAATGTTATAGTTATAGACAATTTTAATCCTCATCATATTAACTTATGAAAAAATATCATCGCATTTTATTACTTGGAACTCATACTACATCTCTTGAGGATATGCACTTATGTTCTATGAAATACTCCAAACATTAGTCATCCAAATGATGAATACTAAAAAGTGTAGAACAAAAACAAAAAAGAGATGCGGGATGAGTCCCAAAAAAGAAATTTTTATAATAACTGTTCGGTAGATGAAATTGAAGGGGATGAAAATTGTACACCATTGTGTTCTCTAGAAGGTAGAATTCCTCCCATTTGGGATAATTACATTGAGGGGAATCAAAGATTCTTATGAGAAAATAAAAAAGAAACATTAATGAATGATCAGTTTTTTGATGGATTAAAGTAAAACATAAATAGTTTTTACTAGATGTGTGCGGAAATAAATGAAGTGATTTTTAAGAAGATTTAATGATTGGGAAGTCATTTCAAAGATGAATATATTGATATAATGGTAAAGAAAATTATCAAAAACATTTTTTGATATGGGGTAGGATTTTTATTGGTAATAGAGTTTAAAGGAAGAAGATATTTTTTAGTAGTAAAAACTTGATCCTATTAGATAATGAAAAAATTAAATACTGACTAAAAAGGGTGGGTTGAGATGTTTTTTTGATGAAAATATAAAACTGATAGATATTTTTTACAAATTATAATGGAAATTGTTAATAATAAAAATAACAATGAAACATCCTAATAAATTAATATTGAAATGAGTAACATAAGGGGGGAACAATGTGATGTAGTAGACTCAAAATATGACATTTATGGTGGGTAAAATGTTGAGGTATTATCAACAGAAATAAATACATGCAAGTATGAAATCAATAAATATAATTTCATTGGTGATCAAATAGTTTCGTTAAAAAATAAAAGGATTAAGATATAATATTAAAGGATTCGAAAAAAGAACAATGTATTTTTTTAGGGATTATACGAGATATGATATCAAGATGTATATGATTGGTGAAACATTTTATTAGTTTATAATTGAATCAAGGAAATCAGAGCACAATATTTTCTCATTTGAAATTTTAAAAAGTGGTTCCCAAGTTATTTGCAAAGGAATATTCCAAACCAATGATAGCACTGACATTTATATGTATGAATTTTCTAAATTTTAAGATTGAAAATGGTTATATGTCATGGAATTTAGGTATTGGGATCCTATTATACCCCACAACATCATGTCCCAACATTGGGTTTCATATATTTGAAGTTAAACAATACCAATGTTGTCACTAGGAGAGACACAAACTATCAGACAAGATAATACTTAAATATGTCTATAAAACAATGGATTTTTGGTTGTTTTATTATATGATAGTGTAATTGGAGTTGTTGGAAAAAATGAACGTGTGATGAGAAGGTTCAGTATATAACCAAGTTAAAGTAGATATGTCAAAAAACCTGGGTTTCGTTTGACCCTTGAATCGCATTAGCCATTGATTTGATTATTAGAATAGATGGAGCCTTGATTATATCCCAGATTCTAGCTTCAATTCGACAACAAGGAGCACTGGTAGTAGTAGGCTTCCATTGAGAGCTTCAGATATCGCAATATGGTACATGATGGTTTGAGTTCTTCAAATATATTAGGATAATGTTTATCAATGCTTTCAAAAAGGCACTAATAAAGATACAATTTATTATCACTTTATTAGTAGTAGTTGATAAAAGGAATATTAATTTCTTATTTTTTAACATTGATAAAGATAGATATTTATCAGCACTAAAAATGCGCTGATAAAGATTCATTTCATCAACACTTTTTAGCCCCGATAAATATCTATCTTTATGAGTGATAAAAAAGCGCTAAGATAGACTTATAATAGTTTTTTTTTGGAAAGAATAATTCTTTTTTAAAAAAATGTATTATTATTATACATAATTATAATACTTATAATATTAGTTTTATAAAATAATAATTCAATAATTATTTGAGTATATGATTCTTTATTTATAATTATATATACTTTTTAAAAAATAACATTTATATCATTATATATTAATATAATTATATATATATATATTAAATAAATTTAATATAAATATTAATATAGTAAATATTTCCATTTTTAAATAAATATATATAAATTTTTTATAATTATATAATTATTTTTAAACAATTATTTATATTTATTTATATTTATAAATGTATAAAAATATTAAATATACATTTATAAATATATTTAAATATAAATAATTTTTTTCAAATAATTTTTTAACATTATTAATGAAAATTTAATTTATGTGCATCTATTTTAATTATGAGAAAAATTGAATAATTAAAAATGAGTACACATTAATTAACAATATTGAAAAATGGGATAAGTTTCATCAACACAATATATTTCATTAAAAATTTGATATATATTCAAATAAATATGAATACATATTGAAAATATTTAAATATTGCAAATAAATATATAAAAAATAAATAATATAAAATGATTAGATTCCAAGAAAAAAAATTATCTGTGTGAATTGTTTAGAAAAATTAATTATAATTACATATATTTGAAATCAATATTACACACATTTTATCTATGTTAAATTGAAATATCAAATGACATTAAATTATGTACATTACTCAATGTAATTAGTCTGTATAATTAATTCATATTAATTTAAAATTGTAAACAATTATTCCCAAAATATTTTACTATTTAATGTAGTGTATTAATATTTTTTATTATATAAATCATATATATATTCATTCATATATATCTATATATTTGATATATTATGTTTTTAACATTTTTAATAATTATTTATAGAATAAAATGATTAATTATTTTCCCTATTCATTTATTTTTAATTTTTATTTGTTTAATTTTAATTTTACTTATATAAATACTTTTAATATATATTTATTATTTGAATTTATCATTTATATATAGTATAATCAATTTATTCATTTTTATCAATAATTATTTAATTTATAATTTTTTTAATATTTTTTTGATAAAATCATTTTTAATTTTTATCTATTCAATTATTTAATTTTCTTCCAACATTAATGAGTTATAAAAAGCTATGATAAAGGATTAATTTAAGGGCAGTAAAAAAACCGCTGGTAAAGGGAACTCTTTATCATCGCTAAAAATAAAGTGTTGATAAAGGGAACCCGTTATCAGTGGTAAAAAATGCACTGATAAAGGGTGCTTTATGGTTATTAGAAAAAAGTGGTGATAAAAGGTTCCATTTATCAGTGCTATTAAATGCCTATTTGGTAGTAGTGTTGTCATAGGTGAAAAACAAAACAACCAGATTTTGATTCATATAACAACCTTACTATAAATAATAAACATAACAATCTTAATTTAGAGACACATTATTAGATAAATTTTGTCATCACAATTAAGACTATATCATGATATTTAAAAATAAATGCATTTTCCATGTTAATCGATAAGTGAATGATTCTATAACCATAAGTCCTTTTCACCCTTGATTTTCGGGATTATGGTGACACTAGCCTAAAAAATTCATTACTTCATTCTACCCTTGTTTCAATGTTGAAAGATACTCTAAATTAACCTAAATTCCCTTAGTGAATACCCAATAAGGTATTATAATCCCTATGTAAACTATGAATAACCACTCTAACATCCTCAAAATTTGGAATTCACTAAACACTTCCATACTTAGAATGAGATCATTTAATTGGGGTGATATAAGAAAAATATAAGTATTTGATGGATCTCCGTCCAAGGGAACACATAATATATCAAATTGAAATTAAAATCAATTTTATTCAAGATGAAATATATAACTAAATATTGAAAACAATTAACAGGGAAATGGAAACAATGATTTTTTTGAAATATCAGATACTCATACCTCACCAGAGATTGTCCATCACTTCCTTAATCACTCATGAATTATACACCTCTATTACATTTGAAATAATTTTTGGAGGAGTACATGACACACTAAAACAATGTAAAGATGAAATTAAATAATAGTAATTGTGGGTAATGGTCATAGTCTATCAATATTCTATTCACTTTATTTATAGGAAATATAAGTCTCCAAATTCAATCCTTATATTGAAATTTTTTCCTTAAAATTAATGAACATTTATCTCTTTGAATTAATTTATTTTTTTTATATTCTATTTATAATGTTTTTTTGAGTATTATAATCCTCACATATTAAATAAAATATCATCATCCATTTTAAAACCATGTGTTATCTACTTTGAGAATTTAAATTGGCATGTGTATGCAATGTACTCATCCATAAATTGGGATTTTCTCACAATCATATATTTTTAAAAATTCATCATGTTATATAGAAATTCATGAATAGGCATCATGAAAACTGGTCAATTTTTATATGATGTACTTATTTTTATTTATGGATGATATTTACCATGAATACTCTGATTCATCCTTCAGGTGATAAAACAATGTCTATATTCAAGCTCTGACATGAGCATATTTTTGTGGCTCCCCAAAAATCTATTATACATACTCATTTTTGCATAAGGTTTATTACTTTGGGAATATGTAGGTTCTCAACCTTGATCAATCCATAATTGTACCTTCTTCATTTATATTGTGTATCATCAGCCATGATTAGTCTATTAAGGCTTGGAAATAGTAGATGTTGGAGGTTTCATCGCCTATGGGAACATATAATGGCAGCATGAAACAATTGATCCTTATTGTAGGAGTTGATAGTTGATGTAGCAAAAGGATTGGTCACATAGTGAAAAGA
This sequence comes from Viscum album, assembly GCA_963277665.1. Lineage (NCBI taxonomy): Eukaryota > Viridiplantae > Streptophyta > Magnoliopsida > Santalales > Viscaceae > Viscum > Viscum album. The sequence continues at coordinate 465,329,334 of OY728151.1, forward strand.
TGATAGTGGAACACTATTCATAATGGTAGAAACAACATATGACAATATCATGTCATGGGGGAAGGCCAACTAAACCACTTGTCCAAAAAAGTACTTGCACTATAGAATCTTGATGGAAGTGGAAGAAGCAAAGGATGGTGTGATGTGGGTGTGGAATGGAGTTAATAGTGCGTAGTGGCAATAAAAAATGCCAGAGGTTGGGGAAGTGTTAGCACTTGCCAGGAGCGACTATTGGATGTAGTTGGTGGTGGTAGGTGAGGATGGCGGTAGAGTAGTGATGATGGTAGCATGAAGTGGTAACACTCGGTGGTAGGGGTAGCAGAGAATGATGGTGGTGGAAGGGGAGGCTTTTATCTAGTTCTTTTCTACTACTAACTCCTACTACTGTCTGCTTCTTCCATCACCGGCCTGATTCTGTCATCCATTTGCTCCCACTAGCATACACTATCTCCATATTTCCACCATGATGTACAACCATAATACACTCCTAATACATATAACATGTGTGTACTATTATTATCTTCCAACCCTACCTCTACTCCATGTGCTACTTTCTCCATCTTCTCCTACCTTCTCAAGCTACCATTGCATCCCATTATGGTACGTCACCACCAGTGATGTAACTATCAGCTACCACTTTTTTCCTAGCTCACTTAAATAACCATGGATGAGAATCCAAACCATTACCAGATAATTCCAACTCAATGGTCAAATTAGCATAGGCCCCTTCTTGTACTTAAATTTTTAGAACTAGGGAAAAATTACTATATCCAATATATTAATGGAGAGCCATGAGAATCTTTGTATATAATTTCTCTAAGACACTCCATATTTTTTCACCTAAAGTAAATAAAATATTATTCATGGTATTTATTATGAACATATAAAACTAATTACTTCACCCAAGTAGTACATTGTTTGGATGAGTGTCATGCATGAATTTCTACTTCACATGAATGATTTTAATAATGTCATGCATTTTAGAGAAGAGTAAATTATATCTATGGTAAATTTCTGGTGTAAAAGTATTTAAATGAGCAATAATTTTCCATACTTTGATTAAGTTACACATGAATATGTTTTTCTGACCAAAAAGCACGAAATATGATGACACAGAAATGACCATGGTGATTAAGGCACATGGGATGTGATATGAGGCATAAGAAACAAGTAGTGAGATGTGAATCAGAAATCTCAAAGCATAATGAACATGTTATAAATCCCAAGGAAACAAAAGTGTCGCATAAGGAACATGTAATAAAATATAATGCAAGAGGAATCAAGATCAAGGGTCTGACTTATGGCCTACCATTCATCTTAGGTAAATTCATTAATTTTGGAATTTATCACAAGTGCAACACACACACAAACATGTTGGTTATCATATCATGGAATGGAAAAATATGACGTTTAAGTTGGGCACACCAAAGGGGTGGCTTATGATACAAAAATCACTACATATATGGGTTTTTATATATATTATATGGTCACCAATGACATGATAAATCATTTCGATTAATTTATTTAACATTCAATTGGGACCCTCCATAATTTTACAGCACAATGAACAATAACTCAAATTATAACAAGAAACAAAATTAGCAGGAAGGAATAAGTCCAATTTAATTTGTGACTTACAAGACCAGTTTTCTATTATTAGAACTTGTATCATTTTATAATGAGATATATCAAAGAAAATTTCAAATACCCTAAATATAGAGAAAAACAGGTCATGCCTAAAAATCCCAAAATAGGATTAGAGAAACCTCAAATAGAATGAGGAGTACTATAGACCAATCTTCATGTTTTCTAATGCATCAAACAATGAAGTATTTATTGCTCGAATGTAAGAGAAATTGTTTATGTAATATATAGATATCCCTAAGAGGCACTAATAAATGGAATAAAATCTAGAATTAATCACTTGTAATATCCAGATATCCCAACAAAATTTTGTTTGTAAACACAATCTTGGGATTATCCTAGGAAACCACAGAAATCGCCTTCTATCAGTCAAGTGATATGCCATCTTCTGAAATGATATGACCCATGAAGTGATACTTATTGATCTATAAGTCTAATTTTCTAAGCTTTTCATATAGCTATAGCTCTACCATTGTATTCAATAAGGTACCAAGATGATTTCATGGTCATTTCTGGTGAGATAATACTGTAATATCACATCTATGTAGACTACCACAATGGAATCAATGTAATGTTGGAAATTTTGATTCATCAGAGTCATTGAGATCATTGGTACATTCGTGTACCGAAAAACATCACCAAATACTCATTCAATCTATTCCGAACATATAATGTAATATTTTGTATATCCGATTTCCTCACACCCACCTGATGGAAGCCCAACCTTGAATCAATTTTAGTGAAAACAATCACTCCATGGAGCTAGTTGAAGAGTTAAACTATATGTGGAAATGGGTATCAATTCTTCATTGTGACCTAGTTCAACCATTTATAGTCCACACACAATCTAAGGGTTATGCCTTCCTTCTTGGAAAGAAGGACAAGTGATCCCCAAAATGAATTTTTGGGTAAGATAAAACCTTATCCCTCTAGATCATAAATATTCTCCATGAGTTATTGGTTCTTGATAGCTGTCTTCCTTTAGTGAGGAACTGAAACTGGTGTCACGCATAGAAGTAGCTCAATAATGAACTCAAAAAATATCTTAGGAAGAAAACTATAGAAATATCCAAGGAAGAAATCCCAAAAATGATCAAAAATAGAAGGTAAAACCACTAGTTTTATTCCTTAATTTCTCATGAAAATACTTGTCATCTTGGCTGTTTCTATATCTATCCTAGTTGAATTTGTTCCAGCTTGAATTGTCTTGATATCCCATTCATCTATATAGACATTTGTGTTTCCCATTAGTGATGTAAAGGACACACATCATCAAAATCAGTCCGTTTGGGCATGATAAGGAATATTCCAATCCACACCAAGAACGAAGTCAACCCTAGTCATCTTAAAGATGTAGAAAATTTCATAAGAAATTGTACCCAACTATCTCAAGGAGAAAAATTGGCACTAACGTATTCCCTCTAATCTGAACCCAAATGGTGTGTCAAGAGATGTAGTGGGATAATGGTACTAAATTGTAAGTCTAAAATATTCCACAACTTTAGAAAATATAAAGTAGTGTGATAAACATATAAAAAGGGATGAAACTATTGTGTAGTATGATAGAATAGTACCTCCAAATACAGATGGCTACGGACACTACTCTTAGGGAACATGATGCACTTTATACATATGAATCTTACCACTTCCATGATATTCTTCCTCACTATCCTGGGGAGTTCCTCTATGATTATGGTGTACCAATGAAGTCAAATGATCTTATCCACAAACACTATCATATTAGACTAATAGTCTAGTGGAAGACCAACTACTGACCTGATGGAACTGTGGATCCCATACACAAAAGAAGTGTCTGAAAAGATTCTATTTTACTAAAAGCTGGAGGAAAAGATAATCATATGTGGTAAAGTTGACCCATCATGTTGAAAAATCATCACTCCATCTGGTTTCTCATGCACTGAGGCATCTTTTGTCTTGAACAACCACATATGTGAAACACCAAATAGTTATCAATTCATGTCACTTAGATTGTATCTCCCCCATGTGAATCTTGAAATAGTGATTTCTACTACCATATGAACTACCACCCTACCTCAGAACTGAAAAACCCTATCTTACATTTCCACCTTCTCTGAGTCTTAGTTATATAATATATTACTGATTCACTATCTCTATAATGGTATTAAACCAAAATATATTCACCTATGATCAGATATTCTACACAAGTTCATCCTCAAATATCCTTAATGTCATCAAATCATCACCATTTAAATTCAGAGAAAAATAATTATGACCGATGAAGAAAGAATAACAATCTTGTGTTGTCACAATACCCTGTCGAAGAAGAATCAAATACATAGCATGATCTACTATTAGAATATATAGAAAGAAGTAATCAATGAAGGCTCTCCGGAAGTCTACATAGACCATATCCTGATAAAAATTGGTCAGAGATATGATGTACCACCAATGTTTAATGAAATCATATTCCATGAAGGTGGTGAGCATGACCCTCCACTAAAGAAGAATCCCAAAATGATCAAAGATCAACACCATGGCCTTGATCCATGACTCAGTAGCCAAAGGTTCACCATCCCCTATGTCGGATGGATGATTTTACTATTAGAAATACCAAGTTAGCTCTACCATAGTAGGGATAGGCTTGGGAGTACCCTAAACATACATCATAAATGGGAATAAACTATCATGTAACAACGCATTGGTTCCCATTGAAATATTTTTAGGAGGTGCCTCATGTTGATATAGAGGAGGTACTATAGGTAGCTTAGTACCCAACACCACTCAGTTATTCTTGTCACTACATTAATTGAATAAAACATGCAGTGGTCATAGTGTCATATCTCATCAATTTCTAAGCACACACCTCATATAGGTTTTATAATATATATATATATGAAGGTGATAAAGGAACATACACATGGCCTTCCTATAACATAACATAACCCTGAACCTACTCCTAGAGCCAAGTCTATGTAATAAGGTATGTACACAGAAGGATCATGTGAGACACTTCCTACTACCCACTATTGAGGTTGGGTGAGGGTCTAGGTCTAGTATCACATAAATAATTGGAAATTTCACTTTAATAATTATTTTCTTTTTAATTTCACATTAATTTATGTATTCAATTCCCTTTAAATGGTGGAATTATTTGTATCTCTATTTATAATTTATATGGTCCCATACACCTTATAAATTGAAATGTGTCAACCACTTAATCTTAGTCATAACATGTTCCATCCCATGAGACCCATTGTCTGGGGATCAACATGCCATAACTAACTACTTAAGGTGTATACATTAAGCTATACAAGAAGACAGTACTAGGTTAAGGAAGGACCTATATGTTTTCATGTGGTTTTCATACTCCTACATGTAATTTCAACATACTTCCATATGTAATAATAAAAAAACTATGGCAAGAACATGTATCACAAGCGATGGACATAGGAAAGAGAATATAGAATAGGAAAATTCCTAACATTTAAGTCCAATTTTGCCAAGTATAATGCATGAATTTATACACCATTATATCATTAGGATAAAAAAACCATTATATTAATAATTGTACCAATAATAAAAATATCACATATCATGTGAATCAACCAATGGTTAAATACATGAAATTGTAACAATCACATGAAATAACAACATATACCCATCCCAAGTAATTTTGGTTTCCCAAATATGTGGGTTATCTACTCACAAACACATGATCACTTCCAAATCATAATATCTTTGTCTTCTATATAATACCTAAATATTAATACAAAAGTAAAGAGCCTCTAATAACTCTTTGAAACCTATAGCCTTAGATTCCACTTTGTAGTTCCCTGAGATGGTGGCCGTAATACGTCAAGTGCACCTCCCTGAACAAAAGAGGCTATAGAATAGAAACAAGGGTCTAGGTTGTGTTCGTGGGGAGGATACACCATCATTGATTCTGTTGGAGAACATAAAACAACTCATGGGGAATAGTTTATATGTGCATATACAAAATGCTAACCAAATATACAAAAACAAAATAGTTGAAACTGCAACCATCTTGATCTTAGGCTAAATCCTCTTTCCCCATACTCCATATTATAAATTACAATAAACCATATAAGGAAGGTATATTCCCTTTATATATACATGAAATCCTGAAGGATTATTTGGTACTAGAGGTGGCCCATGAAGGCTGTGACATATAATCCCAATAGGCCAGCACCAACGACATCAAGATCAGTCAATTTCATGTAATATAAAATGAATAGTGTGAAAATATTTGTAAATTAAATTTAATAAATAAATAAATAAATAATAACTTGGTCTAGGATCTACAAAGGATACCCAAATGATACCACTTGCTTCAGCCAAAGACGATTTTTTCCCCAAGGAACTGTACAAGGGTGTATAAGGGTCACGATAAATAAAGAATCAAGTGTGGAACCACCCCAAACATGTGTTTTGGATTAGAGGACATGCCCAAATTACATTATATTGGCATTATCATAATTAAATATTATGTTATCACACCTAATACAAGGAAAAAATCCAACAAATCTAGTCATGGAAACCCAATCCCATTTATGGTTATCCATTTTGAAATCCCCATGGTCTCTATAGAATCCTCTAATATAACCAATTACACAAATTCCATCCAAGGTGTCCCAAAATAGCATCCATTGTATCACTATTGGTATGGTAAACTTGGAGTCTATAAAAATTATCTAATATAGGGGACCAAGTATCACCTATGGCATGGCGTCTCCATATTTACAATGAGTTTGTCCATGGTTTCTTCCCTAGGGAACCAATGTAACTCATGAGTATAAATAATCCAGCAGGAGAGCTTATAAAAAGTAATACACATGTAACTTCTGGGGTTTCTTATAGTACTAAGAAAATCATGGTGATTCCATCCACAACTCCCTTAATTTAGGACCTGTGTTCGCTCTGAGACCACAAGTAATAAAAACCTAACAACAAATATCACATATCATACAAAGAAATTTTCAAGTAATAGAAGAAAAATGAGTAGCATAAAATGGTACATGAGTAACATGGAATGTGATATATGGAATAATAAATATGTAGTGAGTCATGAAGAATACATTAAAATTCATAAAGTAAATTGAATAAGGCCCAAGGCATCAAATGTGTAACAGAAAACATAATAAATTCAATATAAATCATGATTTATCATGCTCAAGGGCCAAACATATGGACTACAATTAATATTAAGTAAATTAATTAACTATGTAATTTATCAGAAGTGCAAGACAGAAATACCAAGTGGTTATCATCTCAAGGCATGTGAAAATAGGACGTTTAGTGATGGAACGCACAAGGGGTGGCTCAAGCCAAGGTGAAAACCATAAATATTATTTTTTTCAATAATATGAGGTCATAAATGACGAGGTAAATCATTAATATTAATTTATTGAACATAATAGAGGCACCTCCATAAAGGTATATTGTGTGAAATTATGATACACATTATAAAAAGAGATGAAAATAGTGAGAAAGAACTAGACCGCCTACCTTTAGTGAGTAGAATTCCACTCATCCATTATCACCCCATTAATTGATATAGAATGAGAGTTGTTGATGAAATCATCAAATTACCTCGTAATATGGGAAAATGTGTGATTCCTAATAAGTGCATCATAGGGTAAGAGAAACATGAATAGAAGGAAGAGGATTGTAGAGCTGAGATCATGATTTCCAATGCATCCGAAGAAGAAGGATTTAGAGATTAGATAGATAAGAAATAAAAAACATATAATGAAGATGGTGAGACCTCTAAAGAAACTTCTTTTAGAGAAGAATGAGGGGAATGATTAATTGTGGAATTTAAACAATTTGAGGAAAAATGGAATTTCAATATCATAGATAGGGGTACACGGTTTGGTTTCATGAGTGGAAAAACTATACACCAGCCATATTAAAGGACACTACCCCAAAACTATATATCTAAACCTGGTGATTCAAGTAAGGATTCATGGTTTTAGAGACATTTTTGTCCCCAAGACCCCATAGTCTCACATGAAATGGTTTAGGGATACCATGCAGGCACGACAATACAATTTCTCATAACCATGCATCCCATTATGATTTTTCAAAATTCAGGGATCTGGGCTCCGACCATGCCCCAAACACCTACATAACCACCTTTATTCATTTATTCATTATTATTAATGATAATAAATGTATTTAAATAAAAAAAATATTCTATAGCTTTTATAAAATCAATAATGTTACATTTTGATCACGATAGTTGTTGTTTCTACTTTGACTAGTTTCTTTCCTTCATCAGATGTTTTTGTTCTATATTTGACAATAGTTCGTTATATAACATCATTTATAATTTTTTTCAACTATTTAAAATGTAGTCCTACATTGTTTTAGTGTAATTATATATGTTTTCTATTCATCTTGATGTCCCTCTATGCATATCTGTAGTAGATATTCTTGGGGGATTTGAAGATTCCTGAAATGTGTCAAGAATCTATCTAGAAATAATGTATGAGAACATCTAATTCTTGTACATTTGCAATTTGAGAGATTCATTATCATCATATTCATCTAAATTGAACTAAAATAGAAGATAAAATTCTAACAGATATCTTCCCAACCAATGAAAAAACAAGTTGGTAAGTTCATATACAAGACAAACAATGTCCCTTATAAAGTCTTCAAGAATAATCTAATATGGGATACATATTTTTATTTTAGTGTTCCCATCATGGGGCCACATGAAGATACAAAATGAGTCAGTTATTTCATTAGCTTCTCTTTTCTGTTATATATAATAAATATTGTATTTAGGATGTTTGGTGGAGGAGGAGTACAATGCATCCATTTGGGGTATGGTTTCCTTTCGGGTATAACTAGTGCTCGACATCCTACCATACCTTCCATTCAAGATTCTAGGGACATAAATTAATTAAGAAGTCTTCAAACTTTTTTCATTTTTTTAGACACTCTAGAAGATGAAATCTTTAGATACTGATAGTTTCGTCCCACCTATGTATGTTTTTGGTAATTATTATAAAATGGTTCAGATATATTTCCTAACATAACTCTGGATTCCACCAAAATGGATTGAATTATTTTTGATAATAAACTATTTATCATTGATTTTCAAGCCATTTAGACATGAATCATAATATATGTTATGACTCTATTAACAATGGTTGAGGACTATTATACTATTGTACACACACTAAAAGTAAGATATTGACTTCTATTTAGTTGTTTTACTTAACGAGAATATTTTTTATAAGTAATTTTGTGTTATGTTACATAAACTTCACTAATTATTCATCATATTGAGAAAAACATTTTATCAATAGTGATATATTCAGTCTTCTAAAGTGGTGGTTGGGATGAGGCCACACCCATTCCCTTTTCCTTGGAAAAATCTCTCAAAAATTGTTGTAGGTAAACATTTGGGGATGCACTATAAGTGCTAGTATGACTCTATTGATGGGTGTGGACATATTAATCATATGTCTCAGTGTGGTCCATGTTTTGGATAGTGTATTCTCCGAATAATCTTCTATCTCTATATATCACTCTATACTATCTATAGGGGTGATTCAGGTGAAATTTACTTATACATAATATGTCACAAGGTTCACGTCATCATCTAAGGGACAAGGAGATATATCATCATTCAGGTATTTCTTAACAGAACTTTTTTATTTTTTATATAATTTTCCTATAAAAAAATCTTTCATCTAACAAAACTTATGAGTTCATTGCTTTTATTTTTAATACTTACTCAAAACTGTCTTATGAAGGCGAATCATGAGGGATTCCCCAATTTGTTGTAATATTCATTTTTCTAATGACTAGGCGAACCTAAAAGAAAAGGGAAGTGTAAAGTCCTATCCTATGATATTTCCCACTTTCTATATATACAATCATCTATTAGAGAGGAGATAGTGGAAATATAAATGCCCTTAGCTCATAATACATGGCTGACTTCATTATTCCTCCATAATATCATAGACCCATAGGGATTTATATGATCCCAAAGGTAGTGGGGTGGTATAAATTAAAAAAATTATTATACCTATGTGGGTAGGGTAATATATTGTATTTATTATATAATGGATATCATAGATACCTACTCAATTTTCTCTAATTTGGTTTGATCTAGATCTAGATATGATACTTATTTTGGGTATAAGTTAGTTACTATTGAGGGTAGTGATATATAGACGTGTTTATCCTATCTCAAGTGTGGTGACTATGAAAATTTCATAGTGTATTGATGTATAATCTCATCAATTTCCCATTCTCATAGAGGTTTCCATTTTGGTCATTGAGAATAATTTGTTCCAATTAGATAAAAAAAATTTCGTAGATTATGGGCCTGAAACATTGTATAATATAATGAAATTTAATAATTCCTTCTTCAGTAGACATTATTGACTAGGGGGAGGGGTGAAATGAAATACTATATTCTCACCAAAAACTCATATTTTTAACCTTATAAGTGGTACCTTTGATTAATTTGATTAATTTTTTAATTGTTCTAATGCATACCTTCTAGGTATCTTTTCATAGCTCTCCAATATTAATATATTATGCAGTTGAAAGGGTGTCCTCATTGATTGGGTGAACGAGCAATCCAATTATCTTTAAATGATGATTATTCATCCCATAAAATATTTTCTATATCATAATATTGTATAGATTCATCTATAGTATCAAAAAGAAAATAATTTATTCAATCTATATTCAAATTTTTTGGAATGTCATAGTTAACAATGTATTTTGACTATAATTTTTTTGGCATCTTCATCGAGTTCTTTTTTCATAACAATGGAATTATCATTATGTTCTAAAATGGATTCTCTAAAAGATTAGACCAATGTTATTTTTACCCAGATGTCATACTGAGTGGATCTACATTGGTCAGAATCACCTTTATTGAGTCATATGGTAGACAGTCCAAAAATTCCATAAATTTTAACCATTTCCTTGGACAAACATTTGGCTATAACAAGATGTCACTAATTATAAATTAGGCTCCCAGTGCGGATGGAATCAACAAATAGAGTACCTTTAATTTTGATAAAATTAAAAAAGGTGATTCAATAATGATAATAACTTCTTTCTAATTGATCTTTTTTCCATGAGGAGGATTCTCAAAGATCTTATTATTAGAAAAATTTCATTATTGATTTCATGTTTCTTTGGGGAGGACATCCACTATTGATACTATAAAGATAATCACCTGAGGTTTTTTTCAACAGTTTATAGTAATAAAAGTTTTTATATCCAGTATAATCACTTTATTTAAAACCATGATATTTTATGAAACACTTTTTTCCAAATAAATATAAATTTTCAATCGCTTCTGTTACACACAACACTGAGTTCAAATCAACTGTGATATACAAATAAAATATTTTTTCGTGATATAAGGATTATCACCTAGTATTTAGATTGGTGTGTATAAATAAGACTAACTAAATTATAAAAATTATATATTGTACACATGCATAAGAAAAATAATTTTCTATCAATAGATTAGAAATGGAAATAAAAATCATTTGAAAGTAAAATAAATGTTTTTCTAAAAATATATTTTTATGTATGAAACGTGTTTTTATCTTATCAAATTAAAGTAATAAATATTATAGAATTATTTTAATAAAATTTAAATTTATATCTTCCATTTAAAATTTTATATTTCTTCTAAAACTTTTCTATTAATGTTGTAATAATAAATCTAGTTTTTTTCTCTAAAAAATGGTTTTGTCATGTTTTGCACAGTTATATTAAAATCAACATTTCCACATTTAGGAGATGTATTTGAAAAAATTATCTTTGTATTGAAAATCACCACATGAATATTATCTTGGAGTGAATAATTGATAGTTTCTAGAAATGAATATCTATTTTATTGAATTGTGAAGATACTAATTTTTATTAAAAACTACCATATAATTTTAGGAATTTAAATGTAATAAATTATTTTAAAAATGTTTAAAAGTTAAATTAGTTAAATTATATTGTGATTAATTATTATTTTTTTGTCACTGGAATAATTTTTTTTAAATTTAAATAAAAACATTTTTTAATTATAAAAACCATTCTTCGGAAAACACCTTTTTCGTCATGTTTTTTTTGTACGATTTTAAATTAAAATTTTATAATTATGTGGATTTAATTTTTAAAAATGGTTTTAATAATTTTAATACTCATTTTTAATATAACATAATAATGTAATGGTAATTTTGTTACATAATGAATAGTAAAAAATGTAAAAATTAGTTACATTGAATAATGATAAAACAGGTTTAATGGGGGTTAAACTAAAAATATAACTCTTAAAATAACCTAATTTTTTTCCCAATTACTATCAGATATCTATATTTCAACATTATCTCATCTAATGTTTGACACTAATCCATTTTGGAGCCTTATTTAATGTTCAAAACTGGGTTATCAGATTTTTATAAAAAATCTAAATGTGTCCCCTACCCCACCAATACAAGGTCACCCCATCTATTATCCACTTCACACTTTAAAATACTTTTGGATTGAGAAATACCAACACACATATCATCTTTACTTCCCTAGACATGTTTGAGAGACCTTAGTCTGATTAGTAATCCATCCGATGAAGGATTATTTTTGAAAAATAATGACGGTTTTTAATGAACTTGAAGCTCGAACGTGCAATAAAAATTAGATACTTGAGGTGAGGGAATTTCATATAAATTGTATAACTTGGGAAATATGTTTTTTATGAACCTATATATTTTTTTGAGGTGTATATTCATACCCATTAACATGTTATATCATGATTTTTATTTATTCTCAAGACATTTAATGATTTATTTATATTTATTCTTTCATGGGTATTATGATTTAAATATTACCAAAGAATGTAAGGGATTTTTTCCATCCATTATTACTACGGGACACATGCCATATAAACCAAATTATTCTTTTATGTGGTGTATATATATATTAAAAATTAATTTTTTTAACTCTTATCAGGAAAGTTATTTAATATATGTATCTATATTTGGTTCTTTCATTCATATGGATTACAATTCAAACGTCACCAAAGCAAGTAAAAGATTTTCATTCCACTTTTATTTCCATGAGACCCAATCTATATTAACCACCTATTTCTCTTGGGTGGATTATATACTACCATGAATATATTTTATTATTATTCTCATGAAAATTATTGAATATAAATATCCATATAATGTCCTTTGTTTCATGGGGATAATTATTCAAAAATTACCAAAGAGGTAAATGTTTTATGTAAGAGTATCATTGTTTATCATGATTGTTTTTATTAACACTATGATGATAAAATTTAATAATATAACTCTAAATAAACTCATTTATTTTCTTATCATTAAGTTATTTATTGAAAATACTTGTTTTCCTTTCATTTTCCTCTTTTTTTGTTCTCAAGATCCCAAAATAATGTTTTAAGGAAAAAGAACCGCATTTCTCTCTTTAGTCAAAAATGATTTTTATTTAATGTATATGATTTCTAAAAATAGATAAATTAGGTTTTTAATATTCTTAAAATATTATTTATATTCATTTTTACCCATGTTTTATTTTTTTCCAATGGTTTTGGTGGAATATTTTTTTGTTTTTAAAATGAGGTAATTTTGACTTTTTACTAAAAATGTGAAAGGACTCATTATTTTAAAATGTATGACATGGAGGTTATTTCCTGATATCATGAATTTTAGTGATTTAAATCATATTCTATTTTTATGATCTTATTTTTGAAGAAATTATTTTCTTTAATATTTGGAGAATTATTATATTTTAAATAAATATTTTCAAAGTGGAAAGAAAATTTTTCTCAAGAAATATTCCATATAACCTCTAAAAATTATTTTCTATATCAGATGAAATACATATATGTTAAATAATATTTACGAGGTATATGATCCAATAATATTATCCTCATTTTTTTCTTGATGGTTTATTATTATGAGACAATTTTTTATGTAACCTATTTTTTCCCATGGGTTATGATATAATGAAATGTGTATGAAAGTAATTTCTCTTTCATAGGTTATGATATGATTAATGTCTTATAATCATAAGAAACACAAATATATATATATATATATATATATTATTTTATAGGTGAAACCTATATATCCATCTAATTAATTGCGTAATGATTAATTTTTTATGTGATAAAATGGTACATGATAGGTTATTCGAAGCCTGAAAATAGGGTACATGAGAGGTTATCCTGAAATTGAAACAATAGGGCTCATGTGAGGTTATCAAATACTTAAAACTAGAGGGTACACATGAGGTTTTATTAAGACTAAAACAAGAGGGTACATGAGAGGTTATCCCAATCCCAAAGTGGGTACATGATAGGTTATCCCAAACCCGAAGTATGTAAATGCATGGTTAACCCATGCCTAACATGCTATGAATGTATTGGCGATAATACATGACCTCATATTCTCTATGATTTTTTATATAGAACTAATACATTTATTGTACCTATGTTATTCCCATTTGGTATCATATTCATTGATTCATTTATAATTCTTATCATATAAACTACCAAGATTTATTCCATCACCCAAGGATTTGGTCTATGATATGTAGGGTATAGTTTTATATTTATTTTCTCAATTTCTTATGCTCTTATTTTAATGATATGATTTTGTGATCCTTGATATATACCTTTTATTTCTTTGTTGAGAAAGAAAACCTACCCATTCTTATATTTCCTTTCCCTAATGAATGAATAATGGTTTTATATTTGATATTTCTAGGAAGTATTCTATTTTGTAAGAACTAAGTGGTAGAATTTAATTCTCACCTATGAACCCGTATTTTATGTATAAATGTTTCCAAAGACATAATACCCAAAATATTTTTGCATGGATACTTATTTAATGAAATGAATATTAATATATTAATATTTGATATATATGTATGAGATGTTTGGGTATTTAAAATTGGTATATAATAAATGTTTAGTTAACCTTTGTAAAATTGGAAGAGAAAACATTTATGATACCTAAGGATATATCAAAGGATATGTCTACAGATAAGTCTAACGATATTTCTTGTTGTTGGAAAATATCCTATAATTTTTGTGAATAATAGAGTTAAAGGTTTCCAAGAAATTAAATCCTTTTATTGGTACTATATGTCAATATGGCACTAGCATAGTTGTATATAGGGGTTGAGCGGAATGGCCCAAAGGCCTTCATTTTTTTATTATTTTGATAATCCACCTTTCAAGGGGTGAGGTTTAACCCTTATAAGGCCCGAAGGCTTAGAGAGAATTAAATGATCCGTAGGTCTTAGAAGGAATCACCCAAACAAGACAACTTGGAACTAAATCTCCATATCATATGTCATAATATCATCACTCCACCTTCATAGGGCTGGTCGGCTAGCTATCCTATGCATGGTTTCACTGGCCTGGTACCGATGGCCAAGCCACACACTCTCGTTCATCTAATTCTGGTAAGCTCTGCTCTAGTTAATGTGCCTTCCCAGATCCTCATCTGAATACTTTCCCATTTTAGTCTTGACTGGTACATATGCATCATGTGGCCCAAAGGCCTTGGGGTGGCCAAAAGGCCTTAAGGTGGCATGAATACATTGAAAAACAATTGAACCAAAGGCATTGGGTTGTCTGAAAGACTTACAGGACCCGAGGACCAAACTGGTGGACCAGAGGCCCAGATTGATGAATTGATCCGACTGCTACAGTACCAAACATTTCTTACTATAGTAATACTACATTACCCCTTTAAATATGTCTCCATCCGGATTTGATCCTGGGTCTCTTGGAAGCACTTTCCGAGTCCTCACCAATCGGGCTGAGGCTCATGTGATGTACATCGGGGTAATAAATACAAAATGGGTCTGTTTTGTTTTTAATTGATCATTACCTGGTACATGAAAATGGACCTTATTCAATAACTATTTTTACACTTTTATAGAATATTATTTGTAAATTAAAAAAATATTTTACAAAAAACCATAAATAATTTGAATAATTGATTCCCATTTATTAACTAGGTTAAACCTAATGTGTCATAGATTGAAAACAATATGTTATGATTTTGATAATTTAGTAATATTTTTTCATGATTATGTGGATTTTCACAATGAATATTGTTTCTCACTATTTTTTTTGGTTATATTAATTATAGAAAACACAAGGAATTGGGTTAACATTTAATGTGATAAAAAATATTTTGATGAGAAACTAAATGGTTTGATTACTTGGGAAAATGATATTGTGAGTATTAAAAATAATTTACCACGATATGTTATTAAAAAATTTCACCTTAAACAACTGTTGAAAACACCCAATAAGATAAGGATATAGTTTCATAAGATCTAGAGTTGTGTAGACCATAGAGGAAAGAGGATTTTGTTTCCTTTATTTCAATACTGTGGGAAGAAAAAATTAAAAAAATATCTCAATGGAATGAGAAGATGTTTATGTGTAGAGAAAAAGGTAAAAATGTAAGTAATTTCTGATGAAATATTAAAATAATAGTTTATATAAAGGAATAGTATAATGGTTCATCTAAGAAAACAACAATTTTTTGATTTTTTAAATACATAAATTATAGTAATTTTGTGAATAGATTTCCTAGGGTAGAAGCTGAAGAATATGATCAACAAGGTTATTCAAGAAATTGTTTTCTATTGATGATAAAGATACTACAAATGATTTATGAAATGAATGATTTATTAATGAAATGTATTATGGATCCTAGTTACTGGTTTTAGAATTAATTGGTACGATTGAATTGTTTCTAAACTGGAACTTGGGAATTACGTTGTGTGAATTATAAAATATATAAGGTTTTTTCGGCATAAATTTTTCATTAAGGATTTCTAGGAATATATTGTATGATACTGATGGCCCAGAAATTTTATTTAATAAAAAAGGGAAATTTTATAGAGTAAACATGATTAAAATAAATATGTCCGTTAATATATTTCTAATGTTTATATAATGATGTTTATCCAGGAGAAAGAGATGGATGATATGGTTAAAGTAAATTGGATTGTTTTGATGACCTCATAATTTATCAATGATTTGATGAAATGGTTATTTATATTATCATAGATGGTGTATAAACTATGTTTTATTTCATTTAAGATATTAAATATTTTTTATATAGAATAAATAAGTAGGTATATTTTCATTATGGTTTTTTTATTTTGGTTGGTACCATGTTTCAGGATACATAATCTAAGGATATTTTCTATTTAAACTTCTTCTACATTAGTAAAAGGATATATACAAAAGAATATTACATTTATTTCTGATGAATTAATGATATTTGTATCATATCATTGATTTTTGGTATTGTAGTGATTAACATTCTCATGATCAATTACTTTCTTTTGATCATTCATCTTTTGGAATTTATTTTTCTATCATATCCATAATTCATCTTCCTATTAATTTTCTCTTATTTTGAATAATATTTATGTGAATTTCTATATAAATTTCATTTATATTAATTCTCTACTTTAAAGAGGATGTTTTATTAACCCTTTTTATGCTATATTATTTAAATGAAATTATTTTCACATGGAAAATATTTGATACCCAAAAACCAAGTTCAAATTGTGATGATATAATTTGTTTGAGTTTGGTAGAATGAAACTCCATAATATTTAATAAAATATCCCCCCCCCCAAATAAATTTAATTTTTTTATACCTATCATTACAAACTACATCGAGTTCCAATGTACTATGACATACTGTTAAAATATAATTATTTAAGATGTCATTTATAATCAAGACGATTGATTATTTAAAAGTTATCAAATAATTTAATGGGTTTTAGTCTCACTTTTATTTCCATGATAGATATACCATATTCACCACCTATTTTTCTTGTGTGGTCTATATACTTCCCCTACATTTCTTATATTATTATTATGATGAAAATTATAGAATACACATATTCATATATAGTTGTTTTCATGGGAATTTTAATTAAAAAGTTATAAATTTTGTAAAGGTATTAA
The DNA here is from genome assembly GCA_963277665.1 of Viscum album. Lineage (NCBI taxonomy): Eukaryota > Viridiplantae > Streptophyta > Magnoliopsida > Santalales > Viscaceae > Viscum > Viscum album. The sequence continues at coordinate 465,346,996 of OY728151.1, forward strand.
GTTAGAATATAATTTTTTATCATGATTGTTTATTATTATGTTTTTTATGACGAAATATTAGAATCATGTTTACAGGAAACTCATTTATTTTCTTATCATCTTCTTATTTTAGGAAAATATTTTTATTTTTAATTGTTACACATTATATGTACAAGAGTATAGAAGAATTTTACAAAGAAAAACCTTCATAATTTATTTATTTGTTTGAAAATAATTTTCCTTCCATGTATATTATTAAAAAAAACTAAAGAATGTTTTTTATTTTTTCAAATACGTTTTTGAGTAACTTATACCTTTTTTTGGCTTTTTAAAAAATTTCTTTAATGGAATCTTATTTTCACATTACAAATGTTCTACTGTAGAATTTTTTCATAAAATGTGAATGGAATATTTGTTTTAAAATTACAATATGAATGGTGTTTACTACTATACTTATCTCTCAATGATTTAGAAATTCTATTAAAATCATCATGTTTTTTTAAAAAAAGTTTTTTCCCTAATATTTGGGAAATTTTAGATTTTAAATAAGTTTTTTCAATGTTGAAGAGATATTTTATTCAAGAAAAATTCCAAGTGATATTCGAAAATCATTTTCTATCTATGATTAAATCCATTTATTTTACTTAATATTTATTGGGGATATTATACAATCATATCTCCTTATTCATTATCTAGAGGATTTTTGATTATGTTGGAATGTGTTAATGAAACCCATTTCTCTTCCTTGGGTTGTGATATGATGAAATATTTATAAAAACCCTTCCCTTTTCATAGGTTACAGTATGATTGACATTTTATTAAATTTTTACTCACACATATATGGATCATATTATGTTCGGAACCTATATATCCATCCAATTAATTGGGTAAATATTAATATTTTATGATATTAAAGGGTACAAAAAAAGTTATCCCAATCCAAAATAAGACGGTATACTGGAGGTTATCCCAAACCCATAACAAGAGGGTATATCAGAGGTTTTCTTTGGGCCCAAACAACATGGTACATGAGAGGTTATCCAAATATCAATACAAGAGGTTTACAAAGAGGTTATCCCATGCTCAAAATAAGAGCGTACAAGGAAGGCTATCCCCAGTGTAAACGAGGTTACATCAGAGTTTATTCCTTGACCAAAGTAGGTACATGGGTGTTTTACCAAAGAATAACATTTTATGAATATCTTGGTGGTTATCCTTTACATAATATTTTCTATGATTATTCGTATTCCACAAAACCATGTATTATACCTATGTTATGATCTCAAGGAACATGTTTTTTGATTAAATTATGATTCCTATCATATGAAACATAAACATTTATTATATGACTCATTGTAATTATCTTTTATATGATGGGTATGGTTTTAAAATGTTATTTTCTTTTTATGAACCATTACTCTCATGTTATGCATAAGTGATCGTTGGTAACTCTCTTATTTACCCTTATCGAGGATAAAATAAAACACTTTATTATATATCCTTTACCAAGGGTATGATGAAAATTTTTATGTATTATTTGTATATGAAGGGTGCTAGTTATGAATTACTTAGTGACAGACAACATAGATCAACTATCAACCAGTTGTTCATGCATCCAAGTTTCCAGAGCCCCTTGACCCGTATGATTCTTCAATGGATCATTATATTATGTAATGACACATTACCTTTTAATATGTTATATCAATATAGGAGGAGTTTTTAATAATTATACCTTTTGTGGAAAAACTTTCAGATACAATGGCTATTTACAAAAAAATGTTGGAGGGCCTTGATAATGTCTGCACTATCTGATATATGAATATGAACCTTCTCCCCATTTGTGGATTTACATTGATGATTCAGTATTGATCTTATTGGTTAGGTGACCAATGATTGATTTGGATGTGATTGGGTTGGTGTGATGTGGATTACATTCAATTAATTGAAATATACTGTGGAATTTCTTGGGTATTTGACGGGACATGACAAAATGATTTGTATGTATTAAAAGGTATGGAAATATGAGATCGTTGTTGATATTTTGGTTATTTTAGGATATAGTAATTTGATTCCCAGATGTTGAATAAAATATGAGACTTCCCCTTATTGGGTTCCACCAGGATAGGTCAATGGAATTCATATGCCTCAGTCGGAATATGAGACTTTTCTCGCACTATTTCTAAAATGCATTGTTGAACCCCTTTGTTAGGAGTGGTAAAATGAGGTCAATATAGAGTTATTATGATAATATATTGATGGAATCTATAAATTTTTTAATGGTATGTGACTAATATAAATTGGAATCGATTTTATTCTATTGAATTTCAGTTGGAATGTGGATATGAGCTTGATTCCTGTAATGCTTGAGACTCTACTGCAGCAGGTGTACACCATATCCTGAAAATCATATAATGTTAACTCTAAAAATACATTAATAATGAGTATATTTAAAGATTAAATTTATGAATTATAAAAATTTAATTAAAAAAACTTATATCTAAATACATCATAAATATATTATCTTAGGAATATTTTTTTTATTTTTCTGAAATAGTTGTTTTTTATGGGAATAGTGAAAAGCTTCTTTTTACTAAAACTAAAAATTTTATGAACATATAATTATATAAGAAATCAGTGGAAGATTAAAAAACATTTAAAATTGATATATATATATTTAATAATTAAAACTACACATTTTATAAATAAAATTCTTATATTATAGAACCTATTTTTAACAATTATTCAAATAAAGTAATATATCTCAACAAACAATTTTTTTGGTACTTTACATTAATTAAAAATTATTTTGGTAAAATTAAGTTTTTTCATGATTTATAATCCATATATAATTTTTTTTATAAAACTATTATTTCATCAAAATGTATATCATTGACATATTTACGCTAAACAAAATCTTTATGCTTAAAAATATTGTTTTTCCAAAAGGCATTTTTTCATGTGCTAATGTTAAAAGTAATTTCTCCAAAAAAATATATTTTTGTTAATAAAATATAAATTGAATTTTGAAAAAGTATCTATAATTTACATATCTAATCTAATACTAGTTTTTGTCCTTGATAAATAAATTACTTTGGATAATGATTTGGTTCCATTGTAATTGTAAAATGTGTTTTTTAATGAATTAATTTTATATGAGATAAATTAATATTATATAATAAAATTATATTCATATATTTTTAATTATGACTCTATAATCATTTTTAAACACATAAAATATTATACAAACAATCATTCAACAAATTATTAATAGGAAATAAAAAACACCTAAAATATAAAAGACAGTTTTTCTATAAAAATAGTTTTTCATATATATTATTTTAAAGTATAAAAGTTAAGTTTATTAAATTTTTAAATTGAATTGAATTAAATGGAGTTCAAATTAAAATTAATAATTTAAATTTTTGGTAAGAGGGTCCATCTTATACATTTATTAATAAAATAATTACTAAGATTAATTATCAATCCAGATTAATATGTGTAAAAAAATGTAAATGAGGTATCTTGGATTTTTATGGATTAAATATTAACTTTATCCTTTTAGGAATACATTTTAGCTATGAAATTTATACCCAAATTTATCAAAATCTATTTATTCATCTAACTTCCCTAACCCACCTAACGCCCATGTGATTTCAGTCTTCCCACTTACCTTATATTAATTTCCATGAAAATGACCCACTGTTTCACCTATAAAATGTTCTTACTAACACCAATTCTCTCACATCTCTCCACTCAAGGTAATTGATCCTGATTTTACATTATGTATCCCCATATAAATTCCTCCCATGGATTTCCTAAGGTTCTATGTATTCATGCGAAACATTAAGAACCTATATAGTGTGGTACGATTTTCTAATTATTGTTTCCCATTTTCAATTGAAATTATTTTGTTATAATACCATTTAAAAATATTTCAATGATTTTAATTTCATATAATTATCTACAATTTTATATATTTTTTTAATGATACACTACTAATTCCTTTTTTTATATCCATTTTTATATGATATTATTATGACGAGATAAGGGTTCTCATTTGACCACATCGATGTGCAATTACAAACCTTTATTATAATGCCATCACGATTTTAATTATATGAAATTATAACCCAATTCATATATTTACAGTGATATTTTTCTTATTAATTTTTTTATAAGCCTTCATGATTCTAAAATTACAAAATTTCAAGATTATATATAGTGTTTGGTTTTCTATGAAATGATATCCATGTTAAGAGACTATATGGTGGATGTGGTTGTGGAAAAAATGAACCAAAGGAAAAACATCTTAAGATGGGTTCGTTGTAGAGTTGACTCAACCCTCACCCTGATGCATAATGAGGGGGCCTAATACTTGACACCTAGATAGAAACTCCTATAGGATATGATTTGGAATATTCACATGATCTTTATGAAACCTGATAAATGATTTTTCCTACCAATTTATTGGTGTCCTTCCAATACAAACCCAAAAAATAAATTACTATATTCCATGGATAATCCAACATATTGAAAATACACTCTCCATTATATTTATTTAATAATATATCTTCCTATTACTTTGACAATAACCCAAATTTTTTTTAATTAAGGAAATATGTTCTATGAATACACATTATTCTATTGAATGGTTGAAATAAAATTTTCCATATTTTCCATTATATTGATAGGATTTTTTTTATTACACCTTTGGTTCCTTAAGTAATGGTATTTTAGTTTATTGTTTACTCTTTTGGTGAATACATTGGACTTAATCTTGTGATTGGTGGGGTTCGTAATTATATATCCCCTTGATGCATCTACATGTCTCATGAGACAAAATGACATGTGTTTTGGTGTATAGCTATTCCCATATCAATATTGTTTCTTGGAACATAGACTTGAAAACATTTTTTGATGTAAAAAAATTTATATTCCATCAGGATGAGATAAATTATTATTTTTGTCCATGTTTTCGTTTATTTTTAAGAATATAGAATTCCCTCAGTTTCAATAGATTAAGGATTTATGTTGTTTATTTATTCTTACCATATCATGTGTGACATGTTTATATACTATATATTGTGTGCTAATACTCATAGAGAATTTTATATCACCCTTATTTGATAACCTTTCACCAAGAGTCCTAGAAGTGGACTATGTATAATTTTTAGTGATATGAATGAGAAAATAGTGATTTTATTGTAACACATTCATGTTGTATCTTTTATTTACAAATGAAATGTATGTATTTATATAGTCTTCAAAGGCTACTAATATATTATATCCTTTGGTAAATCTTATATTGTATACCAATAACGAAATATCACTAAAAGATCCTAGTTTCTAGTGTTTGGGATGTCACAGTTCGGTTCAAAGGATTTTCTGTAGGAACCATGGGGGACAAGATATAGAATAACTGAGTTAGACTGTACAAGTACTATAAAAAACAACCATTTTTCATGTAAGCACTCTAAAATACATAATTTTAATTTTATTTTACATTTAAATTTCATGTTCTAATTATGTATAATGATTGATGGAAACTAATAAGATGAATAAGAACCATATAGACACTCATATTCAATGAATGTATGTCTCCAATAAGAAATTATACTATTTTATATTTAAGGAGACTGAAATCATAACTATATTATGGAAGTTAACTCAAGATATGAAAAATAATATCACCTTTATATAGTGACAAGCTAATCCACAACTTTGTGTAACTATGATGGAATTATTCATACAACAAAAACACCTAATATTAATATAAACTAAAAATCCATTGGAAGATGAAGAATGGATCATGTTCTTAAGGAAGATATTTCTTGGATTTGGATGTAGTGAAATTGAAAATGTAATCATCATGTTCTATCAACTAATTAGATATGTGGAACAATGATTTCCACAAATACAAAACCTAGAAGAAGAGGAATAGATGAATTGCATGAAATATAGAATATTTTGTTGAGAGTGGTGTTGCATTTGTTGTCAATAAGAAGTAAATGAGAAGATAATATATGAATGAAAGGTATTTTTGTTGAAGTTGGTAAACTCTTGGATAATTTCTGTTGATTCTAATAATTGAATGCTACACTTGATTAATTCCCCAAAAGGATACAAATATAACAATTTTTGTACTAATATTAAGTTCCAAGACTTGTTTCAAGGTGATACATTGTTACAACACTTCAATATGTCCATGAAATACTCAATTTAATGAGGAAATAAGTGAAGATCCATCCATATTCACTAAATGGATGGTGCATAAAATATCAGCTGATTGTCTAGGATAGCCATCAAAGTCGATGAATAGTGTTTAAAATAGAACATGTCACTCACAATAGTGATTCCATACATTAAGATTTAATGCATGAGGAATAAAATGCTGTTACATGCATGATCTGTGGTTGGATCAAAACAACATATTTTTGATATTTTTGATTCACAATGTAAGAATTATATAAATATGATGTTTGAAGATAAAAGAAAAAGGATGAATGCATGGGATTTGGAGGAAAAGGGGTGGTTTGGCATAATTAGTTTTTATACTAATTAGAGAGTATATCACTTTATCAGAAAATAGGGCCAACCATGGAGGCCATCCTAGGACCTCACCTCAAGAACATTCTAGACGTGAGGGCCAACCACGCTTGAGGGAAGCACTCAAGGTCATCCCCACTTGAGGTAGGGTGTGAGCGAGCCATGTATAATCCTACAGGTGCCGCACGATGGTGAACCCATGTATCCTGAGTGCTAGGACCATGCCCGGAGGAAGCATAGTGGGTGCTAATATCACACCCACAAAACATGGTACGGGGCGATACTGTGGAGGGATAGAGGAGAATTCTAGAGATATGCTGCCTTGTATTGTTAGTTAATGTATCCAAAACAAGAGTCACGTTTTGATGTGGGACACATTTTTAAAAATGCTGATGCAATCCTCACGTCTCTTCTAATCTCATGATAATTTTGAGCCGCACGCTCCATCCCATGTCCCGATTTCTGGTCAAGGTTTTCCATCTGATCTCTATAGTCTGGGTTTAAATGAGGTATGTCTGATCTCTCCACCAAGGTTTTCTTCAACCTCAGGACTCCCGAGATCCACCGACTAACTAGTATTCGAGCCGAGCACTGATCTCAATACTCAGGCCACTGTTGAAGCTCAAAATTAGTGAACGATGATCATTCAGAAGAACCGAAGACATACATTCATTAAAATTACCATGCATTCATTGAGATGAAGAATTCAAACATGGACATAGAAAATGGAGTTGCGAGGCCACATCAGAATCCCCAAAGCTGTTGGGGAAATTATAAGCATGCATTATTAAACACATTCTCATGAGGATCATGATGCAATGAATAAGTCAATATTCAAAAGAAATATCCCACGATTCTCAAATTATTTATTAACCCACTTTTGATGTTTTCAATTCCAAAGATCTCAGCTATTTAAATATTTTAAACTCCGGGAATATCTCATGGGATTTGAAAATGGGGCAACAATGTTCCTTGCCTATAAAGAGTGATCCATCGACTGTTGCTCAAGTGTTAAAAATACTGAGAATGGTTTCATTATATAACGAATAGAGCACCGTAGAGAGAAGGATTACACACAACCCTACTATGCGAATGAGAGTGGATTAATATTTTCACAATGGAGTCCCGCACATCCCTTGTGTGGAGGAGAAGATATAACCCCTTGGTTTGTGAAAGAATATTCACACCATTTTCGATTCGTGAAGATAAGGACCATGGACCATCCTGGTTTGCGAAGGGAATCCACGCAAACCCTCCGCGTGAGAAAAATAAAAACAAGACAATGTACATATACACTACCCTTGGAGAATTAGAAGAACCCACACATGTTCCCCACCAATTTAGGTCTGTTTACATAATGAATAAGGATAATTTATGCATGATGCACATGCATGCATATACATGATTTGCGATACTCAAAATATCCAAAGGTTGGATCACACCCATTTGGGTTGTGTGTGAAAAAGGAATTGTGCATGCATGGTTGAGTTCATATGCATGAAATGAACATGAAAGTAAAATTGTGATCACATGTGAAGAAGGAGGACAAAGAAAGAAGAATAAAACAGTCAAGAGACTACACCTATTTGGATTTAAAGACACACATCATTAATTGAACCTAAATTAAATAATAATTGTTTGTGTGCAATGAACCAAATGAAAAAAGTGTGTCCGATTTCATTTGTGGAAAATAAAGAGTAAGTGTGCATGATAAAAGAATTATACCCATTGGGGGTTTCAGACAAGAAAAAGAGAAGAAGAAAATTGTGCAGGAATGCATGCACATTCACACACGAAGACACGTTAAAGAAGAATCAGAATTGTTATTGCATGTGTGTAAACAAGAAGAAGCAATTCATTGAAACTGATGCATGAAGCATAATCATTTCAGATGATTCTAAGTGAGGTGATCCTTAGTGTTCAAATAATCACATAACTGAATTTGATTCTTGCCAAGAAAACTACAAGAATTTTTTGTGCATTCTATTATAGAAGTAAAGAATAAGAACTTGAGATATCCAAATATAGGAAGTTTGGATCCCTTGAAATCCATGTATGAAGTAAATGATATTTGAGACTGAATCCAGAAACAGTTAAAGAATATCTTTTATCTGAGTTTACAATGATTATGAATACAAGATGAGAGATGATGTTGATATTGTGCAAGATAATTTCTGCATCTTGTATTTATGAAGATGACATGTGCACCATTGGAATAAATCCTTGTGAGGAACGATCTTCATAAAAAGAAAAAATAATTTCCTGAGCATTGTAGAATTGAGAACTGATCAACTCATGTGAGCAAAATTATTGATCAAGGCCAACAGACCTTATAAACGCTGATAAAGAATCTTGAAAAGATACACATCCAAGTGTGATTCGGCAAGCCTATTTGGGGGGAGGATAAGATCATCTACACTTAATCAAGAAAGAATAAAGGAGGCAGCTTCTCATGTGACTCGAGTACTAGAATACCCCTATGAGATTCAGGGAGGAGAAGAAGTCTTCAGTGGGATTCTGAAGTAGTCCAGTGGGATTCTGGTAAAACTATGTGAATAAGTATAAATAACCTCTCGAGGGACTCAATAGAGATACAACTAGACTCTATATTGACCATTTTAATTACTATTCGAATTATAGTGGAGAATCTATGTTGGGGTGAATGACCAACACAACAAGAAGTATGTCTTCGAATCAAACCTTGTAAATCCTTGGGATCAGTGCCTATACATTTATAGCATCATTCGAGGAATGGGTGAGTGACACAAGAAGATTGGATAAAGGATTTAATCATATATAGATGATTAATTGAAAATAATAAATTAGTTAAATGATTTAAATGGATCATTGATTCACCCCTCCCCTCTTAGTGATTCAAATTGATCTAGGCACTTTAATTGGTATCAGAGCAAGGGTCACCTCTAAAATATCCATGGGAGTCTTTATAAAGTGGAGACATTAGTAAATTGGTGATAAACTTCAAATGGAGGTTTCTTCCAAGAATAATAAAAGTATAAATAAGAAACATGCAAGGAAGATGAAGAAAAATCTTTCTACTAATGGATGGACACCTTTTACTAATGATAATATGTAAGGTACAACATGTGGAAATACTTATTATCTTCTAACAAATTATGTTCAAGATATGATGATGATAGATCAACTAGTGATCTTCAATTTGTACTCAAATATCATTTAATGAAAGTCCATTTAGAAGTATCAAAACATATTAATGAAAGCATTAGTTCTCTTCAAGATGAAAAATTACAGCTGAAAGAAGAAGCTGATGCCATGGAAGATGCATTGACTAAAAGGGATGGCATATCCAACAATCACACAAAACTAGTGAAGTAAAATGTAGAAACAATTTCTCTTTGTAATTAAATACAAGATCAGGCTACTAAAAATCACAGGGAAGAATTTATGAGAAATAATTCTTTGAGATTGTATTTGTAGAATATTTCCATGCATTTGATAAAATTAATAATGTCTCTATAGTTGTCAAAGCTAATCAACTAGAAGATAGAGCCAACAAAGTGATGGATCTTGACATATCATTATAGTAATTTAAATATATGCATGAAGAAAAAATGATAAAGATTAAGGAGAATTAGGAAAGCAA